>CM040187.1:38344684-38474684 GCA_022606455.1 Callitettix versicolor
TCCCCAATGGTAAAAAAATATATATTACATTTTAATGCAATAAACATACTTGTTAAATAACACTAGGAGGAAATGTGTGTGTGTGTGTGTGTGTGTGTGTGTGTGTGTGTGTGTGTGTGTGTGTGTGTGTGTGTGTGTGTGTGTGTGTGTGTGTGTGTGTGTCTTTTGTGTGTGTGTTTGTGTTTGTGTGTGTGTGTGTTTGTGTGTGTTTTGTGTTTGTGTTTTTGTGTTTGTGTGCGTGTTTTTGTGTTTTTGTGTGTGTGTGTGTGTGTGTGTGTGTGTGTGTGTGTGTGTGTGTGTGTGTGTGTGTGTGTGTGTGTGTGTGTGTGTGTGTGTGTGTGTGTGTGTGTGTGTGTGTGTGTGTGTGTGTGTGTGTGTGTGTGTGTGTGTGTGTGTGTGTGTATGTAATTGGACGTGTATGTCTCATTTGCTTTGCCTATATCACGGAATCAACTTTTAATTTTTAAAAAAAATTGTAAATGTAAATTTATTAAAATTGGCTAAATCAATTGTATTCAAATTTTAATCATTTAGTATCCAAACAAATTGTATTTTTGGTTTATCCCCAACAAAAAAAATCCGAAAAATCTGTCAGTTTTTCAAACTAATTAGTTATTCATTCATAAGTTATTCATACGTTCAGCGTTACGGCTACAGTGATTAGATATTAAATTAAAATTATATCCTTAACGTACGTCGAAATTCTTTACGGTTTGGTCATGCGCAGTAAATTTAACTTAATAATATTTGCCCTGATTCTAGTCATAACATTTTATACATAAGCAAAATTTAACGAATATTTTTTAGAATAAAATAAGCCGATTTCTGTAACTTAAGGTAAAAAAATGGAAATACGTAATTGAATATAAACAATATCAAATAAATACATTTTGTGTACTGAAAGCTGTGTTTGTGGATTATATAAATAAAACTTAATAGTAGGGTGTTTTAGTCTTAAATATGCAACTGAAGGGTTATTGATACGTTTATCGAGTTAGCTTGTATCGAGAGACGTAAACAAAACGGACTGAACAGTAATTTGAATGACAAATGGTAGTAGCATGTGTTGTTAAAGTTTCCTTTTTTTAAAAAGAGTTATTTGCTATTTTCAGAAACATTTTTTGTGTAAAGTTTCTTGAAATGCTAACTTATTTTCTTAGGAAAAATGAATGACGCAATTTAAAATGATTATAGTCAGTTATTGGCCTACAAAAAGATTAATGAGCAGCTATCCTCTGCGATCTCGGTAAAGGATAGCATCCGGTATAGGATCTGGAGAATCCTGTCCATTTTAAGTTACTGATCCACTTTCATCCCTAACCCAATTAGCTGTTCCACTTCCTAAATATTTTCCCTTATCCCTATAAACTTTTTTTTGTTATTTTAAGGCGAAAAGCACATTAAGGCTATTATCGCCTCCCTAAATGTAAGTGTGAGAGTAAAGTGTTAAAGTCGTAAGTGTAGTGTTATAAGTGTAAGTGTGTGTTAGACTCGGGTACCTCGAGGGATGTCTAAATCCTCTCAATAGGTACAGCTAGTCTGCACCCCCTGCGGGGCATGCCTATAAACACCCTAAGCCAGGTAGAACATTGTAACCTTGGTTAAGAGTAACCAGGTGACAACCAGTTTAAATAAAGCTTTACCTTTGCGTGCGTTGATCTGTATCGGCGGACTTTATTGTGGCGTTTTAATGACTGAAAACAATGTCCCTGCAAGCCACAGACTGTACAGACGCCAGGTGGACCAATGGGAGAAGTGACAGTTAAGGTGGAAAATCTCTCAAGAATCAAACCTTTTTGGGTGTGAAACACAATCCTGATAGCCTACAACGAAGGACTGGAGGTCTGTCATGAACGTATTGAAAGAGATATCTCTACGTAAACGTAGAACGGTATGAACTCTTAGAAGAGGACAACTCGTATGAACCTTGGGACACTTTATTATGCATTGTGGTTTGATGGTGTATCCGAACAGGGGAGCAATTTCCATAGAGAAACAGTGTTTCGGCTGAGCGGGGTGCATGAAAAACTGCAGCACACATAATCCAACAAGAGGCGAAGTGTATTTCATTTCCAGAATCCCAAGGATCTCCTGCTTTGAATGAGATTGTTAGTGGACTGCTCAAACTGATTGAGAGAAACCGTGTACTGAACACACACACGCGCGCGCGCGCGCGCGCGTGTGTTCGTGTGTGTGTGTGTGTGTGTGTGTGTGTGTGTTCGTGTTCGTGTGTTCGTGTGTTCGTTTGTTCGTGTGTTCGGGCCAAAGAGGCAGTGAAGTTGATCCGGAGATGGTTGACATCTATGGGTCTACAGCTCGTCAATCAAAAGACGGAGGTCTGCTTGTGACCAGCAGGAAAAAGAGGGAAACAGTAACACTTACAGTTGGAGATATGCAGATAAGTTCCGTCCCTGCCCTTCGATACCTTGGTGTGTGGGTTGACGCAAGACTATGCTTCAGGGAACATCTCAAGGCAGTTAGTGAAAAGGCGGCGAACGTGGCAGGAGCCCTTTGCAGGCTCATGCCGAATCTGGAAGGTCCAAGACAGGCACGCCGCCGACTCCTGGCTGCGGTAGTAAGCTCAGTGCTCCTTTACGGAGCGCCGATTTAGAGCCAGGCTAGGACGGTCGCTAGCTATGCGCCCAAGGTTAGTGCGGTGCACCGCCGTGCTTTGCTGCGTGTTTTGAGCGGTTACAGAAGAGTTTCCTACGATGTTGAATGTGTAGTGGCGAGCGAACCCTCAATGAAGCTGATGGCTGATGAAAAAGCGAGGCTCTACTGGCGCAAGCGAAGTGCTGAGCCGCGGTATAGTCATACAGTGGCAATTACAGAGGAGCGAAATCGGACCCTGGAGACATGGCAGCGACAGCGGGACGAATCAACAAATGGACGATGGACATACCAACTTATAGGTAACATCCCGGACTGGTGCAACAGGCATCATGGGGAGGTGGATTTCTATCTCACACAGATTCTCATTGGGCACAGTTGCTTCCGAGCTTATTTGTTCCGTTTCAGGCTGAAAACAGACTCGGCTTGTCCCCTCTGTCTTCCAGCAGTGGAGGAAGTGCGAAGCATATGTTTTTCTGGTGTCAGAGATTCGACAAGGAAAGGTTGAAACTGCAAACATATCTGCAAGGCAGCATTACACCTGAAAGTCTGGTTGCGACAATGATGGCTTCAGAAGCCAACTGGTTGGCCATTGCGGGATTCGCTGCAGTGGTCATGAAGAGGTTGAGGGCTGAGGATCGAGAAAGGAGAACCAACGCTGTAGAAGAATAGGCGGTCAGCCAGTCCACCTTCCCACGAATGCCTGGCTGCGGTTTCTCTCTCTCTCTCTCTCTCTCTCTCTCTCTCTCTCTCTCTCTCTCTCTCTCTCTCTCTCTCTGTATATATATATATATAATGAGTTAATTTATGGAACATTAATATATCATTCATTATAAATACTGTACTAAAACATTGTATTAATTTCATGATGAGTTAATCTTAAACTTTTATTTTATATTGAACTGATGAAGATGAAAGTTAAGTCAATTTCTTTTACACAACAAATGGTTCAGTGTGTATTGTTTGACCAGGAGTGTGGCATTAAGACTCCCTTGAGACTCATTTACGTTTCGGTCCATTAGTGTTAGCGGCGATAAAAAAAAAAGAACGGAGCAAACTTTCTCACTTTCGTTTATTCTTTGAGAAGTCCGTTTTGGAAACTATGAATGTACATATATATGTATGTATGTATGTATGTATGTATGTATGTATGTATGTATGTATGTATGTATGTATGTATGTGTGTGTGTGTGTGTGTGTGTGTGTGTGTGTGTGTGTGTGTGTGTGTGTGTGTGTGTGTGTGTGTGTGTGTGTGTGTGTGTGTGTGTGTGTGTGTGTGTGTGTGTGTGTGTGTGTGTGTGTGTGTGTGTGTGTGTGTGTGTGTGTGTGTGTGTGTGTGTGTGTGTGTGTGTGTGTGTGTGTGTGTGTGTGTGTGTGTGTGTGTGTGTGTGTGTGTGTGTGTGTGTGTGTGTGTGTGTGTGTGTGTGTGTGTGTGTGTGTGTGTGTGTGTGTGTGTGTGTGTGTGAATGTTTTTGTGTTTGCTTATTTGTATATTTGTACGTATGTATGTTCCGATATGCTCATATCCCGTCATGGTTTCAAAATCAGTGCACACATTCTACACAACTGTTTCTAGAAAACAAATAATTCAAACATTCCGATCCTTCTTTAAAATCATATTTGGCATTTTCGACGTGATTCGTATACCAAATTTGACGTCAAAATCAAGCCAGTGCTCTCTCTTGCATTACCTACTTGCGATATATATATATATATATATATATATATATATATATATATATGCAAAAAAATGAGGTGTGTAGTTCAAAATTTTACAAATTCAGCCAGCCTACGTATTTAGTACTAAAGTAAGCAGAAAGTCAATAGAATGGTTGTGAAAGGAAAGTGTAAAATAATGTTTATTGTATTTACTTTTATAACATAACTGCTAATTAAATAAATCAAGCAAATATTTATTGCTCCGAATCAAAAGTTCCAATTTGTTTTACAAGTTTATTATTACAACTGTTCTTACACTGGTTCTTGTTATATGCCTGACACATACTCTATCTCCCATTGTCTTGCTGCTGTATCATGCTGCTCAGTACACTGGTTCTTGTTATATGCCTGACACATACTCTATCTCCCATTGTCTTGCTGCTGTATCATGCTGCTCAGTACACTGGTTCTTGTTATATGCCTGACACATACTCTATCTCCCATTGTCTTGCTGCTGTATCATGCTGCTCAGTACACTGGTTCTTGTTATATGCCTGACACATACTCTATCTCCCATTGTCTTGCTGCTGTATCATGCTGCTCAGTACACTGGTTCTTGTTATATGCCTGACACATACTCTATCTCCCATCTCCCATTGTCTTGCTGCTGTATCATGCTGCTCAGTACACTGGTTCTTGTTATATGCCTGACACATACTCTATCTCCCATTGTCTTGCTGCTGTATCATGCTGCTCAGTACACTGGTTCTTGTTATATGCCTGACACATACTCTATCTCCCATTGTCTTGCTGCTGTATCATGCTGCTCAGTACACTGGTTCTTGTTATATGCCTGACACATACTCTATCTCCCATTGTCTTGCTGCTGTATCATGCTGCTCAGTACACTGGTTCTTGTTATATGCCTGACACATACTCTATCTCCCATTGTCTTGCTGCTGTATCATGCTGCTCAGTACACTGGTTCTTGTTATATGCCTGACACATACTCTATCTCCCATTGTCTTGCTGCTGTATCATGCTGCTCAGTACACTGGTTCTTGTTATATGCCTGACACATACTCTATCTCCCATTGTCTTGCTGCTGTATCATGCTGCTCAGTACACTGGTTCTTGTTATACGCCTGACACATACTCTATCTCCCATTGTCTTGCTGCTGTATCATGCTGCTCAGTACACTGGTTCTTGTTATATGCCTGACACATACTCTATCTCCCATTGTCTTGCTGCTGTATCATGCTGCTCAGTACACTGGTTCTTGTTATATGCCTGACACATACTCTATCTCCCATTGTCTTGCTGCTGTATCATGCTGCTCAGTACACTGGTTCTTGTTATATGCCTGACACATACTCTATCTCCCATTGTCTTGCTGCTGTATCATGCTGTTCAGTACACTGGTTCTTGTTATATGCCTGACACATACTCTATCTCCCATTGTCTTGCTGCTGTATCATGCTGCTCAGTACACTGGTTCTTGTTATATGCCTGACACATACTCTATCTCCCATTGTCTTGCTGCTGTATCATGCTGCTCAGTACACTGGTTCTTGTTATATGCCTGACACATACTCTATCTCCCATTGTCTTGCTGCTGTATCATGCTGCTCAGTACACTGGTTCTTGTTATATGCCTGACACATACTCTATCTCCCATTGTCTTGCTGCTGTATCATGCTGCTCAGTACACTGGTTCTTGTTATATGCCTGACACATACTCTATCTCCCATTGTCTTGCTGCTGTATCATGCTGCTCAGTACACTGGTTCTTGTTATATGCCTAACACATACTCTATCTCCCATTGTCTTGCTGCTGTATCATGCTGTTCAGTACACTGGTTCTTGTTATATGCCTGACACATACTCTATCTCCCATTGTCTTGCTGCTGTATCATGCTGCTCAGTACACTGGTTCTTGTTATATGCCTGACACATACTCTATCTCCCATTGTCTTGCTGCTGTATCATGCTGCTCAGTACACTGGTTCTTGTTATATGCCTGACACATACTCTATCTCCCATTGTCTTGCTGCTGTATCATGCTGCTCAGTACACTGGTTCTTGTTATATGCCTGACACATACTCTATCTCCCATTGTCTTGCTGCTGTATCATGCTGCTCAGTACACTGGTTCTTGTTATATGCCTGACACATACTCTATCTCCCATTGTCTTGCTGCTGTATCATGCTGTTCAGTACACTGGTTCTTGTTATATGCCTGACACATACTCTATCTCCCATTGTCTTGCTGCTGTATCATGCTGCTCAGTACACTGGTTCTTGTTATATGCCTGACACATACTCTATCTCCCATTGTCTTGCTGCTGTATCATGCTGCTCAGTACACTGGTTCTTGATATATGCCTGACACATACTCTATCTCCCATTGTCTTGCTGCTGTATCATGCTGCTCAGTACACTGGTTCTTGTTATATGCCTGACACATACTCTATCTCCCATTGTCTTGCTGCTGTATCATGCTGCTCAGTACACTGGTTCTTGTTATATGCCTGACACATACTCTATCTCCCATTGTCTTGCTGCTGTATCATGCTGTTCAGTACACTGGTTCTTGTTATATGCCTGACACATACTCTATCTCCCATTGTCTTGCTGCTGTATCATGCTGTTCAGTACACTGGTTCTTGTTATATGCCTGACACATACTCTCTATCTCCCATTGTCTTGCTGCTGTATCATGCTGTTCAGTACACTGGTTCTTGTTATATGCCTGACACATACTCTATCTCCCATTGTCTTGCTGCTGTATCATGCTGTTCAGTACACTGGTTCTTGTTATATGCCTGACACATACTCTATCTCCCATTGTCTTGCTGCTGTATCATGCTGCTCAGTACACTGGTTCTTGTTATATGCCTGACACATACTCTATCTCCCATTGTCTTGCTGCTGTATCATGCTGTTCAGTACACTGGTTCTTGTTATATGCCTGACACATACTCTATCTCCCATTGTCTTGCTGCTGTATCATGCTGCTCAGTACACTGGTTCTTGTTATATGCCTGACACATACTCTATCTCCCATTGTCTTGCTGCTGTATCATGCTGCTCAGTACACTGGTTCTTGTTATATGCCTGACACATACTCTATCTCCCATTGTCTTGCTGCTGTATCATGCTGCTCAGTACACTGGTTCTTGTTATATGCCTGACACATACTCTATCTCCCATTGTCTTGCTGCTGTATCATGCTGCTCAGTACACTGGTTCTTGTTATATGCCTGACACATACTCTATCTCCCATTGTCTTGCTGCTGTATCATGCTGCTCAGTACACTGGTTCTTGTTATATGTCTGACACATACTCTATCTCCCATTGTCTTGCTGCTGTATCATGCTGCTCAGTACACTGGTTCTTGTTATATGCCTGACACATACTCTATCTCCCATTGTCTTGCTGCTGTATCATGCTGCTCAGTACACTGGTTCTTGTTATATGCCTGACACATACTCTATCTCCCATTGTCTTGCTGCTGTATCATGCTGCTCAGTACACTGGTTCTTGTTATATGCCTGACACATACTCTATCTCCCATTGTCTTGCTGCTGTATCATGCTGCTCAGTACACTGGTTCTTGTTATATGCCTGACACATACTCTATCTCCCATTGTCTTGCTGCTGTATCATGCTGCTCAGTACACTGGTTCTTGTTATATGCCTGACACATACTCTATCTCCCATTGTCTTGCTGCTGTATCATGCTGCTTCAGTACACTGGTTCTTGTTATATGCCTGACACATACTCTATCTCCCATTGTCTTGCTGCTGTATCATGCTGCTCAGTACACTGGTTCTTGTTATATGCCTGACACATACTCTATCTCCCATTGTCTTGCTGCTGTATCATGTTGCTCAGTGCTCAGTACACTGGTTCTTGTTATATGCCTGACACATACTCTATCTCCCATTGTCTTGCTGCTGTCATCATGCTGCTCAGTACACTGGTTCTTGTTATATGCCTGACACATACTCTATCTCCCATTGTCTTGCTGCTGTATCATGCTGCTCAGTACACTGGTTCTTGTTATATGCCTGACACATACTCTATCTCCCATTGTCTTGCTGCTGTATCATGCTGCTCAGTACACTGGTTCTTGTTATATGCCTGACACATACTCTATCTCCCATTGTCTTGCTGCTGTATCATGCTGCTCAGTACACTGGTTCTTGTTATATGCCTGACACATACTCTATCTCCCATTGTCTTGCTTGTATCATGCTGCTCAGTACACTGGTTCTTGTTATATGCCTGACACATACTCTATCTCCCATTGTCTTGCTGCTGTATCATGCTGCTCAGTACACTGGTTCTTGTTATATGCCTGACACATACTCTATCTCCCATTGTCTTGCTGCTGTATCATGCTGCTCAGTACACTGGTTCTTGTTATATGCCTGACACATACTCTATCTCCCATTGTCTTGCTGCTGTATCATGCTGCTCAGTACACTGGTTCTTGTTATATGCCTGACACATACTCTATCTCCCATTGTCTTGCTGCTGTATCATGCTGCTCAGTACACTGGTTCTTGTTATATGCCTGACACATACTCTATCTCCCATTGTCTTGCTGCTGTATCATGCTGCTCAGTACACTGGTTCTTGTTATATGCCTGACACATACTCTATCTCCCATTGTCTTGCTGCTGTATCATGCTGCTCAGTACACTGGTTCTTGTTATATGCCTGACACATACTCTCTATCTCCCATTGTCTTGCTGCTGTATCATGCTGCTCTACACTGGTTCTTGTTATATGCCTGACACATACTCTATATCTCCCATTGTCTTGCTGCTGTATCATGCTGCTCAGTACACTGGTTCTTGTTATATGCCTGACACATACTCTATCTCCCATTGTCTTGCTGCTGTATCATGCTGCTCAGTACACTGGATCTTGTTATATGCCTGACACATACTCTATCTCCCATTGTCTTGCTTCTGTATCATGCTGCTCAGTACACTGGTTCTTGTTATATGCCTGACACATACTCTATCTCCCATTGTCTTGCTGCATGTATCATGCTGTTCAGTACACTGGTTCTTGTTATATGCCTAACACATACTCTACTCTATCTCCCATTGTCTTGCTGCTGTATCATGCTGCTCAGTACACTGGTTCTTGTTATACGCCTGACACATACTCTATCTCCCATTGTCTTGCTGCTGTATCATGCTGCTCAGTACACTGGTTCTTGTTATATGCCTGACACATACTCTATCTCCCATTGTCTTGCTGCTGTATCATGCTGCTCAGTACACTGGTTCTTGTTATATACCTAACACATACTCTATCTCCCATTGTCTTGCTGCTGTATCATGCTGTTCAGTACACTGGTTCCTGTTATACGCCTGACACATACTCTATCTCCCATTGTCTTGCTGCTGTATCATGCTGCTCAGTACACTGGTTCTTGTTATATGCCTAACACATACTCTATCTCCCATTGTCTTGCTGCTGTATCATGCTGCTCAGTACACTGGTTCTTGTTATATGCCTGAACACATACTCTATCTCCCATTGTCTTGCTGCTGTATCATGCTGCTCAGTACACTGGTTCTTGTTATATGCCTAACACATACTCTATCTCCCATTGTCTTGCTGCTGTATCATGCTGCTCAGTACACTGGTTCTTGTTATATGCCTAACACATACTCTATCTCCCATTGTCTTGCTGCTGTATCATGCTGCTCAGTACACTGGTTCTTGTTATATGTCCTGACACATACTCTATCTCCCATTGTCTTGCTGCTGTATCATGCTGCTCAGTACACTGGTTCTTGTTATATGCCTGACACATACTCTCCCATCTCCCATTGTCTTGCTGCTGTATCATGCTGCTCAGTACACTGGTTCTTGTTATATGCCTACACACATACTCTATCTCCCATTGTCTTGCTGCTGTATCATGCTGCTCAGTACACTGGTTCTTGTTATATACTGACACATACTCTATCTCCCATTGTCTTGCTGCTGTATCATGCTGCTCAGTACACTGGTTCTTGTTATATGCCTGACACATACTCTATCTCCCATTGTCTTGCTGCTGTATCATGCTGTTCTTACACTGGTTCTTGTTATATGCCTGACACATACTCTATCTCCCATTGTCTTGCTGCTGTATCATGCTGCTCAGTACACTGGTTCTTGTTATATGCCTGACACATACTCTATCTCCCATTGTCTTGCTGCTGTATCATGCTGTTCTTACACTGGTTCTTGTTATATGCCTGACACATACTCTATCTCCCATTGTCTTGCTGCTGTATCATGCTGCTCAGTACACTGGTTCTTGTTATATGCCTGACACATACTCTATCTCCCATTGTCTTGCTGCTGTATCATGCTACTCAGTACACTGGATCTTGTTATATGCCTGACACATACTCTATCTCCCATTGTCTTGCTTCTGTATCATGCTGTTCAGTACACTGGTTCTTGTTATATGCCTGACACATACTCTATCTACCATTGTCTTACTCCTGTATCATGCTGTTCAGTACACTGGTTCTTGTTATATGCCTAACACATACTCTATCTCCCATTGTCTTGCTGCTGTATCATGCTGTTCAGTACACTGGTTCCTGTTATACGCCTGACACATACTCTATCTCCCATTGTCTTGCTCCTGTATCATGCTGTTCAGTACACTGGTTCTTGTTATATGCCTGACACATACTCTATCTCCCATTGTCTTGCTCCTGTATCATGCTGTTCAGTACACTGGTTCTTGTTATATGCCTAACACATACTCTATCTCCCATTGTCTTGCTGCTGTATCATGCTGTTCAGTACACTGGTTCCTGTTATACGCCTGACACATACTCTATCTCCCATTGTCTTGCTCCTGTATCATGCTGTTCAGTACACTGGTTCTTGTTATATGCCTAACACATACTCTATCTCCCATTGTCTTGCTCCTGTATCATGCTGCTCAGTACACTGGTTCTTGTTATATGCCTAACACATACTCTATCTCCCATTGTCTTGCTGCTGTATCATGCTGCTCAGTACACTGGTTCTTGTTATATGCCTGACACATACTCTATCTCCCATTGTCTTGCTGCTGTATCATGCTGCTCAGTACACTGGTTCTTGTTATATGCCTAACACATACTCTATCTCCCATTGTCTTGCTGCTGTATCATGCTGCTCAGTACACTGGTTCTTGTTATATGTCTGACACATACTCTATCTCCCATTGTCTTGCTGCTGTATCATGCTGCTCAGTACACTGGTTCTTGTTATATGCCTAACACATACTCTATCTCCCATTGTCTTGCTGCTGTATCATGCTGCTTCAGTCCACTGGTTCTTGTTATATGCCTGACACATACTCTATCTCCCATTGTCTTGCTCCTGTATCATGCTGCTCAGTCAGTACACTGGTTCTTGTTATATACCTAACACATACTCTATCTCCCATTGTCTTGCTGCTGTATCATGCTGTTCAGTACACTGGTTCCTGTTATACGCCTGACACATACTCTATCTCCCATTGTCTTGCTCCTGTATCATGCTGTTCAGTACACTGGTTCTTGTTATATGCCTGACACATACTCTATCTCCCATTGTCTTGCTCCTGTATCATGCTGTTCAGTACACTGGTTCTTGTTATATGCCTAACACATACTCTATCTCCCATTGTCTTGCTGCTGTATCATGCTGTTCAGTACACTGGTTCCTGTTATACGCCTGACACATACTCTATCTCCCATTGTCTTGCTCCTGTATCATGCTGTTCAGTACACTGGTTCTTGTTATATGCCTAACACATACTCTATCTCCCATTGTCTTGCTCCTGTATCATGCTGCTCAGTACACTGGTTCTTGTTATATGCCTAACACATACTCTATCTCCCATTGTCTTGCTGCTGTATCATGCTGCTCAGTACACTGGTTCTTGTTATATGCCTGACACATACTCTATCTCCCATTGTCTTGCTGCTGTATCATGCTGCTCAGTACACTGGTTCTTGTTATATGCCTAACACATACTCTATCTCCCATTGTCTTGCTGCTGTATCATGCTGCTCAGTACACTGGTTCTTGTTATATGCCTGACACATACTCTATCTCCCATTGTCTTGCTGCTGTATCATGCTGCTCAGTACACTGGTTCTTGTTATATGCCTGACACATACTCTATCTACCATTGTCTTGCTGCTGTATCATGCTGCTCAGTACACTGGTTCTTGTTATATGCCTGACACATACTCTATCTCCCATTGTCTTGCTGCTGTATCATGCTGTTCAGTACACTGGTTCTTGTTATATGCCTGACACATACTCTATCTCCCATTGTCTTGCTGCTGTATCATGCTGCTCAGTACACTGGTTCTTGTTATATGCCTGACACATACTCTATCTCCCATTGTCTTGCTGCTGTATCATGCTGCTCAGTACACTGGTTCTTGTTATATGCCTGACACATACTCTATCTCCCATTGTCTTGCTGCTGTATCATGCTGCTCAGTACACTGGTTCTTGTTATATGCCTGACACATACTCTATCTCCCATTGTCTTGCTGCTGTATCATGCTGCTCAGTACACTGGTTCTTGATATATGCCTGACACATACTCTATCTCCCATTGTCTTGCTGCTGTATCATGCTGCTCAGTACACTGGTTCTTGTTATATGCCTGACACATACTCTATCTCCCATTGTCTTGCTGCTGTATCATGCTGTTCAGTACACTGGTTCTTGTTATATGCCTGACACATACTCTATCTCCCATTGTCTTGCTGCTGTATCATGCTGCTCAGTACACTGGTTCTTGTTATACGCCTGACACATACTCTATCTCCCATTGTCTTGCTGCTCAGTACACTGGTTCTTGTTATATGCCTGACACATACTCTATCTCCCATTGTCTTGCTGCTGTATCATGCTGCTCAGTACACTGGTTCTTGTTATATGCCTGACACATACTCTATCTCCCATTGTCTTGCTGCTGTATCATGCTGCTCAGTACACTGGTTCTTGTTATATGCCTGACACATACTCTATCTCCCATTGTCTTGCTGCTGTATCATGCTGCTCAGTACACTGGTTCTTGTTATATGCCTGACACATACTCTATCTCCCATTGTCTTGCTGTTGTATCATGCTGCTCAGTACACTGGTTCTTGTTATATGCCTGACACATACTCTATCTCCACGCGCATTTGTAAATCACAAGTTAAAATAAATAACAGTCGATTCGTTACACACTGGAGTACATTATTCTGAAATGAATAATGTTTACATTTGATTCTTCGTAAATCCCAGAACTGAATTTAATACTTCCATAAGAGTTTTAAACGTTGCCGATATAAGAGCAGTGTACTATATTTGTAGCTCTGAATTCCTTCATAAAAGCCAATATGTATTTCTGGATCTAATCACTATTTTTTTTAAAAAAACCTTCTTTCTAAGCTTACTGTCTGAAATCAAATTTTTTAAAGCTTGTTTCTATTACCAAGACTCCTTCTTCCGTGAAGTACTCTTTCCTTCCATCAGTAATATTGTGCCAATGCGTCTTCTTTCGTCTTTGAATCCAGAGCTTCTTTAAATGATTCATTTTTGTCAAGCATGCAAAGCTTGTGGCACATTTTATTACTTGATTCTTGGGTTTTTCCAGAAATTCCTTACTTTCTTTGAGACATTGTTTGTTAACACTATAACTTCCTTAACAACAATATTGTTGTTGCACGATTTATTTGTTGGTGGTGTTTTTGTCAACACTATTCTATTTTTTTAAATGATCTTTCTCAAGCGATATTTGATACCTCTTGAAATCATTTCGGGCACTACCCAGTGCCATAACAATTTTCTATTGAATATTTTCATATTTGGTTTATTTCGGGTACCTTCGCAATCTTGTTTTTGGTCCATCCAATTATTTCATTTCCTCGGTACATATCTGAATGGTATTCCCCTAACATCTGTTTACGTAGACGTCCGAGATGGAACCAACACCAAGAATAAACATGTAATCACAATATTTCTCAAATGGCAATAGAAGCCGAAATTATACAGCTAATGATTTGGTTATATTGTACGTATTCAATAAGAAGAATGGATTTAAAAATCGACAAATATAGGAAGGTTTAAACCAATTTTATTCTTTTTTTTAAATCTATAAATTCAAAATAACTAAAAAGTTAGTTCTGTAACTAAAAAAAAAATTTTTTTGCATTCGGTTTCGAATGCAGTAAGTGTAACAGTAATTATTAAAAATTCATGAAATTCATATTTATACGAGCGAAGTCTAGGTTAAAACACACACACACACACACACACACACACACACACACACACACACACACACACACACATATATATATATATATATATATATATATATATATTATGTTAACATGGTTTATATGTCATATATAAAGAGATAGATAGATAGAGAGAGAGAGAGAGAACGAGACATACATATAGTTGAATGTTTACGTATTTAAGAAAGACACAGATTTGACAAAAAATAATTATTTTAACACAATCAAAGTAAATCTCATGATTAAACAATAATCCAATACAAACATGGATATATGTTTTTACTGTAATTTATTTGAAAATATTTAATCGTTTTTTTCTGTACCTGAGATAATTTATTTTAACAAGATGTATTATAACAGCGTGTTTTCTGCTTTCTAAGAACATCTGAATTATTTAGCAATACTATTTCATTACAATCGCTTGAACGACTTTAAGTTATCATATCAAGCTTCAGGCAAAAGTTAAAAAGCGTTACAGTTGAACGAACACGATATTTCCTTGTTTCCCTCAGAGAATTCATTTTAAAATTATTTTTTTAATAAACAAAAAAAAATGTTCAAATTTGCATTCCTCATTTCGCCAAAAGAATAATAACCACTGCACAGAATAAATACGAGCTTCAATCAAACGACACTATTAGAGGATGATAAAGTAGCTATGTGTTTTTCCATGGGTTAACTTAATAACTTGTTTAAAAAAAATTACCAAAAAAATATATAATGTATTTCTGATAATCTGGAAAGCCATTATTCAATGGCATCCATTTTACCGGTAATGTTTGTTTCTGTACATTGCTTTAAATGCTTGCACCCCGCAGGGCTGCAGACTAGCTGCACCTATTGAGAGGATTTAGACGTCCCTCGCGGTACCCGAGTCTAACAAACACTTACACTATACTTACGACTTTAATACTGTACACTCTCATATATATTTAGGGAGGCGATAATAGCATTAATGTGTTTCGCCTTAAAAAAATATATATATATGTGTATGTGTGTGTGTGTACCTGAGTCTAACAAACACTTACATGTGTGTGTGTGTGTGTGTGTGTGTGTTTTTTTATGCACATATTTATGCACGTCACACCGATAAAGTAGACTTGCTTTTCTCTGATAACAAAGGTATAGGGTAATTGTATACGGGTCTAAGGTGCAACTAGTCTGTACCCTTCTGCGGAGTGTCTGTACACTTTATACTCACACTTACATTTAGGGTGGCGATAGTAGCCTCAATGTGCTTTTCGCCTTAAAATAACAAAAATAATAAATGCTTGCAAAAATAATAGTGTCTTTTGGCATTGTTTGAAAACGAGCAATATCTGGAAAACAATACAGTCTTTTAAAAACCGGTTTGTGTATAATAATCAGCATAATAAAAATATTGTGAATAACACATACACAATAAGTACAAAGTTCATTTGTAAAGTGTTGGTTAGAAGTCGTTTTCTAAAAACTTTATGAGACAGTTTAAGACAACTATTCCTATGAACAGTTATTATGGTTATGAACAGTATTTTTTAGCAATACATGAACCTTCTAGGGGTAGAACCCGTAGCAAGTGTAATAAAAAATATACGAGTATATTCCTTCATATGTTTTATGTATTTGCCATTAACCCAATATCTAATTTTCTGTCTATTAATTTTTGATGTATGCACTTAACTTCTCGCTATGAAGTCTAACCTATTTATCAATATTTTAAAATAAAATTACAAGTATTAAAATCAGCTTGTCCATGCAATATGCGATATGCTTAATGGAAGATCCATCTTATTTTTTACATGTTCAGATTTTTTCCCACAAAAACCTTTGAATCTGACGCGAGAGAAGATTAGCCTACTTCCAAGATGATTTATTGAGCACAAATCCTCATCATAGCTTTTGAAGCCTTTCATATTTTAATGAATTTTCAATGAACTCAGTAATCCTCAGCCATGAGTTATTCTTTCACATACTCATCCATAATTCCCAAGCAATATAAAACGGTTAGGGAGTTATTTTGACGTGGTTATAAACGTGTGATACTTAAAAAAACAAGTATTAGCCTACTCATTTTCTATAATATTGTTACAAAACTGTTAACGTATCATATACAGTAAGCTGTGTACAGCTGTGCTATACACAGACACAGACACACTACGTAATACTAGTTTAAATTTAAATTGTTTATTGTAATAAATTGTTACGTACTTTAAACTCGTTATTAATTCAAAAGCTTTACACAAAATATATTACAAATACACCGCAGGGGGCTGCAGACTAGCTGCACCTATTGAGAGGATTTAGACGTCCCTCACGGTACCCGAGTCTAACAAACACTTACACTTACGACTTTAACACTTTACACTCACTCTTACATTTAGGTAGGCGATAATAGCCTCAATGTGCTTTTCGCCTTAAAATAACAACAACAACAAAAATATTACAGGAAATTAATGAATTGTGTGAGTTACAGTATTGTTTAATAATAAACATTTACAAATATAATTATTTGTTTCTTAAAGTAATTTTAACTTTTCACTGTATCAAGTATCAAAGATATAATTAAAATTGTTTTCAAACTTTTTGATTATAAACATCATTAAAATGAAATATGAGACTGTAATTATTTATAAATGACAACAAAAAGGAGACAGACTCTCGTCTTTTCTGGCGAATTATAGTTAATGTAAAGAAAATTGATTTGACATTGAAATTTATAAAAAACTTACAAAAATAGAAAAGAGAAACGCGTGACGGAAACAACGTGACAAACTTTAAGCGGGTGAGATTTTACCCCATAGTTGCAAATCAAACGACTTTTGTTTTAAAAAAATATATTATAGTTTGCCAGAAATTGTTTTTATGATTGTGAAAATGCAATTTCTGGTAAAACCATTTACCATATTAATTTTTTTAAATATATATTTTTTGGTCCTTCATGTACTGCCATGAAAAAAGTTATTTAACTTGTTCTGCATAAACTTGCTTATTTTAAACAGGCTTCGCTTTTTAAAATTATCTCATATTTTGTTTAAATTACTAATTTGAACTTAAGTTATTTATTAGAGCACTAAATTTACGATCGAGCACGTTTTCAGAACTATGAATTAATTAAGGTTTACTTAATTTAACTTAACTGTTTATAGCTTTTAATTAATAGTGCAATGTGTTTACAAATCATTTTTCATGAAATACTTTTACACTTGAGATTTTATGCTTTTGAAATTAAAGAAAAAGAATTTTCTTGATTTGTTTAAAATAAATTTCAAAATATTACATCGCTTTCAAAATACAAGGTATTTTACAGAAATAAATTCTGCATTTTTTGCATTCAATTAAGCTTAAAACCTGGTGGAATCTTTACACAATGCTGTATAAAGTAAACACAAATATTCAATTAAATTTTGTTAATGACTGGTAAATGTTGATTTAATAATTGAATACACGTCACTGAATGTATCCAATCTTCCAATCTGTTTGCGTAACACGTTAGGGGAATATGAGTCACCTAAATATTAGTACACTTCAGTGAACTACAACTAATGAGGTTTTCTCGAAAGCTGTGTAATAACTGCAACCTTTGACCGAGTTCTAATTTATCATCAAACAGGACACTGTGTTGTGTAGTTAATTAGTATAGATCAACATTATCCAGTAGTCCAGTCAGCCTTATACACTATCGTACAGAAGTCAAATTAGAAAATAAATTTTAAACTGAGAAAACAATAAAACAAACAAAAAATCAAACACAATCCCAAAATCACCATTTTCACAACTTTCTAAATATTTGGAATTTTTATTTATTTTTTTTTTAACGTCCGACTATTGTGACACTTGGGCTAATGCAGACGATGGGATGATTTATAGCGTGTGAAAATGCCAAGCCCTGGCTGGGAATCGAACCCGGGTCTTCGGGGTGAAAATCTAGTACACTATCAACTAGGCCAGGGGTCTCCAAACTACGGCCCGAGGGCCACATCCGGCCCGCGGACTGATTTTGTCCGGCCCGCGGAGAGCTAGCATACTTGAAAACTCCTTTTAGAGAACATATTTTTTATAGCAAATTAAATTTAGTTTACTGATGTATTCTAATTTTATGTTGAATAATTATTAATATGACACTATTATTAAATAATTATTATATGATATTATTAAATAATTATTAATATTAATTATTTATATTAATAATTATTAATAAGGTTTTGGCCCTCGGAACTTACTGGAGTAATCAGTATGGCCCTAAGGCTGGAAAGTTTGGAGACCCTTGAACTAGGCCACCGAGGCGGCTTGGAATTTTTAAATCAGTTCATAAGATTTTATCTGCACCTGCGACCATCTTCACTATTTTCCGTTCGTGAACTATTTAGTCAACTATATATAGTCTTTAAAAAAATTTAACTATATATATATATATATATATATATATATATATATATATATATATATATATATATATATATATATAGCTACTTATTTATCACCAATAATTTACAGAATATTCATTACTTATGTAAAAAATAATATATTTTTCAATGTAATATATGTATATATATATATATATATATATATATATATATATATATATATATATATATATACATTTATACATATACATACATATAAATATATATATATATATTTATATATATAATATATATATATATATATATTTATTTATATTTATAAAAAAACAAAAAATATATATATATATATATATATATATATCACCTCTCAATAAGTGATCTAGGCGTCAGGATCAATGCTCATTTTAAAGATCCGAGCTTGAATATTACCATGGTAGTCGCTTCAATTAAAATGCACGAAAATGTATTATGCAGTAAAAGTCTGTGTTTAAGCCTTAATAAATTTAATTTAACACATTCTATTTTTAAAAATGAACAAAAAATAGAAAACATTTTAACATTTTAAAGTGTTTTTCGGTATATATCGTAGCGGCACAGATTAAGTAAATTTACAAATTATGGCCCTTATATTTGCAAACAGCATCACATAGAGGAACTCATTTTCCAAGGTGTAAACTTATTTTCTTAGAGATGAATGTTTTTTAAAACTAGCATTTGAAATAATTGCCTACTTCGTTTTTAAATTTAGAAAGACCATAGCTACTCATGCAGGGACGCTGCAGTTACAGCAGTCAGAGAAAATATTGTCGAGGCAATTAATATACGGACAAACAACGACAAATAAAATTAAATAAACTAAGTCATTGACATATATACATCAGGAATTATAAATTCACGAATAATACCGCATTGAAATAATGCAACATATCTTATATGACTCTGGATGCCATGGAAAAAGAAGGCAGAACTCGACATCAAATTCGGAAAGGTGCAGTTGCTGTTTGGCCGACATTAACAATTGAATATAAAAGTACGTTATACAAATCTGAGATTGTACAAAAAAAACAAATACTAAAATGTCAGAGATTTTAAAAAAGGTATTGAGGTAAACCATTAATAATGTTATACGATACATTACAATCTTCTTCGTGGTTAATTGCAGACGAATTAAGGAAGGGAGCGGAAAAGCATCTGACTAGAAATGTAAGGAAATCACACACCTGCTACTTAGTATCTGTTACTGTTAATATTTATAACCGCTATTGTATTTTCTAATTGATTGTGAGTTGTCACAACACTAACGCTCTCTGGTGCATGAAATTTAATCGTAATTGCGAATGCGTATATGCTGCTTTGTTGAGTAGCAGCAACGGTTTATCCAGTACATGTGATTTGTTAAATGCTACTGGAAGCTTTAAAATCGTGCACCGTTAACGGAGTAACAGATAACACTGTGAAAATATTACTCGGTTAGTTAACCACCAGTTGCAGTTCCATAAATCACAATAACAGTAACACACAAATTAAAGCAACAGGCAGTCTTAACGGTTATTGTGAAATCACAAATAGTGACATCTCTAAGTGTGAGTAGAATCAGTAGCCACAAGCACAAAGGGCAACTGTATGTGTCAGTTAACCACCAGTTGCAGTTCCATAAATCACAATAACAGTAACACACAAATTAAAGCAACAGGCAGTCTTAACGGTTATTGTGAAATCACAAATAGTGACATCTCTTAAGTGTGAGTAGAATCAGTAGCCACAAGCACAAAGGGCAACTGTATGTGTCAGTTAACCACCAGTTGCAGTTCCATAAATCACAATAACAGTAACACACAAATTAAAGCAACAGGCAGTCTTAACGGTTATTGTGAAATCACAAATAGTGACATCTCTAAGTGTGAGTAGAATCAGTAGCCACGAGCACAAAGGGCAACTGTATGTGTCAGTTAACCACCAGTTGCAGTTCCATAAATCACAATAACAGTAACACACAAATTAAAGCAACAGGCAGTCTTAACGGTTATTGTGAAATCACAAATAGTGACATCTCTAAGTGTGAGTAGAATCAGTAGCCACAAGCACAAAGGGCAACTGTATGTGTCAGTTAACCACCAGTTGCAGTTCCATAAATCACAATAACAGTAACACACAAATTAAAGCAACAGGCAGTCTTAACGGTTATTGTGAAATCACAAATAGTGACATCTCTAAGTGTGAGTAGAATCAGTAGCCACGAGCACAAAGGGCAACTGTATGTGTCAGTTAACCACCAGTTGCAGTTCCATAAATCACAATAACAGTAACACACAAATTAAAGCAACAGGCAGTCTTAACGGTTATTGTGAAATCACAAATAGTGACATCTCTAAGTGTGAGTAGAATCAGTAGCCACAGCACAAAGGGCAACTGTATGTGTCAGTTAACCACCAGTTGCAGTTCCATAAATCACAATAACAGTAACACACAAATTAAAGCAACAGGCAGTCTTAACGGTTATTGTGAAATCACAAATAGTGACATCTCTAAGTGTGAGTAGAATCAGTAGCCACGAGCACAAAGGGCAACTGTATGTGTCAGTTAACCACCAGTTGCAGTTCCATAAATCACAATAACAGTAACACACAAATTAAAGCAACAGGCAGTCTTAACGGTTATTGTGAAATCACAAATAGTGACATCTCTAAGTGTGAGTAGAATCAGTAGCCACGAGCACAAAGGGCAACTGTATGTGTCAGTTAACCACCAGTTGCAGTTCCATAAATCACAATAACAGTAACACACAAATTAAAGCAACAGGCAGTCTTAACGGTTATTGTGAAATCACAAATAGTGACATCTCTAAGTGTGAGTAGAATCAGTAGCCACGAGCACAAAGGGCAACTGTATGTGTCAGTTAACCACCAGTTGCAGTTCCATAAATCACAATAACAGTAACACACAAATTAAAGCAACAGGCAGTCTTAACGGTTATTGTGAAATCACAAATAGTGACATCTCTAAGTGTGAGTAGAATCAGTAGCCACGAGCACAAAGGGCAACTGTATGTGTCAGTTAACCACCAGTTGCAGTTCCATAAATCACAATAACAGTAACACACAAATTAAAGCAACAGGCAGTCTTAACGGTTATTGTGAAATCACAAATAGTGACATCTCTAAGTGTGAGTAGAATCAGTAGCCACGAGCACAAAGGGCAACTGTATGTGTCAGTTAACCACCAGTTGCAGTTCCATAAATCACAATAACAGTAACACACAAATTAAAGCAACAGGCAGTCTTAACGGTTATTGTGAAATCACAAATAGTGACATCTCTAAGTGTGAGTAGAATCAGTAGCCACGAGCACAAAGGGCAACTGTATGTGTCAGTTAACCACCAGTTGCAGTTCCATAAATCACAATAACAGTAACACACAAATTAAAGCAACAGGCAGTCTTAACGGTTATTGTGAAATCACAAATAGTGACATCTCTAAGTGTGAGTAGAATCAGTAGCCACGAGCACAAAGGGCAACTGTATGTGTCAGTTAACCACCAGTTGCAGTTCCATAAATCACAATAACAGTAACACACAAAATTAAAGCAACAGGCAGTCTTAACGGTTATTGTGAAATCACAAATAGTGACATCTCTAAGTGTGAGTAGAATCAGTAGCCACGAGCACAAAGGGCAACTGTATGTGTCAGTTAACCACCAGTTGCAGTTCCATAAATCACAATAACAGTAACACACAAATTAAAGCAACAGGCAGTCTTAACGGTTATTGTGAAATCACAAATAGTGACATCTCTAAGTGTGAGTAGAATCAGTAGCCACAAGCACAAAGGGCAACTGTATGTGTCAGTTAACCACCAGTTGCAGTTCCATAAATCACAATAACAGTAACACACAAATTAAAGCAACAGGCAGTCTTAACGGTTATTGTGAAATCACAAATAGTGACATCTCTAAGTGTGAGTAGAATCAGTAGCCACGAGCACAAAGGGCAACTGTATGTGTCAGTTAACCACCAGTTGCAGTTCCATAAATCACAATAACAGTAACACACAAATTAAAGCAACAGGCAGTCTTAACGGTTATTGTGAAATCACAAATAGTGACATCTCTAAGTGTGAGTAGAATCAGTAGCCACGAGCACAAAGGGCAACTGTATGTGTCAGTTAACCACCAGTTGCAGTTCCATAAATCACAATAACAGTAACACACAAATTAAAGCAACAGGCAGTCTTAACGGTTATTGTGAAATCACAAATAGTGACATCTCTAAGTGTGAGTAGAATCAGTAGCCACGAGCACAAAGGGCAACTGTATGTGTCAGTTAACCACCAGTTGCAGTTCCATAAATCACAATAACAGTAACACACAAATTAAAGCAACAGGCAGTCTTAACGGTTATTGTGAAATCACAAATAGTGACATCTCTAAGTGTGAGTAGAATCAGTAGCCACAAGCACAAAGGGCAACTGTATGTGTCAGTTAACCACCAGTTGCAGTTCCATAAATCACAATAACAGTAACACACAAATTAAAGCAACAGGCAGTCTTAACGGTTATTGTGAAATCACAAATAGTGACATCTCTAAGTGTGAGTAGAATCAGTAGCCACGAGCACAAAGGGCAACTGTATGTGTCAGTTAACCACCAGTTGCAGTTCCATAAATCACAATAACAGTAACACACAAATTAAAGCAACAGGCAGTCTTAACGGTTATTGTGAAATCACAAATAGTGACATCTCTAAGTGTGAGTAGAATCAGTAGCCACGAGCACAAAGGGCAACTGTATGTGTCAGTTAACCACCAGTTGCAGTTCCATAAATCACAATAACAGTAACACACAAATTAAAGCAACAGGCAGTCTTAACGGTTATTGTGAAATCACAAATAGTGACATCTCTAAGTGTGAGTAGAATCAGTAGCCACGAGCACAAAGGGCAACTGTATGTGTCAGTTAACCACCAGTTGCAGTTCCATAAATCACAATAACAGTAACACACAAATTAAAGCAACAGGCAGTCAGGCAGTCTGTATGTGAAATCACAAATAGTGACATCTCTAAGTGTGAGTAGAATCAGTAGCCACAAGCACAAAGGGCAACTGTATGTGTCAGTTAACCACCAGTTGCAGTTCCATAAATCACAATAACAGTAACACACAAATTAAAGCAACAGGCAGTCTTAACGGTTATTGTGAAATCACAAATAGTGACATCTCTAAGTGGAGTAGAATCAGTAGCCACGAGCACAAAGGGCAACTGTGTACAGTGTGATTTAACCTAGTGTGTATGAACATTAAATAGGAAACATTAAATAGTCTTTGGACTGCAACTAATACAGACCTAATATCTTTAAAGTAGGTTAAAATTGTTGGGCAGGTAATGACTACAGTCTCATTTGTAATAAACATATTTATGTATAGGTCAAGTTAGAGTTGAGATTCTTTTTGAAAATTATAAATAAATCGTTTTAAATAAATATTTTTTAACAACTTGTATTTTCTAGACCATCAAATTAAATATCTTCGCTGGCAAAAACAACGTCCAGTTTCATGTTTTGCCGCTTAACTGCAGACCTTAATTATTTTTCTTTGTTTTAATTTTTGTACACACTCATTCCGTTTCATTAAATAAGTAAGAAAAGTTTCAGAAGCTATCCGGTGGGATAAAAAAAATATAAATAGCTAAGCATCATTTTCCAAAAACTCCAGTAAATGGTATACAAAAATTGCGAGTAATACAGACACTAAAGTAATTGCATAGGACCTATATGAATGGTGTCATTTTGTGAAGATTACGATATTTTCCTTTTATACAAAAACGTAAAATGTAGGAGTCAAGCAGCAAAAGTTTTGCTTACACATCCAAAATTTAGATGAATCAGATGTTATAAATGTTCTTAATTCATTTATAAATAATGTTTTTAGTATTATAAAAGAAGTAAGTATATTATTTATATTTACAATAAAACCTAGTACTGTTTTTAACGATCTACATTTAATTAATATTAACGTCAAACTACATTGAAGTAGTTATATAAAGGTCAGAAGTTGAGCGGTCCCGGAGGGAACGAAGACGTAGCTGGAGAAGGACAGAGATATCTTTGTAATTGGATTAATCAGTAACAGCTGAGTATAAGCAGTATCTTGTAAATCGCATTAAAGGTACAGTCTATTTACTAAAGTCTTAAATGAATGTT
The DNA here is from genome assembly GCA_022606455.1 of Callitettix versicolor. Taxonomy (NCBI): domain Eukaryota; kingdom Metazoa; phylum Arthropoda; class Insecta; order Hemiptera; family Cercopidae; genus Callitettix; species Callitettix versicolor. The sequence goes on from CM040187.1 coordinate 38,369,810, forward strand.
ACACGAAGAAATACTTAAATGAGTAAAACTCATTCGAGAGATAAAACTGGAAAAATGGCATTTTCCAGTCTTAAAAAAACAATGTTGGCTTATTTGTAGACCTACAGTATCCTTAGGGCAATCAATCAATATGTTTACATAACCATAAATAATTCATTGAAAATTGCATTATATTTTGTACAGTTTTGTAATTTGTAAAATATCTCACTTTTTAAAAAAATGTTTCATTATTAAAATTAATCTGGTTTTCATGTGTTCTTGAATTATTGAGTGATAAGACTTTTTCAGTGGTTGTATATAAAATTATTAATTAAATTTTCTTTATCAATAATGTCGTATAAGACATAAATATATTCAAATAAGAAACTTTTTTTTATTAAACACTGAAAAATGCAGTAATATTTCCAGAACAAAATTACTTTTCTGGAAGAAAGACGCTAATATATAGTTTGAATATGTTCTTAGCAAAGAAATAACAGTGAATAATCCTTTTTATAAAATTATAGTAGGACCAATTAATATGAAATTCGCCCCACATAATCTTGAGCATAAGCGCTTAAAGTGACGTGTTGAAGTGACTGAAATATATTTATTTCTGAAAAAGATACAAACTAAAAAGTAGTACACATCTAATAATGTTACACCCTTGTGCTAGTATTAAATTGGTAAAAGGCAAAAGAATTCCATTATAAATGCACATTGTTTCAAAATTTTCGTTTATAAAACAGATGATTTTTTTTATACGTATGTGTATAATAAGCAAGTAAGCGTGCAAGATATGTTTTAAATTTCAAACAAAATGACACCCCAGAACAAAGTTTATGAGCCAGCAACATTGTAAAGCTGTCGGGAGTCGGGAGCTTAGCTGGGTGACCTAAATAAACATTTTTTACAGGTATAGTATAAATAACGCTTTGCCTTGTATTTAAACATTTCAATGTTCAATATTTAAAGTTTTAATGAAAATACAACATTTATAGACTTATTTTTAATTTTTGTTTAATCTCTCTCTCTCTCTCTCTCTCTCTCTCTCTCTCTCTCTCTCTCTCTCTCTCTCTCTCTCTCTCTCTATATATATATATAAATATATATATATATATATATATATATATATATATATATATATAAAGTCAATGTCCTGACTGACGGATTCAGGATGCCCTAGCACCAACATGTAGAGGCGGACTAAGAAACGATTTTCCAAAATTCATCCCCTAAAGGGGTAAAAAGAAGAAAAACAGTTTTTATTGGATAAAATGTGTTTTTGGTCGGATCTTTTCGAAACTTAACTCAATTACTCTAAAACACAATAATGAAATATATTTTCATCACTTTCCAAAATTAATTCCATAAAGAGATTAAAAAGGGTAGAAGGTGGAAAAAGGTGATATAAAAGTTTACATTGGAAAAAACATCTTTTTCAGATAGGCCCTACATACTCTGAAACACAAATAATGGAGCACGTACCGAATTCATCCCCTAAAGTAACAACAATATAAATAAGAGGTAAACATATTTGCATAGGAAAACAATAATTTTAACGGATTCTCTTGAAATTAAACAAAAAATTTTAAAACATAAATTATGAAACACAATTTTTTTTCCGAATTTATAAAAAAAATCACAACTAAATAATTTTGTTATTTTTTTACCATAAACAGCGCAATTTTATTAACCCAAAATTACTTCGGGTGATGAAATACATTCACTTAAAACTGTGCAGATTTGTATGTATTATGTTTACCTTTATTTTATATAATATAATACTTTACAAACAAGTAATTTTCTTAATACTTTTTATGATAAACAGCACAATTTAAATAAAGCAAAGCATTTACCAGAATTCGATGTCTTGACTCCATTTTTAGGTGTAGTTATTTCGAATTACTGACGAAGAAGAAATTTTAAAAAAATATTTTTATGGATACTCTTGTTGCCTTATCCAGTAGTAGAGACACTGAGGTGATATTCTAGTTTGTGAATTTGAAAATAAGTGTTTCAAATATAGTGCAATATTCCTGATGAAAAATGAAATAAAAAAGTGAGCATGATAGTGATATTTTAATGAATTAATTATGTCAAAAATTAAAAAAATCAACCAAAAACTACCTAAATTGTAAGTAATTTATTATATTCTATAACACTTCATGCATTTCCGTTAATTAGTGGTCACACCCATTCCTGGACCATAAAAAATGCGCAAATACGGATCTGTAAAACAATGTAATGAGTAGTTTTTTTTTTAAATATGACATTTTTCAAATTTGCTTCCATTTAACACTTGGTACAAAAATCTATTTTGTAATAGTTTTGGCATGTTCCTTACAAAACAAAATCCGATCAATGATTTCAAAAGAATCGTTACTTTTTTTATTGTACACCTTATTTGAAAATGTAATTTCGCAAGCGATAAATTCTGCATAAATTAGCATTTAAAAATTGCAAACTTTATTTAAGATACTAAAGTAAATTACCAGGCGGGCATATTTTTCGTATTCAATTTTGTGCTTCTTAACGCTTGCAGCTGGATGATCGTTGACAGGCATTTTTTTTAATTTTCTCATTTAAAGAACGGAGCAAAGTTCAATTTAAATAAAATGAAGTGGAAGGGGAAATTTAACCTTCCGTAACTTAAAGTTGTGCAGTTGTATTATGATATAAACATAAAAATATATTTTTAAACCAAAATTGATCCATAACTTTTGGAGTTATTAATTTTTGAAATTTGATTTTCATGACGTTTTCAACATACTGTAATTGTTTTGAGCTAATCTTTCCTGAGATTAGTGAATTTCCTTTCATTTTGCTTTAGAAATGTTAGTAATATTGCTTACAAAGTGGTGCAAATATTTGGGAAGTTTCAATCAACCGTTGGCATTTTGTTTGTTTCTTGTTAGTTTATTTCTTACGCAGTTTTGTCCAAACGCATTCACCGATTGTTCTAAAATTTGATACGAGGGAACCTTGTATAATGCCCAAACGTTGAATGAGTAAGTTTTTCCGTACGTATGCACATTTCCGGCCAATGTTTAGAATCCTTTTCTGCATCCTTTTGTAGATGTTTAGAAACATTTTCAAGTTCCTAAAAAATTGGCGAGTACATATTTATTCACTCGTATCAAAAGTCATTAAAAAAATTAATAAATTGTTGTCCTTTAATGACATTTAAAAAGTCATAAAATTTTGTTTATATGATCTATGGATTTGTATACCGTTTGAAAAAGTTAATCCATCAGTATCAAAACAAAACTAATGGGAGTTACAAATCCTTGGAATTATTATTACTTTATTAAAATCAGTTAATACATCTTATATAAATAAATGGGGATACATAAAGGAAATTTCAAACAAGAGACATTTACGGTTTTAATACTAGGTAAGTAAAAAAAAATAACATTCGTCGAATTTGTTAATATACCCTGATATTCAAAATATATTGCCGATTTATTTGAATCGTACATTTTTAAGAAGCCACACAGTGAATTTACTGCTTGTTTCACTGACGTAAGGTATGTTTAACATATTTAAATTAATTTGACGTTCGGTTGACAGAACAATATCATGTTGTTTTACATAACCACTTTTTTAGAACGGCAGGCACCAGTTTTTGTTTACAGTCGCTGGAAGAATAGTCGATAAAGACTTTAAAAAATTGGTTTAGAGCTGAAGAAGAGAGTAGCTTCACTTAATATGATAAATTAAAAGTAGATTAATACTGATTATAAGAGGAAAGATAAAGTTAAAATACTTGAATAATTATTGACACTGCAATGTAAAGAAATCCAAGTGAAAAATAACTTAATCAGATAACCTTGTTAAAAAATTTGAATATTCAGCCTAACTCAAACTATTCCTTATAATTTGATCTATACACATTTTTATAAGCTACTGAGTACAGCAAAAAGTTTCGATAATGACAGTATTCCGAAACGAGCAAAAAATGTAAAATATCTGAAGCTAGGAAATACAAATGTATACTCAACCAGATAATAAAGTTTTATCAAGTTTATTCTGAATGTTTGTCTTTAGTAACCTTCAAAATTAACTTCTCGTATAAACAAAAGAGTATACCATTGCTTAAGTGTCCGTCGCCGGTCGTTAAATCAAGCCTTTAAACTACAAAAAAGGTCGTGCAACCGAACAAAACAAAAAATATAACAAACAGTTATTATGTACTTACAATTATACTAATTATTTTTTCAGTATATCCTGTAAAGCCCAGTTTTTGCCGGTAGCAAAATGTTTTCAAAAATACACGGTAATTAATGTTTAATTGATCTTTATTTTAAAATCTTTAATTTATATTAATTCATTTAAAATTGTGGATTTACACTATAACGTCCAATTTTATATACAAGTTTATTTGTGTAAAAAGTTTTAAAGTAGGTATATCATATTTTTGAATTAATTTTTAAAATGTTAATCGTTAACGTCATAATAAATTTGTTTTACTATTTTTCTTTCTACACTGTAAGTCGAAATAATGTTGTAAAAAATACAATAATTAAAAAAATAATGTTTTTCATTATTTTGTGGTAAATCCATCCATGATAACCTCATCGGTTTTTCACCGGCAAAAAAAAATTAAGAATACTGCACTCATATAAACATATGAATATATGAACACATAAACATATGAGTGCAGTATTCTTTGTTATAATTATTTAAAAAATTTAAATAAATAAATCATTCGTAATGATTGTGTTAATAATAAAAAAAGAGTAATACTGTAAAAGATATAGAATAAATATTAATACAGTACTATAGTATTAATATTAATACTTGGTAATTGCTGTTAATATGTTTTTCTAATTAATATGAATTTTAGAATTAATTACAATTTAACTCTGAATTGTAACAATCTGCTTGGAAGTAATCTTAAAAATAAATAATACTTATTACTAATATAATGATAAATATAATAAAACAATTGCACTTGTTTATTGTGGTAGACATTTTAATGAAAGAACACATCAACGTGATTGCCTTGTCACTCAACAATCAGGAAAATCGTTCTACAGCACATTGTTACTAAGGCACAAACACAGACAAAGAGAGCAATGGAAAGTTCATCTCACGTTCTTTGTGTAACAAAAATAAAACCTTATACTTAACCGAAATAAACATATAACTACAGTTCCAACAACGTTACAATTAAATATTTTGTTTGTGTAATATTAAAATATTAAATACAATATTGAAAGATATTTTGTGTTTGAAAAACGCGTAAATATTAAGTACAAACTATTTTGTTTTAATATATCTAGCTCAAATTAAAAAGTTATTTATTCAAAATATTGGATATTGAATAAACCGGTATCATTTTTAAGGCGTAAGAAAGAGTTTTTTTTATTAGTATCCTAGAAATAAAAAAGATTCACTTTTGTTAAGGTTTTTTGTATTTTCTGTTTTCAAAGTGAACCGAATTGGATTTTGGCAGTTATACACCGTTGTTGTTTTTTAGCAATTTCTTAATTATTAATAAAAAAGTTGTACATAAGCTTAAAAAAACCAAAGGAATGGTTTATTTCCAGAATTAATATTTAAAATATTTTTTTTAATGCGAAAAGCACATCAAGGCTATTATTGCCTCCTTAAAAGTAAGTGTGAGTGTAAAGTGTTAAATGCGTAAGTGTAGTGTTGTAAGTGTAAGTGTATGTTAGACTCGGGTACCGCGAGGGACGTCTAAATCCTCGTAATAGGTGCAGCAGCCCCTGCGGGGTTTAAAATAAATAATAAAACGTTTTAGCTCTAAAATAACTAGTAGACTATTGTATGATAGCAAATAGTCATTATCACTCAGTTAAGTGTAATTTGAAAATTGGTATTGTTAACAAGCTTACAGTTGTGAAATTTATAAATCATTGAATTGGGATTTACAATTAATTAAAACTGATTTTAGAGGGAAAACATTGCATTAATGGCACATCTTGCACTGTAGTAAACAATGTGTACTTGTATTTAAAACTTACAAACACCAGAAAATCATTGTAAGTATTAACAAAAAAAAAAAAAAAAAGAAAATAATTGCGGAAAACAGCTGCAACTACTTCTGACAACAGATTACGGTAGACCGTGACACATTTTATACAAATATTAATTTTAGTAGTAACTTGGAAACTTTCGTGCCTCGGCAAAATTCGTTAACTTGTTTCAAAATTTAAAAAAAAAACAAAAACGGTAAACTTAAAGATTTTAAAAATCTGTTACCACCATCGTACGAGTAATTAGCGTGTATAACATAGTTTTTAAAAGATTCTAATTCTAATGAATATACGAAAACAAACCCAACGGCGAGGCGAGGGATAATTTCAAAATTAAAAACTTTGAATGTCAACTTATAAGTATTACTAAAATTGTGAAATCGAACTTAAAAATGATTTTAAAGTAATTCTTTACTTTTAAAATTATGCTGTTACGATAACATGAACGAATGATGCTGAATAAAAAATTTCAAAATTCATTTAAAAAATATTTTTTTAAAAACTTTTCCATTTTTGGTTTTCTTAAATTTCTTTTTGTGACGTCAGTGACAAAGCTGCTTACCAAGATTATTTTTATTTCACCAAAGAAAGGATATAACTTCTTGGCAACATAATCGTATGCCGAACAATGTTTGAAGTATATTTTTGTAAGCAGTTTCGAATTATATTTATAAACTGAATTATTGAAGTGAGGTAATTTTGAGATATTGTTTTTCATTACATTGAAATATGAAAACCTTTTCAAAAATTTTTTAAAGTAGTATTTTCAATATTCAAGCTGCTCTTTAAGGGTTTGCAGTAAATTTTTTTAGTATGAGGTACAAAACAAAAACAAACAATCTTTAGAAATAAAATAATGTAATTCTTACCTTTGTTGAAGTTCAAAAATAACATAGGCTACTTGTAGTAACAAGGTGTCGCTGTTTTACGGAAGATAAAGAAAGATTCCTTGCAATAATTGTACAAAAAGACACATGTCGGGCTAATCCCAGCCCGAAGAGAACGAGGTCGGCATACTTCGTCGAGTCGCACGTTTTTACGGGAACGGGAACGGGAACGCTTTAGTTATAGGCCTAAGCCTCGCTGTTACGCAATCACAGGAAATATAACGTTCCTTAAATTGTAAAAACTGCCCAACCATCTGCTGTTTCCTTCCGAGATACTTTGTCTGTCAATAAAACAAAAGTTGGTGATAAACGTTCACTTTATTGTTTTATCAGAACCTTCTAAAGTTATCGGTGATAGCTTCTGACTTTCAGATTGGGACAGTAAAAGTTCTTTGTGTTGCGAACAGTTTCGTACGTTTCATTTTGTTTATTTAACAATGGTTTCGTTATCATAAGATAACAGTAAATTAATATGCGTTAGGTATTCCTGGAACAACATACTTTCCTACCGTCGACGGACGCTATTTAGTAAATAAAGTTAATTAATTAATTCTTAAATTTGTCGTTCTGGTGTTAACAGGCAAATTCTGTAACAGGTACGTGTTTGTCTTGAGTCCACAAAAGTCAATCGCCGTCTTTCACAACTGTTGCGCATCTAAAGTGCTCTCTTGGAATTCATTGAACTCTAACAATAGATCTCCTTAAATTCCTTCACAAAAGGTCTACAAAATTCAGTTGAATCAACTGAAATTACCAGACCGTTTACAACTGAAACAGTTTGTTGAATGGATTTTGGAAAGACAACATGCAGACGATAATCTTGTTGAGGAATAAATTTCTGATCCGAATCCTTTCACGTAACGGTGATCAGAACTGGCCAGCATGGTCATGTGACCTCGCACCCTATGACTTCTTCCTTTTGGGGATATTTAAAATCACAAGTTTTTCAAAATAATCCCTGAAAAATACAGTGACTAAATGAAGAGATTCGCCAAGTCACGGCCCAAATGGTGAATTTTATCTGTCTGAAGGTTATAGCAAATTTCATGGATCAAGTTACAAGATGCAGAGCCAAGGACATACGTCAGATGTAATGGCAACATCCTTTGTATTGATGAAACATAAATACTTTATTCAACACTTAAAAACCAAAGTTGTTTTTAATCACCTTTTAGGATATAAATGATATCTTTCCTATTTCATAATATAAAGGCCAAATTAATTAAATTCAAAATAATAATAGCCTACATAAAAAATGTAAATTATTACTTATTTAAAGTTATAATTAAAATAAATAATTAATTACAATATTTAAAATAAATACAAGTACAGCTAATTTCTTATACTTAATTGTTATACATATTTAGTCATTTATTTTTTTCACATTATAAATTAATTGTTTAAATAAAAATACGAGAATAAATAACCGTGAATTTTATAATTGTGATTAATATAATTATAAAGTAACATTGTTGCTAACAATCGTAGGTTAAAAAGATGAAAATAAAAAGCGAAAAACAACCTTGGAAACTGAAGTCATTGACTTGGTAACAATAAGGGTCTTCTTTCATTGGACCAAGATAAATGATTAAAAGTGATAAATTGAGAGGCAAGTAAACTCGACACAAGTGGCTGTTTGAGACGGAACAACTATTAGATTAAAGACTTCTTTTATTCTTTTTGGAACAATCTAATTTGACGTTATAATGACTGGTGGACGGGTGACATTTAGGTGAATATATTTTCAGTCTTTAGATTTTTAATCAAAATTTAGGATTTTTTAAAGAACTGTCAGACTTTATAGCTGCACACAAAGTATTAAAGAAATTACAGTGTTAACTACTTTATTTTTCTCTCGTTAGTGTTTTAAATACATGTTTAGTTTTGTAATTAAAATAATTTAAATAACAATTCCCCTAGAATAACCAAAACCAACAGTAATTTCGTACTTATTGTATACAAACACAATTTGTACCGTCGCGGTATTAAAACCTATTAACAGTAAGACCGATTTCTTTATTACGTTATAATATTTATAAATTTGAAATATTCAGTTTTTCCAGAAAAAGTTTTAAAAATTCGATATTTAGACATGGAAAATGGAAACATTGTTACTGCACATTTTGGAGCCGTATTTAACATAAACAGAGAATTATTTTTAAAATTATGTAATATAAGAACTTCAAAATACTACTTTTGTTTACAAATATATGTGGCTAACTATTCTTATTCTCTAGTTAAATAAATCATGCAAATTTAATAATATGTCTTCCATTAATTTTCTGAATGATTCCGTTCTTTGTTAACCTTTTCGAGTAATTTGATAATATTTATTGAAAGCCAAAAATGAAAGGTTATAAGCGTGGTTGGCTTCAATTTATGGACAAATCAAAATCTTCATATTCAAACGTAGTTATGAGGAAAATATAAAATTAGTAGTACAATTTAAAAATAAGGATATTTTGATTGAATCTTTTCAATAAAAACCTTCTGTAAATCTCCTCATTTAACAATAAATTTTATCAAATAACAAACGGTTTATTTTATTGTAAAGTCCGTTTTCGCCGATTCCCATCCACGCAAAAATGCTGCATCAACATTAAATAGTATAAATGATTTTCTTGCTAACTTACACAAACAATATGTACAAGTTTTTTTTCTCAACTTCAAAATGAATTGAAAACCATGAATATTTTTCTGAAAAAGTCGACATTGCGATATCTTTGGATCCATATTTTCATTACTAAAATCATTCCTCCGACTTATATATTTTAGTAGAGCTCAGTGTGCTTTTAGCCTTAAATTAACAACAACAAAAAACACACTTTTGTAATTTTTTTTTTTTTTTTTTTTTTTTTTTTTTTTTGTGTTCAACGTCCGACTATTGTGCACACTTGGGCTAATGCAGACAATGGCATGATTTATAGCGTATGAAAATTCCAAACCATGGCGAGGAATCGAACCGGGATCCTCGGGGTGAAAGCCTAGACGCTATCTACACAACGACGTAATGTTTAAAACACGACTAATTTGTTTTGACAAGTAAGCAGTAACGGTAGCTATATTGTAGAGCAACGCAAATAAATAGCCTTAAAACAACAACAAAAAAATAACCACTTTTGTAAAATAAGAGAAAGCGAGTCCAAATAAAATGTGTGCTTGCACAACGACCTAATGTTTAAAACTCGACTAATTTGTTTTGACAAGTAAGCAGTAACGGTAGCTATATTGTAGAGCAACGCAAATAAATAGCCTTAAAACAACAAAAAAAAGAACCACTATTGTAAAATAAGAGAAAGAGAGCCCAAATAAAATGTGTGCTTGCACAACGACCTAATGTTTAAAACACGACTAATTTGTTTTGACAAGTAAGCAGTAACGGTAACGCAAATAAATAGCCTTAAAACAACAAAAAAAAGAACCACTTTTGTAAAATAAGAGAAAGCGAGTCCAAATAAAATGTGTGCTTGCACAACGACCTAATGTTTAAAACACGACTAATTTGTTTTGACAAGCAAGCAGTAACGGTAGCTATATTGTTGAGCAACGCAAATAAATAGCCTTAAAACAAAAAAATAGAACCATTTTTGTAAAATAAGAGAAAGCGAGCCCAAATAAAATGTGTGCTTGCACAACGACCTAATGTTTAAAACACGACTAATTTGTTTTGACAAGTAGGCAGTAACGGTAGCTATATTGTAGAGTAACGCAAATAAATAGCCTTAAAACAACAAAAAAAAGGACCATTTTTGTAAAATAAGAGAAAGCGAGCCCAAATAATATGTGTGCTTGCACAACGAACTAATGTTTAAAACACGACTAATTTGTTTTGACAAGTAGGCAGTAACGGTAGCTATATTGTAGAGTAACGCAAATAAATAGCCTTAAAACAACCAAAAAAATAACCACTTTTGTAAAATAAGAAAAGCGAGCCCAAATAAAATGTGTGCTTGCACAACGACCTAATGTTTAAAACACGACTAATTTGTTTTGACAAGTAGGCAGTAACGGTAGCTATATTGTAGAGCAACGCAAATAAATAGCCTTAAAACAACAAAAAAAAAATAACCACTTTTGTAAAATAAGAGAAAGCGAGCCCAAATAAAATGTGTGCTTGCACAACGACCTAATGTTTAAAACACGACTAATTTGTTTTGACAAGTAGGCAGTAACGGTAGCTATATTGTAGAGCAACGCAAATAAATAGCCATAAAACAACAAAAAAAAATAACCACTTTTGTAAAATAAGAGAAAGCGAGCCCAAATAAAATGTGTGCTTGCACAACGACCTAATGTTTAAAACACGACTAATTTGTTTTGACAAGTAAGCAGTAACGGTAGCTATATTGTAGAGCAACGCAAATAAATAGCCTTAAAACAACAAAAAAAGAACCACTTTTGTAAAATAAGAGAAAGCTAGTCCAAATAAAATGTGTGCTTGCACAACGACCTAATGTTTAAAACACGACTAATTTGTTTTGAAAAGTAGGCAGTAACGATAGCTATATTGTAGAGCAACGCAAATAAATAGCCTTAAAACAACTAAAAAAAGAACCACTTTTGTAAAATAAGAGAAAGAGAATCCAAATAAAATGTGTGCTTGCACAACGACCTAATGTTTAAAACACGACTATTTTTTTTTTTACAAGTAGGCAGTAACGGTAACGCAAATAAATAGCTTAAAACAACAAAAAAAAGAACAACTTTTGTAAAATAAGAGAAAGCGAATGCAAATAAAATGTGTGCTTGCACAACGACCTAATGTTTAAAACACGACTAATTTGTTTTGACAAGTAAGCAGTAACGGTAACGCAAATAAATAGCCTTAAAACAACAAAAAAAAGAACCACTTTTGTAAAATAAGAGAAAGCGAGTCCAAATAAAATGTGTGCTTGCACAACGACCTAATGTTTAAAACACGACTAATTTGTTTTGACAAGTAAGCAGTAACGGTAGCTATATTGTAGAGCAACGCAAATAAATAGCCTTAAAACAACAAAAATAGAACCATTTTTGTAAAATAAGAGAAAGCGAGCCCAAATAAAATGTGTACTTGCACAACGACCTAATGTTTAAAACACGACTAATTTGTTTTGACAAGTAGGCAGTAACGGTAGCTATATTGTAGAGTAACGCAAATAAATAGCCTTAAAACAACAAAAAAAAGAACCATTTTTGTAAAATAAGAGAAAGCGAGCCCAAATAATATGTGTGCTTGCACAACGAACTAATGTTTAAAACACGACTAATTTGTTTTGACAAGTAGGCAGTAACGGTAGCTATATTGTAGAGTAACGCAAATAAATAGCCTTAAAACAACCAAAAAAAATAACCACTTTTGTAAAATAAGAGAAAGCGAGCCCAAATAAAATGTGTGCTTGCACAACGACCTAATGTTTAAAACACGACTAATTTGTTTTGACAAGTAGGCAGTAACGGTAGCTATATTGTAGAGTAACGCAAATAAATAGCCTTAAAACAACAAAAAAAAATAACCACTTTTGTAAAATAAGAGAAAGCGAGCCCAAATAAAATGTGTGCTTGCACAACGACCTAATGTTTAAAACACGACTAATTTGTTTTGACAAGTAGGCAGTAACGGTAGCTATATTGTAGAGCAACGCAAATAAATAGCCTTAAAACAACAAAAAAAGAACCATTTTTGTAAAATAAGAGAAAGCGAGCCCAAATAAAATGTGTGCTTGCACAACAACCTAATGTTTAAAACTCGACTAATTTGTTTTGACAAGTAAGCAGTAACGGTAGCTATATTGTAGAGCAACGCAAATAAATAGCCTTAAAACAACAAAAAAAGAACCATTTTTGTAAAATAAGAGAAAGCGAGCCCAAAATAAAATGTGTGCTTGCAAACGACCTAATGTTTAAAACACGACTAATTTGTTTTGACAAGTAGGCAGTAACGGTAGCTATATTGTAGAGTAACTCAAATAAATAGCCTTAAAACAACAAAAAAAAATAACCACTTTTGTAAAATAGGAGAAAGCGAGCCCAAATAAAATGTGTGCTTGCACAACGACCTAATGTTTAAAACACGACTAATTTGTTTTGACAAGTAGGCAGTAACGGTAGCTATACTGTAGAGCAACGCAAATAAATAGCCTTAAAACAACAAAAAAAAATAACCACTTTTGTAAAATAAGAGAAAGCGAGCCCAAATAAAATGTGTGCTTGCACAACGACCTAATGTTTAAAACACGACTAATTTGTTTTGACAAGTAAGCAGTAACGGTAGCTATATTGTAGAGCAACGCAAATAAATAGCCTTAAAACAACAAAAAAAGAACCACTTTTGTAAAATAAGAGAAAGCTAGTAAAAATAAAATGTGTGCTTGCACAACGACCTAATGTTTAAAACACGACTAATTTGTTTTGAAAAGTAGGCAGTAACGATAGCTATATTGTAGAGCAACGCAAATAAATAGCCTTAAAACAACTAAAAAAAGAACCACTTTTGTAAAATAAGAGAAAGAGAATCCAAATAAAATGTGTGCTTGCACAACGACCTAATGTTTAAAACACGACTAATTTGTTTTGACAAGTAGGCAGTAACGGTAGCTATATTGTAGAGTAACGCAAATAAATAGCCTTAAAACAACAAAAAAAAGAACCATTTTTGTAAAATAAGAGAAAGCGAACCCAAATAATATGTGTGCTTGCACAACGAACTAATGTTTAAAACACGACTAATTTGTTTTGACAAGTAGGCAGTAACGGTAGCTATATTGTAGAGTAACGCAAATAAATAGCCTTAAAACAACCAAAAAAAATAACCACTTTTGTAAAATAAGAGAAAGCGAGCCCAAATAAAATGTGTGCTTGCACAACGACCTAATGTTTAAAACACGACTAATTTGTTTTGACAAGTAGGCAGTAACGGTAGCTATATTGTAGAGCAACGCAAATAAATAGCCTTAAAACAACAAAAAAAGAACCATTTTTGTAAAATAAGAGAAAGCGAGCCCAAATAAAATGTGTGCTTGCACAACAACCTAATGTTTAAAACACGACTAATTTGTTTTGACAAGTAAGCAGTAACTGTAACTATATTGTAGAGCAACGCAAATAAATAGCCTTAAAACAACAAAAAAAGAACCATTTTTGTAAAATAAGAGAAAGCGAGCCCAAAATAAAATGTGTGCTTGCAAACGACCTAATGTTTAAAACACGACTAATTTGTTTTGACAAGTAGGCAGTAACGGTAGCTATATTGTAGAGTAACTCAAATAAATAGCCTTAAAACAACAACAAAAAATAACCACTTTTGTAAAATAAGAGAAAGCGAGCCCAAATAAAATGTGTGCTTGCACAACGACCTAATGTTTAAAACACGACTAATTTGTTTTGACAAGTAGGCAGTAACGGTAGCTATATTGTAGAGCAACGCAAATAAATAGCCTTAAAACAACAAAAAAAGAACCATTTTTGTAAAATAAGAGAAAGCGAGCCCAAATAAAATGTGTGCTTGCACAACGACCTAATGTTTAAAACACGACTAATTTGTTTTGACAAGTAAGCAGTAACGGTAGCTATATTGTAGAGCAACGCAAATAAATAGCCTTAAAACAACAAAAAAAGAACCACTTTTGTAAAATAAGAGAAAGCTAGTCCAAATAAAATGTGTGCTTGCACAACGACCTAATGTTTAAAACACGACTAATTTGTTTTGAAAAGTAGGCAGTAACGGTAGCTATATTGTAGAGCAACGCAAATAAATAGCCTTAAAACAACTAAAAAAAGAACCACTTTTGTAAAATAAGAGAAAGAGAATCCAAATAAAATGTGTGCTTGCACAACGACCTAATGTTTAAAACACGACTATTTTTTTTTTACAAGTAGGCAGTAACGGTAACGCAAATAAATAGCTTAAAACAACAAAAAAAAGAACAACTTTTGTAAAATAAGAGAAAGCGAATGCAAATAAAATGTGTGCTTGCACAACGACCTAATGTTTAAAACACGACTAATTTGTTTTGACAAGTAAGCAGTAACGGTAACGCAAATAAATAGCCTTAAAACAACAAAAATAGAACCATTTTTGTAAAATAAGAGAAAGCGAGCCCAAAATAAAATGTGTGCTTGCACAACGACCTAATGTTTAAAACACGACTAATTTGTTTTGACAAGTAGGCAGTAACGGTAGCTATATTGTAGAGTAACGCAAATAAATAGCCTTAAAACAACAAAAAAAAGAACCATTTTTGTAAAATAAGAGAAAGCGAGCCCAAATAATATGTGTGCTTGCACAACGAACTAATGTTTAAAACACGACTAATTTGTTTTGACAAGTAGGCAGTAACGGTAGCTATATTGTAGAGTAACGCAAATAAATAGCCTTAAAACAACCAAAAAAAATAACCACTTTTGTAAAATAAGAGAAAGCGAGCCCAAATAAAATGTGTGCTTGCACAACGACCTAATGTTTAAAACACGACTAATTTGTTTTGACAAGTAGGCAGTAACGGTAGCTATATTGTAGAGTAACGCAAATAAATAGCCTTAAAACAACAAAAAAATAACCACTTTTGTAAAATAAGAAAAGCGAGCCCAAATAAAATGTGTGCTTGCACAACGACCTAATGTTTAAAACACGACTAATTTGTTTTGACAAGTAGGCAGTAACGGTAGCTATATTGTAGAGCAACGCAAATAAATAGCCTTAAAACAACAAAAAAAGAACCATTTTTGTAAAATAAGAGAAAGCGAGCCCAAATAAAATGTGTGCTTGCACAACAACCTAATGTTTAAAACACGACTAATTTGTTTTGACAAGTAAGCAGTAACGGTAGCTATATTGTAGAGCAACGCAAATAAATAGCCTTAAAACAACAAAAAAAGAACCATTTTTGTAAAATAAGAGAAAGCGAGCCCAAAATAAAATGTGTGCTTGCAAACGACCTAATGTTTAAAACACGACTAATTTGTTTTGACAAGTAGGCAGTAACGGTAGCTATATTGTAGAGTAACTCAAATAAATAGCCTTAAAACAACAAAAAAAAATAACCACTTTTGTAAAATAAGAGAAAGCGAGCCCAAATAAAATGTGTGCTTGCACAACGACCTAATGTTTAAAACACGACTAATTTGTTTTGACAAGTAAGCAGTAACGGTAGCTATATTGTAGAGCAACGCAAATAAATAGCCTTAAAACAACAAAAAAAGAACCACTTTTGTAAAATAAGAGAAAGCTAGTCCAAATAAAATGTGTGCTTGCACAACGACCTAATGTTTAAAACACGACTAATTTGTTTTGACAAGTAAGCAGTAACGGTAGCTATATTGTAGAGCAACGCAAATAAATAGCCTTAAAACAACAAAAAAAGAACCACTTTTGTAAAATAAGAGAAAGCTAGTCCAAATAAAATTTGTGCTTGCACAAAGACCTAATGTTTAAAACACGACTAATTTGTTTTGAAAAGTAGGCAGTAACGATAGCTATATTGTAGAGCAACGCAAATAAATAGCCTTAAAACAACTAAAAAAAGAACCACTTTTGTAAAATAAGAGAAAGAGAATCCAAATAAAATGTGTGCTTGCACAACGACCTAATGTTTAAAACACGACTATTTTTTTTTTACAAGTAGGCAGTAACGGTAACGCAAATAAATAGCTTAAAACAACAAAAAAAAGAACTAATTTTTGTAAAATAAGAGAAAGCGAGTCCAAATAATATGTGTGTTGCACAACGACCTAATGTTTAAAACACGACTTATTTGTTTTGACAAGTAAGAAGTAACGGTAACTATATTGTAGAGCAACGCAAATAAATAGCCTTAAAACAACAAAAAAAGAACCACTTTTATAAAATAAGAGAAAGCGAGTCCAAATAAAATGTGTGCTTGCACAACGACCTAATGTTTAAAACACGACTTATTTGTTTTGACAAGTAGGCAGTAACGGTAGCTATATTGTAGAGCAACGCAAATAAATAGCCTTAAAACAACAAAAAAAGAACCACTTTTATAAAATAAGAGAAAGCGAGTCCAAATAAAATGTGTGCTTGCACAACGACCTAATGTTTAAAACACGACTAATTTGTTTTGACAAGTAGGCAGTAACGGTAGCTATATTGTAGAGCAACGCAAATAAATAGCCTTAAAACAACAAAAAAAGAACCACTTTTATAAAATAAGAGAAAGCGAGTCCAAATAAAATGTGTGCTTGCACAACGACCTAATGTTTAAAACACGACTTATTTGTTTTGACAAGTAAGAAGTAACGGTAACTATATTGTAGAGCAACGCAAATAAATAGCCTTAAAACAACAAAAAAAGAACCACTTTTGCAAAATAAGAGAAAGCGAGTCCAAATAAAATGTGTGCTTGCACAACGACCTAATGTTTAAAACACGACTTATTTGTTTTGACAAGTAAGAAGTAACGGTAACTATATTGTAGAGCAACGCAAATAAATAGCCTTAAAACAAAAAAAAAAGAACCACTTTTGTAAAATAAGAGAAAGCGAGCCCAAATAAAATGTGTGCTTGCACAACGACCTAATGTTTAAAACACGACTAATTTGTTTTGACAAGTAGGCAGTAACGGTAGCTATATTGTAGAGCAACGCAAATAAATAGCCTTAAAACAAAAAAAAAAAAAAGAACCACTTTTGTAAAATAAGAAAGCGAGCCCAAATAAAATGTGTGCTTGCACAACGACCTAATGTTTAAAACACGACTAATTTGTTTTGACAAGTAGGCAGTAACGGTAGCTATATTGTAGAGCAACGCAAATAAATAGCCTTAAAACAAAAAAAAAAGAACCACTTTTGTAAAATAAGAGAAAGCGAGCCCAAATAAAATGTGTGCTTGCACAACGACCTAATGTTTAAAATACGACTAATTTGTTTTGACAAGTAGGGCTGTAACGGTAACGCAAATAAATAGCCTTAAAACAACAAGTATTAGAGCAGAATGACTATTAACGCAGCTAACTAATAGCCTCAGGCAACAGAACGCCTAACCTATCGATTAAAGCGAAGGCTTGGAACTGAGTGTGGTTTGACGAAACGCCCATCTTTTATTCACAAAGGAACACGAGTTTTGTTAGTTAACTAAGGACTCGACCTTTTCTTAAGCCTACGTTAGTAACAAATCATTGCGTCGTCACTTTGGCATCGTTTTATGTCTTTGAATTTAAAATAATTGACGTATTTATCAAAAATAACTTCCAAGTTGGATCATTGTTTTTATATTTTTTTAAAAGTTAATTTTAAAGCTTATATGTATTACCTACTTAGAGTGTTCCGAACGTTATTGTATTACTTCTTTAACTCTAAATTACTTTCAGTAATTAAATTACAATACAAATACATACTTTGGGTGATACCGACAAAGAAAAATATCTTGCAAATATCGTTTACATCTTTTCAAAAAAATAAAATTTTGAGGTTTTTATGAAGTGATGCTTTATTTTAAAGTTTTGTTAGTTTTACCAACATTTAATTTTAAAAAAGACAATGATTATTAAAAATATGTTATACTTTTAATATAAACTATGTATAGCTTACACACACACACACACACACACACACACACACACACACACACACACACACACACACACACACACACACACACATATATATATATATATATATATATATTAATTTGAGAGGATTTAGACGTCCCTCTCGGTACCCGAGTCTAACACACACACACACACAACACTACACTTAGGACTTTAACTTTTTACACTCACACTTACATTTAGGAAGGCGATAATAGCTTCAATGTGCTTTTCGCCTTGAATATATAATATATATATATATATATATATATATATATATATATATATATATATATATATATATTTTATGAATTATGGAGTATTATAAATGAAACTGCAATTGAATTTTTAAAAATTTAAATAGATTATAACCCGTATTTCATTTGGTTAAGTGTTTACAAACGTCTAAGAAATTTCAATGAGATACCATTATATAACGATTATATTAATATGACGAATTGTAAATGCTGTTTTTATGTAAGTAAGGAGGAAAATGAAACTTACGTTCCAATAAATCGGCAGTTATTACGTTACACATTGTTTTGCTTGGAAGATGTTTCAATTATCATAACGTGTGCAAGGAAATTATAAATTTTAATACATCCACACTTTGTACGACAAATCGTAGTGATGCAGGGTTATAACCTGTGTTAATTTTATTATCTTAATCACTAATATCAGGGAAATGCTCTTCTCGTAGTTTTTGTCAAAATATTTTGCCTTCGTTAATATTCCCAAAAGGATATTATTTTTTATTTTCACCAGTTCAAATTAAGTAATACCGCACGATGTCTTTTAGAACACCTTCTTAAGCCCAGCGAAAACACACACTCTGTATACAGTGCTTTTTTTAACTTTATTGGTTGGGAGTCAGCTTCAATTATTCATGAAGGCTGCGCGTTTGTATTGTGTACTTTACATTAAACACTCACACACACGCACACACACACACACACACACACACACACACACACACACACACCGCCAGTTCTGCGCGGACACACGTTGTGGCAGTTGTTTTCAGTTGCAGTTTCTCGGACAGTTACTGCGACACGGTATGCTCATATAGACATATGCTGTTAAAGATTGAATATAAATATATCGAAATAAAAAGATAATTTTGGGACAATTGCTTACATCATAACATTTATTGTATTTGGACTTAACAAATTTAGTGGCTCGCTCATTTTTAAAGCCTTTCTTAAATAAAGATAACAATAAATATCCTTTTCAGCAACAATCTAATATTTTCCGCTGGATATATACAATTTTATTGGTGCCATTTAAACTCCTTATCTAGTTGTATTAGGAAGAAAACTCCCATATAATATATAATCTTTCATAAATACATCCATTTTTCACTGTAAGTAGTTGTCATTATTTTTTATGATCTATAGTACAGTTTTTCATTTTTGGAAAGCATCCATTTGTGTTTTAAATGTAATAGTTAATTTAGTGATCCTATTTTAATTGTATTTTTTGAAATAAAACCCAAAAAATACGTTTTTTCTTATTTCTAAACTTTACAGATGTTTTTCTGCAGATTATTACCTTGATCCTCCCTCGGTGTGTTACTTCCGAATGTATATTACTTGGTCTTCTTATCGCCAAACAATTCCAATCCATGTAGTGTATATTTGTACGAGCAAATTTGTAACAAGTGAAAAGGACTTTAATTAATTATTTTTAACGTACACAAAATGTTTAGTAAATAAATATAACATCTAGTGGAGATAATCACCACTAAAATACTGAAGATGTTAAAAACCAAAAACAAACATTTTTAAGTTTGTTTAAATTTACAATAATATTAAATTTTAAATTATTCTAGTTGCCAGCTAGTAACTGGACACCAAATGGCAGCTTACATAATTGGGCGTTACAATTTGTTTAATATTAATATGTTTATTTATAATTTAAATTTGGTAAATAGAAATAAATGTAGGCCTATTGAAATAAAGTTCAGGCAACAAAGAGAAGCATACTTAAGAACACCAAAAGTAAATAGGTTCATATAAATAACTTACTAACTAGATACTCAACGTTTTGTTTTGTTTGAAGAAAGACAAATGCAGCACAAACTGAATGGTTTTGAAAGACAAACACAATACTTCAAATAAACTATTGAATATCAAGTCCTTATAAAGTGTGTAACTATGTCATTTGAGAATTGAAAATTTCATTTATCGTTTTAAATATTTTTCGCAAAATTTTGATATGATTTTAATAATTTATTTTGGACCTTTTTTGGAATTATAATTGTATTTACTAACGTTCTAATTAAAACAAAACTATTATATGAAGAATTGAAGCAAACATTTTGAAAACAATAATAAAACAAGCTAAAACAAAAGTAAAATTACAATACATAAAATGCATAATAAGCAAAACGCTATTGCCCGTAATCAGTGAGAAAAACAAATAATTCCGTACTTGTAATGTATAGTGCATAATACAAACTAATATTTAACTCATAAGTTACATCAAGATAAATTGGGTATCAACAGCCGAAACGTAATTGTAGGATAATCTCGTTGTCATCAGTGCATTATTAATGGTGTAACAATAGGACCATCTCATGATGACAGCATCTCAGCTTTGTCTATCAGCTGTTACACTCCATTGTTCCAATTGCAGGCTACCTCTTAACCGTGCGTTAAAGTCTATTTGTAACTATTGAAATGACACTGTGCCGTATGTAGCTATCAGAACAGGTTGGCATCTTTTTATGATGTTGGGAAGTTTTTTCAACAAAAATGTAATACGGTAGCCAGCAACAAATAGATTTTGTTGCAAAATTTTAAAATCCAACCGCAGCTGTTAAACAAAACAAATCACGGTTTAACACTTTTTAAAAATTAACAAATTATACTTGTGACCTTATGTTTGTCATTCGATTTGAAATGAAAACGGGTTGAACGATATCAAGCACTTACAATAAGATATGTTTAACCGTGATTGTAACATTGTCCAGCTGACTTCAAATGTTATATTTAGAAATTTTTATAAGCTGAAAAACTAAATGTTTCTGATTAAGGAAATATTGTTTAATGAAACTAAACTACTTGTTTACATATCGTATCCATTACAAGTGACCGGAGCTGTCCACCTCAACAGCTATTTGTACTTGCGTTTCACTATGCTTTTTGATTTATTGCAAACTATTATTTTGAACATAAACCGGCTTGCATACAGGCATTAATAACTTTGATATACTGTTTCAATAATTAGTTTAAATTTGATCCCTCTCTGCTGTAGAGTATTTAAAAATAATTTTACATTTATTTACAGATGACAAAAAACTGTGACCTACTTGGTCACGCCAAAACGTGTTCACGTAAAATCGATAAAAATTCATCTATTTATAATGTTTTGTTAACTTTAATATAAAGTTTTAACAGCTGTACAAACTTTCTGTGAAAATACAATGTGTGTGCATTTTAAAAATAAATTAGTGTCTCCATTTATGTATACTGCATGTTCGTAGTTATAATGATAAATACTAGGGAAAACTACACACACAAAAAATATTTTTAGCATGATTCATTGCATGTAGACTAAACAGCCTAAAATGTTGGAAACATTGTAAAATAATTATCACTATAAAATAAAGAATTACGAACACACAAATTGTAATTGTAATAAATGTGGCAGTAGCAGACAAAAAATTAAAATTATTCAACAAAACTACTTCACATTTACTGGACACAATGAAATATATATCAAATATATTTTCTATATATATATATATATATATATATATATATATATATATATATAGTTAACGTGGAAGTTTAATAGTATTTTTACTGCTAAACTATATGAAGTATATAATAACTAGTGTTTATTATGGAAATGCATTTTTATGGCCTTCAAGTAAAATAGGGAAACTAAGCTACAAAGTTTTTCTCAAACTTTAATGTCTAAATTTATGAACTTTAATTTTGTAAACTCACTTGAAGTTATATAATATGTAACTAATTTAAAAACTCACGAGTTGATATTTAGAAACCAATTAACCCTTATTTGTTACTAAGTTAAACAGTTGATTTTGGTAAACAGTCGCACGGACATTATTTTCGGACTGGTTTAAATAATATCATGAGACTCACACGTGAGGTAGATACAAAACATGAATACTATAATTACAGTGATAAGTTTATCTGGTGGCGGAAAAGGAAATGGTGTCACGGCAATGAGAAGAATTATTAAGTTATTGCACAAGCCGAGCGCCGTGGAGACGTGCTTTGGCCGCGAAACCAATATCCAGGAGGCGGCGGTGCGGGGCAAGATAAGTGCAACTAATGTTCAGCACATATTGCCGTTTAGTGTTACACAAGTTATTACGCCGTCTGCTTATTACATTAGTTATTTACTTATATAAATATTGGCTGTTACTGTTTTAAATTTTGAAATACTATAACATACGCACTAGTGAGGCCTGCCTGCAACCGCCAACCACGACCTCTAAACAAATAATAGCTCAAGCAACTTGATTCTGTGACGTAATTATGACGAAAATAAGCCCTGTCTATGTCTACCGTCAAATTCATTTAATGTAAAATTGTATTGCCTGTAAATTTTAACGTTGAATACGATGCAACAGATTTTAAAAAATTGCTTAAAAACTATAAGTAATTAGCACGAACATGAACACCGGTCGTCCCAATATTAATTTTCTTAAGTAAAATGGATTTTATTTGCAGAACGTAAAGTTGATTACAATGATGAGGTAAAATTTCCAAGAATGTGTTAAGATAAAATGTATGATTGTTTTAAAAATTTGAAATTACCGCCATTTTGAAATTGCGAAACGGATTTAGCTGGGTAACGAACGTGTACATGCTGTATTATTACCAAATTGATTTATAGAAGCGCCAAATAGTGATCTGCAAGTTTGTAATGATCACTTAGAATCTTTTAAATTACCTTTTAACATTTAATTACGTTCGAAGTATTCAGCCTTAAACAACTGATGCTACTAAGCTTATATGACATAAGCGTGGTTACAAAACACGTTTTTTATTAAACGCAATGAATTATAATAGTTACTGCTTTCATTCTTCGTATATGTTCAATCACAAATATGTTTGAATGGCAACAGTTAAAATACAATTAATTAAAGATATCGATGAATTGATAAAGGAATAACATGAGTTGTTCCTATCGCCTGGTTGATGCAACGCCATTGCCTGGTTAAACAGTTTACGTTTATGTTTGTATCTTGACACACGAAGTAATAAACATTCGTTGATCAATTCTTGATAGAAAGAAACGTTGTGTTAATAAATTGTACATAAAATGTAAGCGCAAATAATATTTACGTTTAAAAACACATAAAGAATTCCATTCAGCGATTTATTAGTTATTATTTACATTTATCGGAGAATCAGTTCTTAAATAAACGTTATTGTAGGCCTTCATGTATAACATAATAACAGTGTATTATGTTGAGTTTTCTTGTATTGCTCATAATGAACTGTAACACAGAGAGATCTCCAGGCATTAATTATTTACCAATTTTATCTAAACTTAAGGTTCCATAATATTTAACGAATGTTATTGGGTAACAAAAGTTTTACTGTTTGGCGAAAAAATTGGATCGTATTGTTTGATTGTTTGTACGAAAAATGTATTTATTTTTGTATCTGCTTATTTATTTATAGTTTGCATCTTAGTGCTAGTAAAAACGAATATATTTTCACACAACATTAAGGGTAAAATTGTTTTTGCAATAAATATAAAGATTTGATCTGTGCTTGAAATTTGAAAACAAGACAGATATATTGCCAGGATGTTATTCAGTGATGCTATAATATAAACTATCGCAATAATTAATATAGTAAATAATAATACTTCACTTAATTTGTACAGTAACTGGTTGATGTAACGCGATTGGATAAAACGTGATTGCCTGGTTAATAGGGGAAAAACATGCATAAATTACCGCATGTTGTTGATAGTTTCGTCAGAACTACCAACCATTGGTTTTATTTTTGCCAAAATAAAAGCCAAATGAACCGCAAATTTTGTCGTGATTTATTATTTTTAGCCGCCTCGGTGGCCTAGTTGATAGCGTACTGGGCTTTCACCCCGAGGACCCGGGTTCGATTCCCAGCCAGGGCTTGGCATTTTCATACGCTATAAATCATCCCATCGTCTGCATTAGCCCAAGTGTGCACAATAGTCGGACGTAAAAAAAAATATATTTTTATTTATTTATTTATACTTCAACAGGTTTTTTCCAAATTTTATACTGTTAGGCTATTTCATATGTGTCTCGTAATATACATTTTATAGAGTACCTAGAAATCTTGAACCATATTTTATGGGAAATTAACGACATATACTTTCTGTAGTATATACTTTCTGTAGTATATACAACCGCTAGGTTAAGACGTGAACTACATTGCAATGTTCTGTTTTCCGTTCGTTTAAGATCAGTATATTTAGTTCGTTTAAGAATGGTTTATAAATTTTCAGCTATTTTAAGTAACGCAAAGATTAAATTGATGATAAAAATCTTTGTAGTCGCAAAACGGAAACCGGAGCTCTAGTTTAATGCGCTCGGTCACTTGGGCAGAGAGTACTTACTCAAGTAACGGTGGATTTCACAGAACAGAACCAACATGTTTTTACTTATTATAAAACTAAGTTTTTTTTTAAGATAATGGTGAAATACGATTTCTTGTTGCTCTTAAAACTTTACGGCATAACGTGTTTTTGAATCTCGTTCTTTCTGAGTTATTAAATAGACACCAAAAATGTATCTTGTGACAAATTTCATTACAAAACCTATTCTTTTAACAAATGTCACTCTTAAACATTTCATTACACAAATTTCATGTTTGCTTTAGGTCATTTCCTTCTAACCAAACGCTTTACAACTTTATTCACATTACGAAGTCTGTTGTTGCTTTACAACTTTGTTCACATTACGAAGTCTGTTGTTGCTTTACAGCTTTGTTCACATTACGAAGTCTGTTGTTGCTTTACAGCTTTGTTCACATTACGAAGTCTGTTGTTGCTTTATAGCTTTGTTCACATTACGAAGTCTGTTGTTGCTTTACAGCTTTGTTCACATTACGAAGTCTGTTGTTGCTTTACAGCTTTGTTCACATTACGAAGTCTGTTGTTGCTTTACAGCTTTGTTCACATTACGAAGTCAGTTGTTGCTTTACAGCTTTGTTTACATTACGAAGTCTGTTGTCGTTGCCATATTGGTCCCATCTATCTTGGATCATAACTAATACATTTGTAAACAAATAACATTAAGATTTTTTCTGATTAAAAACAAACTTGACTAGTCACTCCTGATCATTTGAGTTATTTACAATTATGTTTTATTTGAAATAAAATTATTAGTTGACTTTATTAAAACAACTTTCGTTGTTTCTGTCTTGCACGTATCACAAGAAAGATATTTTTGTAAATCGTTACGCCCTACGTTTCAAGTGCACGTAGAAATGTTTTTAACATGTTGCTATAAAAATGTGTAATTTTAGAAAACTTTAACGAAGACAAAATAATGTTAGTCAAGCTATTCTACAGAATAAAATACTAATGGCTCCTTAATCATGAACCGATTCTGAACTATGATGTATGATTTTATACGGCAATTATAAGGTATTTACGCAAAATACTCTGTTTTGCTTCTTGCTCTATGAAATGCTATTTTGCTCATGATCCTCGTAACTAATTAATACAGCTAATGTAGTTTTCAACCCTGGTACCCTGTTAGCGAAACTTAAATTATTTTCTGCGTTAAATATCGATTCATGAAATCAAACAAACAATATTTTATAAAGAATATTCTGTTACTCTGAATTGTCTCAAGTAATTCAACAGGTATTTAAAATTAATGTTCGGCATTTTTATTTTTGCAATTAATCAAATCTTGTTTTTGCCGACATAGTGTTTGCCTAATAACATTATAAGCTTAAAGTAAAATTAAAATATTAATTATTAATAAATTACACCTCTTAATTTGTTTCTTGTGGCTGACGTTCACGTAACAAAGTGTTCTGTTGTGCGCACTTCAATTTCATTTTCAATATAAAGTTTCATAAGATTTTTATTGGAAAATAGTTTAAAAAAATAAACGGTTTTATTTCCGTTTAACGACTTTTTCTGTTCTAAACAGGAACAAGTGTAACGGCTATGCGGTCTGGAAATATAAAACTGAAAACTTGTTTCCGGTATTAAACCTTTTTTATTGGAATCCGTTCAAGTAATAAATATACTTTTAACAACGTTTTAATGATAAATTATTCGACGAAAATGTTTTATTGACTATTTCAATTATATTTGATATTTTAATTTGAATAAAATACATAAATAAATAAATTATTTATTTTATTGTATAATTTTAAATTAATAAGATTGTTGTGCCTTATGAATTCACATATAAAATATATAACTAACATCCAAATGTATAAAATGCAGTTAGGATGTAAAATGTGGTTGGCGTTCTGCCACAGACATGTAATTGCAATTCTAAGCTACATTCCGTTTAGACGAGAAGGGAACGATAAAATTTTAAGAGCTGTAAGCAAAATCAAGAACGCTTGAGGTTTTATGTTTCATCTTCTGTTCACAAAACTTATTTTCAAAAAATAGTTTTTTTTATTACCCAAACTCATATCAACGTCTTAAAAGAATTTTCATTCTCGAAGTGGGAAACATAGTTAGTAACATCGAAATGATAGAAGATAAATTTTAACTTTTAACCTAAAATATAATTAAGAAATAAAATGTTAAAATATATTCAACCCTTTAATGGAAGACACAAATTACATTTGATTATAAAACTTATGAAACAATTCAACTAAGTCTTGTGCCTCATGTTTAACAATAACTAAGGGTTGATTCCTTTGTTAACTCACGTAAATAACAACCCTTCTAATAAATCCTTATTATAGTACTTATGTATTGTTCATTAATACATATAAACGTTACTGACGTTGTCAACTTTTTAAATAATATTCTCTGCTGATTTTGTTTTACTTCTCTTTTCTTTTTGTTTTGCTGTTAATTTATCCTTTTACAGTTGTCACTTCATGTAATACACTATGAGGTTTTTAATGTCAATTTTTGTATTTAAGTTCTAATTGGACAATTTCTTTGCTATTTAGTTTAAATGAAATTAAGTTAATATTTTTTTCAAAAACCAAAAAGTCCTGTCATATTTTAATACATAAAATTATTGTTTTATTGAGATATACGTTGTTTTTGTACATTCAAACAAAGGATTTCAATATAAAATGGCTGTTGTAATATTGTACATCAGAGTTTCTTAAATTTATCATGGGCCTACAAAATCGATATATATCGAGCCCTATATCGCAGATATTAAACAACATAGCTTATAAATAACTATTTATCGATAAATACAGTTAATAATAATTTAGTAAAATCTTCGTCATTATGACATCTTGAAGTATTTCCTGTATGACTTATTCTTTCGATAAATTTACATGTAAATTAATGAGTATATTAATTTTACTTCTATCAAATTTTAATAAACAGAATTGACTGTGGATTATTACATACAAGTTCTGCTTGCCATATTCTCTTGGTAACTTTTGTCGAGGAGAATATTTATAAAATAAGTTATTTTTCTATTTACTGTACAAGCTTTTAGTTTTGAAATCTGCAATCCCTTTTGTTATGTTTTTTATTTGAAAAATAAGAATTTAATTTATAAACTGCGAAAAATAATTTATTTAATTAAACTGAATTTTTTATTTAATTTTGAATAAAAATAAGATATTTCTACCTTACAAAAAACTAATAACCTTAACAAACTTTGAAATGTTATCTAAATATTATACTTGTGGTTACAAAACTAATATTCAGGAATTAAGTTGTTTACAATATGTAGGCCCTAAATATAAGTAAATTTTAAAATTATTTTTAAATGAATATATTTTTTTAAATGCCTTCTAAATTACTAAATTTGTAATATAAAACAAATAATTTAATGAAGACCGGTAATGAATTAAGAAATAATTTAAGTTTCAAATTTCACTTTTTCCTATATACGTATTTATTTGTAAGGTTTTTCATTTAATGACTTAATATAAACATTTAATATAAAAGTCTGACATAGACGTTGCGTTTACATAATTAACAGAAAATTAAGAGAAAATTTATCGCTTTTAAAAATCATTTTTAAAGATCAATTTTAATATATACATTTTTAATAATATATTCTTCACTGAATACGATGTAAAACATTTTAAAATTTAGCCTTTTTAATAAAAAAAATATAAAATTACTAAACAGCTATTTCAATAATCACTTTAAATCATAATATTGCTCAAAATAAATATCTTTTATTCTAAAATATTTTATATCAACAATAGTGTTAATACAACGTATGTTAATAACGAACAGGTTGAACACTTGTACATGCTTTAAGATTGTGTTGTGCTCCTTTTTTATCCGGTTTTGCTTTGACTTATTCTGAGCCTAAAATAACATTACGTAACATAATAATTTCATCAACAAAATAAAATAAAACCTAGCCTCAAAGAGGAGATATTTTGAAATATATATATATATATATATATATATATATATATATATATATATATATATATGTGTGTGTGTGTGTGTGTGTGAGAGAGAGAGAGAGAGAGAGAGAGAGAGAGAGAGAGAGAGAAATCAATACTGTAGCTTTTTGTAGTTCAACAGTCAAAGTTTGTCTTTTACTTCCACTACCACAAGCACTTCTTTTAGGATCCATTTAATTATATTCACAAAAAAATTGAAAACAAGATTTAAACATCAATTTGAAACTCGCACACAAAGACACTTAACGTTTGGTTAAATTTGAAAGTTAAAAGTGTGTAACACGATAATATTATAACTGTTTAAATTTTTGCAACTAGCTAAAAAATTAACCACACTCGCGCGCGCGCATGCATGTACACACACACACACACACACACACACACACACACACACACACACACACACACACACACACACACACACACACACACACACACACACACACACACACACACACACAAACACACATTTTAATATTACCTTCGAATACAATTTTCAGTGTATAAGAAATGCTTTGATCTGCATCTCGATGTTCCTAATATAGCTTCATCACGTGAGCACAAAGCCACCCCCGTTCTAGACTTCCCTCTTCAACGCTGAAGTGATATTCTATCTTATTCCTGTGCGCTGTTTATAATTTAAATTTTGGCAAAGGAAATCTTCTGCAGTTTGAATACTTTGAATCGAGTTTGGTTAGCTGAAGCATTTATTAAAATAACACAGGAATTGATACTCTGCTTTTTTTTAATTCTATAGTTTATATGTAGAGAATTTATTGATATAAATGAACTTTAAATGTTTATAAAACTTTGCAGTGTGTAATAATAATCGCACCTGGAGTCGCAAACGTGATGGAAACAAATTTGTAACATTTTTTTATTCTTACGTTTAATTGAAAATGTAATTTTTCCATTACATTCGGCATTAAAATCTGCATAAATTGGTATTTTAAATTATATTAAAATTATAAAAATTAACATTGACGCCTTCAAAATAATATTTTTGTTTAATTTCAATGGATTTTGGGTATTTTAAGTGCTAATTAATGGAGATTTTTATCGTTGATTGTACTAGCAAAATCAATTTTCAAAATACTATGACAAGACTTTATGACTTCTTAAAAGATATAAATAACGACCATATTTGCATTGTCAATAACGAACTTATCCAAGCCAGATACGAACTTTATGCCACTCTTGAATTAAATTACAACGTTAGAATCACACACACACACACACACACACACACACACACACACACACACACACACACACACACACACACACACACACACACACACACACACACACACACACACACACACACACACACACACACACACACACACACACACACACACACACACACACACACACACACACACACACACACACACACACACACACACACACACACACACACACACACACACACACACACACACACACACACACACACACACACACACACACACACACATATATATATATATATATATATATATATATATATATACACGTATTCCTTCACGGACAGAGAAATTAAAATTACACTGGAAACGATGTGTATCCGTTCTGCACAGCTGTTCCTAGAAGAAACATTGTTCCAACGTTTTGCCAAAAGTTTGTCTGCTTTTATTGTGGGCGGTCTACTTTGTTCGAATATATATATATTAAAAAAATGCCAAGCAACAGATCCCTTTCCACTTTCATAAAATGTTTGTAGTTCGTTATTTGAGTATGAATACGCACAGTTGTTCAGGAGTATTTGCTTGAACATAATTTATAATAAGCAATCATTCATTTTTATTCATATGACGAAATAAATTTATATTAAAAAAATCGACAATGAAGAATTGATTTAAAAAATAAAATAATGGTAAAATAACGCAGTAAATTAGAGATACGCGGTTGTTATTTCACATTTTCGTACTTTAAATCGAACTTGAACTAAAAATGCTAATTTTTTTAAAATTTTACTGTTGATAACAGTATTTTGAAACTGCACCTTTTTACAATTTGTTGGGTTTAACCCTCTACATTTGCAATACACCGAATTGACAGACAGACGCTCTTTGGAAATATTTAGCATTTAAAAAAAAAAAAAAACTTAAAAAAGGAAAGCCATTTGATCAATTTGTTTGTTACGAGACAAAGTACATTGCCAAATATTATGATGGCAGTGTTTAATTAAAAAATGGAAATTTATTTGCACGAAGCGAAAGTTTGTTTTCATTTCAAACACAGTGAGATATATACATTTTATTAAGAGGATTAATCTAAATACTTTGGTGAAGAGTTTTTGTCAGCTTGGGCGTTCTCGGCTCCCTGCCAAAGCTTTGTAATACTCGTATTAATTCCAAAGACGTGACGGCAGGTTTAGTTTTATCACTTTTATTAACTATTTAACTTGTTCTAAGCTAGGTAACTCGAGTTTAAACAGTAATATGTAACAGAAAAGTTAAGAACAATTATGTTTTGGAAATGTACCCAACACTGAGAAGTCACTGAGCTACTTCTTGAAAGTCTCAGATAGGTTCTTTTGAATTTTACATAATCGTGTTTTATAAGTTTAAAATGTTTTGGATTGTAGCGCTTTGATGCCTAAAACAAATACAGTAAAATCTCTCTATTGGGGATATCTTTCTGACGGAAATCTCTCTATAACGGTAAAAATTAATGGTCCCTTCCCTTTTCTCTATCAAAAATGTGTATTGTAACTTTCTGTATTGAGGCCAACAAAATTCCAGGATTTCTCTATAGCGGTGAAACACTTCACACTTCCTACTCTTCTACTTTATGGTATACGTAGGCCTATAAGTAGCAACTCAGTATGCCAACACGTCACTCGGGCAATGCGCAATGCGTCAACTGGATCAAGTGTTTGTTGCTAGTAAATTTTACAACCAGTGCATTATTTTTTATGCTTTTACAATAAAGTGTAATGGCGTCTAAATGGAACACTTTACTGTTCAAGAATAGAGATTTGCAACGCATACAAAATATAGGATCTGGCTAGAAGTGATACTACTTGACAACCTAATTTTTGCTAAATTTGAGAAAGAATGCAAGGTAAGTTGTAAATGAGGTTTTCTCTGCCCTGTTCCATTGCAAGTCAACAAGTTCGAAGTGTGACTCAGTCAAGTGTCATATGCCCAGTTTTGTGTTTTTCCTATAACTAACATTATTTAATGACGTTGGTGGTTAAGTACATTGCTTATTGTTACTCTAACCTATTTAGTTTAGCGTGTTGTGAACAGTATGTGTTATGATGACAAAACATTGAAGGCAGATACGGTAGTTGGATAACTCAGTAGTCTATAAGCAGTATGTGTTATGATGACAAAACATTGAAGGCAGATACGGTAGTTGGATAACTCAGTAGTCTATAAACAGTATGTGTTCATTAAAGATGCAAATACGAAGTTGGATAACTCAGTAGTCTATAAACAGTATGTGTTATGATGACAAAACATTGAAGGCAGATACGGTAGTTGGATAACTCAGTAGTCTATAAACAGTATGTGTTATGATGACAAAACATTGAAGGCAGATACGGTAGCTGGATAACTCAGTAGTCTATAAACAGTATGTGTTATGATGACAAAACATTGAAGGCAGATACGGTAGTTGGATAACTCAGTAGTCTATAAACAGTATGTGTTATGATGACAAAACATTGAAGGCAGATACGGTAGTTGGATAACTCAGTAGTCTATAAACAGTATGTGTTATGATGACAAAACATTGAAGGCAGATACGGTAGTTGGATAACTCAGTAGTCTATAAACAGTATGTGTTATGATGACAAAACATTGAAGGCAGATGACGAAGGCAGATACGGTAGTTGGATAACTCAGTAGTCTATAAACAGTATGTGTTATGATGACAAAACATTGAAGGCAGATACGGTAGTTGGATAACTCAGTAGTCTATAAACAGTATGTGTTATGATGACAAAACATTGAAGGCAGATACGGTAGTTGGATAACTCAGTAGTCTATAAACAGTATGTGTTATGATGACAAAACATTGAAGGCAGATACGGTAGTTGGATAACTCAGTAGTCTATAAACAGTATGTGTTATGATGACAAAACATTGAAGGCAGATACGGTAGTTGGATAACTCAGTAGTCTATAAGCAGCATGTTTCATTTTTTAAAATCATTTAAACAGTGTACCTCTACTTAAGTCAGTTAACATAGACTTTACTTTATCTTTAAAATGTTTACTTGATAATTTTCTTTACGTAACTCACAAAATTAGATGTGTCTAAACTGTGATGTGTTGGCTTACTTTGAAATTGTTTCAACTGTGTTTTTTTAAGTGAATAGTGTGTGTGTGTGTGTGTGTGTGTGTGTGTGTGTGTGTGTGTGTGTGTGTGTGTGTGTGTGTGCGTGTGCGAAGTACATAAACAAAGTTTTATTTATAACTATAAACAAGAGTATTATTTTGTTTATAACTATTCTACAAAACGAGAGTAATTTTAAATTTTCATATCCAAGTTTCTATGCCCGAACAATAGGTTAAACATTTTTGTCTTTTTTCAAAGTTGTATTATGTTATTCATAGAGTATTACTCAGTAAATATTGTTTTTAAATACTGTACGTCATACGGTTTTATTTGAATAACCTTTGCATTCAATACTTCAAATTAAAAATAGCTTATATCACATATATAAATAAAAACACATTTCAAAAACTTTTTGCTTGATCTGTCTTTATAGCGGAAATCTCTTGATGCAACTCAAGTGATAAAGCACTTGAAAGCCCTCCGAACCCGGCATACGCCACGTAACGTCGTAATAAGCCAAGGAAAGCGGTTAAAAGGGGGGTTAGATTAGCAATCGGCGGAACCAGACCCGATCTTCTTTGTCTTTCTGCGGAGCAAGAAGTGTTGCTGATGTAGTAGAAAAAAAGTTTTACTTTAAGAAAGTCGAGTCGAAATGTAAAACACCGCCCATGGACACCATCCATCCAGTTTAAAACTGGCTCAAGTAGAGGAACATCTTCGAAAATTCTACTAACTCCTAACTAAAAAAAAACCTTTAGTTACATTCCTTACGTATAACTAATTAGCCATCTCACGGAACATGTATTTATAGTGCTAGAGTAAATATTAATGTACTGAAATCGCCGGCTAAGATAGAACAAAAAAATAAGGGTGGAGCAGCTGTAGCAAGTTTTGGGCCCCTAGCCTCCCAGGGGCTCTTTCTAAATTTCATTAAAAAATAAAGGAATGATCATAGTAATATAAGTTTAACATGGTTATAAGGTAGTCGATAAAATATATATGGATATGTAAAGAAATCTTGTATTGTGCATGTAACGACAAGTCATACCTCTATAACTGTATCATTTAATCTATTCCGAAAACACAAGTTGATGTAAAACCACTTGCTTATTATGATTTCCTTTAATCTAATGATAAAATAAAAATTTTACAATCAAATATATTTTACCTATTTAAAATTGTAAATTTAAAACAACCAGTATTTAAATCTATTTCTAACTATTTAAAATTGTAAATTTAAAATAACCAGTAATTAAATCTATTTTTGACAATTTAAAATTGTAAATTTAAAACAACCAGTAATTAAATCTATTTTCAACTATTTAAAATTGCAAATTTAAAACAACCAGTAATTAAATCTATTTTTAATTATTTAAAATTGTAAATTTAAAACAACCAGTAATTAAATCTATTTCTATATACTTAAAATTATAAATTTAAAACAACCAGTAATTAAATCTACTTTTTTAACTATTTAAAATTGTAAATTTAAAACAAGCAGTAATTAAATCTATTTTAACTATTTAAAATTGTAAATTTAAAACAACCAGTAATTAAATCTATTCTAACTATTTAAAGTTGTAAATTTAAAACAACCAGTAATTAAATCTATTTTTTACAATTTAAAATTGTAAATTTATAACAACGAGTAATTAAATCTATTTTAACTATTTAAAATTGTAAATTTAAAACAACGAGTAATTAAATCAATTCTAACTATTTAAAGTTGTAAATTTAAAACAACCAGTAATTAAATCTATTTTTTACAATTTAAAATTGTAAATTTAAAACAACGAGTAATTAAATCTATTTTAACTATTTAAAATTGTAAATTTAAAACAACCAGTAATTAAATCTATTCTAACTATTTAAAGTTGTAAATTTAAAACAACCAGTAATTAAATCTATATTTACAATTTAAAATTGTAAATTTAAAACAACGAGTAATTGAATCTATTTTAACTATTTAAAATTGTAAATTTAAAACAACCAGTAATTAAATCTATTCTAACTATTTAAAATTGTAAATTTAAAACAACCAGTAATTAAATCTATTTTTAACTATTTAAAATTTAATATTTAAAACAACCAGTAATTAAATCAATTTTTTAATTTTGAACTTGTGAATTTAAAACGACCATGGCACATCAGGTGGTTGGGAGACAACGACAGTAAGTTATTATATAAAATATATTAAATGAAAAACAAATTACTCTGCCGCACTTTTTATAGCGGCGAAAACCAACGTTCCCTTCAATGTGGCTAAAGCGAGATTTCACGGTAATTTGTTTTGTCCAATCATTTCTCATTATTTACTTTTTATTAAAATCTACATATAATTTCATTTAAATACGAGGTTTGATCAAATATAAACGAGACTGACTTTCTAAAAACTTTTCCGTTGGACATTGTACTCTAAAGGGTGGGGTTTCAGGTAGCCTGGGAGGTTTGGGACGGGCGTAGACGGGCAACATTTCCGTTCGGACCCTTCAGTATAAAACTATACAATGAGTGAGAGTGAAGTGCACGTTTCCGTGGAGCAGAGAATTATTATTAAGTTTTTGGCCAAGGAGGGGGTCAATCCGACTGAAATCTTTCGTAGATTGACGGCTCAATACGGGGACAGGACCCTGTCAAGAGCTTGCGTTTTTGCTTGGCACAAGGAATTCGCCGAAGGACGGGAAGCAGTAGAAAACCTCAGCCATGATCGTCGTATGGCCATGATGAAGGATTACTCATTAGGCCACTGTATTTTTCGACAATCAAGGCGCCTTTCACGTCGATTTCCTCCATCAACGACGCACAATAAATGCACAATATTATTGCGATGTTTTAGAGGCCGCAAAACAGTCTTTTCGTAGGAAAAGGAAATCTAAACCGGCGAGAAACGTCATTCTTCTTCACGATAATGCCCGACCACATTCGGCGAACGCTACGAGGCTTAAACTCGATCAAATTGGCTGGGAACCAATGGAACATCCCCCATACAGTCCAGACTTATCACCCTGCGACTATCACCTGTTTGGGCCACTCAAAGAGGCGCTTGGAGGCCAGCGTTTCGAAGACGATTCTGCGGTGGAGACCTTGGCGGTGGATTCCAATGGCTCAATGCACGGTATATAGATACACGGTAGGGGCCACGCGCATGTCTCCCCCACCACTTGCCGGCTGAAGTACGTCATCGAATCCCTGATCGAATCTAGCTCAGACGTAGTGTTCCGTAGAAAACAGTTTGTAATGTTAGTGTTAGTAACTGTATTATAGTAATTACAATAATATTCCTTATATCTAACATTAATAACGCTGTTAATTACTTTACTTACTGAATTCGCTCATTGTCAAAACGGAAACTTTTTACGTTATACAATATTACATAATATTAAAGTAAAATAAATTATAGATCCATAGCTTGAAAAATTCCAGGTTATTTTTTCTTTGAAAGTTAAAAGCACATCACACTATGAATTACGTATCTGTGGATTTTCCGTGATAATTATGTGGTTGACTGTGAAAACGCACATCTCAAATAAAAAATTAACAACAAATTAAATAGTAAAATAAAACATACGTATTTCTTAGAACTTACGTTTCAACACATATTATCAGAAAAAATATTCTTAAAATTAGTACATTGCTTTGTAAAGCCACATTTTTATTTTTAACCGAGGCCAGTTTTTAACCGAGGCAAGTTGAATTTGTTCCTTCAAAAGTAAATTTTCATTTCTTAAACATTTCATTTCCTCTACAGAGGCATTATTTACAACGATATTTGTATTAAAATTACTGACTACGGAAGGGTGGATTTCATTTACAAAATTACACGTTACAATTGCACCAACGTCATTTCCATTTACAGGTGATTTACCTGGTAGATTTCCATCGGACTCGTCAATAAGTTTTTTTAATGTTTCTTGGTTTTCACGTTTTTTTAATCCTTGCAGCTCGTTCAGAATTGATACATTTATTTTTAACGGTGGGAATGTTAAAACGTGGAATGACACCGGATTTCAGCTGTTTTTTAGGTTTCGTATTTAGTAATTTGGATTTAAAATCCCTTTCGAAATCATCGTCATTAAAATGAAGTGAACAGGCTTTAACATTATCAAAATTAAAATGATCTGCTCGTTTGCACGCATGAACCCACGCTTTTCTCAGGCCTTTTTTCTTTTGGAATTCTGTGAAATGTAATTCCTTTCCCTTTACAATTCTTATCACTATTATAGCAACTGGCTATAACGCAATTAGGCATTGTTATGCATACACAATTATACAACAGCAAACAAAACAAATTATGTATTTTTTAGGATTCAAAACATAGGCTAATTAAATCTTTTCTTACACTTATTAAACCTCGACCACAAAACACAATTAATACCTTTTATTTACACAAAAAAGACCTTTTACTTAAAACAAACACTCACATAAACACATCGAATCTCCAACTACATTTACAGAACACCGCATTGTTAAACGGGAAATTACAGAATGTAGCAGTGAGGATTCAGTGACGTCACGCGCGCGGTAGTCTACTGCGCACACCCACCGTGGCCCCTACCGTGTATCTATATACCGTGGCTCAATGAACGCCCTAGAACTTTTTACGAAGATGGAATTAAAAAACTTCCAATCCGGTGGGAAAAATGTGTTACTCGTGCGGGAGACTATGTAGAAAAATAAGTTGTATCAAGAATAATTTGTAAGTAAGCAATAATTTTTTTAAAAAATCAGTCTCGTTTATATTTGATCAACCCTCGTATAATAAAACTCAACCTTTTGTTTTGCTAACTAAGTTCAGAACAATATTAGGTGATTAGCTTCAAATTTTTTTCAAAAAATAAAAATGTTAACTTCTTTTACGATAATAATTATGTAATGTAATTATATAATTACATAATTATGTAATTATGAATCTACATAGATAAATTAAATCCGTTAAAAATAAACAGTAAGGAAATTGCAGTTAATTCCTATGATCTAAATTATAATGTAAACCGCGATATACGCAAATAAACAAATAAAAACTGTCCTGTACATCCTATACAATCCATATCGGATTGTAAAAATAAATATTAACGTTTTGTAAAAACAGAAAAACAAATGGTACTACAAATTGAAGTAATACATTAGTACTACAGTAAATGATGTAATACTGTGACATAGTCATTATAATCTCATTAATTCCGGCTCGGAAGGTAACGTTAAATAAACAGTAGGCAACGATGACTGAAATATATGAAACTCGTTTACTCAAAACCAGATTTAGTGATTGTGTTTAAACTGGTTTCAAACATATTATATGGCACAACACAAATCAACAAACTAAATTATTTAAATTTGTTTAAAAAAACTGTTATTTAAACAAAAAATTGAAAATCTACTAGACACTTTTCGGAGTTTATCTTTCAAACGCGTGTGTATCTTTCGCGTATTCTAGGAAAATAACACAAAGTGGATTTAAGAAGGCAGATTTTTCTATTTTCTATTTAAAAAATATGAATATATTTTAAAGCAAAACTGTTTGAGAAATGATAACTATTATTTATTATTCGAGTTTTTAGGTACTACTTTAAGCAAATTTTGTTTAAAAACGCATGTTTGCATACTTTTGTGAATGCCAGGACGTTTATAAAGGTAAAAAGTAATGTAGACGAACAAAACAAAGTTCAAAGGCGCATGAACCCAATTATTAGACTTTGCACCAGACTAATAGTAAGAACTAAGGTACAGTGTTACCTTATTTTCACATGCAGGTTGTGTACTAAACATTACAACAACTTTACATTTTGTAGACACCACGTGACTGTTGTACCTTTTTATATTATAAATAAAGGAAAAGTGATTATTTTAATGATCATTAAATCGATATTTATCGAAGTTAAGCTTAAAAATCGAAGTTTATATTTAGTAAGTAAATTATTATGGTGTTTTTATTTTTATGGCTTTCATGGTATACATTATTGGACGCAGGAGTAAAAAAACGTACAATTTGACCGACCGGTACGTTTTCATATATTATGACTGAAAAACATAATCATTTACGGAATAAAATATGTTTGTTTTTTTATATTTTTTTTAAGGCAAAAAGCACATTGAGGCTATTATCACCTCCCTAAATGTAAGTGTGAGTGTAAAGTGTTAAAGTCGTAAGTGTAGTGTTAAAATTGTAAGTGTTTGTTAACCGCGAGGGACGTCTAAATCCTCTCAATATGTGCAGGTAGTCTGCACCGCCCTGCGGGGGAGGTCCGATGCATCTAGGTATCCTATGTGACTTTAATAGGTTAATAAAAAAAATTTAAAAGCAACAAGGAATTGACTCTTTTTATGAACATTGTAATAGGGATTCAGCTTTTATTTTAAGCTATATTAATAGATTATATAAAGCTTTATTCCAGTAGTTTCAACTCAAAGTTAGGTAATGGTGCTTAGTTCTGAGATAATTGCCATGGCTATATTGTATGCCGTGAAAGTACGAATTTAAATTAAATAACTTATGTTTTTTTAAAAGTTTTGTTGCAAGTTTTGCGAAGAATAAAAAGCTTCCCATTTGCTACATACAGCTTCATTATTCCTTCACGTCGTTCCTCATACATGAGAAAATTTTCCTTTTTTTAACCTTCAGTATTCATATCGTTCTTCGTAAAAGTTGTTATTCTCTCCTTCTCATTTTAACACACGTCAGCACGACTTTTATTTTCCAAGTCTCTTAAGTGCTATTCAACTGGTTATTCCATCCTTCAACGAAACTTGTTGTCCGACGACGTCTCTGGTAACAAGTCCATACTTTTATTGGAAAATGAGAATATTCTAACCAATGTTTAACATAGTATTCAGACAAAAAAGTTTGGGAGTGAATGCCTGTCCAGTCGCCCTACATTTGTACAGGTTTTAAAGAAAGTCAGTGCTGCACACACGCTGTTATGTTGCCAGATATATTTGTGTTCATTGTACTCAGTTTTATTTTGCGCCAAAGGAACTTTTAATGTGAAAAAATACCTTCTTATAACTTCTTGAATAACGAACACAGCCGCAATATCAAAGTACTCGTTCATGTTGCTAGAGATTCCACTCTGCAGAAGCTTTACACTCTGGAGAAATAAAATATTTATTTCTCAGTATTATATTATTGCTACTGTGTTGGTACGTTTTGGCACGGTGTAAATTAATAATATATATTACAAGGATACATTACGCAGGTAAATATCGACCTAATTAATAGGTGAAGTCACATAAAACTGAGTGAATAACTTTTGTCGCTGGTAAGTTCTGTCATTGAATATAAATGCATTAGAAGTAGAGCCCCCATTATAAAAAGTGTGCTCGGTATTAGCGGCTAAAGTCCAAATAACTGGATTATCTGCCGCTACGAATGCTGCAAGCTGCAAAAACAGAGGAGAAAACGTTTAAGAAAATAGACAGTATTATTATGTATTTAATTTTAGTTAAACACTCTGCCACAAGATGGCACTAGCAGCGAGCGAGAAAATCCTCATTAGAGTTATCATTCCAGTACTTTTTTATATTCAATGATTTTTTTTTGCATACCAACTACGACTGCGGGTAAAGTGGTTTTATATTTTTTATTACTAACGATTTTTTTTTAATTTTAAGGCGAAAGGCACATTGAGGCTCTTATCGCCTCCCTAAATGTAGACTAAGTGTGAGTGTAAAAAGTTAAAGTAGTAAGTGTAGTGTTGTAAGTGTAAGTGTGTGTCAGACTCGGGTACCGCGAGGGACGTCTAAATCCTCTCAATAGGTGCAACTAGTCCGCATCCCCTGCAGGTCAAATTATTATCGAAAATAATGTGTACATTACGTTGTTTTTTTCTTTTAATTTAAAATTTCTCTAATATAGAACCAAAAAATTGTATATTTAAAAAAAAGTCTAAATATGTTACTAAATCTGTTATACATAGGCCTATATCTGTAAAACACAAACAATATTTAACAAATTTTCTGTTCGAAATCCACTAGCTGTAAACAAAACATCACGATTAAATTACTTTTAAAACAACAAAAAGTATTTACAATGTTTGTTGTAACTCTAATGTATGTTGTTTAATATAACTTCGGTTAACAGTTGTTTAAATGTTTATTGCAGCCAAAACAATTTGCGTGTAACAACAGTGTAAGAGAGGTTTTATATTCGTTTCCTATTTAAAAATAAATTAATTGCCTTATACAATATTATTTAATGGTCATATAATTTTAAACAATCTTATCTTAATCATATTATATTTCTGAAAGTTTGTTTGTTTGTTATTCAGTCACTTTAACCATTAGACCAATTGAGATGAAATTTGGTACGAAAATGGTTTAGGTATCTGAGATTAACATAGGCCTATTCCCGTTTTAAAAACCGTTATTTTACTACTTACCCAGTCCAACATAATTATGTATTTAGTTTTGTGGCATGTGTTAACTGTAGTTATGTTTAATTACTGTTTACTGGACCTGAAATGGACATAGATCTAATCCCATTTTAAGAATCTTAATCTGTGTTTTATTTATTGCAAAATGATTGCTTTTAATGTTACATTTTAGTTGAAATTTTTTTCAAAGCTACCTCTAATTTGTTACTTTGTGTTGAACCCTACGCAGAGTGCAGATTACGATGCGTTACAAATTACTATTTTCTCTTTGTGAAAGTCTGGTTCGCTTTATTGTTTGTAGTTTTGTTATAATAAATAATAAATAAATTGGTTTCAGAGTCAATGCAGTTACTCTTTCACTTACAACTTAATATGCTTTGCTAGAGCTGACGACTTTCGAAGAAGAAGGTAATCAAAATTAAACATACAAAATAAAACAATTTACTTACAATAAATGTACGAAAACCAGTCAACCATAAAAATCAACCTGAACAAAGTAAAAAACAATTTCCATGTTTACGTTCAACTTTAACGTAAACTTATACACCCGAACAAAAACTTTCAACATGTTTAAACGAAAACTATAAAATTCTGTTTAGAAAAACCATAACTCTTATTTTTACTGACGTTACATTTCAGTAAAGTGCGAAGTAATGTTTATAGTACAAGTGTCATTGTTGATCTAATCATTACCTAACCTAATGTTTATAGAAAGATTTATTTTTTGTTAAACGGGTTTTAACTGCTACGTCAATGCAGAGGAAAAAATGACAACCAGTTTATTAATGACAATATAATAAGTATTGGTAATGAATTCTTTCTGGTGGTAATGTGTCGACGCCACCACAATAGCGGCACAAAATTACCATCATTAGAAGAATTTCCAAAACTAACAATACTAAAACATTATTTAAACTAACATTTTGATAAGCGTAAATCAAGGGATGTATACGGCATTCAATTATTTCTCGAATAAAAAGGTCGTGTGGTTGAGGTCTAGAGGGCATTGTACAGGGCATTGCTTTCCAGCGAATATATCACTGAATGTTTTATTTAGTTGTGAGTTTTCGGTCCAAATTTGAAGTGCAAGTCAACGACCTTTTAAAACATATTCTAGAAGACAAAGATAAGCGGTCCAAGCTGAGATTGAAATATCTCGCTTTGAAATGAAAATTCTTTAAAAGTACTTTAATTTAACGTTAAAGAAGAGAACAAAACCCTTTCAGTGAAACTAATTGTCAGTGTTAAAAACTAAGCGGTCCAGTTTACAGCAAATTGAATGAGTAGGTGGAATAAATTAACAGGGAAATTCTAACGTTATCAGTACTTACAATACCACGAAGTTATAAGTTTCTTGTGATAATAGTTTGTAGTAAGCTTTTTAGTGAAGTTTTTTTACATTACTGTAGTAGGTGTTTAACTTGAAATAATAGCGTTTAAGACATTTTGTACAAAGTAATAATTCAGTGCTTAATAAATATTGTAAACAAAATATTATTATTTTATTCTAATAAATCAAGAAATCCTATTTAGTTCATTTTTTTATTGGTACAATATCATATTTTTAAAAATTGTTAACGTATTAGAAGTTTTAGTTTCCTATTTATGATTTTTAAGTTAGGCTTTGTGGGAGGGGATTCCCGATAATAGACTTACAATGGTTCTTTAATAGTTTCCCTTCAGGGACTCGCTGTAAGTCTAAATAGACTTTATTTTAGACAACTTCGTCAGAGCGAAATCCGCTTATACTATTCAAAACGGCGCTAATTTTTTTACACATTTTAAAAATTGTAGATTCGTTATTTGCTTGAAAATGTTCATGAATTTCATTGTAAACTTTGATATGAAATCAACCGAGATAAATTCTTTAAATTATAAAATGACAGCGGCGCTCTTTTGTCTTGTGACGTGATAGAAGCGACTTTGCTAAAACTGTCAACATTAAATAAAATCACGTAAGCGAACATTTTTATACTCGAA
This sequence comes from Callitettix versicolor, assembly GCA_022606455.1. Taxonomy (NCBI): domain Eukaryota; kingdom Metazoa; phylum Arthropoda; class Insecta; order Hemiptera; family Cercopidae; genus Callitettix; species Callitettix versicolor. Next base: position 38,413,427 of record CM040187.1, read on the forward strand.
AAATGATCATTTCACAAAAATTGATTTTGGTGCCACATTGGACAATTTCGTTTCCAGAAATATAGCTCTCGGATTAATTTTTGCATTTTTAAACAAATGTGCAATTTAAAATTTAAATTGATAATTCGTATCGATTTAATCATAGATTAGGCTACTATGGTAAAATAGTGTTATCAAAAAGTATTGGATTTAAATTTGTGTTTTTTTTTTAATTTTGAAATGGGTTGAACGGATTTCACTGCAATAACGTTTTGTACCAAGTTTTAGTCAAAGCTGATCAACATTTCACACACACGCACACACACACACACACACACACGCACACACACACACACACACACACACACACACACACACACACACACACACACTTAAGGAAAGTAAATGGGAGAAAACAAACTTAATTCTTTGATAATTTCCAATTACCGATCAACGAGAGTTAATTTGTAAACACGTAACTTATAAATATATTTTGTTAACCAATAAACAGAAACCAAAACTATTGATTTCGCCTTCCTTCTTTTGAACTTGTGCTACGTGAAAGCAATGACTCAATGGATCCTGATCTCTACAAAAGAAAGGCAGAGTTAATTCCATCTCTTCCAAAATAAACACCATGACAGCGCTTATCTACAGTCTCTTTGACCTAGCTTAGGGATATGTTTATCGAATTACTTTAGGCCTAACACTCGCAGGGTATTTTAAACTTCCCGTTAAAGAAACTTCGCGAATTCAATTACTTTCGCACAGTCGTATCGTACTTTTGGGTTCAGTATTTAAACAGAGATAATGGATAAACCCATTTAATACGTTGGTAAGACATTCAAAAACACACAACAATTATTTTTAGTGGGAACAATATTGTACGATTTCACACCCGCATAGGCGCGAACACATGCACAAGCCTAGTTTAAAAACATTTATATACTTTCGGTCCCCTAATTATTTTTAACAATCCATTTTTGACAAGTTTTTTCCATGTACCATTTCATTTCTTATGACGAGAACTTTATGTATAGTTATACAACAATAGGCCTATTTTTTAACGATATAGGTCTGACCCTTTTTTTGTTATTTTATGGCGAAAAGCACATTGAGACTATTATCGCCTCCCTAAATGTAAGTGTGATTGTAAAGTGTTAAAGTCGTGAGTGTAGTGTTGTAAGTGTGTGTGTTAGACTCGAGTATCGCGAGGGACGTCTAAATCCTCTCAGTAGGTGTACTAGTCTTCACCCCCTGCGAGGTTTGGTCTGAACCCATGTAATACCCATGCATGGTACTGTAGGTACATGGCAATTTTATTGTACTATTTTATTCACATACATTATTTTATATTCATATCAAAATATTACTGATTCAGTTTAGAAACCAGTCCATTTAAAGCTGTATTAGGACATAACTTTGTGGTCTACATATTTTTAAATATAACAAATACATATACAACCAACTATACACAACTAAGTCATTTTTCAAATAAGAATTTCCCAATCTAGAAACAAATTGCCATAACTTAGTGTTGCTTTACTAAATGATAAATTCATTAGTATTATTTTACTAAAACGTAAGTTTATAGCCAAGCGGTGGAAACGCTGGAAATATTTATTACTTTTTAATTGCAAAGTTTACATTCTGTATTATAATACCGTTTGTAAAAGAATTTTAATGCATTGGCTTACTTATAGTTACTAATTGTTGTTTATGTTTGTTTCTTATTTCTTCTGTGTATTGATTGCTTGAACAAAAATTAAGATTTCTGTTGGTATTTTACATAATGAGTGATTTTAGTTGTATATCACCTTATTATTGAAGGTTATAAGCCACAAAAATATAATAAATCAAAGATGTTATTATAAATAATAGTTTTGAGGTCATAATAATGTAAGTTATGTTTATTATGAATGTTATTTTTTATTGTTTTTTCGAACAATATTTTGTTTGTCCAGATTGAAAACACATTTATAATAACTGTCCATTGTTTGCTGTTGTTGGTATGTCAGTTTACACGCACTGTTATTATTTTAAATTTTCTATACTGACTTTAGCTGTAAAAATTCAAAAATGAACAAAATCGTTTACAGCCATTTTGAGAAATTGTTCACTTATACTTGACTTTATTTCATTGACTTTGTAGTATTTCGTAGAGATTTTCAAGATAAATAGGTAAACTAATTAAACCAGCGAAAGAAATAAAGGTTCTTACAATTGTAACTTAATAAAAGTAATTGTTTGAAGTTAACCTGAATGTAAAAAGGATTGCTTTCATGTAAGCAATAACCTCAAATATTTTTAAACAATTTGTTTTCTATGACTCTTAAGCAATCAGTTGAAACTGAATTGTAAGGAAATTTCATAGTAAAACTTGTTTTGCTTTAATCTTATTTGGTTTGAAACAGTCAAAACTACAAAACCCATCGTACAAAAGAGATGTGTATTTAATTACAATATACGAGTATTGCAGTAATATATTTATTTAATATTTTAGTAAATAAGTATTACATTTATATTCAAGTGGGTTAACATTAAGCACTAACTAAAAATAAATAGAAATATTGTTGCACGATACTGTAATAGAGTATTAAAGAAACACGAACACAACGCCTAGTGTCATTGATTGAACGTTTGACAGTAAGAAGTTACAGTTATAGAAAAACGATCCCCTTGATTATTACTGAGTCTATCACCATGCCGCATAAAACTTTATTTCTTTCTTATAACATCAATAAAGTGAGGCAACTTAATAAAAATCTAATAAAGTGAAGGAGAGGACAAAAATCCCAGTTATTGACCTCAATAGCTTGTCCGTCTGACTACTCAAACAGTCAAATCGACTTATGCAAGTCTATTTGTTACAGAACAGTTGATTGTGGTTCAACGATGCTCGACATTTATTTTGCCTTATTGAAATTTAAATTAAGGACTCGGTGGTCGATGTGGCTAAGGCAACTGAAATTAGCTACCCTGATTCCTCAGCAGTAGCACCTGAATTCTTAGTTTTTCTTCACGTTAAGAACGATAAAACCAATAAACAACGTGATTGGCATTGAGTATAAGAAAATGTTTGTGCTAAAAGTGCGCTGTATGGACTACAGAAACTTGCTTTTGAAAACGTTCCAATTTTCCCACTGACCTGATATTTCATATTTTCTGAAATATTTCATGTTATCGATAATAAGTTTTACTTTCTTATCAACAATTGCTGCTTCGACATTATTTTCAGGAAATAAGAAACATTTGGAATAAATTACAAAAAAAAGTATAAGTCATCACAATTTTAGTTAAAAGTCAAATATATCGAACAAATTGAGGTTTTAATTTTTATATAATGGTTATAGGATGAATTATATATATATATATATATATGTGTGTGTGTGTGTGTTTTAAATCTTCTCTCATTAGTTCAGGTTGTGTCTTCTGTCTTCCGTCTCGTGACCTAATCTTTTTTTAAATTATCTAAAATATTAGTTAACTTTTCTATGATCATTCCCTAGACACTACGGGTTCCAAGTTGTCAAAACAGAGATTTACCGTCTACACAAACATATTTTTGTTTTGCGTTTGAAATGTTTGACATAATTTTATTTAATGGTTTAGAGTACCCAGGCCCCTATTAATTAAGGCATGTGCCCTCGAGAGGAAGGCGGCAAAATGTGAGAGAAGGGCAAAGTTCTTTATTTTTGTTTGTTAGATTTTAATAAAGTGATATATATAATATAATTAAACATTTTAGGCAACATTTTTCTTATCAAAAATATTTATATTATTTCGGTAACTATTGAAGATATAAATTATTAAAATAATTAATTGCAATTATTAACTTGAACGATTTATAAAATCAAATATTCATTTTCATTCTTGGAAGAGTGTAGTGCTTAAAAAACAAATACTTTATTCCTGTATCACTGGGTCTTCTGTTTACGTTACTACTATATAAAATGAATTGTAAACACAAACAATTTCAAAAACCAGTTTAGGTAATCAAAATGGATCCAGAATGTCATATATTTCAAGTTGTTGACCTTTCCTCATTTGTTTTATTTGTTAAACACAAATATTTCACAGCCGAAAGAGAGTGAGGTAAAAAAATATTATAAAATAAAGTGATCCATTAATCACTACATAGAATGCGGAAAATACGTATTTTTTACACCTACAACTGAATTGTTTAGCAACTTACAAATATGGAACACAAATAAACGATATTGTCGAATTAATATTGTTGAGTACGTTTAACAAAACCGATGTAGATATATTGTATTCGTCTTAAATAGCAGAAATAGAGTCCGAATAAGGATACTGTCCCATTTTTCTGTATGTATTATCTGCTAAACGATCCCTCCGGACCTATGTTTTATGAAAAATCATGTAAAAAATTAATATTTCTATAACTTTATAATTTTAATTTTTTTCCATTTAAATTAAAAAAAAATTAGAAAATTAAGCAGAAACATCAACTTAAAGCTTTTGGTTTAAAAAAAATAAGTAAAGACATTGTTAGGTTACATAATATTATGATTAACAGCGTTTCACGCGGACTAAGCAGAGACTAGCGACGCCGTTTGCTTTTGCTCAGCTCCACTCCGCTTTCAGTGGTCGCACTTGCGTTAAAAGTACAAATGCAGTGTAGTCTGTTCTGCCTTTTTCGATATGTTTTTACTGAAACGCTTCAGTATATGCCCAAAAGCAATAATTCAAAATATAAAAGCGCGGAAACCACGATAAGTACGATAAAAATCGAAAATAAAAGTGACCAACATAACCTCAAAATTGCTACCGCGCGAAAGTCGCTAGCTTGTTGTAGATCGGTAAAACGATAAAACTACGTCTAAAACGGGTTTTGCGTGACAAAAACTTTTTTTTAAAAAAACATAACCTAACTGACATGGTTGTTAGGCCTAACAAGGTGATGCGTGAAGAAAACCTTTTATTTCTTTAAAAAAGAATGCCCAATAACCTAACTGACACTGTACTTGAATGGTGAACCTAACTGATATAGATGATGCATAAAAACCCTGTAAAATTAAAGTAGTTATTAACCACCGTGAGATGGACAAAGCGTTGTCAGAAAGGCAATTGTAAGCCTTCCGTCACTCATATTCACGCATCACCGTGTTAAGTCTAACAACCGTGTCAGTTAGGTTATGGGTTTTTTTTAATAAAGTTTTTTATCACGCAAAACCCATTTTAGACGTATTTTTATCGTTTTACCCATCTACAACACGTTAGCGACTTTCGCGCGGTAGCAATTTTGAGGTTATATTGTTCACTTTTATTTTCGATTTTTATCGTACTTCTCGTAGTGTCCGCGCTTTTATATTTTGGATTATTGCTTTTGGGCATGTAATAAAGCGTTTTAGTAAATAAAATATCGAAAAATCCATGACAGGCTACACTGAATAATTACCCGTTAAAACAATAGGTTCGGTTTTGAATGCCTAGCCCTCTCCGTTACGCATTTGATGACTACCCGGTGTAATGCTAAAGGAAACAAATTATATATACGACCAGGTACGCCGATCACTTTATTGTTTCCCTTAATTACATATAAATTGTACACCTTCTTTCAGGGCACTTGGACAAACATTTATTTTCAGAATTAATTTTTCGTACCTTTACAATCTTTGATTGTGTTACTGTCTAATTCGACAGGAAATGTGACTGCGTAACTAATACATAAAATGTAAACGGTTCGTGTTCCATCAGCCTTCTCCAGCTCTTCTTCGGGATGATCATCCTGGATGTGATAATTTTGTTCACGACTGCTCTGAATAGTTCGGTGGTAGTTTTTGGAAACCATGTTATTAAGTTCTTAGGTTTTTAAGCCACTATATCCTTCTTCTTCTAGGCCCACTTTTACCATAGACTTCACCTTGAAAGACGAACTTTAGAAGGTGGTATTTGCTTTCGTTTCTCAAATTATGTCCCAGATATTAAAGTTTCCTTCTTTTGATGTTTATCACCTCTAGATCTTTTTCCATCATTGCTCTGTTGTTCACTCTGTTTACTCTTGAATTCGTCAACACTCTCCTATAAAACCACATTTCGAAGGCTTCGAGTCTTCTTTGTGTTGCCTTGGTCATAGTGTCCATGATTCCATTCTATAGAAAAGTATTGAGTTTTCTCGATGTAGCATCGAAGGAGTTTGATTTTCATATTGATGACTTTTGAACAGTTTATTATTATTTGATTGAAGGCTGCTCTTGCTTTCTGTATTCTACACCTTATCTCCTGTGAATCGTTCAAATTCTCATTGATCCCAGCTAGATGAACTGTAACACCCTTTCTATTGGTGTCTTGTTGACCATGAAATCGTACCTTCCAACTGCTTCTTTACTAATTACCATGAGCTTGGTTTAGCAATGTTAATTGCAAAGCCATACTGACTGCTGATGTCTCTTGTTTTGTTCATTACTTCTTGTAAGCTGTTCATACTGTCGGCGAATATTTCAGTACCAATGTTTGCGTATCGAATGTTGTTCAAACGCTCTCCATTCAGCAGGATTCCTATGTCGGTATTCTTAAGGTCTTCCTTGAAGATTTCTTGCGAGTAGAGATTGAACATTAGTGGCGAATTGATGTTACCCTGCCTAACGCTCCAAAGGATGTTGACTTGGTTGGTTTCCTCCTTAACAGCAGCTGACTGATTACAGTAATGGTTCCGTATGGTCTTAAGAACCAGCTCTAATAACGAATAATAAATCTATACATTATTTACTTAATAACGATTTATTGCTTTATGCAACCAAATTAACAGAGAAATTTTAAAGTATGATAGTTTTACAACAAAAATTAACTTTTTGTTACACAAACTTTGTATTTTATAATACAAAATATTAATGTGCACTCTAAACGTAGTAAATTGAAACTTTTTATCTTAAACTTGTTTCAAAATCTTACTTCACCATTAAAATTTTGAAGATGTAATTTTTTTTTGTAAATCACTTAAAAATTGATTTTAATAACATTTGTACACACTTCTTGTAAAGGAGTTCATAACGATACATTAAGTGACATTTCGATATGTGAACAGACTAATTTATAATTTAAAACAGATGTTACTGAATATGAAAAAAAATCGAAACCAATATGAGACAATGCTTTATCACAAAATGTGTTTACTGATTCTACTGATATAATGCTGTTTCGGAAAATAAAATTTATAAACATACATGATGGATAGTTTAACTGAACAATGTCTCGTTGACGTTTAGGACCTAATTTGTTCCCCTTATGTTCTTTTAAAGAGGCTATCACTTAATTCTAAAACAACATTCTGTTAAAATTCGTGAGTTAATTAAGTTAATATTAATTGGCAAGAGTCGAGTATTAACGAAAATTTTAAGAACGTTATTATTTAATTAGCGGATTTTATGTTCTCAGAGTTAAGTTAATTTGCAATTGTTTTCAGAGGATCTTTAATTATTTTCTTAGTATTGAAACTTACTTTTCTTAACAAATAGCTCATGTTAGTGATACAAAGATTCGGTCAACTTCCGTCCTTCCAAAAGTCTGCAAACGTCAAACATTCTGTCAACTTCCGTCTTTCCAAAAGTCTACAAACGTCAAACATTCTGTCAACTTCCGTCTTTCCAAAAGTCTACAAACGTCAAACATTCTGTCAACTTCTGTCCTTCCAAAAGGCTGCAAACGTCAAAGATTCGGTCAACTTCCGTCCTTCCCAAAGGCTGCAAACGTCAAAGATTCGGTCAACTTCCGTCCTTCCCAAAGTCTGCAAACGTCAAACATTCTGTCAACTTCCGTCTTTCCAAAAGTCTACAAACGTCAAACATTCTGTCAACTTCTGTCCTTCCAAAAGGCTGCAAACGTCAAAGATTCGGTCAACTTCCGTCCTTCCAAAAGGCTGCAAACGTCAAACATTCTGTCAACTTCCGTCCTTCCAAAAGTCTGCAAACGTCAAACATTCTGTCAACCTCCGTCCTTCCCAAAGTCTGCAAACGCAAACATTCTGTCAACTTCCGTCCTTCCAAAAGTCTGCAAACGTCAAACATTCTGTCAACTTCCGTCCTTCCAAAAGTCTGCAAACGTCAAACATTCTGTCAACTTCCGTCCTTCCAAAAGGCTGCAAACGTCAAAGATTCGGTCAACTTCCGTCCTTCCCAAAGTCTGCAAACGTCAAACATTCTGTCAACTTCCGTCCTTCCAAAAGTCTGCAAACGTCAAACATTCTGTCAACTTCCGTCCTTCCAAAAGTCTGCAAACGTCAAACATTCTGTCAACTTCCGTCCTTCCCAAAGTCTGCAAACGTGAAAAATTAATTAGTCTACTTTCCGTTTTACTATGATAATTAATTATTCAGAACGTTGAAAATGATGAATACTCAACAAGGATATATCATTAGGATTGACATCTATTTATTTAAATATTGTTTCACAAATTGAATAATACGTCTAAGTTCCTTAAGTTTAGATTCTGGATCTAATGGAGAATAGTGTATGCAGCAAATAAGGTCCAACAAGTTAAACGAAAATCTAACAAGAGCAGCAATTTGTCAGTCGAAATAACTGCCTTTTATCTTTTAGGTCACACGATAATCGTTTATCACCCGCTTTAAACGCAGTCTTCATTCCAAATTTTATATTTTTTTAACGTATAAACGTTTCCGACGTTTATCAGAACTAGGAAATTTTTCTGGTTTACTATTAAACGTTACTTAAACAACTGAGTAAACTCTTAACTTCCAATTTTTTGTTGATTTTCTCTTTTAACGTATTGTGAGTTTTAGAGTTTTTGAACATTTCACGGGATCTTACTGTAATAACTGTTCCATTAAGAAATTATTTTAGAAACTTTCAAAGAAACTTCAAATGTAATTCGACCCTGAATCGGGACCTAAAAATGTGCTCCAATCCTGAACTCTTGATCATTTTTGAGGGGTTGTTTTATATATATATATATATATATATATATATATATATATATATATATATATATATATATATATATATATATATGATTTGATTGTAGCTTAGACAAGTTTGTTAATCAATAAAATTCGTTAAGAAATCATATTTTTTGTTAAATATTTTTTAAAATCCTGATAACATCATCGTGATCAGCGTTGACAATGCGTAAATTAGCAATCTGAATTTTAAAATCCGATGAAATTAAGAATTTTAAGTTTATAGCAGTTAGAACTTATTTTGATTTTTTAAAATTCAAGGAAAATTTAAAATGCTCTTACATGCATATTTCAATGCTGTTTATGAGAGTGAAATCATATTTTCAAAAATAGGGTAAATTTTTTTTTTTAATTTTAGAATTCTGTAATATAATAAAAATATTAATAGCAATAATATTAGCTTTAAAAAATAACTTAAAATTAAGACAAAAAGTTTTAATTTATTCAATATTTGCATACACCGAATGAAAAGGAAATAATGTGCCGAAATAAACTTATCGATAGTAAACATAATTTGAAGCAAAAACTAAAAAATAATCCTTATGTATTCGGAAATATGGCGTTTTTAGCAGTCCCTTAAAAACGTGTATGCTTTGAAGTCAATTTCGTCAATTTATTTGCACGTTTTTTAAAATGTTTTTAGTGGAATGGGAAAGATTGCTGACACATTATGTTTGTTTGTAAGCTTAATATTGCGTTAAATGCTAGTTTTCAAAGTAAACAATGTGATTTCTGTCACTGGTATCCAACCGATTTGAGAGCTGAGAAAAGAAAAATGTTACAAAAACGTAAATAACCTTATCTTATAAAGGCCAAAATATTTTATAATTTTCATTTCATTCTAGGCTTTTAATTTTCTTCAGTTTCCGGCCACTTCAGAACATAAAACACAAGAATTAAGAAAGTCTAACTGTATCATTTCACTTTATTTTGCGACAACGATAATATTTTATTAACAATATTATTAAAAATAGTAAGATAGAAAATATAACAAATGGTCAAAGTGGTGTCCTTCCATTTTCTATAGAAGGTCTTATTCGTTTAAGGACATTGTAAACGGCACCGCCACTGTAAGCGTGGCAACGAGGAAAGCAATGATAATATTCTTCCTATGTTATGCGAGAGTTGATTGCAAATACAATAATGAAAACCATATCTGTGCAGGAAACTTTGTCTATAAAACGACAGACATGATTGCAAACAGGAATGAGTAAATAACAATTTACTCTCTTCTTCTAGGAAATTTGTTTTTAGTGAGGAAAACCAACATTAAATATGGTGAAATCCTTTTTATATTCTTCTTCTTTTCTGCTAGGATTATTGTCACTACGTTCAGTATAATAATCTGCCTTCAATATAATCTCAATTCTTCTTTCGTTCACGCGTTTCGGAGAACCTCCATCACCAAAAACTATTTCTATTTCTATAATTGAGATTATATTAAATATGTTACTGGATTCGTGTACTTCAGATATAATAAAATAACTACTGGATAAAATAAAATAAAATAAATTAACTTTAGATACAATAAAATAACTACTGGATAAAATAAAATAAAATAAATTAACTTTAGATATAATAAAATAACTACTGGATAAAATAAAATAAAATAAATTAACTTTAGATATAATAAAATAACTACTGGATAAAATAAAATAAAATAAATTAACTTTAGATACAATAAAATAACTACTGGATAAAATAAAATAAAATAAATTAACTTTAGATACAATAAAATAACTACTTCCAGGAAGACTTAACTGAGCTGGCGATATCAGATGAGATGATTGACGATGTACTTAAGCTGCGAAAACTTTTACATAATGAAAACCTAAGGTTCCAAGAAAAACCAACATCTAAAAGGGGCGGGGCAGTCTCGGATGAAAGAAGGAAGGCAGCCTCGGATAGAATGAAGCAGTATTGGATACAGCGGAGGGCAGCTAACACACATCAAAGTAATTGATTTGGCGTACCCCAAAGTGGGTGATCCGGATGAAAGAAGAAAATAACTACTGGATAAAATAAAATAAAATAAATTAACTTTAGATATAATAAAATAACTACTGGATAAAATAAAATAAAATAAATTAACTTTAGATATAATAAAATAACTACTGGATAAAATAAAATAAAATAAATTAACTTTAGATACAATAAAATAACTACTGTATAAAATAAAAATAGATACTGAATGAAATAACTTGAGATACAGTTTGCATGTACTCTGTACTTTGTACTTTATACGTTGTACTACGAAACTAACTTATAATGCAGGCGGATACCTTGCCGAAGAGATAAGAATAATAAAAATATGGAATCTTGAAAAAATGTCCGCTATCAATGGTGAATCCCGGCGGAGGCAGCTGCGGTGGACAGCTTATGGGCTAGGCAATCCCACAGTAATTCTAGCACATACTACTCTCACTCATCTATTCAAGACACACATTCCAAAATGTTAACATGCTGTTGAAGTGATTAACGAAAGCCCAATAATGGTATATCAAAAGGATACCTGTTGACCTTCCAGTGTACTCGGTATTACCCATGCATGCTGTGTAAACGGGGCTCTGTAAAGGCAGCCCACATCTACCTAGATATTCGTGGGAACAACATCAGTAAGACTGTAAAGTATAATGATTTTTTTTTTTTTTTTTTTTTTTTGGTGTTTAATGTCCGACTATTGTGCACACTTGGGCTAATGCAGACGGTGGGATGATTTATAGCGTATGAAAATGCCAAGCCCTCGCCGGAATGGGATCTCACCGTACAAAATAAATAAAATTCTTATTGGGATGGCTAAATAAATAAAATTCTTGATAAAGGCAAAAAAATGATAATTGAAAGAGATTAGAAGAGAAACATAACAATATCGAATTGGAAAATGCCTAAATTAGAGGTGGGGCACAATAGATCCACAACAATAGTTGACGTGCACTAGTAACCCTAAAATTCATTAATTTATGAATGGTCAATAAACAATTAATTCTCTTATTTAATTGTAGCAGGTATTTAGTTATTCTGAAGAAAAATGTGATATTTTCCCATTTAATAGTTACAGTAGACTAAATTAATTATTAATTGAAACGGTACGGAGACTAAATTAATTATTAATTGAACAGTACGGAAACGAAATTAATTATTAATTGAACAGTACGAAGACTAAATTAATTTTTAATTGAACGGTACGGAATCTAAATTAATTATTAATTGAACGGTACGGAGACTAAATTAATTATTAATTGAACAGTACGGAGACTAAATTAATTATTAATTGAACAATACGGAGACTAAATTAATTATTAATTGAACAGTACGGAATCTAAATTAATTATTAATTGAACGGTACGGAGACTAAATTAATTATTAATTGAACAGTACGGAATCTAAATTAATTATTAATTGAACGGTACGGAGACTAAATTAATTATTAATTGAACAGTACGGAGACTAAATTAATTATTAATTGAACAGTACGGAGACTAAATTAATTATTAATTGAACGGTACGGAGACTAAATTAATTATTAATTGAACAGTACGGAATCTAAATTAATTATTAATTGAACGGTACGGAGACTAAATTAATTATTAATTGAACAGTACGGAGACTAAATTAATTATTAATTGAACAGTACGGAGACTAAATTAATTATTAATTGAACAGTACGGAGACTAAATTAATTATTAATTGAACAGTACGGAGACTAAATTAATTATTAATTGAAACGGTATGGAGACTAAATTAATTATTAATTGAACGGTACGGAGACTAAATTAATTATTAATTGAACAGTACGGAGACTAAATTAATTATTAATTGAACAGTACGTAGACTAAATTAATTATTAATTGAAACGGTATGGAGACTAAATTAATTATTAATTGAACGGTACGGAGACTAAATTAATTATTAATTGAACAGTATGGAGACTAAATTAATTATTAATTGAAACGGTATGGAGACTAAATTAATTATTAATTGAACGGTACGGAGACTAAATTAATTATTAATTAAACAGCTTTAGCTGTAATCGTTTTTTAGCACAAAAACTATAATTTAAATCAAAATTTTTACTTTTACGTGTTCAGATACTATATTAAATGTATTGTACGTTTAAAATTTCAAAGAAGGAATCTGCTGTTTTTTTATTTTAAAATTGTTTTTTATACTTATAAATAAGAGAGCTCCGAGCAATTGACGTAGCGTCACATTATTTGAGAAACATGTGTCAGCCTCCATAAAGAAGTTTAGTGTTAATTAAATTAAAATAACGATGATAAAAAGACTTTATAAAATTAGGCTATGTTTAATTAAAACGTTAGGCATGACAGCTTTGTGCAGTAATTAAAACAAGTCCAATAAGAAGAGCTACTGTGGCACAGCACAAATAATTCATTTAAAGCAACACGGTGTTTGCCTAATTAATTAGTTGTGAATCCGCAAAAACTTGGTTTGGAAGTAACAACAAAAGAGAGAAGCAGATGTCTGGCTAGCTTGAAGGAAAAGATTTCTTCTAACTTTATAACATTGAATAACATTAATTAAACGAAAATTTCAACATGCCAAAATCAAACTTCACATATAAATTTGTTTTCCTTATTGCATCGACGAATTCATTTTCAACAGCAATTCAGAAATTTATAAATAATATTGTCAACTCAATGTCCTTATATTTAACAAATATAAACTATAATAATGCTTAAGTATGATTTCAAAGCAACCTGTAATATATTAGAATTTAGTGACATCCATTTTAAAACACACGGAGTTATTCAACTAAATATTTGTAAAATCAATTTCGGGGCCTATTTTTATTTGAAACTGTCGTTTTGCATCAAAATTAAAAACAAAACATTACGAACTGTACAGTACCAACAAATTTTAAAAGTCATCTAAAAATGTGCTCCTTTCGCAGCTCTCGTGAAATAAGGAGTAACTTTTGCTTAAATCTTTAAGCTTAAATCGATTCATATTTACAATTTTTGTCCCAAGACATAAACTCGTAACTCGTGACTATATCAAATTTAAAATCACGCAATTGGTATTTACGGTTTAAGACACACAAAAAACATAAGAAAATTGCATTTTCATACAATCACTTCGACAATCATGTTCTACTCATTACAAAATAACGAAAAAATTAAAATCATAAAAACAATAAATTTTAATAATAAGCTCTAAGTTGGATAGTTATTAGTCAAAGTATTCGTCATACAATTTTAAACGATCTTTGATATAATCTACGTACCTTATCTCAAAGTATTTTGTAAATTCATGTATGAAATAATTTACTTACTGGGTTTCTTTACTTGACATTTAATTTATTTTTCCGTCAGAATTTCGAAATTTTTTTAATGACATTATTTTTTGTCAAATGCTATAAGTAACTCAATCTCCATGTAAATAAATATACTTATTTTAATTGAAGTTTTAAGGAAATTTAAGTTTAATATTTGACTTTTTCTTAGACCTATTTCCATAACTTATTAGAGTTAGGACTCTATATTCAGAAGGTTTATGTTTCTAGGTTTAACCGTTGAACGTAAACATACTAGAATGATAACCCTTATGAGAAATGCGTGAGTGCTCGTTACTTGTGGCATCTTTCGTCAAAGTATTTAACTAAAATTAAAGAGATAATGTTACTGTCTATTCTTTCAAACGTCTCACCCTTGTCGAAGCAGCTTGCAGCGTTTGTAGCGGCAAATAGTTCAATTACTTGGACGTCAGCCGTAATATCGAGCACGCTTTTTATAATGAAAGCTGTACTTACAAAAAGCGTTTCTGTTCGTATTCAATGGTTTAACGCAACAGTCCCTTTGCGTATTTAAGCTCTTTACGACTCTTACAACACAGTGTTACAGATGTTTGATGAAAATTATTCCAGTAATGAGCGAAGTGAACGTGTGGGTGGCTCAGTAATAAAATATAATAGTATTACCTTTACAACTGCAATAAAAGTATAATAATAAGAGTGAAAACCTTAAAGAATGTTTTCAAAATGCATTTGACATTTTTTATAAAATTTGAAATATTTTAATTTTAGTGAATTCCTAATTTTAAAACAAAAATCCTTCAATGAAATGAGAGACGGAAATTGAAATTATGAAATTCACTTTTGAGTGTCCAAATCACAAATAATTCTCAAATCTGCAACGTTTATTTATTTATGGTGTACACCGCCTCTTCACTCTCGTCAGTGAAAGGCAAACTTTATGCGCGGGGTGTCACTAAGCGATTTTCCCGCCTAAATGGTTCAAGGTCATACTGTGAGCTACACAGAGGACCCCCTGCAAGCTCTAGAAACTAGCGATTAACTTTAATCCAGAATTAATGGCAGTAACTCGATTCATCCATTCGGTCGGTAAACATTCGGACTGGAATATTTTCAAAAACTTTATAAACACATCCAAAAATTTTTTTTTGGTTATCACAGGATGTATATAAAATAATTTGATTAACTGCTGTGTTCGTTGAGGCCATATATAAACAAACAAGGTAGGCAGTTTAATAAAGTGCAAATCAATATTCTTGAATCTCAATCTATGCTTTTCCCCGTGAATTCTTATTCGGGTACTCGGCCACCTTCTTGTTCCATAATTATAGCTTATCTGATTTTCGATAAACCTATAGGCATCAAACATTTTAAAAGCACTCACTTCAAACACTTAGTAAACCAAATTGTACAACACAAACTAACTTTTAAAAGAAATAACTCAGAGACTTTTCAATAAATTAATTAAATAACAATAAGATATTTCAATAATCGCATCCGGCCCGCCGCAATGCTAAACACTGAATGGGTGTCGTTTCCCTTGTGGGCAAAACGTAGCATGCAGTGTCAATATGTTGTCGACATGAGGTTTGTCAGTACAGATATTATACGAGTACAATCGAATCGATTTGGCCGAGCCTCAGTTTATTATGGGATCAACTTGTTCACGCCACAACCTACAATTACAGAGTCCTTATTTAAATAATTACGTATTGAAATGTAATTATCTTTACACTAATGTAATTCTTTCCCACTAAGAATGTTGTAATTTTGTAGCGTAGACCTACATATCTGTGCTTTTTGTAGCTTAAAATCAAATGTTTGAAGCTAGGAAAGGCATTGATAAGTACTGTACAAAAATACAACATACCTAGCAGAAAAATGATAAGTACGGTGAGATTTTCAACAGCCGGACGAGACAGTTGAGATATTGGAGTTTCTTATTAGGGATTACGTAAAATAATGTTAATATTAATTAATATGAATACGTAGGGATAATCGTATTCATATTCATATTCATAGCCAAGATGTGGTTTAAATAATAACGTGATTCCTTTATATGCAAGACTCAAGAATAAAACAAATAGTTTCGCTGCCAACTATGTGGTCGATAAAGTGGAAAATGATTGGGTAAAAATGGAAAAAAACTTTATATATATAAAAAAAAAAAGAAATTAACAAGAAGATTATAATTATATTTATGTAAAATAGGCGTCCGATAAATCAGATAATGGAATAAAAAAAAGTATCGAACAAATTATTTTAAATTTTATCCAAGCTAATATTAGCAAGAATATTGTAAATTGGAATTTTTCCAACTGAGCGTATTGAGACGTACTTTAGTTGTAAAAAATGTAATTGTTTTTATAAATTTAGTAATATTAATTTGTGTAAATTACGTAAAAATTTACTTTCACCTTTAGCTTTAAAACATAACTTAAAAACGGACTATACCATAAATTTATAATATAACGATTTGTAAAGAAAGTTTAAACTGTAACTAATGAACTTTTCTGTCACTACTTTTTTATTATTAGCTTAAAAAATAAAGAAAGTTCAAGCACATTTTTACAGCTCTGGAAAATTGCTTTATCTATTAAAAGTTTTACAACTCGTCTTTTATTTTGTTTCTTCTATTCTTCTGCTGTGATACTTTACTGACAAATTACTCTCTACTGTAATATTATTTATTGTGTATCCAGTAAAAACTACGAAATATAAATTTATCTTCAAAGGTTGAAATCTTACACAAAATGTGTGTGTGTGCGTGTGTGTGTGTGTGTGTATATATATATATATATATATATATATATATATATATATATATATATATATATATATGTATATGTGTGTGTGTGTGTGTGTGTGTGTGTGTGTGTGTGTGTGTGTGTGTGTGTGTGTGTGTGTGTGTGTGTGTGTGTGTGTGTGTGTGTGTGTGTGTGTGTGTGTGTGTGTGTGCGTGCGTGCGTGCGTGCGTGCGTGCGTGTAGGCTACATATATATAAAAGAAAAAGAAAAACTACAAGTTTAAGTTTGCTCTTAGTGCTATAAAATGGTATGGGCTCTCATAGCCGTCAGCAGTAACACAGGATGCAATCGTAACTGTCTTCAGATTCCCTAAAAGCTTTTTTTTCCAGTTGGACTAATGCCAGTTTTTACAACTAAAGACCAGGTTTCGGCAGTAAATGCAGCCTGGGACTCGCGACCTTGAAGTGCACAGTTCATAGACGCAGCAGCAAACTGACCTTGGTAACCTTGAGATACTGCAAAAAACTTTGTCTAGTCGTATGTAATAACCCTTATCAACAATGTCCGAAAAATCAAACGTTGTGATATAAAGGCTTAAACAAACATTCTAAAAGTTATGTGTTTTTATTCAGGCAACAAAAACAAACATGCGGAACTGCGACAACAATCCATAAGCGAAACATCAAACATTATGGCATTTTAATTCAATACTAAGCTTAAATAGATAATTCTATAATTCTGGATAATTCAGTTTTACAAAAAATTGTTTATCTTGCATTCGTATCTATCGTAAAGTACTTTCAGAATGTTAGTGCTGCCAATTGTAAATGGAGAGTTGGAGGTTTGTTGTATCAGGATAAAGCTGTGGAGTCGTTGTTACATTCTCAATGATTACATCGGTTTTTTTATTATGAAGAAAGAACGTTCTCGCACAGATATTTTTAACTAAATTTGCTTATTTATTAACTTAACCGCATGAACCTTTCTTTAGTAGTAAAATGTTTTTGGTGTCAAAAAAACTATGTATTTCCACTTCCGAGACAAAAAGTTATTGCAAAGTGTTATTCTTCTATTTTAAGTTATATTGCAAATTTTACTGTGTATATAGTACGCATTATTAATAATTTAATTAAGACTATTTATATTCATATTCAGTCACACAAAAACGAAGTCTTTAAAACGTAAATCTAAAATATGTTCTTTAATTAATTAGTATTTATATGTAGGGTGATATTAACGAATATGTCTTGTAAAGAAAAGGGATTTAGAAGTGGTATTTGACACTGATCCCTCGTCCTCATTAGTCCAACTGGCATAAAGTATGGACGCGTTAAGCAATCAAAAAAGTGATATTTGATTTCATTTTCTGAATAAAGGTGTTTACTTTTTATTTAATTTAGTTATTATAACAACAGATTTGAAAAATAGGAAAAATATTGTTTAATTATTATATAACTAAAACATTAGTTGTTTTTGTGGCACAGTCAAAATAATCGAAAAATATAATCACGAAATAATAATTATTAATAACAAACAATAAAAGAAACAATTAAAACTAGTAATCTTATTTTTTGTATTCGCTTGGTTTAAAATTAAAATAACATTATACCTGTTGTTTGTTTTCTCTATAACTACCAAATGTTTTATATGATATGAAATTTGTTATAGAATTTATTATTTGTATATTTGTTTTTCTAAAGCCACTGTAACAATTGTATTGTTAGTACACAAAATTAAATGAAGCTTGCTGTAAAATAATGCAAGTTAATTTAAACCTTAACCTCTGTTATAGTAAAAGAAATTCCGAATGCACTTAGGTTATACCGTTATAATGTATTAGTGCTAAGATCGATATTGTTTTAATATCTATCAATATTTGTTCATCTTTAATGTATGCGTCAATCAAAACTGCACTAAAAATATCTGAGGAATACGGATACACACATATTCAAATGTGTGTAACAGGATATGGATACCAAAGCAATTTTATTTTGCGATGAATGAAAATAATAACATTCGCGTGTATATATATATATATATATATATATATATATATATATATATATATATCCAGATGTATTACAAATTTGATATTCTTAGGTCTAAGGTCGTAAAACGATAAATGACAGAATATATTAAAAAAGGATTATTTTTTAATATACCGCAATTAACAATTTTATAAAAAACGCAGTTTATTTTGTGTCACAAAATCAACTTGAAAAACAAAGAGTAATTTGGTATACCAAAGTCTTCTATTCAACATATATGAGGAAAACGTAGTCTGAAAATGTATAAACGTTTATAAACCATTACTTCAGTCAGAACTGGAAATGTGATCAGGAGTTTTGTACTTTGAAAACAGTATCAGTGATTTGAAAGTGCCTTTAAATGTTTGAAATAATAACTTACTCGACATTTTTCTATTTTAAATCGCATGTAAATTTCGAAACTATAGTTTGTTTTTAGTAAATAAAGTTTTTACTATTTATGGAATTATTATTTATTGATATTTTTTCTAATTTGTAATTGCGGCTTTATTGGACAAGACCTTTACCCGTGAATGTGATTATTAAATTTTTATATTTATTTAAATGCATTTTAAACTGTATCGATTCAAATAAGATGTTCCCTAGGTCAGCCGTGTAGGCTAAGTATTGTAAAGGAACGCTAAATTCACATTAAGTATTTTTTTTTACTACAGTTGTAAATAAACGTGAGTTAGAACACGTTTTCAATAAAAGAAAAACTGTTTGTATTTATTAACGATAAAATTGTTTCATCGTGAAACTAAAGTCGTTAGCGTTAATTACAGTAATTTTTAAAATGTGTTGTTTGAACCCCTAGATGATAAATAACATTAAACCGTTGTTTATATTCGCAGGTTTACAAGAACGTTGAAATGGCTCAGGTGCGCAACAAGAGGCTTAGGTATACAAAAAGTGTTTATATTTATGTTAAAAATTCTGTTTTGTAGATCGTGCAATTAATATCTCCTCCGATAAACTTCCCGCTGTTTCGTTAAATTACCGATGATTAATATTTGGATTGTCAAAACCTAATTATGAAAAACAAGTATTTTCGGCAGCTTTCTTTGAATTGTTTTCAATTTCCTATGTTATATCGTCACACTACAATTGCGCACGTCTACTACGTTTCACAGTACCTCGCAGGGGGGTGCAGACTAGCTGCACCTATTGAGAGGATTTAGACGTCCCCCGCGGTACCCGAGTCTAACACTCACAACACTACACTTACGTCTTTAACACTTTACACTCACACTTACATTTATGGAGGCGATAATAGCCTCAATGTGCTTTTCGCCTTAAAATAAAAAAAAATGTTTTATAGTAAATTATTTTAAAACATTTTATTTGACTTGTAGTAAATATTACATCGATAAATTACTTATATACTGAAATAACTTTCATGTGCCAAAATTGATATTTTCAGCCGTCATGTTTATAAGCTAGACAAAAGTTGTAATTAAATTGTTTTTACCAAATGAGTGCATATATACAGTGGCACAACTACTAAGTTGAACACCAGAGTATCGGGCAGCACGCCTCTAAGATTCCAGTAAAGGATATACTGCTGATTGGTAAGTGCTGCACATTCCAGTCTGCAACCAGTGAAGTAGGACAAGAGGGCTGCAAGACATAATCTAGGATTGTCAGGACTCCAAGGATCTCCTGCTCATTGACAATATCAGCGGACTAGTCTAAAGAACTACTGTAGGGGGCTTGGTTGTACGGTAGATCCTTTGATGCCGAGTGTAGAAGGCTTGGTTGTGTGGTGGTATTATATTCTGATTAATACTACTATAGTTAGTTGTTCCAGTTTGAAGGATGCCGAGTGCTATCAAACCCCGCGACCTCTAACAACCAATCAAAATCTAGTTATAGTTTAATACAATTTGGAAAACTGTTGTAACAACATTATTAGTTATGAAATTTAGTCATTTTTTTAAAGATTTAAGAGAAAACTACAGTTATCTTCTGGACAAACAATTATATTTGAAATTTACCACATTGCTATCAGCTATAAACGATACGATCCTGTTCCTGTTCCTGTGTCAAAATATTCCATTTAGTTTTGAAACAAATATGTTAAATTAAAAATTATACTATATAAAACAATGTCGATGTAAAAAATTATTATTGACTACCGAGACTTGATCAGCAAGAGTTTTACAGCGATACAATTATATATCATGTTATACATCATGATGTTATACCTAAACCTAACATCATTACATTGTTAATGACGAATAAAAATTTGTTATTTGCCCATAAAATGTTTTATAGATAATTAATAAAATATTTTATATTACTTCTTAACAGATTGATCTGAGATTTAATCAAACTCTTTTATAAGTGTTACTTAAACTTTTGCTTTATATTTATGTGAAATTTAAAAAAAGATTATTTTACTGCAAATAAAAGCTTTTTTTGTACAACTAAAATAATAGCCTATTGAATGTTCCAAAACAAACGACATTGAAGCTGTGATTCTTCGGGCATGGTTATCTCAGCAAAAGTATCAAGTGAATTCTTAGTCCAGCCAGTTTAGAGGTTAAAACACTACGGAAAACAACATACAAATTTTGAATTTTACTTTAAGGAAATGTTGTTGAATTAAAAGAAATATTTTTGACATATTTGAAAGCTGACTACGTTTTTAAATCAGATTTTTTTATAGTACTTTATTCATTTTTATTTTTAGTAAAGGTTTATTTTTGAAATTTTAAAATAGAAATTTGTTCATGCATCCCAGTAGATTCTGGTCATATAGTAGAAGCTTACTGCCATTGTGTCATTTTTATACCGTTGCTATTTATCGGAATGAAAATATGTTTAAAATGCAGAAAGCAACATTTTTGTACATGTTAAAAGCATTATTTTTCTGTACTTCAGTTCCATTCAAATACCACGTAGCAAGGAATGACTTTTGTTTTGTTTTGTTTTAACTGATGGGAGTGAAAGATGAAAAGGCGTGATAGTTGTTGTGTGCCTAGTGCTGCACCAAAGTTTGAATAAATATTGTAAATTCTACTTCTATTGTCAAATTTCTTTCATGTAAGGGGTGGATTTGAACTTCAGGTAGATACTTCAGCCTAACATTTTATACAAACCAATGTACTCAGTCTAGCCTGTTTTTAATGATGAGTGACAACATTATGTTAGTAAACTGGTAGGCAATACGCTTCTTGGGAATGATTTTCGAGTTTTTTAATAAAACATAGAAATAGTGAGTATGTGCAATGTTTACGTAAAATTGAAATATATATATATATTTACAATAGACATAATGTATTTTCGTATGCATTGATTAACGCTTTTAATTTCCTATCACTTACTGAGTCTTCCAATGATTTCATTGAAATTTTATAGACAAACGTTTTAAAAATATTCTGTGAAAATTTGTAAGATTTACTGAAACAATATGGCGACCAAAAGAGAAATGAGTCCTCTGTATCACTACTTTCAGTATATTTGGGCACAATTACTTTTTACAGTTTTACAGGTGGTTATTAAACAGCTGTGCATGTCAAATTAAAAACAACAATTGCTTTAAAGGCATTGTTAAAACAAATTAGCATTAACAATTGAGGAGAAAGTAACATTTTGTAGGCGGGCTTTTAATTAACTTTGCCGAATTAATTGTATAATGATTTCAAATTTGTTTCAACAAATTGTACTTAAACAAGTCTAAATAAAAACACATTTTTTAAAAACACAACAATTTTAAAATATATACGCCTACTATATTTAAAAATATGCAATTAATAAATAAAATATTAAATTAAAACAAAATCGTAGTTAATAAATATGTTTTAGATAAAATAATTAAAAAATATTTTATATATGAAAAATAATAATATTGTTATGCAATTTTATTTCATTAAATATCTGAAAATGTTTCAAAGATTTTCAAAACGTTTTTACAAAAACCAAATGCACATTGAGTTTATTTACTGCGTTAATGTTTTGTTAATATTTAAAAAAAGAATCACAAATATCCTTAAGTGTCTTCCCTATCAATCTAGAACATTCTTTTTGTTTATAAACTGTAGTACATTAAAATTAATTAACGTAGTAATTAAATGAAAAAAATTATTAATGAATATTGATTTATACTCTTAACTGAAAATGTATGCAGAGTTTTAAATTTCCAAGAAGTGCATCACATGTTACTTAACACACGCAAAAAACAGACATAATGCGCAACAAACACTGTTAGGCAAAATACAAATGTCTTCTAAAATTGTCTATCCACGTATATAAAATTCTTCTCATATACAAATTGTAATAAATTATAATTAATGAATTAAGTAATTAATAAAGTAAAAATATTAATATATGAAAAGCTTCAGAATTACAGGAAATACATTAAATGTACTTTATATAAAACTACATAAATTATATAAAATTTATTTAAAAAATGATTCAGCCATTGGGACTGTCGGCAGAAGCGTTATAGTTTCTTAATATATATATATATAAAACACCTCGAAAATATAAGAAAATTAAATCGAACGCACTTGTTATTACTGAATGTAATCCGTATACAATTGAACTGTTGCTGCTGGTTATATACACAATGTACACATCATTACATGCGCGCGCGACGAAAACATGAGAAGAAGAAAAGCGGAGAGAAAGAGAGAGAGAGAGAGAGAGAGAGAGAAGCATGCACGTTGTATGTACATACAGGCACAAATATACATACGCGCATGACTAACTCGGTCGAAACCGGCAGACGAAAGAAAGGAGAAGAGCTGAGACCTGGAGGGTGTCTGTGTAATACTTCCCCTACTCGCGTTACTTACGCTTCGCAATGAAACCGAATCACTCCATGGTGACAAATACAAAGTGCACAACGCGGTATAAGAAGCTAATGCTCCAAAAATTTTATTTTAACAGAAACAAACAAAACAGACATTTTGTGTGACAAATCCGTTGAGAAAAATACGAATAACTTTTAAAATTCTCTAATAACGTTTATTATCTTACAATAAGTATTTGTGGTGGTAAAAGTATAAGTATTGCAATCTTAATCAGTATTTGTGGTGAATAGAGCTTAACAAGAGAATCAAAGATAGTAATCAAATTTAGAATTTCTTCGATCTAGTTACAAATTAAAACTTAAGATTGCAGCACCTCTCAGCATTCTCGTGTCGTAACGTTTCTAAGATTTAATCCTCCAAGCAAATAATTTATAATCTAAGGAGAAAGAATTTTTGTTTGAAAAAAGTGTTATAAAAAATATGCGCAAGCCACCAAGTAGAGTAAGGAAAAGACTTATTTTACCCCGCTCAAACACACACACACACACACACACACACACACACACACACACACACACACACACACACACTGAGAAAGTTAAACGTCGAAACAATGTATTGTTAAAAAAGACAATCCTACAAGAGCCATGACTGTTTCTTTAATTTTTTAAACAATGATCTTCAGAGAAGAACAGTTTAAGACATTATTGTCTGATCCTGATTGGCAATGATATTCTTGGTTTGCACAAGTTGCGCCTAAATAACGTCCCAACTTGGATATCCGTGACTTGGCGAACCAGTTAGGTCGATATCTAACTGCGTAATATCTCCTTATAATCCTTAAATAATTCATGGCACCACAAAACGTACTACCACATTAGCACCTGATATTGTCTAACGAATAATACACATGTATTACGTTTAGATTTATTGGTATAGGCATATGCAATATTAAGGATCTTCTGTAGTGTGTAGACCACTGACTATATACCGTAGAGTCGTAATTATATATTATTTGGTAAAAGAACTATGGTGGCATATTTTGGTGGCACAAATTAGTTTATTATAGAACTTACAATGGAAACTTGTTCTTCACTTAAAATAAAAATGAATATAATTTAATAGAAAAACACTCAAAGTTAGGGAAACGTACGAGAGTTTAACAACATTTGAGATTTTACGAAAATGTTTGTAAAATTATTAGTTACTTTGCCAGTTAAAGTGTAACTAAAAGCAAAAACAGTTAATACTTATTTGTTATTTCCGATATAGCTAAATAAGTAGAAAAATATAAGTTACTTGTCTCCAAAGCGATTCCTTTGTTGTGTTCTAGAATGACGTGTATTTTATTATTTTTTTTTTTAAGGCGAAAATCGCATTGAGACCATTATCGCCTCCCTAAATGTAAGTGTAAGAGTAAAGTATTAAAGTCGTAAGTGTAGTATTGCAAGTGTAAGTGTGTGTTAGACTCGAGTACCGCGAGGGTTGTCTAAATCCTATCAATAGGTGCAGCTAGTCTGCACCCCCCCTGCGGAGTGTATTTTATAATAAACACACACACACACACACACACACACACACACACACACACACACACACACACACACACACACACACACATATATATATATATATATATATATATATATATATATATATATATATATGAACATAGCCTAAATGAAATTATTGATAGAAATTACAACAATAATTAAAAAAACATTGCCTCAATCAATAAAACTTGATATAGTCTATTTATGTTCTTGTAGTCTTTGGTTTAAAACATTTACCTGGGGAAAATTTATTACCCTTTACAAATTTCATTGATATTATTAGTGAAATAAGTGAATGATCTATATATATATATATATATATATATATATATATATATATATATATATAAATCTTTTATATACTTCCTGGGGTTGGGTATCGTCACTACCTCAGAGTGTGGGACTCAAATTAAGTTCAAACTCAAGCTCAAACTCATTTTAAGATATATTGTTACCCACTAAAAAAACCACCAAAAGCATTCCTGTTTTGTAAACCCCCCCCACAAGGAACCGCCGCCAGGCATTACTTCATATAAAGGCGGACTGGCTGACCGCCTATTCTTCTACAGCGTTGGCTCTCCTTTCTCGATTTCAACCCTCAACGCCTTCATGACCCCCGAAGTCATGAATCCGAATCCGAAGTCATGAATTCATGAAGCCAGCGAATCCCGCAATGGCCCTGAAGTGGAACTGGAGTTGGCCTCTGAAGCCATCATTGTCGCAACCAAACTTTCCGATGTAATGCTGCCTCGCAGATATGTTTGCAGCTTCATCCTTTCCTCGTCGAATCTCCGACACCGAAAAACACATGCTCCGCACCTTCCTCCACTGTTGGAAGACAGAGGGGACAAGCTGAGTCTGTTTCCAGCCTGAAACGGAACAAGTAAGCTCGGAAGCAACCGTGCGAAGTGAAAATCTATGTGAGATAGAACTCCACCTCCCCATGATTCCTGTTGCACCAATCCTGGATGTTACCTATGAGTCGGTATGTCCATTGTGCATTTGTTGATTCGTCCCACTGTCGTTGCTAAGTATCCAGGGTCCGATTTCACTCCTTTGTAATTACCATTGTATGACTATACCGCGGCTCAGCACTTCGCTTGCTCCAGTAGAGCCTCGCTCTTTCATCAGCCATCAGCTTCATTGAGGGTTCGCCCGCCACTACACATTCAGCATCGTAGGAAACTGTTCGGTAACCACTCAGAACACGCAGCAACGCACGGCGGTGCACCGCACTAACCTTGCGCGCATAGCTCGCGGCCGTCCTAGCCTGGCTCTAAATCGGCGCTCCGTAAAGTAGCACTACCCCATGACCTTACTGCCCCAGCCAGGGTCGAACATTCACATCGGACATTTAGGCTCGAGTAACGATGGATACCCGCAGTTAAGCATAGTATGAAACCAACAAAATAATGTCGAAGTAAACATGTTAACAAGACGTGCAAATATTTACAATAAGTTTACTGTGCAAATAGTAACGCTGTGTTAAAGTACTAACGATAAGTAATTTTAATTATTTTAGTTCCTTTTCATTATTTCGCTTGAATAAAGATTTGCATACAAAACATGCTGTAAACGGAACTAATTAGTTGCTTAGTTTTTGCTGTTTGAGTCGTTTTTAACTATTGTTTAATTTAAAGTTTCGACTTGTTGATATGCACAAAGTTAATTATAGACTACTCTTTAAGGAATGACGTGTTTTAGAAACAAGAAATTGTTGTCCTAAAAAGTAGGAAAATAAACCAGTTATTTTACAAACAAAAAATCAATGTTTTTATTTTTTATTCGTTTTAGAATTTTCGCCATTTTGCATTTCCATTCGAGAGCTAAACAATAATAATAATAATTAAACTTGAAATTTGTAAACTTTACAGCAATGAATAAGAAGCCGGGATCCCACAATTAAAAACATAACCGTAGAAAAAGTTAAAACTTCTTATCTTAAAAATGTGTGCCAAACTTAGTTTACAATTGAAATCAAACTTGACTGTTGTAACAACGGAACACAAAACTGAAACGTTTAATCATAAAACGAAATGTAATAAATTCGTATATCTATTTGAAGTTGGATTGAATCCAAGTCAGCATATCGCCGAAACTGTCTCTCAATTTTTCAAACCATATCTCTATTGAAATCTGAAATATTTCGTTTGAAATAATTCTTATTATAAGTTCTGTGTACTGCCGCCACAGTTAGAAATAAAATGTTAGTTACAAAATATTCCAGAAATTTATTTATAAAAATAACAGAAGTGTATTTCATTAACTGCGCCAGGGTAAAAACAATAGAATAGACGGCAACACCTGTTATTTATAGTGAACCCATTATTCACTTCAGAAACTATACATTTCATTTATCATATTCTCGTTGTTCAACTCGCACATGAATAACTTCATGGTTAAACCAGTAACTACAGATAAGGGAATACGCCCTTCTTATTTATTTGATACGAACAACGTCAAAGTTAACATATCGACTAAATTAACATCTTTTACGATAAAATATTAAATTCTCTTTCCCCAGTCGCAGATAATTACAAAAAATTAAAAAGAATAAAACGTTTTATGGGGTAGTTCTTTCTTAATTTTACAAAATAAGAACATAAAACAGAAATGTAATTAATTTAGGTTGTTTTTAAAAAATATTTTAAAATATTTGATGTTTTTGGAAACTAAATTCTTATTATAAATTATTCCTGTGCAATTTAAAAATAATCACAATTGTTGCTTAATTATGAATGCAAATTTTATAGACATTTTCATTTAGGTTTTTATTCGTTAAAAATTATATGTTCCATATAAATTAGTTTATATAAAGTATTGCTTATGGCTGTTTTTGTTTAGATTACTGAAGTATAGATAGGTTCCTAGTTTGTAATGCACGAAATTAAAAAATAAAGTTATTTTGTTATGTTTTCAATTTTAAAATTGGTAGAGATTAAATAGCGAAGTAAAACATATAGCACTGTATTGTGTTTTAGATTTCATTTTGCCAAACAAACTTTAGCAAGAAGTTTGGCGGATTGGAATAATCTTTAAAAAGGATATGGTTTCTAATTTGTAACAAAAAATGAATTGACAGTTTGCAAGATGTAATCAGCACTAACAACGAGCACGGCCATTAACGTAGCACTCAAATCTCTTGGCAACGTTTCGTTCGTAGAGCGTTTCAGTTTTCTCGGTCGTAAACAACAAATTCCAATTTAAAATTAATATTAAATCCCTGAGGGCTTAGGGGTCGAATCGTTCCACAGTAAAAAAATACCTCAATAAATAAGATCATTATTATTTTTAAAAAAATGTTATATCTCTAATATAAATTAATATAAAATATGCATAAATAGTTTGGAAAAAAAATATTATGTAACAATATGTAAAGTAATGAAAAGTCAAACACGTTCATGTACTGCAATTTGCCTTGTTCAGTAATATACTTAATTTTGTAGAACTTCTCAAAGTTATGTGATCAAATTTCCTGCAATAGACAAACATTATTTTATACTTTCTCAGTTTGTCGTATTTGACTTTCTTGGTCAAGGCTTTACAATCACAAAAGTAACATTTACCGACTTTGACTGACAGTCCTGGTTCTGCTGTACCTCAATTTTAGCTAAAGGATTCCTCCGGACAAGAAATTAAGTCTGATAAGTTAACATATCTACTACCGTAAAACATCAAGTCTCAGATTGGCTCTTATTTCCCTTTACACATGTTTTTGACTTTATAAGAAACTATTCAAACTCAATAATTTTCATCCGTATAAATTCCATTTTCACTGTAAAATTATATACCGTATGGTCTATTAAGTCTTCCGATGAGAAAACCGTTTGTAGATAAGCAAAATAACTTTATCACGGTCTAAATTGCAAATGTTTCTTTTACTGCAGCGATTTGAATATTTCAGAAACTCCAAATCTATAAAATATTTGAATGGGCAATATTCTGTTTGTCGGAATTTGCATCCGTTTTCGAGTCAGTTAGGGCTTCGTTTATTAGTTACTGACAAAATATTTCAAGTAATATATTCCTTGTTTGCAAGTATGCATATTATCAAGAAAAGAAAAAACGCTACCAGGCCCTGTCTTAAATAAATTCGAAATAAATATCAATAAAAATATATATTAATATATGTATATTGATATTTATATATATATATATATATATATATATATATATATATATTGTTGCCTTTAGAATATACGTATATGAGTAGTTTATTCACTCAGAAATAAAGACGTATTCAGTGATTCCGGATATTTTTAAATACATTTGTTAAACAAGACTGCAAACATGATTAATATAAAAAATCCTAAATATATCTCCAAAAATAATGTAAGTCTTTAGGTATTTATAATCTAACATGAAAATGAAAAATAGTTTTTTTGTTTTTTTAATGAAATTTAAGAATATTAAATGGAAATTGATGAAAATTCTATCTTTTGATCACTATGATAGAATCATATTGTTTTTGTTAGATAAAATAGTTAAAATATTTTAATATTTTGAATAACCGCCATGTTGAAGGTGGCCAAGATTCATTTTCTTATTTTTAATGTGGAAAACGGAAATGCTCGCTAATCAAGTATTGGTAAATGAGATATTATCTCCCCTTGATACCTTACTTTCCGTTAACAACATTATCGGCAAAACAGCTGAGTGCAGAGATTTTTTAAGTTAATTGTTAATTTAGAATATTCTTTGTATTTTCTGATACAGAGGGACATTTTTGTCCGTCTTATTTTACCCCGCTCAAACACACACACACACACACACACACACACACACACACACACACACACACACACACACACACACACACACACACACACACACACACACACACACACACACACACACACACACACACACACACACACACACACACACACACACACACAACACACACACACACACACACACACACACACACACACACACACACACACACAGATTTGTTCACAAAGATTGGTTCAGTAAAAATTCAAAAATACTAACTTTTTAACTATATAACCAATTAATAGAAATTCAAAAATACTAAGTATATATATATATATATATATATATATATATATATATATATATATATATATATATATATATGAATAAAGGAAATTATTTTTAGCAAGTAAGAAGAAAACTGTAATTGAAATGTATTTTGTAAAATATAAATTATTACATTTTTTAAATCTTTTCCATTAATCGTTCAGTAAATCCGCATTCCTCAAACTACATTTATCAGGAAAGCGTGTTTCATTTTCTGTAAATAAACAAAATCCGTCCTTGCATTCTGACATTTATTAAAACCCGAGACAATATGCGACCGAAGGTACTTTGGGTAGTGACGTCACACACTCGGAAATAAGCCAAAGGATGTCACTGAACCTAAGTGATTTACTTTTTAAAACAAACCTGTCTGCCTCATTTTGTTCGCTGCATTCTTTCTGTATGCAAACAGCTTTTAAAACTTTATAAAGCTGTTATTTTGTTAATCATTTAGAAATAGATTTAGGATAAATACGAGTTAAACATTTTGGTTAGACGTAGGATTTATTGAAGTAGGTCTCAGAACCACGGCCATATTGGTTTTTGCAGTTTGACTTACAGCTAGTTTGAACGCTTAAAAATAATTGTTATTTTTTAATGGAATTATTTACAAATGTAAAATTGTTGGCCAAACTTGGATTTTGTATTTTGCACTTGTAAAAACCCTTTAATTACGTCAATCATGAAATATTTTGTCAAAAAAATATTTTTTAACTATTAAATTAAATACTACTAACTTATAAGTACCGAGGATTAAAAAGTGATATATATCCTTCTAAGATTAGTACACAATATATGCACGCGATTATTTCAGGTAATTATATTACTTAATACACAAACTTTACAATTTTCCGCAGTCTGAACCGTCATTTAATTAATAAAAATAAACTTTTTGTAATATGCGACCAATTTCTTACAAAACATATAAAGATACCTTTTTAACAAATACGGTATGTTTTTTCCAAAACTTTGGCTAGAATACAAAGCCGATTGTTTTAAGATCTTACTTTCGCCATAAATACAAATAAACAAATTTCTTGCTTTTGCCTTAAATACAAATAAACAAATTTATTGCTTTTACCTTAAATACAAATAAACACATTTCTTGCTTTTGCCTTAAATTCAAATAAACAAATTTCTTGCTTTTGCCTTAAATACAAATAAACAAATGTCTTGCTTTTGCCTTAAATACAAATAATCAAATTTCTTGCTTTTGCCTTAAATAAAATAAACATTTCTTGCTTTTGCCTTAAATACAAATAAACAAATTTCTTGCTTTTGCCTTAAATACAAATAAACATTTCTTGCTTTTGCCTTAAATACAAATAAACAAATTTCTATCTTTTGCCTTAAATACAAATAAACAAATTTCTCGCTTTTGCCTTAAATACAAATAAACATTTCTTGCTTTTGCCTTAAATACAAATAAACAAATTTCTATTTTTTGCCTTAAATACAAATAAACAAATTTCTCGCTTTTGCCTTAAATACAAATAAACATTTCTTGCTTTTGCCTTAAATACAAATAAACAAATTTCTTGCTTTTGCCTTAAATACAAATAAACAAATTTCTTGCTTTTGTCTTAAATACAAATAAACATTTCTTGCTTTTGCCTTAAATACAAATAAAAAAATGTCTTGCTTTTGCCTTAAATACAAATAAACAAATTTCTTGCTTTTGCCTTAAATACAAATAAACAAATTTCTTGCTTTTGCCTTAAATACAAATAAACAAATTTCTTGCTTTTGCCTTAAATACAAATAAACATTTCTTGCTTTTGCCTTAAATACAAATAAACAAATGTCTTGCTTTTGCCTTAAATACAAATAAACATTTCTTGCTTTTGCCTTAAATACAAATAAACAAATGTCTTGCTTTTGCCTTAAATACAAATAAACAAATTTCTTGCTTTTGCCTTAAATACAAATAAACATTTCTTGCTTTTGCCTTAAATACAAATAAACAAATTTCTTGCTTTTGCCTTAAATACAAATAAACATTTCTTGCTTTTACCTTAAATACAAATAAACAAATTTCTTGCTTTTGCCTTAAATACAAATAAACAAATTTCTCGCTTTTGCCTTAAATAAAAATAAACAAATTTCTTGCTTTTGCCTTAAATACAAATAAACAAATTTCTTGCTTTTGCCCTAAATACAAATAAACAAATTTCTTGCTTTTGCCTTAAATACTCTACAGACAAAAGAACAAACACTCTTGTAAAAATAAGTGTGCTTGGTTTACATTTCATATCTATTTGCTACAATTTTTTCTGGGCATACTTGGTGTTCACGCTACAATTTCAATATAGGAATTCAAAGTGGAAAATTATTAGGCTTTTTAATAGTTCTAACAAGATAGTGGCATCCAATTCTACAAAGGCTAATTACACAGCCTATACTGAATATCCAACTTGCATTAATCGATCCATGTACGTATTAAGTCTTAGAAAGATTGATTTTGATTTTGCGACTGTACTTTCAGCTGGAAAATAACATTCAAACATTTTCACTCATTTTACATAGTGATCAAATAAAAATTTTAAAGTATTGTTAAAGTTATGCAGTAAATGTTCAACAACAAACCTTTACAAACTTTTCCGGAAACGATGTCAAAGAAACTTATATAAATGAATTCTAGAAACTGCTCTGGAAAATAAATTTCCTTCGCAAACCTTTCTTTACTTTACACCTTGGTGGCTTTTGATTCTGTCAAACCAAAAAACTTTAATTTACTTTCAAGGAAGTGATTGTAAACTTGAATTTTATATTTAAAGCAGTCGTATGTCATTATTTAACAAAATACCTTGACGTGAAAAGCGTTACAGTTTTTAGCGTTAACACCTAAATGAGGTAGAACGGAGGATTAAGGAATCGATGGGAAAAGTTTGGCGTGGTTAAACCACAAATGTAAAAAAAATAGCGGCTGAAATCAGTTTTACTTTCGCGTCAGTAACGTGTACCAAGCGCTCAAAACAAAAATATTCACAACAGAAAATATATGCAATGCGGGTAGGAATATCAAAAAGCTAAAATCTATGAACTTAAAAACAACTTGTGTTTTCCTTACAGAAGATGGGCAAAAACATTATTGTATTTATTTTATTTAGGTAACAAAAAAAAAACAACATTGTGCTGAAAATTCTTCCAATCGTTTACTACTTAAAATAACAGTCGCTGTTCATACCTGTCAGGCTAACCTGATGAAAACATAGTTCCAAAAAACTGCACCATTCATTGATTAACAAAAATCAAGTGTAACATTGAAAACATTTTTAGAAAGATTTGATACTCGTTCTTTACCCTGTAAAATCCGTTTCGAAAAGGGCAACCGTTTATAAAATCCTGAAACAATTTCAATACTTTTTTTTTCATTCATTTTATGCCACCACGCTACCGTAATCGGCGTTAAAATCTGCTTCATAAAATCTGTTAATTTCACGGGAAATGTAAACATTAATCTGACTCCTGTAAAAGTTAAAATGGCAATGAAACCAGATTTGTACACTGGTTACGACAATACAGTCGATAATAAAGTTCGATAAATTGTAAAATACAAAAGTTGTATTTTTTTATTGACTGCCATTACAGACATTTAATATTTAAATTACTTTCACAGATGTTACGCTAAAAGTTTATGCAATATTTGTAAAAGTTTAGCATCAGTAACACTGTTTAATCACTTACTAATTGTTCAGTCACTATTAGTTCATTAAAATAACTTCCAAAATAACAGAACGAACTACAAAAACTACCGATATGCTTATAAGAGACATGTAAGTTAATAATACTGTTTTTCCTCCTGGATTGTTTCAAGTTAACTACATGGTTCAATGACTTCCTTTCTCGTGTACGCAAATATAATGTGTAGTACTTGTCTCTGGCTACAGTTATCTTCAGGTCTTTGACATTAAACAAAACTTACACATCTGGAACATTAAATTCAAACAAATTAAGATAAGTAAAAACATTAACCTTAAAACTTATTTTTGTCGATATAAAATTAACCTAAAATAAGCTTAACAATTTTAAATTTAAATTTTATTTTCTTAAACATACATACGAGGGTTGATCAAATATAAAAGAGACTGACTTTCTAAAAACTTTTCCGTTGGACATTGAACTCTAAAGGGTGGGGTTTCAGATAGCCTGGGAGGTTTGGGACGGGCGTAGACGGGCAACATTTCCGTTCGGACCTTTCAGTATAAAACTATACAATGAGTGAAAGTGAATTGCACGTTTCCGTGGAGCAGAGAATTATTATTAAGTTTTTGGCCAAGGAGGAGGGTCAATCCGACTGAAATCTTTCGTAGATTGACGGCTCAATACGGGGACAGGACCCTGTCAAGAGCTCGCGTTTTTGCTTGGCACAAGGAATTCGCCGAAGGACGGGAAGCAGTAGAAAACCTCAGCCATGATCGTCGCCCGACCACTTCCGTCACGGACGAAAACATTGATGCTGTTCGGAAGCTCCTGGACGAAGACAGACGTATATCGCTGCGATTTATTGCAGATGAACTCCAGTTGAGCTATGGTAGCGTTCAAAAAATCGTTACATCAAACCTGGAACTCAGCAAAGTATCTGCAAGGTGGGTTCCACAAATTTTGACCGACGTTCACAAACGGAATCGTTTGGAGATTTGCCAGCGACTATTGACCCAATTTGAACGAGATGGTGAGGCATTATTAAACCGGATTGTCACCTGTGACGAAACATGGGTTCACCATTACACTCCCGAGTCGAAACAGGCAAGTATGGAGTGGCGGAAGAGGGGAGAGAGGGCGCCTCTGAAGGCCAAATCACGATCGTCGGCCGGGAAGGTAATGGCCACTGTATTTTTCGACAATCAAGGCGCCTTTCACGTCGATTTCCTCCATCAACGACGCACAATAAATGCACAATATTATTGCGATGTTTTAGAGGCCGCAAAACAGTCTTTTCGTAGGAAAAGGAAATCTAAACCGGCGAGAAACGTCATTCTTCTTCACGATAATGCCCGACCACATTCGGCGAACACTACGAGGCTTAAACTCGATCAAATTGGCTGGGAACCAATGGAACATCCCCCATACAGTCCAGACTTATCACCCTGCGACTATCACCTGTTTGGGCCACTCAAAGAGGCGCTTGGAGGCCAGCGTTTCGAAGACGATTCTGCGGTGGAGACCTTCGTGCTCCAATGGCAGTAGTGTATAGGGTCACTTCAGCGAGACAGTAATTAGGGAATCCCCAGGTCATTAAGAAAAATGTAAACAAGACTGGCGCCAGTCTTAGCCCGAGGTCACTGGATTACGGATGTAAACAAACATGACGACACACACACACATATACATACTCTCATGTAAACAAGGATATAGTGGCACTTCGGGTAGACGGTCATGAGGGAATCCCGGTCACCTGAGGTCACTGGATTACAAATGTAAACAAACATGACGACACACACACATATACATCCTCTCATGTAAACAAGGATATAGTGGCACTTCAGGTAGACGGTCATGAGGGAATCCAGGTCATTAAGGAATTTAAACAAGACTGGCGCTCCGGATGCGGAAAATCGCAGTTTGTTATACAATTTTTAAAGAACATGTCTGAGTTATGCAATGTAGAATTTAAAAATATTTATTGGCACTACGCGGTATGGCAGCCGTCATTAAAGATCAGTAATATTCCGATAATAATCCAAGAAGGCCTACCCGACATGAATTCCGTTGATCCTTCATCACCGAATCTTATAATAATAATAGACGATTTAATGCGAGAATCCAACGCTAGTGTTGTCGATATATTTACCAAAGGAAGTCACCATCGAAATATTAACGTGTTTTTTATTACGCAAAACTTATTTCATCAAGGCAAAGGGCAGAGAGATATTTCCCTCAACGCTCAATATATTGTTTATTTCAAAAACCGCGTAATAGGAGTCAAATTAGGCACCTGGCGCAACAAGTTCATCCAGAAAACCCAAAATTTGTACAAGAAGCGTACACTGACGCGACGCGAGAGCCTCACGGATATCTGTTGTTTGATATGAAACAGTCAACATCGGAAGACCTGAGAATTAGAACTTGTATATTTCCGACGGATATCATGTAAACAAGTATATAGTGTCAGTCGGGCAGACGGTCATGAGGGAATCCCGGTCATTAAGGCATGTAAACAAGACTGGCCTACGTTTCGAAATCCTCTTTGCTGAAGGCATGACGTAATCACTTAATGACTTTAAATCCACAGGGCCAGTGCTATGGTCCTACAATAGGAATTGAATCTGATTTCGGGAAAATCGTACACGTAAAGAAATAAAGAAGAAATAGACTGTCTTCAAATACCCACACACACGTATAATATTTTCAATAGCTTATTATGTATAAAATTAACTAGCGGTATAACATAGTTTTAAAAAACGTAAGTGTCACGATGTCGGATGATAATAAAGCTGTAAGCTCCTACCACAATAACCGAGTTAAGTCGTTGAAAAGAATACGAATGACAAACGTATTGAAAGCAAATCACTTGAGAAGAATATTTACTTACTGCTGGCGATAATAGTCGAAACTTTCCAATATAGATTACTCATTAAGGCAATGTCCAACACGACTAAGAGTCTGCCAAACAAATGTGTTTACTGGCAATTAAGAACCAGAGATTTGGACTTTACAGAAATGACAAATATTGTCTTTGTGACGTTTTGTAGAAACCCACATCGTAAATAAAGCCATAATAAGATGTTCGTGAAAGTTTAATATCATATATAAACCCCAAATCCATATAGACTACTCATCAGTCCTATCTGGTATTTCCTAGTGTTTTTTGACGGTTGTTATCCAAGTAGTAGTTAGTGTGTGTAGAATATAGGCAAGTGTTGTGTTAAGTGTAGAGTGTAAAAAGTAAAAGACTAAAAAATGGGTGCAGTTGCAGATTTTCAAGGCTTTCGAGACAACTCGGGATGTTACATAATAAAAGAGTTTGCCGTTATGTCTGTTAACAGCAAGTGGTTGCAGCACTGGATCGTCGGTCCGCCTTACGAGTTTTCTAATTTAACGAAAAATAGAAAAAAGGAATGTAGTTGGTTGACTCACAATTATCACGGTGTAAAATGGGATGACGGTTCAATAAGTTACGGATCGTTTATAAAAGACTTGAAATTAATATGCGAAGAAATTACTACCGTCTACGCAAAGGGTAAAGAAAAGTGTTTGTTCCTAGAGAACTTGTTAGGTATAAGAATTATAAATTTAGAAGAATGGGAATGCCCATCACGTAAAGAGTTGAATGCAAAGGCGGATGTCACCCGTTGTTTTTATCATAAGAAGTGTAAGAGATATGTATGCGCGTTGAGTAATGTTAAAGTGCTGAATAATTGGTTGCACGAAGATGAATATGGATCCACAATTGTCTAGCACGCCCGCCTGTGCCTCACTACGGGGTTTTATGCAGCAGATCAGTTGCCGATGAACGTTGGGACGCCTAGTTGTATCGTTATAAACATCAAACCTGGACGCCATTGGGTGGCCGTTTATATTAGCAGCAACAGAGAGGTGGAATATTTTGATAGTTACGGAAATCTACCGACAAGACTGTCACATGTTTCCTTCATAAAAAGAAATTCACTCACAAGTAAATTTAATTCAACGCAATTACTAGGATTAACGTCTACAGTGTGCGGCCAGTATTGCGTTATGTTTTTATATTTTAAAGCCTTTGGTGTGCAGCTTGGAGATTTTTTTATCTCTGTTTTCATACAGTACATACGATAACGATTTGCTGTTAGTTAATAATACTTTTGGAAAGTACAACATGTGATCAAGTATGACGCAGCATTGTTGTAGTCAAAGATAAGAGTTCACGCATGCGCGTTGTCATTATGTTACCGGTATATAAAACACAGGTTCTATAGAGCCTCATTCTCAGTTTCGAATACAATGGAGACCAAATTCCATAAAAGACGTACACCGTACGAAAGAAGCAAGAAAAGTAAGTGTAATAAAAATTTACTTGCTGAAGAAGTGGAAAAAGTAGAAACTACTAACACCGTCGAAAAGAAAAGAACCATCAGATGTTTGTCACCTCTACTCTTAAATACTTGGTATTCTTTGAATAAGAGTCAAACCAAATCAACTACAATTGGATTAGATATTGACAACATGTGTGAACCGAGATTGCAAATACGAAAATCGGACTCAAACAGCGGGATATCTCTAAATATTAACGAATGGAACGCTTTACTACAAAAATACGAATATATTTCCAACTTTTTTGAAGAAAGAAAACAGAATTTCGAAAATTTCGATTTAGATAAACACCAAGTTGTTTTCCAAATGATGTACGGCAAGAGATCTATTGTAATCCGTGAACTACTTTGTATGCAGCCTCACCTTTACCTACCAGACACGTTGGTTATACAGGAGTCGACATGGAAGGGGATACTACAGATGTCGAGCTGTATCTCCAGTTATTTTCACTTGTGTTCTCTGAGATCGTCGCCAGCCTATAACTACTTTCAAGATATCAAGAATAAAGTTGTGTGTTATTTATTAGCAAACGTACCAAGTGACTCAACGAATGACGATTCCGTAATAAAAAACTATGTAATAAAATATTTAGAAGGAATGGATGTGAGTGATTGTAAAATTGAATCTAATCAAATAGAGCAAGACTTGATTTTATCTGAAATTAAAATTTTGTGCATCAATATCTTTTTGAATTACTTTAAGATACATCTGTTTTATAAAGAAATTAATGAATGAATTTTAAATAACCTTATTGTAAAATAAATATTATTAATTATTGTAAATATATCTGTGTCCGGAATTTTGTTGTTATTATTTCAAATCCTTTTAAAATCGAATATTAGAATGATGGATAATGAAAAATTGAATCTAATCAAATAGAGCAAGACTTGATGTTATCTGAAATTAAAATTTTGTGCATCAATATCTTTTTGAATTACTTTAAGTTACATCTGTCGTATAAAGAAATTAATGAATGAATTTTAAATAACCTCAATGTAAAAAAAAAAAAGATTATTAATTACTGTAAATATATCTATGTTCGGAATTTCGTTATTATTATTATTCTTTCAAATCCTTTAAAATCGAATATTAAAATGATGGATAATGAAAAAAGAATTATTCATAAGGTTTATTGTACTTGTATTACACATTTTAAACCGTTTTCACCATGGGGGCGTACACACGATGATGTAACTAAATTACCACAGTTTATTACACAACTTAATATTATTTTATGTCCTAATTTTAATCTACTCTTTTAAATCCTAAATACATAAATTAATACGAAAGTCTAAAGATTAATTCACCAACCTTCGTTTACAGCAACACGCTATTATTATTTTCACTTTTAAATACACTAACACAACACTTTGTATAGAATGTATAGTTTAACAGCATTTTAGACAATATGGTAGATCCTGTATAGTAAACGTGTGTCGCAATTTTAAGAAAAAAGAAGATTAAGTATTAAGCGAATTACCAACGTAACAGTGGTGAGCATTGATCAAGTTTTGGAGAGGTCTTGTAAAAGCGTTAAAATCATGCAAAATGAGTATATACACTCGTGCTGACTGGGAGTGTTACCGATAACTTTCTGCATTAGGATTTAATTCCTCACCTATTACATATTCTAATATTTTGTTCTATGTTGTACTACTACTACTGCTATGTCAAACATCATGTTATTTTTGGATATGATTACACAAATGTGAAAATCATTGTTAACGAGAGTAATGAAAATTTTGTAACATTACTTCTCATCCCCGTGTAGTCGGAGATAGTATACAAAATTACAATACGTTACAGTTTTACACTCTGTCTGCGTTTAAAAATATTATTTCAAACAACTAATCGACTCACATACTTTTTAAATGAATTTAATGAAAAATTAAAATTTATCTGTGGAACTAGAAGTATTTATTGTATATTATTAAACCAGTTTTGTATATTTGCATAATCCCCCCGCATTACGATATTTTTATTTCACAATGTTCAGGCATCTTACGTTTCGGATACTTGTATATTATTAAGTCATAATATATTCAACTAATGGTATTTATGAAATATCAATAAGCTCTGTGTATTTTCCAAATAATTTTAATTCCAAATAATTTTCCAAATAATAGCTACGACGGAAGAAGTCAGATTTCATTACTTTATGAAATCTAAACCCGTCTTTACCGACTATTTGAATAAAACGGAAAAGAAAATGCTTGAAACATTTATATTATAGGTCTTATCCAGTAATATTAATACATAAAGTATACTTTATAAAGATTCCAAATAATTTAAAGTTACAACGGAAGAAGTCAGATTTCATTACTTTATGAAATCGAAACCCGTCTTTACCGACTATTTGAATAAAACGGAAAAGAAAGTGCTTGAAACATTTATATTATAAGTTCTTATTAGTAATATTAATACATAAAGTATACTTTATAAAGAAATAGGAAAATGCGCGGGAGTAGTGAGTCATACCGTGGCTTCTTATTGTAACCCTGTCTGTCGTCTGTTACATACAAATTTAGTTTCATTTGTTGTAAAAACCGTCTCTGCCGTCTGTTATAGAAACACACACACACACACACAAAGCAAGTTCAAGCCCAGTTCGATTACAATACGTTACAGTTTTACATTCTTTCTGCGTTTAAAAAATATTATTTCAAACAACTAATCGACTCACGTACTTTTTAAATGAATTTAATGAAAAAAGTAAAATTTATCTGTGGAACTAGGAGTATTGATTGTATATTAAGAAAAATGCTTGAAACATTTATATTATAGGTCTTATCCAGTAATATTAATACATAAAGTATACTTTATAAAGATTCCAAATAATTTAAAGTTACAACGGAAGAAGTCAGATTTCATTACTTTATGAAATCGAAACCCGTCTTTACCGACTATTTGAATAAAACGGAAAAGAAAGTGCTTGAAACATTTATATTATAAGTTCTTCACTTTAATATTTTTAACATAGACAGGGATGTAAAGGGTGGATTTAGCAACCACAAATAAAATAACTTTATTCTATAGTCTGTTGTGCATTTCTAAATGTGATTTCAGCATTTTTATCAATTTATTTTTAAATTCCACAAGTCAATGATTTCTGCAATATGTGTTAAACGAATGTATTTATTCAACACAATAGCTTTTAACGACGATATCAAGTCAGAAAAAGTTTTTGTCGAAAAACGTGAGATGATAAAATAAATAAAGCCAAATATGAGAAGAGTAACGATGAAGTGAGCTTCTGCTAAATAAAATATTTCTCATTCTCTTCAGAGATGATGTCCGGAAAGAAAACACCTTAAAACAATATTAAGGCTTTTTATTTATTTAACGATCAAACAAAATGTTTTGGAGAAAAACTTTATCTTACAGCGTTATTAGATTTATTTTTAAATTGGAAATTACTAAGTTTTTATTAATAACTTTGTTATGTTTACTAATTTTGCAAAAGCCTTCTTTATAAAAAATTTTTTTTAAATTTGTAGAAATAAATCTCAGTATACGATGTAAGTAAAAAGTATGAAATGTGAAAGAAATGTTCGTGCGATTTTGAAAGTCAAATTTGCCTATCTAAAAACACGTGATGGGTTTAGCTGAGCTGAAGATTCTGTTCGAAAGCTACAAAAATAAAAGCAAAAATCTGTCAAATTTCTCAGAATCAGGTTTCCAAACGTACATAAAGATGCATCCAATTTGTTGTAAAAAGCTGAAATTTAAAATTAAAAACTGAAAGAACTAAAACAGAACGTAACAGCTGTCAAAGTTTGTTTTTACTCTCGTACAATTAATTGCAAAATTTTAAGAACATCTGATCATCAGAATTTTTAAAAAAATTGTTCAACTACTTGTTTTTTATATCAATAGCTTCCCAACTGTTTCTTCCGGCAAATAATGATATATTGATTTTTTTTTTTAATAAATAGAACAAATCTGTGTTACGAGTTTTTCTCCTCGTGCTTAAAATGGTTTTTATATTTATATATAAGCCTACAGTTCATTACTCAAATATGAACTGGTTGGTTAATGATTTTTTTTAACCAACTCGTATATTAATTATATCAGAAATTGAAGGCAAATATTAATATTTAATATTAAATATAAATAAATTATACATTAGGTATTGTAGTGACAATAATCTGGTCCGTGTGAACCAGAAATGATGTGGAAAGCGTGTTACATTTAGAACTGAAATTTCAAATATCCAAGCTGGCCGTTTACCAAAGATTTATGAGATGGGCATGTAGTGAAATTGTTTTTCTCTTGGTAGCAAATACAAAAAAGTTCATGATTTAAAAGTTATCTAACCTGAGGACCACTAGACTAATAAATTCTGTGAACATATCTTGAAAGTCTTGTAGCTGCTGATGTATAATAACCTGGAAGCTGGGAAGACACACAACTACTCGTACATAGTTATAGCATCGCTATAGCAGGCACAATGCTTGTCGGTACGAATGTCCATTTCACGAGATTGTTTGTATTTCAATAATGTTATCATGAAAAAACGGGTAAATTCGCGTTGTGTCCGAATTTGTGTTATAACGAATTGCCAGCGTTTGTGTCTTACAGAAAGGTAGCAAGATATTCGGTTTATTCGAATATATAAATCCAACACTTGTTGACTTCACTGGTAGGCCTACCTTTATATATTAAGCATTGCGGTCAACCGTAACGAGGGTTGTGATTAACAGGTATTGTTAAACAAATCTAAATAAACTTAAAAACTAATACCGATAATTTATTAACGTTTGTGTCGTTAAGAATTCAAACAATTTGAAAGTGTAAATATTTTATGTGAATTCCATTTTGTCACATTTTTACCCATAAATTCATTTTCATGTAAAAATATTTTTTTGACCTTTTAATATCGTTTTAAAGCATTCTGCTGAAAGGTAAGTTGGACATTTACTGCATTGTTTGCATTCCGTTTAAATTTACATTACAATTCTTCATTTTCCCCGTCAAGCATGCACGTATACTGTGCAAAGTACAGACAATGCCACTTCCTACGAGAACA
Source organism: Callitettix versicolor (assembly GCA_022606455.1). NCBI lineage: Eukaryota > Metazoa > Arthropoda > Insecta > Hemiptera > Cercopidae > Callitettix > Callitettix versicolor. Next base: position 38,456,791 of record CM040187.1, read on the forward strand.
GCTACAGTGTTTTTAGTACATTTCCGCTGGTAATAAGCGGTTTTCGGTGGAATTCAAAAGTGATTTTCAAAATTTTTAGTTGTAGACTTGGTGTGGCGGGGAACTTTTAAATATTATGTTCTCTTTAATTTTAATAATATACTCGATATAATTTAATATTTCCAAGTCTGTCCTAATAAGTTACTTGTGAAAGGTTGTAATTTACTTGTTACTAGAACTTTGCAACCGTGCAATGTTTACTTCTAGTATCAAGACATTTAATCAAATTTCAACAAGTTTCTTGCGAATACAAAATTTAACCTTATGTACATAAATCAGTATTTACCACTGTAAGCAATCAGGAATAAAGTATAAACATCTTCAATAGCCTTCTACGCCATAACGTTTGCGCAATGATCTTGCAAACTTTACTTGTATAAAGCGTATTGTGAAGCATCAGGCTTTGAATTGCTAGTTTAGTTGACCGTATTATTCCAAACAATGATTTTGAACAATGCATTCAGTTTGAAGTTTCACTTAATCAATACGCACACAAAGTTTACTTGAAGCAAAACACTTTGTGTACAAAATCAAAGGCAATCTGACCCTCTTGTGAACAGCTTTAAACGCTGTTGAACCGACATGTCGGAAACAAGGCTTCGAGCAATTTCAAAATCGTATTCAGAGATTGTTGAAGTTACGTATGTTTTCAATACATCTTGACTGTTATGCTGAGAGAAGCCATAACTTGTTCTTTTATTTGCTAAGTCACAGTATACTTTGGGCAAACTGATTTGATTCCAGTCCGCAATGATGGAAAGTAAAATGTTTTAAGACTGTGTTTAACCTAACTCTACTTTTTACTTTCAATGATCGTCACATTTTAAAACTAGAAACGTTCTACACTGAAGAAGTCTAGAGTAAAATATTTTTAAATCTAAGAAATACATAGCTTTCGTTCATGACACATTTTTAAATAATTTCAAATTTTTATATTGTTGTTTTTATTACGTAGTTTGCACACTATAATTTACAGTTAATGGATTTGTCAATTTGAAATATTAATTTAGTACAGTAATTTAAAAAAAAGTAAAACGTTGCTTTAAATCTAGCCCACGTCACTTGTTGCAAATACAATTTGTGTTTCTTGTTAACGTATTACTGTAACCGAATTTTCAGCTGGAAATGACTGTAATATCGCCACCATATTCCGGGTGAGCCAAACCCGGAACATTCGTATTTCAGAATCACAGAAGATTCATTTTGAAAGTTGAAAATCGTAATTTATGAAATTTTACTTATAAAAGTTTATATTTTATTGTAAAGTTGTATATTATTAAAGTGCTAATGTAGGAGATGTTAAATCGATTTAGAAGTTAGCGTGGATTATGTTAGTAAAACAGTTGCCTATTATGGGTTTTGTTGTAATTTTATCCTAATGTAACACGATCAATGTAGAAAATCATGTTGAATTTATTATAATTTCAGTGTCAGTATATGAATGAATTTTCTTATTAATAAAACGTAATATACTTAATGATTGACTGATAAAAGCATAGCGACAACTACAATGGGTAAAGACTTACAATGTTGAGGGTACATACATTTTGTAACAAAGAATTTTTAGGAAAAACCCGTTCTTAAAGGAATTCACCATTCAAAGTTTTTTTCCTTTAACAGATGTATTTATTAAGACAAAAATTTAAATAATTAATTAAGTCCTAATATTGGTTTCTATGGTAACAAAAGTACATTTTCATAACAGCAGTTTTCTTAATTCTAATACATATTTTTAACTTAAACATCTTACTTTGGGTTTTCTGAATATAATAATAAAATACAATAATATGTAAATAAGGAAATATATTTAAACGTGTTAATTATAAGAATTTAAGTCATGTTATTATGTTATCGGACGAGAAAAGAAATAATTATGGTTATGATTTAAGTAGGGGACATAATTTAGGTAGGGGATTTGCTTTAGGTAGGGGACATGCTTAAGGTAAGCGACATGCTTTAGGTAGGGGATATGTATTATTATACATGGTAATGCTATGATATTCCATTGCAAGCTATGAAGTCAAATAGCATAGGTGAGCAACACGTGATAAAATCATGCTATAGAATAATAAAACTTCAGAAGATTCTTAAAATTTACTGAATAAATAGTGCAAAAACTATTACACGAACTTCCTCGTTTTCAAATATTTCTCCGAAAAATTCAGTTAGTAAGTGGTAACTGTCTGAGTTAATTTTGTTTTTCTATTTATTCCCAAAAGTGAAATATTTTTTATTTCAAATTTGCTACAGTACCTTGCATTATGATTTGAACCATCAAATCTACGGATTGAGCAAAAATCTACAAATCAAAACTGAACAAAAACAAAGGAATTTGTTCAAGAAACCGGATTTCAGAACACTTTGTTTGAAAAATTAAAAAAAAACAAACAGCCCCGAGATATGATCAGACCAGACATATGTGTCAAATGTAATTAAACATCAACAGTTAATTTAAGCCCCAGTAAGTTTTTGTTTATTTACCAGTTTTTGTATTTCAAATTTGTTTCAATTACTTCAGTTATGAAGCTTAATACAAAACTAAAATATGACCCAAATCTGATGAACCAATTTTGATTTTTGTTTTGTATCTCCAGAACCAGATTTTTTGGGCGACAACAAAACCGTAGGATTAGTTTTAGTACTTACAGATTACATTACAAAAAAACTATTAAAACTTATTTGGGAAAAAAGCTAAATTTTAACAGAAAAAGTTTGCATACTTTTTTAATAATTGAAAAATGGTTTTGAGCAAACAAAAATTTGTATCAAAATAGGTCATTTGCTTTGGCCTTTATCAGAGCATTCTCCTCTCTCTCTCTTTCTCTCTCTCTCTCTCTCTCTCTCTCTCTCTCTCTCTCTCTCTCTCTCACACACACACACACACACATATATATATATATATATATATATATATATATATATATATATATACATATAGATATAGATAGATAGATAGATAGATAGATAGGTAGATAGATAGATATCAGAAGAAGGAGGCTTCGGTTCTATGGACACATCAGTAGACTCCCAACAACGAGACTTGCCAACAGAATCCTTAAGTATATACAAGGTGTCAAATCAACAACGTAGTGGATCGCACAAGTCAGAATAGACCTACATGACGCAGAAATAGACTCAACAGACGTTGAAGACAGGAACGCAGGATATGCTCGGTTGGAAGGTCCCAGAGAATGAAATCCCAAAGAGAGCAGGGGTAAAATAAACGGAGGAGCGAAAGAGGATCCATGGGGACAGGATGAGGGAGGTGTGGAGAATTAGAAGGAACAAGACATGAGTCGGAGTGCTTTGCGTGATCCAACAGGGTCTATACGCAAATAATAATAATTATATATATATATATATATATATATATATATATATATACACCGTAATTAAAGTAGAACTTAAAGGAAAAAAAACCTCCTAAAGTCGTAAACAAGTATTAAACAATTTCAAAAACAACACATCAATTTATGAATGTTTTTTCTTTTAATATTTTTTGTTGAACAAAACATTTACGACCCACATAACCCTACGTCTGCAACCTTGGCAAGGACATTTCCTGTTCTTTTGCACTAAACAAGATACAGACTTGCTTGTTGTTCTATTCTTTGCTACCAGTTTTTAAAACTCCTACGTCACACTTTTACATTTTAATGAGGTCAAATGTTTTTTAAATAATGTTTTAACAATTACAACAAGATATTATGAATATTCAAGTTTGAGTGTCTCTATTTCAAGACTGAATGAATTACTATTGTTCTCTTTCAGTTTAATTTAATTTTAAAATAAATTACTCTTATAAAATTTGATTGACTGATTATATATAGCGGTTTTTGATTACATTTTCTAGGAAAGTTATTTTAGGTCATATGTTGTACAAATCCTCAGTTCAAGAAGAATTACCTTTTTCCTCCAAATATTGTTTTATACATTTCTCCAGATATTGTTAACGGGTGCTAATACTTAATTTTATCGAAGTTGAAATCTTTGAACTATCTTCCTAGAAATTCAAAAATTTGATGACAATTTTTGGCGATATTTTGCTCAATATTCTCAAGCGGGGTTGGCGATTGACTGCTAAATATTCTCGAGCGAAAACGGCGATCTAATGACTATTATTCTCTATCTGAGTCGGCGATATATTACTCGAAATTCTAAAGAGGGTTTGGCCAGGCGAGACATAGCGGCCTACTTTTATAAACTCGAGCACTACGCATTTGTTGAATTTTGTTTGTATTGTAAGGCGAAATGCACAATGAGGCTATTATCGCCTCTCTAAATGTAAGTGCGAGTGTAGTAAGCGTAAGGATGTGTTAGACTCGGGTACCGCGAGGGACGTCTAGACCCTTTCAATAGGGGCAGCTAGTCTGCACCCCCTGCGGGGATTACGCATTTGTAGAAGAAACCAAGTCAGGTTCCAAAGTAAAAATAAAACAGGCCTACATTTTACAATATTAGTTTCTTGTTTAAACTTAATATTCTAAGAAATACAACTAGGCCTATTTTAAAATAACCGTTTAAGTTACTTTATTTCTGCCGGGAATATTATTAACTTGATATTTCCTGATTGCTTCCATGCACTCTGCAGCAATAAGTTCTGATAATGAATAAAGGTAATACGAAATACGTACAAAAAAGAAATTGAGATATAATCCAGAAAGGCAGATGAGCGTAGGAGGCCTAGGCACTCAGTAAAATGAAAATCGCTTTCTTCTAACACTTTTGTAGCACATTTTTAAAACAGGAATCATAAACCTTGCTCTTCACGGCTTTACTTAATCTTTATACAAATAATTTAAGCCTCTTTGCTCAATTCTGTGCTTTTAGTCTAAGTATAAGTGTTCCCAGCGCCAAACTTATTTTATTTTTGTCGCCTATACACATCGACATATTAGTTATTATGCATCAACAGTTATTATGCATCAACGGTTATTATGCATCAACAGTTATTATGCTGATGCGTAGAAATGGAGAATCGTCACTGTTTTTGTTTAAGTCTTACCTATGACAAAATAACGGGAAATATGGCGTATCTATAGTTTATCTATTAGGCATAAACTAATTTATATTTTTAACGACTTAGACTATCGGTCTTGAGTGTTAATCCTGAACTTTATATTATTTCAACATAGAAATAGGCTTCTAGACTTAGGTTTTAATTGCTAAATTTTTATTTTAAGTATTAAGATAGGCACTTTAGAACGATCCGTACTTCTAAAGCTTCAAGTATTCTTTCTACAGGCATAAATGACGTTAAGTGCCAAAAAAACAACTATATTAAAAAAAACCAAACTGTAAACATAAAAACATAACGTGAATGATTTATTTTTCTATTTATAACATTAAATTCAAATTGTATTCATCACTTGCTTGTTGTAATGCAGAAATATGTTGATTTAAAAGACGGTTATTTTCGCGTTAATGGATTGGAAAACCGCAATGTGAGTTATTGATAGAAGGTATGAATATGGTACAGTGACGTCACAGAAGCCGACGACATGACGCCTTGTAAGCACTCATGCAACAATACTTTGTTATTGTCAGATTATTAGAATATTTAAAATAATGTTACAAAATTACTGTGAAAATAGAAATGGTTTTTTTTTGTTTTAAATTCGTATAATGTTGCTAATAAAATGATGTGTATGCGTGAACAGGTTTCGATATTTTTAAAATATCGAAATCCTTTTACAAGGATTTCCGTCAACGTTTCCGCTACTGTACGAAGAAACTTTCGAAACCATTCCTTGAAGTTAAGAAGAAATGAAAGCAATTAGCTTATTCGTCAATATTTACCGTTGATGTTAGCGTATTTCTTGTGCCAGGATCTGTTTACATGGTAAGGACAATGTCCATAATCATGAAATCAACAACAACAAAATAATTTTTTAGAACACGTTGTGTGTGGTGTGTGTGTGTGTGTGTGTGTGTGTGTGTGTGTGTGTGTGTGTGTGTGTGTGTGTGTGTGTGTGTGTGTGTGAGTAGGCGTATAATCACTTATGGGTTTGAGGTTTCTTTCAAATTTTGTTCATATATGAAGATTTTTACGTCAAATCAGTATACAAAATTCTTAATAAAATTTGTTTATGGTATTTAAGATTAATTAACTTTAAATGTCCACACCTTGCCGGATACATTGTTAGCCGAAATGTCGGTTACATTTATAGGTCGTACAACATTACAACGAGTCCAGCTTTCTTTGCGCATTGGATGTGGTTTTAATAAAGCACGTAAACTCATGCCCGTATTCTGTTCACGTGCTATCAATCTGATGTTGAGGTTTAGTGCAGCACGTAAAGCCGGAATGAAAGTGTTTGTAATTTCGGAATTGTGTGAGGAAGCAGCGTCACATAAAAAACACACATCAACGACAAATTCCAGTCCAGATTCTCAGTTTGGTTTAGAAAAAACAGCGTGTTTTCCTGTCTTTGGAAATTTAACAATGCTTTTTTACCAAACAATGAAAGCAAGTTACAATTCCTGTAAGTAAGCCTGAAGATATTTATGCCTAAGATCCGTAGGCATAAATATGTCTATGTTCGGTTCTCTTTGATTTTCATCCCTTATCGTTTTTATGATGTTTTCAAGAAGGCTTAATCAAATGAAGTTATATATCTTTTAATGCATATTTATAACAGAATAACATATACGAGGGTTGATCAAATATAAACGAGACTGATTTTTTAAAAAATTTATTGCTTACTTACAAATTATTCTTGATACAACTTATTTTTCTACATAGTCTCCCGCACGAGTAACACATTTTTCCCACCGGATTGGAAGTTTTTTAATTCCATCTTCGTAAAAAGTTCTCGGGTGTTCATTGAGCCATTAGTAGTGTATAGGGTCACTTCAGCGAGACAGTAATTAGGGAATCCCCAGGTCATTAAGAAAAATGTAAACAAGACTGGCGCCAGTCTTAGCCCGAGGTCACTGGATTACGGATGTAAACAAACATGACGACACACACACACATATACATACTCTCATGTAAACAAGGATATAGTGGCACTTCGGGTAGACGGTCATGAGGGAATCCCGGTCACCCGAGGTCACTGGATTACAAATGTAAACAAACATGACGACACACACACACATATACATCCTCTCATGTAAACAAGGATATAGTGGCACTTCAGGTAGACGGTCATGAGGGAATCCCGGTCATTAAGGAATTTAAACAAGACTGGCGCTCCGGATGCGGAAAATCGCAGTTTGTTATACAATTTTTAAAGAACATGTCTGAGTTATGCAATGTAGAATTTAAAAATATTTATTGGCACTACGCGGTATGGCAGCCGTCATTAAAGATCAGTAATATTCCGATAATAATCCAAGAAGGCCTACCCGACATGAATTCCGTTGATCCTTCATCACCGAATCTTATAATAATAATAGACGATTTAATGCGAGAATCCAACGCTAGTGTTGTCGATATATTTACCAAAGGAAGTCACCATCGAAATATTAACGTGTTTTTTATTACGCAAAACTTATTTCATCAAGGCAAAGGGCAGAGAGATATTTCCCTCAACGCTCAATATATTGTTTATTTCAAAAACCCGCGTAATAGGAGTCAAATTAGGCACCTGGCGCAACAAGTTCATCCAGAAAACCCAAAATTTGTACAAGAAGCGTACACTGACGCGACGCGAGAGCCTCACGGATATCTGTTGTTTGATATGAAACAGTCAACATCGGAAGACCTGAGAATTAGAACTTGTATATTTCCGACGGATATCATGTAAACAAGTATATAGTGTCAGTCGGGCAGACGGTCATGAGGAATCCCGGTCATTAAGGCATGTAAACAAGACTGGCCTACGTTTCGGAAATCCTCTTTGCTGAAGGCATGACGTAATCACTTAATGACTTTAAATCCACAGGGCCAGTGCTATGGTCCTACAATAGGAATTGAATCTGATTTCGGGAAAATCGTACACGTAAAGAAATAAAGAAGAAATAGACTGTCTTCAAATACCCACACACACGTATAATATTTTCAATAGCTTATTATGTATAAAATTAACTAGCGGTATAACATAGTTTTAAAAACGTAAGTGTCACGATGTCGGATGATAATAAAGCTGTAAGCTCCTACCACAATAACCGAGTTAAGTCGTTGAAAAGAATACGAATGACAAACGTATTGAAAGCAAATCACTTGAGAAGAATATTTACTTACTGCTGGCGATAATAGTCGAAACTTTCCAATATAGATTACTCATTAAGGCAATGTCCAACACGACTAAGAGTCTGCCAAACAAATGTGTTTACTGGCAATTAAGAACCAGAGATTTGGACTTTACAGAAATGACAAATATTGTCTTTGTGACGTTTTGTAGAAACCCACATCGTAAATAAAGCCATAATAAGATGTTCGTGAAAGTTTAATATCATATATAAACCCCAAATCCATATAGACTACTCATCAGTCCTATCTGGTATTTCCTAGTGTTTTTTGACGGTTGTTATCCAAGTAGTAGTTAGTGTGTGTAGAATATAGGCAAGTGTTGTGTTAAGTGTAGAGTGTAAAAAGTAAAAGACTAAAAAATGGGTGCAGTTGCAGATTTTCAAGGCTTTCGAGACAACTCGGGATGTTACATAATAAAAGAGTTTGCCGTTATGTCTGTTAACAGCAAGTGGTTGCAGCACTGGATCGTCGGTCCGCCTTACGAGTTTTCTAATTTAACGAAAAATAGAAAAAAGGAATGTAGTTGGTTGACTCACAATTATCACGGTATAAAATGGGACGACGGTTCAATAAGTTACGGATCGTTTATAAAAGACTTGAAATTAATATGCGAAGAAATTACTACCGTCTACGCAAAGGGTAAAGAAAAGTGTTTGTTCCTAGAGAACTTGTTAGGTATAAGAATTATAAATTTAGAAGAACTGGAATGCCCATCACGTAAAGTGTTGAATGCAAAGGCGGATGTCACCCGTTGTTTTTATCATAAGAAGTGTAAGAGATATGTATGCGCGTTGAGTAATGTTAAAGTGCTGAATAATTGGTTGCACGAAGATGAATATGAATCCACAATTGTCTAGCACGCCCGCCTGTGCCTCACTACGGGGTTTATGCAGCAGATCAGTTGCCGATGAACGTTGGGACGCCTAGTTGTATCGTTATAAACACCAAACCTGGACGCCATTGGGTGGCCGTTTATATTAGCAGCAACAGAGAGGTGGAATATTTTGATAGTTACGGAAATCTACCGACAAGACTGTCACATGTTTCCTTCATAAAAGAAATTCACTCACAAGTAAATTTAATTCAACGCAATTACAAGGATTAACGTCTACAGTGTGCGGCCAGTATTGCGTTATGTTTTTATATTTTAAAGCCTTTGGTGTGCCGCTTGGAGATTTTTTTTTATCTCTGTTTTCATACAGTACATACGATAACGATTTGCTGTTAGTTAATAATACTTTTGGAAAGTACAACATGTGATCAAGTATGACGCAGCATTGTTGTAGTCAAAGATAAGAGTTCACGCATGCGCGTTGTCATTATGTTACCGGTATATAAAACACAGGTTCTATAGAGCCTCATTCTCAGTTTCGAATACAATGGAGACCAAATTCCATAAAAGACGTACACCGTACGAAAGAAGCAAGAAAAGTAAGTGTAATAAAAATTTACTTGCTGAAGAAGTGGAAAAAGTAGAAACTACTAACACCGTCGAAAAGAAAAGAACCATCAGATGTTTGTCACCTCTACTCTTAAATACTTGGTATTCTTTGAATAAGAGTCAAACCAAATCAACTACAATTGGATTAGATATTGACAACATGTGTGAACCGAGATTGCAAATACGAAAATCGGACTCAAACAGCGGGATATCTCTAAATATTAACGAATGGAACGCTTTACTACAAAAATACGAATATATTTCCAACTTTTTTGAAGAAAGAAAACAGAATTTCGAAAATTTCGATTTAGATAAACACCAAGTTGTTTTCCAAATGATGTACGGCAAGAGATCTATTGTAATCCGTGAACTACTTTGTATGCAGCCTCACCTTTACCTACCAGACACGTTGGTTATACAGGAGTCGACATGGAAGGGGATACTACAGATGTCGAGCTGTATCTCCAGTTATTTTCACTTGTGTTCTCTGAGATCGTCGCCAGCCTATAACTACTTTCAAGATATCAAGAATAAAGTTGTGTGTTATTTATTAGCAAACGTACCAAGTGACTCAACGAATGACGATTCCGTAATAAAAACTATGTAATAAAATATTTAGAAGGAATGGATGTGAGTGATTGTAAAATTGAATCTAATCAAATAGAGCAAGACTTGATTTTATCTGAAATTAAAATTTTGTGCATCAATATCTTTTGAATTACTTTAAGATACATCTGTTTTATAAAGAAATTAATGAATGAATTTTAAATAACCTTATTGTAAAATAAATATTATTAATTATTGTAAATATATCTGTGTCCGGAATTTTGTTGTTATTATTTCAAATCCTTTTAAAATCGAATATTAGAATGATGGATAATGAAAAATTGAATCTAATCAAATAGAGCAAGACTTGATGTTATCTGAAATTAAAATTTTGTGCATCAATATCTTTTGAATTACTTTAAGTTACATCTGTCGTATAAAGAAATTAATGAATGAATTTTAAATAACCTCAATGTAAAAAAAGATTATTAATTACTGTAAATATATCTATGTTCGGAATTTCGTTATTATTATTATTCTTTCAAATCCTTTAAAATCGAATATTAAAATGATGGATAATGAAAAAAGAATTATTCATAAGGTTTATTGTACTTGTATTACACATTTTAAACCGTTTTCACCATGGGGCGTACACACGATGATGTAACTAAATTACCACAGTTTATTACACAACTTAATATTATTTTATGTCCTAATTTTAATCTACTCTTTTAAATCCTAAATACATAAATTAATACGAAAGTCTAAAGATTAATTCACCAACCTTCGTTTACAGCAACACGCTATTATTATTTTCACTTTTAAATACACTAACACAACACTTTGTATAGAATGTATAGTTTAACAGCATTTTAGACAATATGGTAGATCCTGTATAGTAAACGTGTGTCGCAATTTTAAGAAAAAAGAAGATTAAGTATTAAGCGAATTACCAACGTAACAGTGGTGAGCATTGATCAAGTTTTGGAGAGGTCTTGTAAAAGCGTTAAAATCATGCAAAATGAGTATATACACTCGTGCTGACTGGGAGTGTTACTGATAACTTTCTGCATTAGGATTTAATTCCTCACCTATTACATATTCTAATATTTTGTTCTATGTTGTACTACTACTACTGCTATGTCAAACATCATGTTATTTTTGGATATGATTACACAAATGTGAAAATCATTGTTAACGAGAGTAATGAAAATTTTGTAACATTACTTCTCATCCCCGTGTAGTCGGAGATAGTATACAAAATTACAATACGTTACAGTTTTACACTCTGTCTGCGTTTAAAAATATTATTTCAAACAACTAATCGACTCACATACTTTTTAAATGAATTTAATGAAAAATTAAAATTTATCTGTGGAACTAGAAGTATTTATTGTATATTATTAAACCAGTTTTGTATATTTGCATAATCCCCCCCCCGCATTACGATATTTTTATTTCACAATGTTCTGGCATCTTACGTTTCGGATACTTGTATATTATTAAGTCATAATATATTCAACTAATGGTATTTATGAAATATCAATAAGCTCTGTGTATTTTCCAAATAATTTTAATTCCAAATAATTTTCCAAATAATAGCTACGACGGAAGAAGTCAGATTTCATTACTTTATGAAATCTAAACCCGTCTTTACCGACTATTTGAATAAAACGGAAAAGAAAATGCTTGAAACATTTATATTATAGGTCTTATCCAGTAATATTAATACATAAAGTATACTTTATAAAGATTCCAAATAATTTAAAGTTACAACGGAAGAAGTCAGATTTCATTACTTTATGAAATCGAAACCCGTCTTTACCGACTATTTGAATAAAACGGAAAAGAAAGTGCTTGAAACATTTATATTATAAGTTCTTATTAGTAATATTAATACATAAAGTATACTTTATAAAGAAATAGGAAAATGCGCGGGAGTAGTGAGTCATACCGTGGCTTCTTATTGTAACCCTGTCTGTCGTCTGTTACATACAAATTTAGTTTCATTTGTTGTAAAACCGTCTCTGCCGTCTGTTATAGAAACACACACACACACACAAAAGCAAGTTCAAGCCCAGTTCGATTACAATACGTTACAGTTTTACATTCTTTCTGCGTTTAAAAATATTATTTCAAACAACTAATCGACTCACGTACTTTTAAAATGAATTTAATGAAAAAGTAAAATTTATCTGTGGAACTAGGAGTATTGATTGTATATTAAGAAAAATGCTTGAAACATTTATATTATAGGTCTTATCCAGTAATATTAATACATAAAGTATACTTTATAAAGATTCCAAATAATTTAAAGTTACAACGGAAGAAGTCAGATTTCATTACTTTATGAAATCGAAACCCGTCTTTACCGACTATTTGAATAAAACGGAAAAGAAAGTGCTTGAAACATTTATATTATAAGTTCTTCACTTTAATATTCGATTTTAAAGGATTTGAAAGAATAATAATAATAACGAAATTCCGAACATAGATATATTTACAGTAATTAATAATCTTTTTTTTTTTTTTTTTACATTGAGGTTATTTAAAATTCATTCATTAATTTCTTTATACGACAGATGTAACTTAAAGTAATTCAAAAAGATATTGATGCACAAAATTTTAATTTCAGATAACATCAAGTCTTGCTCTATTTGATTAGATTCAATTTTTCATTATCCATCATTCTAATATTCGATTTTAAAAGGATTTGAAATAATAACAACAAAATTCCGGACACAGATATATTTACAATAATTAATAATATTTATTTTACAATAAGGTTATTTAAAATTCATTCATTAATTTCTTTATAAAACAGATGTATCTTAAAGTAATTCAAAAAGATATTGATGCACAAAATTTTAATTTCAGATAAAATCAAGTCTTGCTCTATTTGATTAGATTCAATTTTACAATCACTCACATCCATTCCTTCTAAATATTTTATTACATAGTTTTTATTACGGAATCGTCATTCGTTGAGTCACTTGGTACGTTTGCTAATAAATAACACACAACTTTATTCTTGATATCTTGAAAGTAGTTATAGGCTGGCGACGATCTCAGAGAACACAAGTGAAAATAACTGGAGATACAGCTCGACATCTGTAGTATCCCCTTCCATGTCGACTCCTGTATAACCAACGTGTCTGGTAGGTAAAGGTGAGGCTGCATACAAAGTAGTTCACGGATTACAATAGATCTCTTGCCGTACATCATTTGGAAAACAACTTGGTGTTTATCTAAATCGAAATTTTCGAAATTCTGTTTTCTTTCTTCAAAAAAGTTGGAAATATATTCGTATTTTTGTAGTAAAGCGTTCCATTCGTTAATATTTAGAGATATCCCGCTGTTTGAGTCCGATTTTCGTATTTGCAATCTCGGTTCACACATGTTGTCAATATCTAATCCAATTGTAGTTGATTTGGTTTGACTCTTATTCAAAGAATACCAAGTATTTAAGAGTAGAGGTGACAAACATCTGATGGTTCTTTTCTTTTCGACGGTGTTAGTAGTTTCTACTTTTTCCACTTCTTCAGCAAGTAAATTTTTATTACACTTACTTTTCTTGCTTCTTTCGTACGGTGTACGTCTTTTATGGAATTTGGTCTCCATTGTATTCGAAACTGAGAATGAGGCTCTATAGAACCTGTGTTTTATATACCGGTAACATAATGACAACGCGCATGCGTGAACTCTTATCTTTGACTACAACAATGCTGCGTCATACTTGATCACATGTTGTACTTTCCAAAAGTATTATTAACTAACAGCAAATCGTTATCGTATGTACTGTATGAAAACAGAGATAAAAAATCTCAAGCAGCACACCAAAGGCTTTAAAATATAAAAACATAACGCAATACTGGCCGCACACTGTAGACGTTAATCCTTGTAATTGCGTTGAATTAAATTTACTTGTGAGTGAATTTCTTTTTATGAAGGAAACATGTGACAGTCTTGTCGGTAGATTTCCGTAACTATCAAAATATTCCACCTCTCTGTTGCTGCTAATATAAACGGCCACCCAATGGCGTCCAGGTTTGGTGTTTATAACGATACAACTAGGCGTCCCAACGTTCATCGGCAACTGATCTGCTGCATAAAACCCCGTAGTGAGGCACAGGCGGGCGTGCTAGACAATTGTGGATCCATATTCATCTTCGTGCAACCAATTATTCAGCACTTTAACATTACTCAACGCGCATACATATCTCTTACACTTCTTATGATAAAAACAACGGGTAACATCCGCCTTTGCATTCAACTCTTTACGTGATGGGCATTCCCATTCTTCTAAATTTATAATTCTTATACCTAACAAGTTCTCTAGGAACAAACACTTTTCTTTACCCTTTGCGTAGACGGTAGTAATTTCTTCGCATATTAATTTCAAGTCTTTTATAAACGATCCGTAACTTATTGAACCGTCATCCCATTTTACACCGTGATAATTGTGAGTCAACCAACTACATTCCTTTTTTCTATTTTTTCGTTAAATTAGAAAACTCGTAAGGCGGACCGACGATCCAGTGCTGCAACCACTTGCTGTTAACAGACATAACGGCAAACTCTTTTATTATGTAACATCCCGAGTTGTCTCGAAAGCCTTGAAAATCTGCAACTGCACCCATTTTTTAGTCTTTTACTTTTTACACTCTACACTTAACACAACACTTGCCTATATTCTACACACACTAACTACTACTTGGATAACAACCGTCAAAAAACACTAGGAAATACCAGATAGGACTGATGAGTAGTCTATATGGATTTGGGGTTTATATATGATATTAAACTTTCACGAACATCTTATTATGGCTTTATTTACGATGTGGGTTTCTACAAAACGTCACAAAGACAATATTTGTCATTTCTGTAAAGTCCAAATCTCTGGTTCTTAATTGCCAGTAAACACATTTGTTTGGCAGACTCTTAGTCGTGTTGGACATTGCCTTAATGAGTAATCTATATTGGAAAGTTTCGACTATTATCGCCAGCAGTAAGTAAATATTCTTCTCAAGTGATTTGCTTTCAATACGTTTGTCATTCGTATTCTTTTCAACGACTTAACTCGGTTATTGTGGTAGGAGCTTACAGCTTTATTATCATCCGACATCGTGACACTTACGTTTTTTAAAACTATGTTATACCGCTAGTTAATTTTATACATAATAAGCTATTGAAAATATTATACGTGTGTGTGGGTATTTGAAGACAGTCTATTTCTTCTTTATTTCTTTACGTGTACGATTTTCCCGAAATCAGATTCAATTCCTATTGTAGGACCATAGCACTGGCCCTGTGGATTTAAAGTCATTAAGTGATTACGTCATGCCTTCAGCAAAAGAGGATTTCCGAAACGTAGGCCAGTCTTGTTTACATGCCTTAATGACCGGGATTCCCTCATGACCGTCTGCCCGACTGACACTATATACTTGTTTACATGATATCCGTCGGAAATATACAAGTTCTAATTCTCAGGTCTTCCGATGTTGACTGTTTCATATCAAACAACAGATATCCGTGAGGCTCTCGCGTCGCGTCAGTGTACGCTTCTTGTACAAATTTTGGGTTTTCTGGATGAACTTGTTGCGCCAGGTGCCTAATTTGACTCCTATTACGCGGGTTTTTGAAATAAACAATATATTGAGCGTTGAGGAAATATCTCTCTGCCCTTTGCCTTGATGAAATAAGTTTTGCGTAATAAAAACACGTTAATATTTCGATGGTGACTTCCTTTGGTAAATATATCGACAACACTAGCGTTGGATTCCATTAAATCGTCTATTATTATTATAAGATTCGGTGATGAAGGATCAACGGAATTCATGTCGGGTAGGCCTTCTTGGATTATTATCGGAATATTACTGATCTTTAATGACGGCTGCCATACCGCGTAGTGCCAATAAATATTTTTAAATTCTACATTGCATAACTCAGACATGTTCTTTAAAAATTGTATAACAAACTGCGATTTTCCGCATCCGGAGCGCCAGTCTTGTTTAAATTCCTTAATGACCGGATTCCCTCATGACCGTCTACCTGAAGTGCCACTATATCCTTGTTTACATGAGAGGATGTATGTGTGTGTGTGTCGTCATGTTTGTTTACATTTGTAATCCAGTGACCTCGGGTGACCAGGATTCCCTCATGACCGTCTACCCGAAGTGCCACTATATCCTTGTTTACATGAGAGTATGTATATGTGTGTGTGTCGTCATGTTTGTTTACATCCGTAATCCAGTGACCTCGGCTAAGACTGGCGCCAGTCTTGTTTACATTTTTCTTAATGACCTGGGGATTCCCTAATTACTGTCTCGCTGAAGTGACCCTATACACTACTAATGGCTCAATGAACACCCGAGAACTTTTTACGAAGATGGAATTAAAAAACTTCCAATCCGGTGGGAAAAATGTGTTACTCGTGCGGGAGACTATGTAGAAAAATAAGTTGTATCAAGAATAATTTGTAAGTAAGCAATAATTTTTTTAAAAAATCAGTCTCGTTTATATTTGATCAACCCTCGTATATGTTATTCTGTTATAAATATGCATTAAAAGATATCTAACTTCATTTGATAAAGCCTTCTTGAAAACATCACAAAAACATAAGGGATGAAAATCAAAGAGAACCGAACATAGACATATTTATGCCTACGGATCTTAGGCATAAATATCTTCAGGCTTACTTACAGGAATTGTAACTTGCTTTCATTGTTTGGTAAAAAAGCATTGTTAAATTTCCAAAGACAGGAAAACACGCTGTTTTTTCTAAACCAAACTGAGAATCTGGACTGGAATTTGTCGTTGATGTGTGTTTTTTATGTGACGCTGCTCCTCACACAATTCCGAAATTACAAACACTTTCATTCCGGCTTTACGTGCTGCACTAAACCTCAACATCAGATTGATAGCACGTGAACAGAATACGGGCATGAGTTTACGTGCTTTATTAAAACCACATCCAATGCCCAAAGAAAGCTGGACTCGTTGTAATGTTGTACGACCTATAAATGTAACCGACATTTCGGCTAACAATGTATCCGGCAAGGTGTGGACATTTAAAGTTAATTAATCTTAAATACCATAAACAAATTTTATTAAGAATTTTGTATACTGATTTGACGTAAAAATCTTCATATATGAACAAAATTTGAAAGAAACCTCAAACCCATAAGTGATTATACGCCTACTCACACACACACACACACACACACACACACACACACACACACACACACACACACACAACACACACACACACAACGTGTTCTAAAAAATTATTTTGTTGTTGTTGATTTCATGATTATGGGCATTGTCCTTACCATGTAAACAGATCCTGGCACAAGAAATACGCTAACATCAACGGTAAATATTGACAAATAAGCTAATTACTTTCATTTGTTCTTAACTTCAAGGAATGGTTTCGAAAGTTTCTTCGTACAGTAGCGGAAACGTAGACGGAAATCCTTGTAAAAGGATTTCGATATTTTAAAAATATCGAAACCTGTTCACGAATACACATCATTTTATTAGCAACATTATACGAGTTTAAAACAAAAAAAAAAAACCATTTCTATTTTCACAGTAATTTTGTAACATTATTTTAAATATTCTAATAATCTGACAATAACAAAGTATTGTTGCATGAGTGCTTACAAG
>CM040187.1:38479684-38557184 GCA_022606455.1 Callitettix versicolor
AAGCTGTTCACAAGAGGGTCAGATTGCCTTTGATTTTGTACACAAAGTGTTTTGCTTCAAGTAAACTTTGTGTGCGTATTGATTAAGTGAAACTTCAAACTGAATGCATTGTTCAAAATCATTGTTTGGAATAATACGGTCAACTAAACTAGCAATTCAAAGCCTGATGCTTCACAATACGCTTTATACAAGTAAAGTTTGCAAGATCATTGCGCAAACGTTATGGCGTAGAAGGCTATTGAAGATGTTTATACTTTATTCCTGATTGCTTACAGTGGTAAATATTGATTTATGTACATAAGGTTAAATTTTGTATTCGCAAGAAACTTGTTGAAATTTGATTAAATGTCTTGATACTAGAAGTGTTTACTTCTAGTAGAATTGCACGGTTACAAAATTCTAGTAACAAGTAAATTACAACCTTTCACAAGTAACTTATTAGGACAGACTTGGAAATATTAAATTATATCGAGTATATTATTAAAATTAAAGAGAACATAATATTTAAAAGTTCCCCGCCACACCAAGTCTACAACTAAAAATTTTGAAAATCACTTTTGAATTCCACCGAAAACCGCTTATTACCAGCGGAAATGTACTAAAAACACTGTAGCTGTTCTCGTAGGAAGTGGCATTGTCTGTACTTTGCACAGTATACGTGCATGCTTGACGGGGAAAATGAAGAATTGTAATGTAAATTTAAACGGAATGCAAACAATGCAGTAAATGTCCAACTTACCTTTCAGCAGAATGCTTTAAAACGATATTAAAAGGTCAAAAAAATATTTTTACATGAAAATGAATTTATGGGTAAAAATGTGACAAAATGGAATTCACATAAAATATTTACACTTTCAAATTGTTTGAATTCTTAACGACACAAACGTTAATAAATTATCGGTATTAGTTTTTAAGTTTATTTAGATTTGTTTAACAATACCTGTTAATCACAACCCTCGTTACGGTTGACCGCAATGCTTAATATATAAAGGTAGGCCTACCAGTTAGCAAGCGAAGTAACGTGAAGTCAACAAGTGTTGGATTTATATATTCGAATAAACCGCATATCTTGCTATCTTTCTGTAAGACACAAACGCTGACAATTCGCTATAACACAAATTCGGACACAACGCGAATTTACCCGTTTTTTCATGATAACATTCTTGAAATACAAACAATCTCGTGAAATGGACATTCGTACCGACAAGCATTGTGCCTGCTATAGCGATGCTATAACTATGTACGAGTAGTTGTGTGTCTTCCCAGCTTCCAGGTTATTATACACCAGCAGCTACAAGACTTTCAAGATATGTTCACAGAATTTATTAGTCTAGTGGTCCTCAGGTTAGATAACTTTTAAATCATGAACTTTTTTGTATTTGCTACCAAGAGAAAAACAATTTCACTACATGCCCATCTCATAAATCTCTGGTAAACGGCCAGCTTGGATATTTGAAATTTCAGTTCTAAATGTAACACGCTTTCCACATCATTTCTGGTTCACACGGACCAGATTATTGTCACTACAATACCTAATATATAATTTATTTATATTTAATATTAAATATTAATATTTGCCTTCAATTTATGATATAATTAATATACGAGTTGGTTAAAAAAAATCATTAACCAACCAGTTCATATTTGAGTAATGAACTGTAGGCTTATATATAAATATAAAAACCATTTTAAGCACGAGGAGAAAAACTCGTAACACAGATTTGTTCTATTTATTAAAAAAAAAATCATTATATCATTATTTGCCGGAAGAAACAGTTGGGAAGCTATTGATATAAAAAACAAGTAGTTGAACTTTTTTTTTTAAAATTCTGATGATCAGATGTTCTTAAAATTTTACAATTAATTGTACGAGAGTAAAAACAAACTTTGACAGCTGTTACGTTCTGTTTTAGTTCTTTCAGTTTTTAATTTTAAATTTCAGCTTTTTACAACAAATTGGATGCATCTTTATGTACGTTTGGAAACCTGATTCTGAGAAATTTGACAGATTTTTGCTTGTATTTTTGTAGTTTTTGAACAGAATCTTCAGCTCAGCTAAACCCATCACGTGTTTTTAGATAGGCAAATTTGACTTTCAAAATCGCACGAACATTTCTTTCACATTTCATACTTTTTACTTACATCGTATACTGAGATTTATTTCTACAAATTTAAAAATTTTTTTTTATAAAGAAGGCTTTTGCAAAATTAGTAAACATAACAAAGTTATTAATAAAAACTTAGTAATTTCCAATTTAAAAATAAATCTAATAACGCTGTAAGATAAAGTTTTTCTCCAAAACATTTTGTTTGATCGTTAAATAAATAAAAAGCCTTAATATTGTTTTAAGGTGTTTTCTTTCCGGACATCATCTCTGAAGAGAATGAGAAATATTTTATTTAGCAGAAGCTCACTTCATCGTTACTCTTCTCATATTTGGCTTTATTTATTTTATCATCTCACGTTTTTCGACAAAAACTTTTTCTGACTTGATATCGTCGTTAAAAGCTATTGTGTTGAATAAATACATTCGTTTAACACATATTGCAGAAATCATTGACTTGTGGAATTTAAAAATAAATTGATAAAAATGCTGAAATCACATTTAGAAATGTTGTGACAGACTATAGAATAAAGTTATTTTATTTGTGGTTGCTAAATCCACCCTTTACATCCCTGTCTATAGAAAGCTGATAAATTACTACTTAGCTATAAGCCTATAACAAATAAATTGGAAAGCAATTTACAAAAACTTTCACACATTAATTAATTATATACAAAAATTCCGATTCAGAATCTACAGACGCAAAACCAGAAAACCGGTCTAAGTTTTCAAAATCTGGTGATCACCTTAATATCGGTAATAGCTTGGATTTCGTTTCGGTAATATTTTCAAATGTTGAAAATTCGTTTTTTTTTTACTTACACTTTTTTGAAAATCTGATTTAAGTCACTTAATCAGCGTTGCTATCTACATAAATAAGCATATTCAATTTTAAAATTTTGACAGTGGTCAGGGTCCATTTTAATATTTTAAAGTATTTTGAAAGTTTAATAGGTTAAATTGATGCCGATTTGAGCCAAACGATCATAACCCACAAATCGTTATGACAGTAGCTTTTACAAGTTCGTCAACAAACTAAATCCGTACAACAGTTTTAAATTAATAGATTTTCCAAATATTAAAAAAATGCATATCTTAAATTTTTATAAAATATTGTTTCACCATCACAATAAGCGTTAAAATCTCCATAAGTTATCATTTAAAAAGTTGTAAATCAATTGAAATTAACATAAAAAATTTGAAGTTCATTTTTATATTTTTAATGTTCAAAAATGCTAATTTTCTTCCTGATTATGTTGGTGAAATTAAATTTTAATTTTAAATGATAGTGAAATCATTAATTAATCAAAATTAAAATTCGCTTCTATCATGTCATTAAGACATATTGGTGATGTCATTATTTATTTGTTATAGTTTATCTGCACTCTTGAAATATCTTGTAGTGGATGCATGAAAACAATTTATGTCCGATTAAACAAAAAATATGCCACATTAATACTTAATTGTAAGTAACAGTTATTTTGTTTCATGTACCTAGCTAAACGCAGAACATGATATATAAAGTCTCCAGACCCAAGTTAAATAAGTGCTTTTTACTTGGGTAACAAATCATATGTGAAAAAAATAATAAGCAATGAATGATGTTACATCACTTCTCATTAAACAAACTATTGCAAACAATATGTCGTTATATACTTCATTTGATTTCAGATATAAAGTTTATAAATAAAATAAGCCGCCTCGATGGCCTAGTTGATAGCGTACTAGACTTTCACCCCGAGGACCCGGGTTCGATTCTCGGTCAGGGCTTGGCATTTTCATACGCTATAAATCATCCCATCGTCTGCATTAGACCAAGTGTACACAATAGTCGGACGTTAAACACCAAAAAAAAAATAATAAATTAAATTATATAATTTTAAAGTTTTTAGGATCTCTGTTAACACACTTTTAAATGATGTTTTCCCGATTAAAAAGTAACGATAACATAAATATTTCATTATTAAGAATAAAATTATAAATAAAAAAGGCTTTAGTTTTTCGATAGACTTTGGACATTAGTCCAATTTAAAATCACTTTATTACTCAAAGGAAAACGTACGTAATTATCAAAATGTTAAGGTTCACGATCAAAATTTTTTCAACTTTTTTGTGTATAGAAGACAATTTGTAGCAATATTATTATTTTTCTTTTATGTAGATCATATTATTACTATTGCAAACAATATAGTTAATGCATATGACAGTAATTTAACAAATTGTACAATGAACTAATATTTTACGACCATTGCTGAACGTTAATTATTTTATAGAACTGTACTGTTTTACTGATTGGGAGGCATTGTTTCATTACAAAAGGATATAGGCTACCGTAAATAGTACGTTTAATTCAATACCAGCTGTTGTAAAAGGACGGGTGACACACGTGACACATACATTAAATCAGCATTGTAGCTTTTATTTTGTCGCAAACAGTTCTTTACAATATCTGAAGGGGAAATATCGCGAAATTCGCTATTTAAAAAAATTGTCAATCCACTTGGATTCTACTGGAAAAAATTAGTTTACTCAGAGAGAAAGCTCATCCTACTCATTTCCCTCGGTAAATATAAAATCTTGAACATAATTTGTATCCCTATATCTTTTTTTTCGTGTAAAATGTATAGAATAATAAACTGCTAAAGCGTTTTGTTTTCCCGTTAGGAAACTGCGTTTCGTTTCATAAAGTTGATAGCGTTGATAAAATTTAGTTTTCTAGAAAAGAAGGTCAGAAATGGAAATATTAAAAATTTTTGTAATACAAATTAGCTGTTATCAGATTTCTGTATTTAGTATTTTGTATTTTTAAAGATTTTTTCATAGTTAAAATATTTCTTTCTACATATCTCGGTAAATATTAAAACTAAATAAATCAAATTTTGATTTATTAAATATATTATTTAATATATAAATAAATATATTAAATAATATATAAAATAAATAATATAAATAATAATAGCAAGATCACAACGAATGAAGCAATACTGGGCTACGAGGAAGGTACAGAACATTAAAAAGTGATTGATATAGTGTACCCCAAAGTTGGGTGAAATAAATAAAGAGAAGATAAATAATAATAATAAATTATAAATAATTAAAATTTATAAAATTATAAATAATAATAAAATAAATAATATATAAAATATATAATAATTTATATATTAAATAAAAGGTAAATATGGATTTAATTAAATGAAGTTAAAAGTAACAAAAGTAACATTAATCAAAATTTGTACAGTTCAATAAATATTAACGTCTTGTATTTTAAAAGTCTATACAGTATATTTAAATGGACTATCAATGTATCATGAACCCAATTCAGGTAAAAACAATATTGGGTGGTTGTCAACCCAAAATTTAGAAAAAAAACAATTAAAAATATGTTAACTCATATAATTTTTCTCAATTTTTTTATAAAAGAATATTTATATTTAAGAGTGAACCTAATTTTCAGTAAAAGTAGGTTTTTTTGTAAAACAGTTCATAAAATAAGTCTTGACCGACCTCGACAAGTTGATAAGTTTTTCAAATCAGACCTTACGCAAAGTATTGTAGAAGGATGAATAGTTGCAAGGCGTAGCTAATGACCTTTTGCCCTCGCCATTGCAATAATATTACTAACATACAAGCAAGTGGCGTTCAACAATACATGTCAAGGTCAAAATTCGCATAATCGTATTCAATCACACAGTCACACGTGTCAATTAAGTTATTTATAAAGCAGGAAGTGCAACCGTGGCAAATTAGGTGCGCAGTTAGACAAACAAAGTATCTGTTACTTCACAACCAATAATGTTATGTTAGTAAAGGGCGACTAATTGTTCAATTGAATGTAACGATTGTAAATAAAATAGAATATTTAAATGTTACAAATTTTTGTATAAGTGAAACTAGTGACATTTTAATTATTGGAAAGATATTTTGTTGTGAGACTTTCATTTAAATAGTTCTAAACTTCTCTGAACCTCCCGCGGGGTCGCCTAGCCGCAAGTCAACAAAGTGCGTTCCCAAAGCATGATTTGAAAACTTTGTAAACTATATTGAAGCTAAGTCGAAGACAAAATATGCACCTTTTTATAGATCTGGTATTTTTAATTTTCAACAGCAGAAATGGATTGGGTAGTCGGTTCAAACCTTAAAAAACCATCAATTATTAGCTTGCATGAGTGAAGCTTGACACACAAAATTATTTTGGTATTAGATGATAAAAGTTCGTTATCCAGAAAATCAGTTTTTCTTCTTAAAAAAATGCATTTAAAAAATCTTAAAGTTTTTTCTTTTTTTCTAAATGATTTAAAGGGAATATATTTCATTCACGTGATGAAAGCTGTTTAACAAACAGAAATACAGAAAATTAATAATTTCACGTAAATGAGAGTTTTAAGAGCAACGAATCCTAAACACTATTAATTACTCTTTCAACTCACCTACACTTTTAAAAAAATACACCTTTTCAAAGTATTCTTTCATCTACGTGACCAACGTTAAAATACGTACACATAAAAAACTCTTTAAATTTATCTTAAATTAAATTTCATTAAAAATAATAATCGCAGCACGAAGCTGTATCGCTGACGTTATAGAAGCGAAACTACAATTTTTTTTTTTACTTACAACTTTTGAAATTCTGATTTCACTGACACAATCAGCATTAAAACCTAAATATACTACGGCGCTTAAAAGTGCCAAATTGCATTCAAAATACGAAACTAAATACTGACCACCGTAAAAAAACATTTAATCCCAACGAGTTTGGAAAACTAAAAATGCTAATTAATGCAGTTTTAGGGTTGGTTGTAACGGCGAAATCGAATATTAAATTATTTGGGTCAAAAAGTTACGAACTTTTAAACATTTCGAAATGGCAGCTATTTTGAAACTGTTGAACGAATTTTGCTGGTTAAAGAACTTAACCAAGCTATTACCATAATCAGTTGTTGTAACTAGTTTGAGCTTTATTTAATTAATTTATATTTATATATATATATATATATATATATATATATATATATATATATATAGGATTAATAGCTTAATTTCTTAATCCAGTAGCTCAGTTTCTTAATTAACCTATTGTGTTAATGTTTATGTTGTATTTTTAATGAGATTTAAAATTTTAAATTGTTAAGTAAAAAAAAATTTTAAGCTGATTGTGATTATAAAGTTATAATTTAAAAGAAATTGTGTGTAAAACATTATTTTTTCAAAACTTGGCACTGTAGTAAATGAAAAATAAACTTAATTTCATTCTATTAAATTAACATTTTAATCTATTGTATTATATATATATATATATATATATATATATATATATATATATATATATATAATAAAATGTCAACCTTCATTAATTATTAGAGTTTCTATATAGTAGTCTAGATTCTTAACAGTCCATTATTTGTCTTTAAACAAGGAAATAGCAGAGTTATTTAAATAAATAAGCAATGTATATGAGTTGTATAAAAGTGATTACAAAAGTAATTAATTCTAACCTAATTACATAAAGTGATAACACGAACATGTAAGTCTAGTTAATATACAACTGTTTCACATTATTGCCAATATGCAAACGTTTCTTGAATTAAATTCACATTATCACCGAGTCTTACTTGCAGAATAAATTATCATTAAACTAGTTTTCAAAGTGTCATTCATCGAATTTTATTAAAAAATTGAAAAGAGTTGATTTAAACAAACCCATCGACAACAATTTTGAAATTTTGTTTCGGCCATTGCTTTTAGCCTTTATCACTAATAAAGGTTTTTCTTAAAATCCGCAAAATATTTCTTAACTGTATCTGATTCTAAAAATCTTCTATAGTTATTTTAAAACAAAAAAATTTAACAAAAGTTATTTAACAAAATTTAATTTCAATATTTATACAAAAAAATAATTATTTAACCCCACAGGGGATGCAGAATATCTGCATATATTGAGAGGATTTAGACGTCCCTCGCGGTACCCGAGTCTAAACACTGTACCCACACACACACACACTTACAACACTACACTTACTACTTTAACACTTTACACTCACAGTTACATTTAGGTAGGCGATAATTGCCTCAATGTGCTTTTCGCCTTAAACAAAATTAATATTACTATTTGTGTATTTATTTTGAAATTTATCTGATTATTTCTTTTTGAATATTAATGTTAATTTATTCTACTTTATTTAATAATTATTATTTTTAAATAAATATTTATTTTTTATTGCACCTTAAAGAAATAAGGGATTTTTTTTAATTCACTGTATTGAAACTATGTTGTACTTCAGATATCAGGGATTGTTTACTGTTTGAGGAGAAGATTGAAGAGCTGTAGGTAACGAAGTAGGAAATCAGAACCACAGAAGATTTAGACAGACTTAGAACATAGGTAATAACGATGTGAACCAGGTGAGAATTTGTAAGGGCGAGAGGAAATAAAATATTAAAAAAGAGGCGTTAAAATATTATAAATATTAAAAGAGTTGTCAAAATAGATATTTGTGTTTTTTTCATTGGAAGATGCTATTGAGGCTCCACAGGCCTCCGAAACGTCAGCTATACGCTTGTTGTGTTCCCCTTATACTTAACCCTAACCCGAGTCCAGTGCCTAAAATAAGCTCCAAATCTTTTTATGAAGTCCGAAGATTTGGACTTCTGCTAGACTCCCTGGCCTCGCACTCGAGGAGCGACAGACGACAATCAAGCGAAGATTTGTGAAGATTCAGACTTATTAAGGTGACTCCGGATGTGACCTTGACTAGTGGTCACAGCTGCGGCCTGTTTCAGGGACCTCCTGTTATTTGAGCGTGTCTTGGTCAGTGCAGGGACTGGTCGGTCCCGAGATAATATGTTTTCCTAATCGTTGGCTTCATAGTATGACGTGCTTTTCTATAGCTAGATTGATGGTGCGTAAAATGTTTTCATTTCTAAATAACAATTAAAGCAAAGAAACAAGCCACAGAAAAGAGGAATAAAAGAATACTAAGTAGTAGTAGATTTATATATATATATATATATATATATATATATATATATATATATATATATATATATATATACATATATATAAGGAGTTAGGCGCAACGAAATTGTTTAAAGAGGGATGACAAAATAAAGTGTTTGATTGAGTGGTACGCATGTGACGGTATTTTCGCTTGGAAACATAAGGAATAAAAATTGTGGGTTTAACAAGAGGCAACTGTAACGCATAACAGTATAAAGTTCTGTAGAAATTCTGTTGTCTACTTAAATAGCTTATCAGGTCGGCCGCGGGCTGGCGATGCACCCATCCGGTTCGGAATGGTGAAAGTAGTTCATGTCTTCTTTAAAGTTGGTAGGAGTCCTCCAGAGCACGTTGCGGCGTCTTGTAGAGCTGTAGAGTACCCGGAGGTGCTGGCAGGCTGCCGTGTAGTTATACGGTGGTGGGTGGTCCTCTACGATGTTCTCCGAACAAAGATTTTCGACCTGTATTTATACTCAAAATTATGGAGGGAACCATAATTGCTTCAGAAATCTTTTCTTAAAACTACAAAAAGATTTTTTTATTTTAAAGCGAAAAGCATATTGAGGCTATTATCGCCTCCCTAAATATAAGTGTGAGTGTAAAGTGTTAAAGTCGTAAGTGTAAATTTGTGTTAGACTCGGGTACCGCGAGGGACGTCTAAACCCTCTCAATAGGTGCAGCCAGTCTGCATCCCCTGCGGGGAACTACAGAAAGAACACACCAATCATGATGAAGCTATTATGAACGGCAGTAATGCTTGGGCAGAAAGGTAATAATCTAGCGTACGTTAGACCTGAGATATACGAGCACTACAAACCAATCAGAAGGCAGTATTGGTTCGCAGGCGTAGGCTGTTTGAAAGCCGGGAGAGGAGTTCAAGAATTTAGCGTGGATGTTTTACAGTGTCTGCAAGCGGAACTAATTGTGTAACTCAGTCACTATGTTGTTTAGGCGATCAGAATTTTTAACGGTTTTACATTAGGGGTATGCTAATTTGACTAATAATGACAAATATTGACAAAACGTATATAAAAAACCAATGATAGTAAGTAGAAATACGAAAAGAAATTAGACAGTGTCATATTTGTTTGGCTAACAACAGACATCAACAGTGTCATATTTCTTTCTTTCTGACACTTAACAGAAGTACTGACAACAATTGTAATATTTCATTTGTTATAACAGGCTAATATATTGAATGCAGAAATAAAGTTTGTTTGCATTAAAAAAGAAAAGAAAATCATTAACAAAATTAGCAAAGCAGACCTTAAAGATGTGCTTTACTTAAATTTGCCTAAAACACAACCTACTTACAAACTGTGGAAATATTTCTCTTGTATGGATTTAGGTCTTGAATGCAAAATGTGTTGTTCTTTCTTTGTATTTCCATAAATATCTCTACTACGTTTAGTGAATACATGTTATGAATAATAAATTCTCCACAAAAAATTACTTTCGTTCAGGATATATGGATGAAATACATATTGGTTTATGCAAAAGAGCGTGTGCCTGTCTACCTGTCGCTGGTTGCTCACGAAACGCGGTCTGTAGGTTTTGTTGACGTGACATGTGCGGTAGACCAGAACTTGGATATTTTAAAACTAAGACATTTTTAATAATTAAGGGTGGGTGGGAATACAAAGTCCATTTGCCTGAATCTGTATTTTATGTTACAGACATACCAGTGTTTTTGCAAAATACAAGTTTAAGCAGTTTAAAACACGAATCTAAAGATGTTATTAAATTTGCCAAGTACAAGAATGTTGCTTAAAATGTCTCAAAGAAAATAAATATCCTGTTTTGTTTTAAAATTAATTACTGTTAATTAAAAAAGAAATATATTTTTATAATATCATATATATAAATAAAGAAAATACACAAAATAATTAAACTAATTAATTACAGTTATTGTGTTAAAATTACAAGCAACACAAACTTTAAATATGTCGCAATATTATGTAAATGGAAGTATTAGTTTATAGATTCTCAGAGTCTAAAAATGTGTCTGTCCGTCTTAATGAGTGTCTCTGTGTTTCACTGGAGATTAAACCAGTTGTTTTTTATAAAATCTTTTATAAAATGTTTGGCTAATTTGCCTATACCTAGTTGGATTTTTTTTCATAACCGGTCTAACAATGTTAATCGAATTTCGATTGAATGTAGTCCATAAATATTAAATCAAAAGTAGAAGAGACTAAACAAAAAAAGGCGAGTCAATTCAAAAACAGCTCAAAAATTACCTACAACACCACCTGTGCCGAATATAAATTGATTAATTCATTTTATAATTGCTGAAATTTCGGTAATTAGTGAAAATACACTGCTAATGGCAATGTAGAAAATTTTAAATAATGCAATTAACGTTTCTGGAACAGCCTGAAACTGTATAAACAAACTGTGACTGCCTTAGCAATAGTTTTATATTTTTTCTTACAATTTACGATCGAACCACAACAGTGAGGAAAATTGTTAATCAAATTTATACATAACCGAAGTTCGTTCAAAATTTGATGAATTGATTTTGAGAAAACATCCGCTTTTCGTAGGTTTTGTCGGCATCTTTCAATTTTAGTTCACTTTACAAATAAAAGTAATTAAATAAGATAATATTTTCACCCTGTTTTGCCTTATTTATTACGTTCAAAATCTTTTAAAATAGCAGGTAATGAAATTCGCTTGGATAGTTATCACAAGAAATTATTTTTATTTTTGAAGTTATTTTCTGAAATATTCAGAAAGCTGCACCACTGTACGGAAGCAAAGCGCGGACGATTGATTAGTTCGTTAATTGAAAACGTTCCAGCTGTTACACTAATGGCTTATTGATAAATATATGTTTATCGCTTACAAAGCGTACATTAAAACAAAACATACGAATATTAAGATGTACGTACCTTGTTTCCTTTTCGTTTTAAAAAGAGAAAATACACATTTCAAACATTTTATTTGTTTTAATATTTTATAACAACAGGATTTTTGTAAATTAAATTCTTCTCAGTGTTTATAACCTAACCTCTAATATTTTATTACGTGATGCATAATAATATTTCTAAATAAATTATGTTATAATTCTTTTTATATTCTTCTTCTTTTCTGCTATGATTATTGTCACTATGTTCAGTATAATAATCTGTCTTCCCTAGCTCCGTCAATTCTTTTTTCGTTGACGCTTTTCGGAGAACCTCCATCTTCAAAAACTATTTCTATTCTCTCAAATATTTCAAAGTATAGAAATAGTTTTTGAAGATGGAGATTCTCCGAAACGCGTCAACGAAAGAAGAATTGACGAAGCTAGGGAAAGCAGATTATTATACTGAACATAGTAAATTATGCTAATTTGTTTATTTGAACATGTAGGCCTTTAATTAGTGATCATTCAAAAATAAGAAACACATGCGTATTTAATTAAATAAGCAGAAGTCAGCTGATTTCATTACACAAAAATTAATCTTTGCAAATTTTATTATTATTGGACCTGCTTACAAATAGGCAGTTGATTGAACTTAATCAAACAATACGGCATGTATCAAAAATATTTTCATATTTTTAATAACATTTTTTGCATAGAATTTCAATATTCAAGCAGTTATTTCATTTATAAGAGGTTTAATTACATTTTCATTTTTGTTGGCATTTAATTTGTTCTCTAAGCAACTAGACAGTCGTTATTTCTTATAATATCATCAAAACAGACTGAATAGATAGCGTGAACGATAATTAATCCTTCGTCATTGAAATCTGCTTACCCCATTGTGGTTATGAAAGAACAAATTAGTCACGACACAAAAGCCTGATAACAGTGACGCAACCCTGGCTTCAAGTTGCAAATATCCTTTCATTAAGCAAATGTAATAAAGCAAGTGAACGTGAGCCAAACAGACCCACTTTTTGTTCCAGTATATTTTTGTATTGATATGATACGTTGAGGAAGTTAAAGAAACAAAAGTTACAAATTATTATGTTTGATTGAAATCATTAAATTAAACTAATACATAAAAATGTTTAATGGGATGAATAGAAAATAATCTCTAAAAACACATTCGTATTGGTGATTACCGATGGAGAATCCTGATCACTTGTTCACTTCTTAAATCCTGATGTGTGCGTGCGTGCGTGCATGCGTGTGTTACACTTTTAGACCGATATTTTTGAAACTTAGCACAAAACATTGATTCAGTAATAGCTTGAACACGTTTGTTACCCAGCAAATCCTTTAAACAGTTTCAAAATGGCGTCCATTTCAAGTCTTTTAACAACAATTACCTTTTCACCTTACGGAACTTTTAAAACCTGAATTTATCCACGTGATTAAAGTTATAATTTGCACAAATTAGCATTTTTAGTTTCCAAATTCCATTGAAAATACGAAAATGACTCTTAGGGTGGTCACAGTTCATTATAGTATTTTCAATGTCAATTTATTTTTTTTATGTTTTACGTTTTTTTATATATCTGATAGTAAAACAAGATTTGCAAATAAAATATAAACTTTAAAAATATTATGATATTGTTACTTATAGAAATTTGCTTCTATTACATCAGCGAGACAGCTGCGTGCCACATTTTTTGAATTAATACTAATTCGTTAATTGTTTTTTATGTTTTAGGATCTTTCTCGTTCTAGGTTTATTAAGAAATTATTTAAATTAATTAGTTTGTAAATTTATCGAGTTGCACATGTTTTAAAGAATTAATTAACTAATTTTTGAAATGTTTTTTTCCAGACACTATTCTCGAATTTCGAATGTTCCATCATGAGGTGAAAATGCGAGGGCAGGCGGACTGGTCTGATTTCAAAAATTTGAATACGTTTTCTGAATCTTTATAAAGTATTCCATTGGCCTAAGGTAAGTTCAATTTACAAAATTTGATACTGGTATGGATTTTATTAATTACTAATAACATGTAATCGTATTTATGGATGAGAAAATCCCTAATTTTGTATGCGACCACTTTATTTAAATTATATTTTTACTAGATGAAATGAATTTCTCGGAAATTATCAAAATATATGTTTTTGTACTCTTGAAATTTGGGTCTATTTAGTTCAAAATGTAATTTATTTATTTTCTTAACCTATATTTTTAATTAGCATTTCTTAAAACAGATTTATAACGCGTAAGTAGTAAATACTCCTAGCTCTTTTACTGTAAAGTTACTGTAATTTCGCTCAAAAGGTTGGTTGAGAAAGACCATGTAGGAAAGGTGATTCAGCTGAAGGCAAGAACCCAATAATAAATTTGTTATAAATATTCTAATAGATATATTAATATCTATTTACACATTTTTTTTTAATTTTATTTACAACTGAGTAGAAATACCCATCTAGTAATTTACATTTAACACATGTTTACACTTTGAAGGGATATATCCCATTGGATATATTCCCTTAGAAACTAATGTCCATCCGGACCAGCAAAAACCATAAGGTCCAGTGGCTTTGTTCTTCGTAGCCTTCTAACCACACCAGCCTCAGCCAACCAATCCGCGTATCTCCGGATGCTCGTGTTGAGAGATGCGTTGTCCGTGCTTCTTTGCATACTTTTTTATTTCCTCACTGACCATATCTATTTTCAAATCCCTATGGAGGTTGTCGTTATTTATGTACCATGGTGCATCTACGATGCATCGCAGCACCTTATTTTGAAAGGTTTGTATCTTTTTTACATTTGTCTTCTTTGTACAGCCCCAGAGCTGTATTCCGTAGGTCCACACGGGTTTCAAGACTTGCCTATATATCAGCAGCTTGTTATGGATTGATAACATAGGTCTACAAAAATAATCTTTCTGAAATTTGATTTGATGATTTTGGTCAGTCTTTATGTTTTTTGGTGTGCTGAAGCCGAACATGAGGTCAGTTTTTTTCTATCACGTAAGGAAATTGTTCAATCTCAAGTAAGGGCAGAGGTACTACCATTAAAATAAAACAGAATTGGCGAATAAGAGTTTTCATGATCTTTTATTTATTTCAATGTTGTTTACTGTACAAAATACATAAATGAGTAGAAATAACAGCTTCAGAATTAACAGTGGCATATTTAGTTATTATTTTTATGAAAACGTTTTTTTTCTCTTGAAAATTTCTCCGTGTTCGTTTCCGGGTGTAGGACTCTCCAGATGATTCACGCTGCAGCATCCAACAATAGTCAGCCATCATGTTTATGTTCCATTTGCCCTGATACCTACGTTCCATTTCCTTGATGTCCTGATGGAACCTTTCCCTTGTTCTTCACTTACTTCCCTAAGTTTTCCGGAAAATAGTCCACATGCGAATGTAAGAAGTGAACCTTCAAACTCATGTTGCAACCTTGTAATTGAAATGCCTTCAACATGCGTTCCACGATACTTCTGTAGTTGGGATCCTTCACGTTACCAAGGAACTTCTCAACAACATCTTTAAAAGAATTCCAAGCTTCCTTCTCCTTCTCATTCATGGTCTGAGTGAAATGTGGATCTGTGGAAAGTTTCCGGATATCTGGGCCTAGCAGATTCCAGATTAGGGTAGTTAATGAGCTTATGGTTTTTGGAATTATAGCCTTGAACATGACAAGTACAAAAGTAACAGTCATTAACGTGGTTTTTTTGCTCCCTTCACATCATTGGGATAGCAAATCCGAAAGATTGTAACTCTCCTTTGTACCATAAGCGAAGTTTTTCTACGCAGCTATGACATACTTTGTGAGGAGCCCACACTTTATCTTGATCTCCTATTCTCAAGCCAAAATATGCATAATATACATTTTTGACAAAACCTGTTATATTTCGTTGGTATTTCTTAACTGTGTACTCACCACAGATAAAACAGAAGTAGTCTGGACTGGTAACACAACGACGATGAGACATTTTGTCACAATGCACTTTCAAACCTTAAAATACGTTCTTAATCACTTTGACACAACTAAGAGACCTCAGTGAATGTGTTCACTTCAGTTGATACTACTGAACTGAGAGAATGAACAGAAATTTAGCTCCAAGTTCCTGATACAACAAGTTCAATCTCGTTTAGCTTTAGACGGTGACTACTGAGATCAAACAAGTACGTTCCTGTCTGAACAGGTCGTGCCTAGACACCCTCAGGCCTACAACATCTACTGAGGGAGTCATTGCCTACACCACCTAGTGAAAGATGTGTGTTTATAAAAAGAGAAATCGTTTGGAAAAAAACCTACTTCTTACCAAATTTATGTGTATAGCAGGTATATTATGTTCTATGGATTTGAAAAAAATCTGTACGTGATAGAGAAAAACGGACTTCATTTTCGGTTTCAGCACACCAAAAAACATAAAGATTAGCTAAAATTATCAAATCAAATTTTTGGTT
The DNA here is from genome assembly GCA_022606455.1 of Callitettix versicolor. Lineage (NCBI taxonomy): Eukaryota > Metazoa > Arthropoda > Insecta > Hemiptera > Cercopidae > Callitettix > Callitettix versicolor. The sequence continues at coordinate 38,496,105 of CM040187.1, forward strand.
GTAGACCTGTGAATTAGGATTTTCTTCCCAAAAGCCAATACATACTTCTGAATTTTAATTTTAACTCCTCTGTTTTCTTTTTAACGTGTTCCTTCCACTTCAGTTTTGCATCCAGTGTCATACCTAAGTACTTTGCTGTATTAGCATAGGGAACTTGTAATGAATTGATTGTAATTGGTTATTTACACATAAATAATTAAAAGGATTTTGTAAATTAAATATTTCTTTATTTGTAAAATATACAAGCAGAAAATCTTAGAATATATATGTGCTTAAACATATATAATCACATTTTCATTAAATATTAAATATTTCATTAAATAAGAGCTAGGTTTATTTGTAATAAGTAATGGAATATTTTCAAACCTAACAACTTAAAAGGTAAGCTAGACTTATGTAATATAATGGACGTAAAAGATTATACATCTTGTTACCGAAATATACATTGTAATATGATATAAAAAATAATAGCATAACGCGCGGTTCAAAGAAACAATTACGTTTTTAAAGGAGCTTTGATTTTGTGAACGTTTGTAATGAGCCTATTCGTATACAATTACGTATAAATTCGAAAAAAACATTCCATTTATTTGAAATTAATGGACGGCTGTACGTGTCAGTCATCAGTTCATGTCCAATACGATTTAGGTTAAAACTTAAAAAGTATCTTCCTCTTCTATATTTTTTTGTAAAAGTATGACTAACTTTCTTCAAAGTTGTGACTAATGTGTACTCGAATAGCCTTTAAGTTTTGTTCTACGTTAAAATTCTTCCAAGTTATTAAATAGGGAATAATAAAATAATATATAATATATATATATATATATATATATATATATATATATATATATATATATATATATATATATATATATAATGTATATATATATATATATATATATACCTGCAAGTAGCCCAAGTGTACAATAGTCGGACGTTAAACACAAAAAAAAAAAAATATATATATATATATATATATATATATATATATATATATAAACTTTTACTGTAAACATAACTTCTACTGCAATTGTCGACGATTGAATTTATATTGTTAACTTAAAACAAGGCTTTTTTGTCTTAGATTTTCTTTGTTTTAAATTCGAATGACATTTTGAGTTTTCCTTCATATTTACGTACGAACAATTTTAAAAATTGCATGTTAAACGTTTCCCTATTTAATAACTTGGAAACCCTTTAACGTATGACTAAACTCAAAGGCTATTCGAGTACACATTAGTCACAACTTTGAAAAAATTAGTCATACTTTTACAAAAAAATATAGAAAAGGGAAAAGCTTTTTACGTTTTAACCTAAATCGTATACGACATCAACTGAGGGGTCCATTAATTTCAAATAAATAGAATGGTTATTTTTCGGTATAAACAAAATAATCGCTTTTTTGTTTAAATACTTAATGAATATTATTAATTATTCCTACACATTTATGTCACATTTATAAATTAAAATATTTTAATTTATCGTAATATAACAGTTAATTTGATGAAACATATAAACTGTAAGATAGTGTTGCAAAGACCACACAAAGTTACTGTAACTTCGTACTTTCATTTCATTGAAAACCAAGGTTTTCTGTAACAATTATACTTTTAAATGATTGTAGACTGTTCACGGTTTAAATATTCATGTTTATATGGAAAACATTTCAGACACTAACAAAATTCCAGTGAATACGTACTGAGCAGAATTTTTGGAATTTGGATTTATGATTTCCCTTATACACCGTCCGAATATGAGTTGACCCATTATTCATGGGAAAAACTGTTGCTATGCAAATGAGGTTTTGAAAACATTTTTATTGTAATTTTAGTTTTTCTTTTAATTTTAATTTTTATAATTGAGACATCAAGTCTCTAATAAAAACATGTCCATTATTATTAGTTTACGGAACAAACTGTTTTACAATAGCGTGGCTTACATAGGACCTGACTGTAATATTCGCCGTTAAATGGCCTTTGTTTCAGTACACTGTCAAAATATTAGGAACATATAATTATTTTATTTCATTCCTGTTAGCGTAATATATTTGCCTGTAAGAAATCATAAAGCTGTACACACACACACACACACACACACACACACACACACACACACACACACACACACACACACACACACACACACACACACACACACACACACACACACACACACACACACACACACACACACACACACACACACACACACACACACACACACACACACACAAGTTTGAAATAAAAATTATTTAAATTAAAAAAAGCTACCAAATGGAACCAGAAAATGAAACATATTTAAAGATTCATGTGAGTGCGGTCCGACAAACAAACAAGTTGGGAGCTTTCCAATAAACCGTGCATTTTTTATTATTTCCATTAGTTTATCAAGGACATAATTTATAAATTTTTAATTCAATTTAGAAGATGTAAAAACCTGATTTAGGTGAGTACAGGACCAACTATATGATAATCCCATATTTACGACCGTTACGAAATGTTAAACTGTTTCAGTAATGTAATAACTGATTAATATAAAAAATATGTTAATAAAAGCGTGAACATCTTAATCACCATACTCGTACGTTTTAGATAATACAAAAACACCATCATATTTCGAATTTATTTACTATAAAATTTGAACTTGTTGCATTCAAATTGGCATATCCAAAAACCTATCTATAGCCTACGGTATCTTAATATGGTTTTAAAGCACACCTTGAATTTACTAGCTTATATAAAACATATAATTTAGTTTTCCCACAACCAATTCTATCCAATAGACTTTTTTGTGTTTCTTATTGGGGTTTAAGAGTATTTGTGTTAGTTTCAAGAGAGTCCGACCAAAAAAATATTTTACCAATAACAAATTTTTACATTCAAGGAGATGGATTGTGAAACATTCCGGCTTACGTGTTATTTTTGTAACTTTTTAGCGAATAATCAGTATCTAGCTATAATAGTTTTAGCTATTTATTGATTATGAATCAGTCTGTCAATCGGGGCATCTTCTTTAATAAATAGAGAAAAAATGTTTCTTTGGGTTTAATATTTCTTTTGGGTTTAATTTGGTTTCGTTATTTTTGTTTTGGTATATTTATGTTGTGAAGCGTTTTAAGATAAAGTTACTACTACCAGGACTTGGCATTTTCATACGCTATAAATCATCCCATCGTCTGCATTAGCCCAAGTGTGCACAGTAGTCGGACGTTAAACACCAAAAAAAAAAAAAAAAAAATAAAATAAAAATAGTCGCACTGCCCCTTCAATTTATTAAAACGCTTCTTTTAATAACATTAGAACTGCACTTTCAATTTCACTTAGGGTGGATAGTAGTAGAACATGCTAGAAAAAAACTGACTCCACTAAAATAAGTGCACTTTTCAATTGAAGATTGACTGTTGCTAGAGAAGGCCATACTTGGTCAGATTTTTTTTTTTTTTAAAAAGGAAGCTGCAAAAAATGTAGTAAAATAGTGAAAGATCAATAAATTTTTGTTTTTGGTGCCTTTATAAGTGCGAAACAGTTTCTAAACAAAATGGTCGAACCATTTCGGGAGTCGTGTTTAGTTAAATGCGATATGATTTCGCCAATACCCTAAAGGTGTTACCAACAAAACAAGGTAATACTAGTACCTTAATCAGTATATTAGCTCATAAATTACATTTAAAAGTCACACTTTTAAATATGATATAACTGTATTTAATTAATAATGTGGGAAGTATAAAACACCCAATTTACGTCAAAAACAATATTTAAAATAATAAAATACTTATGAAATCATCTAGCTTGTTAAAACTTGAGACTTTAACAATTTATTATTTTGAAATTATGTTAAATTGATCCTTAATATTGTTGGTGATTATACAGCATAAGTTAGTTTGATTAAACAGCTGTTAGTTTGAATAAAACTGTTATATTGTTTTCTCTTTTATAGAGTTAATCTGGTTGCAGAAACGGAACACTGACCTTGCTGTAAACATTTTCCTAAGAAATGTAAATAAAATGTATACATAATATTGTGGGATATACGTTACTGTTTAGTAACATCTGTTAATAATGTTTAAGAACCAGTTGGCCAACTGAACCATTTAATGATATATATTTTTTACTTTAACAAACAATATAATTATATACAAAAATATCTAATTTTTTATACATAAAGACATATGAGTAAAATCTGTTTTCTACAGCTTTAGTATGTGTTTTTTTTCTTCATAGCCTTCGTATGTTTGTACATAGCTGTCTCACACATAACTAGGGGTGAGTAGAAAATAAGTGTCACCTGAATTTCATGATCTCTCAAATTATTTATCTATCTGCAGCCTAAGTCAGCTTCCATAAAATACACCTGAAAGTATCACTGTTGTTTCAAGAATAAACCAAAAAACATTTTTTTCAATTCAAACTTTTATTGAACTCCCTTTACTACTTTAGGAGGTTGATATATTTAAAATGCAAAATGCTGAAATACATGTTTAATTTTTTGTATTTTTAAGTATTTATGTTAAGCTTCAATATAACTCACCTAAATCTCATATGTTCTCAATACAAAACTATTATACTCCTTTTTTACTTGTTTTGTAATTGAATTTTTGAAATTCCCTTCTTAGTACAAACTTACATGATGACATGGAGGTAAAATCAAAATGTGAATTCTCCCACCAGCTGTAACAGTTTAACCTGTGTCAATCAGTCAGTCTGATTACAGTGAGAGATTTGTTTATGTAAAGGAGCAAATATCTACTCGTGGCACGCTTAACCCTATACTCAGATCAATCAGCTGTCTGCCGGCTTGTTTACATGTTAGTTGCAACTAAAACTGAACAGCACAATAATAAATGGTGTATTTACATTACATAAACTGTCTCATATTCGAATACTTCTTCCAAAAATCCAGTTCGGAAGCTGTCTACAAAAAACCAAAAAACAGGTTTAAATTTTCAAAATTAATAGATTTCAATAGATTTTATAATAAATTTCTTAAAATAATTCTTTAAAATAAAATATTCTTTAAAAATAAAATTTTTAATAATAAATTTCTCAAAAATTTCAATAGATTTTTTGCAGACTTTGAATATATTTATTTTTGTATTAAGGTTCAAATATGAAACGAGCGTGTAGTTAGCGAATTTGCTACCTTCAAATTGCCACTTCAAACCGTAAATTTTTAATTTGCTAAACCAACTTGAGTTTTTTATTATGTAACCGTTGCTATATTTTCGCATAATTTATTGAAACGGTTTTAAACAAATTAGCAATATTTTTTTAGCTAAATGACCGGATTTATCGGGGATGTAGAAACGCATACTATTTGTTCCCGTAACATATTCGAAACAGAGGTACATGTAAACATATTTATGGTTTATGTTTAACCAAAATCGTTAGAACTGATATTGAAACAAAGTGATTTCTATTCTTTTTTACGAATGAAAGGTTTCAAAAAGCTTTTGTGAAAAATTAAAAATATATAATTACATTACGCGATCAGTGCAATACGCGATCACTACAGTACACGATCACTAAACTTCACGGTCACTACAGTACACGATCACTAAACTTCACGGTCACTACAGTACACGATCACTAAACTTCACGGTCACTACAGTACATGATCACTAAACTTCACGGTCACTACAGTACACGATCACTAAACTTCACGGTCACTACAGTACACGATCACTAAACTTCACGGTCACTACAGTACACGATCACTACAGTACACGATCACTAAACTTCACGGTCACTACAGTACGCTATCTCTTTATTACACTACCACTACACTAAACGACTACAACAATAAACGATCCTATCACTACACTACACGACCACTGAATGACGCAGTCACTGCACTTACGACCACGATAGTAAACGATCACTACACTATAAGATATCTACACTACACGGCCACTGCACTACACAAAAAGTACTCTATACGTTCACAATATTACACGATCCCTTCACTACAGGATCATAACTCTAAACAATCACTACACTACACGACCACTGAATGACGCAGTCACTGCACTTACGACCACGATAGTAAACGATCACTACACTATAAAATATCTACACTACACGGCCACTGCGCTACACAAAAAGTACTCTATACGTTCACAATATTACACGATCCCTTCACTACAGGATCATAACTCTAAACAATCACTACACTACACGACCACTGAATGACGCAGTCACTGCACTTACGACCACGATAGTAAACGATCACTACACTATAAGATATCTACACTACACGGCTACTGCACTACACAAAAAGTACTCTATACGTTCACAATATTACACGATCCCTTCACTACAGGATCATAACTCTAAACAATCACTACACTACACGACCACTGAATGACGCAGTCACTGCACTTACGACCACGATAGTAAACGATCACTACACTATAAGATATCTACCCTACACGGCCACTGCGCTACACAAAAAGTACTCTACGTTCACAATATTACACGATCCCTTCACTACAGGATCATAACTCTAAACAATCACTACACTACACGACCACTGAATGACGCAGTCACTGCACTTACGACCACGATAGTAAACGATCACTACACTATAAGATATCTACACTACACGGCCACTGCGCTACACAAAAAGTACTCTATACGTTCACAATATTACACGATCCTTTCACTACAGGATCATAACTCTAAACAATCACTACACTACACGACCACTGAATGACGCAGTCACTGCACTTACGACCACGATAGTAAACGATCACTACACTATAAGATATCTACACTACACGGCTACTGCACTACACAAAAAGTACTCTATACGTTCACAATATTACACGATCCCTTCACTACAGGATCATAACTCTAAACAATCACTACACTACACGACCACTGAATGACGCAGTCACTGCACTTACGACCACGATAGTAAACGATCACTACACTATAAGATATCTACACTACACGGCTACTGCACTACACAAAAAGTACTCTATACGTTCACAATATTACACGATCCCTTCACTACAGGATCATAACTCTAAACAATCACTACACTACACGACCACTGAATGACGCAGTCACTGCACTTACGACCACGATAGTAAACGATCACTACACTATAAGATATCTACACTACACGGCCACTGCGCTACACAAAAAGTACTCTATACGTTCACAATATTAAACGATCCTTTCACTACAGGATCATAACTCTAAACAATCACTACACTACACGACCACTGAATGACGCAGTCACTGCACTTACGACCACGATAGTAAACGATCACTACACTATAAGATATCTACACTACACGGCCACTGCGCTACACAAAAAGTACTCTATACGTTCACAATATTACACGATCCCTTCACTACAGGATCATAACTCTAAACAATCACTACACTACACGATCACTGAATGACGCAGTCACTGCACTTACGACCACGATAGTAAACGATCACTACACTATAAAATATCTACACTACACGGCCACTGCGCTACACAAAAAGTACTCTATACGTTCACAATATTACACGATCCCTTCACTACAGGATCATAACTCTAAACAATCACTACACTACACGATCACTGAATGACGCAGTCACTGCACTTACGACCACGATAGTAAACGATCACTACACTATAAGATATCTACACTATACGGCTACTGCGCTACACAAAAAGTACTCTATACGTTCACAATATTACACGATCCCTTCACTACAGGATCATAACTCTAAACAATCACTACACTACACGATCACTACACTTCAAGGTCAATACACTGCACGATCATTAAACTTCACAGTTACTGCAGTACACGATCACCACACTAAAAAATCACTAGATGATGGCTACACCACGAGTACTACATTACAAAATCACTGCTGTATACGACAGCTACACTACACGGTCTCATGAACACTACATTACACAATCACTGTAGTAACTAAACGATTACTGCGATTACAATATCTGTATAGTGAGCAAGTTTAATGTAAGAATATTTAAAGTTGTGTTATTTTAACGCATAATTTTGATTTCTTTTAAATAAACTTTAATATTATTTAAAAGGAATTTTGCAATTAAAGTCGTGTTTCTTGTGAAAAGTAGTTTTCACAAGATATTTTTTATGATATGGATATTACGTGATTTTCAATACAAATAGAGTTCATAAGTGTTTTTGAAGTAGTTTTAATACGATTAGGCTGAACTGCTCCTCAAACATCGTCGATCTCCCTCAAACTGCTCACAAACTTTATAAATGTTTTAGAGATCAATGTGATTGATGGGTTCGGTATTACGAAACTTCCAACATCACGATATTAATTAAATTAACTTGTTAATCCTGTATTTTGGATAAAATCAAGCACTAACTCGCCTCACCGGAGGCTCTGGGCGTCACCTGGAGGAGCAAAGCAAGTGACGAAAACTTAATTAATTCAAGTTGTACACGAGTGCAAACATCAAAGTTTAATGTTCCCACGATTTATAGGGATGTTTGTGGTTAAAAGTTAGGGAGCTTCCGAGCAGCGGTCATTACCCACTGCAGTACTGAAATACAAGAAAATAAGTTTTTTCAGTAAAGTATTTCTGACGTCAAAACGGTAAGAAAAAGGTCCTGATATTTTTTAAAAAATTAATTATGTTTTTTTTTATTAATTGTTTTAAGTCTTTATTATCAAAACTTACTTTATAGCTGCGATTTAAAGAACTATAATTTTTACTTATAGGCTACGTAAGCTCTTATTTCGTGTTCATTTGTTATTTTCTAATTTGCTACATTTTCACTATTTTTAAGTTTCGCTTTAAGCTTATTTACCTCAAACTTTTTTGTAAATGATTACAATTACAATTTTTCATGAGTTCCCTGTAATTTTCTGTTAGAGATACAGGAATGACGTCAGAAGTCTTCAACCAAACTCTGTCTAACCTCACCTCGGAGTTCGACCGCGACGAAGAACTTGCCCGAGCCGAGATCGCTGTTTTAGCCGCCATCTTCATCATCACACTCACCGGCAACATAACCGTATTAGTGGCTCTGTACGGGCGGCGGTTCTGCGGCGGACGCAAGAAGCTTTCCCGCATGTACTACTTCATCCTTCACCTGTGCATCGCAGACTTGGTGACGGCGGTCCTCAACGTTTTCCCACAACTCATCTGGGACATCACATACCGCTTTAAAGGCGGACCTTTCCTTTGTAAATTGGTTAAATACGGCCAGACTCTGGGTCCGTACCTCAGTTCCTACGTACTCATGTCCACCGCCATGGACAGGTACAAGGCCATCTGTCACCCTCTTACTTATTGCTCCTGGACGTCACGGAGATCCCGAACCATGGTCAGAGTTGCATGGATTGTCGCTTTGATATTCTGCATTCCTCAGGTGAGACTCATAATTAAATACCTTGCAATAGTTAGGTTAACGGTAACATGAGGCTTGATACATTAAATATTTCAAACTTTTCGTTAGGTGGGATGGCCTAACTCGATAAAACATATGTATAGTGGACTTTTACCGAGTCGGCAACGGCTAGTCCTCTTTGGAAAGCCATTCATAAACAGTTGGCGACAAATAAGCAGTTGGTATTTTATTAAATTTGGTTGGCTTTTTCGTATTTCTACCCGAGCAAGTTGATGTATTCTGTAGAGTTGTTCCTGGTGAGGCAGGCTGTAGCATTGATGTTCTGTAGCGAGTGAGTCTCCATTTTTTCCAAAATATATTAAAAATGTACAAAATTAAATAAATTTAATTTTAATTTATTTACCACTTTTTTGTCATTCCTCAACTAGTGAGGGTAATGCTTGGCTCTGCACACGCTAACACTAGGTGGGAGACGTTGCTGGTCGGGGTGCTTGTGAAGCTGGTGTCCCTGCGCTGTATCCAAAAGCAGTTCTGACGGAGGAATCAGCTGAGTGCCAGGAGAAAAACATGGCGGAAATGTCACAGGCTAGCGTCGCATCGTTCCTCGGTCATTTGTCTTGGTAGTCAGCTACCAAGACGTTCCACTCTTAGGGTGAACTCGTCACTGCCTCCGCGAGTCCTGAGGTTGATTATCGGATGATTTATCATTTAAAATACGCTTGCGTGATAATACGCTTAAAATTTATGCAATAAATTTACGCTAAAAATTGTAATACGAAACATATTTCCGGTTGCACTTGTGCTGCTTGTGGGTGGCGTTAAATATGTATTTGCTTTGGTGAGGTAACAGAAATAACAAGGGGAACAGTTCAGTACATGTTGATTAAAAATATTTATGTATTTTTATAATATAATACAGTTGCCATTAGAGTGTTACAAACAGTAACTACATACATGTTAACGTGTAATTAAGTGAAACTTGTAACGTTGTACTGTACTTAATATCTCACGCAAAGAAAACAGTCTTTGAAATCGCTGTCTCTTTAATGCAACTATCAATTTTGGAAAAATCTCATTGTCGACAATTTTTTAGTTAAAAAAATATATATAAGCGGTGGTCATGCTATTCTCCATTAGTGCTCTTGGCTATGTCAATTGTTTATTTGTTAACACGCTTCAATTATAAAAATTGACCGATGTAGCCTATTGATCTTTCTTGCATACATTCTTAGTTCTTTTATACTACCGAAACCCTCTTCCTTACCTGTTTAATAAGCTTTTGCTCGCTTTTGATTGGTCCATTCCGAACTTTGTTTTAACAGTCGTCTTAACCAGTCTTAGTAGTAAACATTTTCAAATATTTCCAATTTGACCCAATATTTAATATTGGGGGTAATATTAGAGGAAAGCTAAACATAGTAATATGGTTTTTAAAAAACTGTGATTATGTAATGTAACATATGTAAGACAAACAGGAAAATTTTTAAAATGTACATAACAACACTTAATGTCGTTTAAATGCGAAAAATGTTAAATTACGTTACACTTTTAGTTAAACTAGGTCATATATGAGGAGAATAAAAAACTCAGAAAAAATATGATTACATTTTGGCAAAATGAAAGTGATTAAATATTTTTAAAAATTCAAAATACGTAAGTTAAAAATAAACAGTGGAAATATCATAAGCAAAGAAACAATATTACAAACATAATTTACACTTTGAAATTTGAAAATGTTTTTTCTTAAGGCGATTGTTAAGGGGAAGATTAGAACTGACCAACCAAAAGCGTGCGAGTCAATAGAGAACAGAGAATAAATAGAGAGCAGTGTAGGATGTAAGGTTAAATAGGGAAATGTAAGTAGTTTAAAATAACTAACCCGTGTCTAGAGGAAAAGTGCAACAGTAATAATTCAAAATGCGTCAAAAAAATGCATACACTAAACGAGGAAAGACATATGGGTGAACTCAAAAAAATGCATACACAAAACTAAGAAAGACATATTGGTGAACTCAAAAAAATGCATATACAAAACTAGGAAAGACATATGGGTGAACTCAAAAAAATGCATAAACAAAACTAGGAAAGACATATGGGTGAACTCAAAAAAATGCATAAACAAAACTAGGAAAGACATATGGGTGAACTCAAAAAATGCGTATACAAAACTAGGAAAGACGTATGGGTGAACTCAAAAAATGCATACACAAAACTAGGAAAGACATATGGGTGAACTCAAAAAATGCATATACAAAACTACGAAAGACATATCGGTGAACTCAAAAAAGTGCATATACAAAACTAGGAAAGACATATAGGTGAACTCAAAAAATGCGTATACAAAACTAGGAAAGACATATGGGTTAACTCAAAAAAGTGCATAAACAAAACTAGGAAAGACATATGGGTGAACTCAAAAAAGTGCATAACAAAACTAGGAAAGACGTATGGGTAAACTCAAAAAATGCATACACAAAACTAGGAAAGACATATGGGTGAACTCAAAAAATGCGTATACAAAACTAGGAAAGACGTATGGGTGAACTCAAAAAATGCATACACAAAACTAGGAAAGACATATGGGTGAACTCAAAAAATGCATATACAAAACTACGAAAGACATATCGGTGAACTCAAAAAAGTGCATATACAAAACTAGGAAAGACATATAGGTGAACTCAAAAAATGCGTATACAAAACTAGGAAAGACATATGGGTTAACTCAAAAAAGTGCATAAACAAAACTAGGAAAGACATATGGGTGAACTCAAAAAAGTGCATAAACAAAACTAGGAAAGACGTATGGGTGAACTCAAAAAATGCATACACAAAACTAGGAAAGACATATGGGTGACTCAAAAAAGTGCATTACAAAACTAGGAAAGACATATTGGTGAACTCAAAAAATGCATATACAAAACTACGAAAGACAAATCGGTGAACTCAAAAAAATGAATATTAATGATTTTACAATTTTCCTATTGATTTAATATTCGTTAGTGTAGACTTTTATAATATCCTTTTGCAAATTTGCCTTTCGTATGACTGAATTAATTAACGTTTTGTTGACAAGTGAAATAAATATTATGTTTAACAGCTTATTTAATGTAACAGTTAATGATGTAAAGACGACATAAAAATTGCTAAAAACCAAAATTAGTTTTTAACGAACATAGCCTCGAACTGTGACTAAGCTGTTATTACGCATAATATTTAATTATTTTTTATATCATATTCTTCTTCGATATTACAGGTGAACATATTCTCTTACCAAGAAATAGCGCCAGGGATTTATGACTGTTGGGCCACTTTCCCGGAGCCATGGGGAGAGAAGTTATATGTCACTTGGTAAGTAACTCCAGCTGCCATGATTACTATAGAACAAACAAATAGTGCAGAATTACTCTCGCGAACAGAACATCTGTGTGATAGGTGTTTCCTCTTCTAAATATTGTACCGTAGCTATTATTGCATCCTTAGTTTTGTTGAAAGCATTTTGTAACTTAGTTTTTTAAACTAACTAAACTTAGCATTTTTTAAACTAAAAATGCTAAAACTTATTTTTATTTTTTATAATAAAAATATTTTTTTTAATTTTACGTTTTATTTAAAAACCTGATTTTTTTATTGTACGTTTTATTTAAATATGGTATATTTAATATCTCTTATAATTCCATGGATTTTGTCTGTGTTTGTGACAACAATAAACTGAAATGTTTTGTGCAATAAAATCACGCAAATTTGTGAGGGTTTATTTTAGTTTTATATATTTACTTCGGCAAAGTAAATTTTTATTATTTTAAATTTTACATTGACATGGGTTATGTATTTTCATATATGACTAAAATTTTAACAAAATCTGATAATACGATTTTCACAGTTAGACTGATTTTCCCGAGGTCTTAAAAAGCTCCAAATGTTTGGAAAATGTAGCAATCATTTCGGTCTTCATTTGAACAAAATAGATCACTAAATCTGTTTTAGATTTTATTTAAATACCTTTTTTTAATTTAAAAAAGTCCCGAGATTTGGAGAAATCAATTTTTATACAAATTTCATCAAAGTAGTTAAATTACTTTAGACTCCAGTGATGCATTATTCAATGCACTTCAAATGTTTTTCCCTGGACTCAGCTAACCTGGATATCATTAAAACCATAAAAATGACTTTGGTCATGAGTTCAAAAATTGACTTTTACTAAGGCTTGTTATCAGACCATTTTGCTGCTAGCATATGTTTGTCATATTTGCTTTATGTAAAGTAGAACCCCCTTCGTCCCGCGCGGTACCCGAGTCTAACACACACTTACACTTACAACACTACACTTGCGACTTTAACACTTTACACTCACACTTATATTTAGGGAGGCGATAATAGCCTTAATGTGCTTTTCGCCTTAAAATAACAACAACAAAAATGTAAAGTAGAAACAGGTGACTGGTTTAAACGTTACTTGAAAAACTCAGCTGTTTATTTTAACTATGTATTCCGTTAACATAGTTATTATCATTTAGAGATTCAAAGTTATTCTTGTTCAAAACAATAAATTCAAAATTATTTTCGCAAAAAAATCCATTGAATATATTTTATTTATCTCTGAACAATGCTACACATTAGCAAAAATTTAAAGAAATTTTCTCGATGTAGGGTACAGTAACATAAAAATATTACTTTCAGTTATATGAAACCGACCAATCTTTAACAGAAAAACAGAAAACGCGTGTCAGCGTTACTCCATCTTGTTTTATAAAACTTAACTCGTTGTTCTGTGGTTTTACATTATTTTATAACATTTTTGTTTCTTTTAAAAGAAAAGCGAACTAATTAAAATAGGCTATCTGAATTGAAGAGTCATATAGTTTGTATGATCTTTGAGTGACCCTTGAAACATATTAAACTTTAAATTGTTTAAAACAAAAATAACTCTGGTAAGGTTTAAATTAATTATAATTACATAAGCAGTAAACAGATCCGGTCTGAAGTGAGTAACGTTAAATTAAGTAGTTTTGAAAAAAAAACAAAGCATTATTAAATAAAAACGTGTTTAGTTAAACTTTTTGTTTTTTTGTTTTAATACAAAACAAACTGATAGACAAACATTAAGAAACATATCAATAAAAGTGTTTATTAAATTGAAAATGCCATTTACACATGAACAAATTACACCATTAACTGAAAAATAACATTGAGCGCCATCTGTTGGTTTTACAAATCCCCGCAGGGGTGCAGACTAGCAGCACCTATTGAGAGGATTTAGACGTCCCTCGCGGTACCCGAGTCTAACACACACTTACACTTACAACACTACACTTTACACTCACACTTACATTTAGGGAGGCGATAATAGCCTCAATGTACTTTTCGCTTTAAAATAACAACAACAAAAAAATAAATGGTTTTACTAATGTTCGGTTATTAGGTTGTATACAGCATAAAATTTGTCTTAAAAGCAAGAACATAGGCTCGTTGTTTTATGCATGAGGTATTGGATTTGATAACAAAACAAAAATATAATGCTTTTAATGTAAATATCCAAACATTGACGATGATTAATTTTGTTCAGAATATTATATATATTCAAAAGGTATTATATATATACCAATCACATTGAAATTTGTTGATGTACGATGGTTGTCCGTAAAATTAGGTTCCCAATAATTTTTCACAATGCAAAACATGTTTATTTGCATTGAATAATACATTTTTGGAAAACTTACACTTTATTCTATTTTTCGACATAATCGCGTTAAGATCGATGCATTTTTGCATACGGTGAACCATCGTTTATATGCCTGAGTCGAAAAACTCTCCCGCCGCGTCGCGAAGGAGATTAAAACTTCTGCTTTCAGCTTCTCTCAGGTACCCAAGTGTTTCTTCAAATTAGGGATGAGATGGTAACCACTTGGGGATAAGTCCGTGCAGTAGGGCGGATGTATGACAGTACCTCATCCAAATTGGTTCATGAGATCGGTTGTTACACAGGCGCTGTGCGGACGAGCGTTGTCTTGATGGAAACAAACTCCCTTCGTGAACATAACTCTCCTCTTGTTTTGAATCGCGCGGCGAAGGTTCCTTAACGTCTCACAGTAGCGATCAGCATTGATTGTTGTGCCTGTATCCATGAATTCGCACAACAATAACCCCTTCCTGTCCCAAAAATACGCTCGCCATGACTTTGCCGGCAGACAGTGTTTGTTTGAACTTTCGCGGCTTCGGCTACTCTGGATGTTTCCACTGAAGTGATTGTTCTTTCGTTTCCGGTGTCGTGTATTGTATCCAGGTCTCGTCCCCAGTGACAATGGAGCCCAAGAATTTCTTGCCATCGGTTTCGTAGGCATGAAGAAATTCGCGGACCGCATCAATCCCTTGCCGTTTGTTATAACAAGAAAATAATATAGAGTCCTGAAAAAATGTATTGTTGCATTGAAACTCCCACGATATACATATATATATATCGACAATTCTTTCGTTCCAGGTATTCTACATCTGTGTTCATAGTCCCACTATGTGCTGACATACACTTATACATGCATTAGTGAATGTATTAATACAATTCTTTTGTTCCAGGTATTCCATATCAGTATTCATAGTCCCACTATGTGTGCTGACGTACACTTATACATGCATTAGTGAATGTATTAATACAATTTTGTTCCAGGTATTCTATATCAGTATTCATAGTCCCACTATGTGTGCTGACGTACAC
The DNA here is from genome assembly GCA_022606455.1 of Callitettix versicolor. Taxonomy (NCBI): domain Eukaryota; kingdom Metazoa; phylum Arthropoda; class Insecta; order Hemiptera; family Cercopidae; genus Callitettix; species Callitettix versicolor. Next base: position 38,512,166 of record CM040187.1, read on the forward strand.
TTATACATGCATTAGTGAATGTATTAATACAATTTTGTTCCAGGTATTCTATATCAGTATTCATAGTCCTACTGTGATGTGTGCTGACGTATACATTATACATGCATTAGTGAATGTATTAATACAATTTTGTTCCAGGTATTCCATATCAGTATTCATAGTCCCACTATGTGTGCTGACGTACGTGCTATATACATGCATTAGTGAATGTATTAATACAATTTTGTTCCAGGTATTCCATATCAGTATTCATAGTCCCACTATGTGTGCTGACGTACACTTATACATGCATTAGTGAATGTATTAATACAATTTTGTTCCAGGTATTCTATATCAGTATTCATAGTCCCACTATGTGTGCTGACGTACACTTATACATGCATCTGTCGGGAACTGTGGAGGAACGCTGGTTTTCCTGAGTCTACCTCGTCTCCCCATAGATTGATCTCTAGAGCCAAGATAAACACCGTAAAACAAACTGTTGCTGTCATAGCACTCTACATTGCCTGCTCTTCACCGTTTATCTGTGCTCAGCTGTGGGCCTCTTGGGACCCCAACGCGTTGTCTTCACCGTTTCTGCAAGGTGACGGAATTATTAAATATTAACTTTAATTTATCAAAATAGTGATAATATTTTCTTTACAAAAAAAATAGTATTAAATAGTTGTTGTTTCAATTGAAATTGTCTACCATCTTTTATTGTTGCTTTAAAGATCAAAATTGTTTAACTCCTGTTAGTTTTACTGACTTTCAAATTCAATCTTTGGAAAAATTTTGCTTGTCTATAACAAAAAAACGCGTACGATTTGTAAACGTAAAAAATAGTTCAAAATTAAAATTCATGAGATGTTAGTTATCAACTGATTTTCGAGATACTTAGTTATTAAGAACCAGTTTTATTTTACGTGGATTTTGGTTACTGAAAGGGAAATATTGTTATTGGTTTTTTAATAAAATTACTGTTGTTATTAGATAACATTTTAAGTTTATATATGTATATATATATATATATATATATATATATATATATTTATATTTATATAGGCCCTATATTTATTTATATATTTATATATATATATATATATATATATATATATATATATATATTAATTGAAATATTTTAATGGAAAAATGAAACAACTAACGTTTTTTAAAAATATTGCCTTTTATTTCCTGGAACGGTTTATTTAAAACTTTTAACGTTTCCAGGAGCAACGTTTACCATCCTCACCCTCTTGTCGAGCCTGAACAGTTGCGTCAACCCATGGATCTACCTATCGTTTAACCGTGAACTGATCAGGGCTCTACGCTATGTGATCACCTGTTCTTGGAATAAATCTGACTACCGGACCAATAACAAGTCCGAGTACAGCGGTGGTAGCGGTTCCTCGGGCTGTGGGACTAGCGGTTGCAAGAGGACGGTCACTGAAATCACTAATGCAGTCAACCTCCAGGTGCTCAACCAGCCTGCGGTCACTTGCTACGCGACACACCCAGAGGTAAAGCGATGGGTCATCAGTATTCCTGTTGAGAACAAGAGGTAATGTCACACTTTGATGTCCAGTGCACTTCAAAGCTAATTGTACTTCTGAATTATTGTTAATTTAATTTTCAACTGATTTAAATGTATCTGTTATTTATTTATAATAATTATAATTTATAATTATCTGAAATATTTAATTGTTTAACGGGTCTAAAAATAGGCCCTACTAATTCCTGAAATGTTTTTCAAAAATTGAATATTTTAAAATAAAATAAAATACAGTTTTTAATAATTTTTTTGAGTTTGTTCAACTATGTATTGATTTTTTAAAAATTTTTTCATGAACTTAAATAATTTATTATGTTTCACTTAAGTTTCGTGATATTAAATACATACAAGTTTCGTGTATTGTTGATAACATGTGTTTGATACACACAACGTAATTAACAATTTACGAAGTGCCTTTACCATTTTATTCACTTATTGAACTTGTGTACTTTAAATAACAAAGCTTTCTGAATAGTTAAACTTAATGATATGAGAAACACAGAAATATTATTATTTCTTACTTACTTTTAATACTCAGTAGGAACTTAGAAGCAGAAGCATAGCCAAAAGGTTTTGTTAAAGTCGAATGTTTGTGTGTTGTTTGTAGGGATCCGAAACCTGGCATCCGATTGTTTCGTACGAACGCCTACGACTCACAGGTTAATAACGCCACACACAACCGGTTGTTGAGGAGGTACGAACCTTGCAGGGCAGCTAGGTGCAGGCCAGATTTGTAATGTCAACCAAAAGAAACTGGCTCAATTAGAGATATAAGATTTTGTGATATAATACTAAATGTACAAAGAAAGAGTAGTTGCTGGTGTTAAACCGAGGTATTTTTACAGGCTCTCCACATATGTTTACTGTTATGTAAGGCCGGGTTTGTATACAGGATCTCCACATATGTTTACTGTTATGTAAGGCCGGGTTTGTATACAGGCTCTCCACATATGTTTACTGTTATGTAAGGCCGGGTTTGTATACAGGCTCTCCACATATGTTTACTGTTATGTAAGGCCGGGTTTGTATACAGGCTCTCCACATATGTTTACTGTTATGTAAGGCCGGGTTTGTATACAGGCTCTCCACATATGTTTACTGTTATGTAAGGCCGGGTTTGTATACAGGCTCTCCACATATGTTTACTGTTATGTAAGGCCGGGTTTGTATACAGGCTCTCCACATATGTTTACTGTTATGTAAGGCCGGGTTTGTATACAGGCTCTCCACATATGTTTACTGTTATGTAAGGCCGGGTTTGTATACAGGCTCTCCACATATGTTTACTGTTATGTAAGGCCGGGTTTGTATACAGGCTCTCCACATATGTTTACTGTTATGTAAGGCCGGGTTTGTATACACAGTTAAATCAGCCTGAAAATCATAGTTTTTTCTCTTCTTTACTTTGCGGTAATTATACAAAGGATCACTTTTTTTATCCGAACATAAGACAGGGCTAGGAAAGTTGTGAATTTTTGTATTGTCATGCTCGAGCTCAAATTATTGCATTTAACAATTTAATTTTGAAAAAAAATAAAGCAAAAAGTGCATTACAAATGCCTATATTATTTTATTAGGATTTCAAGACTAGTGATGTATAAAAAGGAATACAGTTAATTTAAAAAAAAATTGTTTTGCATAGAAATTCATTAGATAAAGCGCATGAAAGGGGACGTATTTATTTTTATATTTTTTTTAAATAACAAAAAACTTCAAGATATAATATATAAAAGTTATTATTTTTTTATGAAAAATGCCTTTGAAAATAATAAATTAACAGTTTTATTATAAGAAGTTTTAAGTATAAGTATCAAGTCTAGTTTTGGTCCAAGACAATTTGAGATTTAATTATGAACAATGTTCTTTGTAGATACGCTTAACGTGCAAGTAATATGTATCAGAGTAAAAGCACGGTTAATTAAAGCTAATCAAACATGTCTGTTGTATAGTATCTGTAAATATATCTGACCATTTTTGCGTGGCAAAATTATTTGACGAAAATCTAGTGCTGGAATTTCAGAGTTAATCTAGGGCTAATATTTCTTTAATTTGAAATCTCGGGAATAAAATGAAACTAAAATATACTAATTTAGGAAGTACATAATATTTTTTTCTTCTTAAATAATGGTCAGTACTTCTAAAAATACTTTAATTTATTTTGTACCCACCCTGTACCCATAAAGAACAGGATACCTTGTACAGAATAAAAACAAAATGTTATGTTTATAAAAATTGAAATAATTAATTTTGAATTAAGTGTTAAGTGTACATTTATGATATTGATGTTACAAAGTAAGTCTTATTTAAATAAATTTTCGAAGTTAATACGAGACATGTCCAGAAAAATTACCGTTTAGTAAAAAATTGATTTCACATGAAAGAGGATACGTTAATCTATTTTCTACAAAGTTTCGACCAATGTTCAGCGACTTACTTGTCATAGCGGTCGACCAACTCTCGCCAATGATGTACAGAGTGTTTTATGTCTTTGTCCTTTTCAAAGAAAGTAACCGCTTCATGTGCAAAAACAGGCGGTAGTCGAATGGCGTCAAGTTTGGTTTTACAAAGACCACTGTCTCACTACACCGAGTAAAAAAAAAAATGTCAAATCACTGCCAAATCGCTAGGATTTGTGGACATCAGTAAGCAATTTTGGAACCCATCGGGATCACAGTTTGCGATAACCTAAGCGGTTTGAAATCGTGAAACTTGCAGACATTCGTCAGAAAGCGTTGTCACTGTGAACCGTCACTGAATCATCGTTGTCACTCCGTGCCTCACCGTGGTTCCATCATCCATCACGCGTTAAATTTTCACAGCAAACGTCTTGAATTTGACATGAATTTCGGTTGCTTTAAATTCCGTGCGGCCAAAACGGAATCTTGACAGAACGGTTCATGATTGTTTCGAACACCTTCAAAAAACTGAAAACACACAAATCAACCGTAATGGCGTCAATGATGAGGCAATGAACCAGAAAGATCAGTGCGCATGCGCGGAGCACCGATAGCAGCGCTACGGTGGCGGTAGAACAAAACGTTACTTACGTTCTGAACGCGCCTCGTATAACTTTTTTAATGTATTCTCACATGAATATTACGATACATGTTACAAAGCCTATCGTTAAAAGCTATAAAAGTCATAATGTTTGCTTTAATCAGAATGTTTTTGCTACGCTTGTTTATGTTACTTCATGTGTGTGTACGTGCACGTGGGATATGAAGCATCTGCATAATTAGTATTATCATTGTTCAATACAATTTCGCCAGTAGATTTGCAAAACAGCATATATATTATTATTTCGTGTTTGCATTTGTTTAAATTACCTCAATTCTTTGGTCAATTATGACCAGTTGTAGCTCTGTTTTATAAACCTATTAAAATACATGAACTTCATTAGTCAATATATATATACGTTTGTGTGCACCTGATGTGTTTATTTATATAAACTCTTTTATCAATTTATGAAAAGACTTAAAATTAATTTATATTTGTTTGGATTAGATGTTTTATATCAAGCTTGGAATGTATTCTTTAAATTTATAATTAGATATTATGTATTACTTGCAAATGATAGTAATGTTTAACAGCCTAGACATTACAACTTCGCCAAGTAATCACAAAGCATTGTCTACTACGGTTGTATAAAAGAGAAAATAAAACATTAATTTGTGTAAGTAAATTATTGTGTTACGGTAAACTGTACATTAACTTATTTGTGTATGTGTTTCTGATAAATGTTATTCTTTTCTTTATTTGGTAATGCATTTAAAAATTGAATTCAAACTGGTTTGAATTCCAAACAACATATTTAGATCCTATCTCTGTTTATGGCATTAATGTGTTATTTAAAAATGTTTACAAAACGTAATTTGTTCCAGGAAATCTTTTATATAAATTCAAAAATGGTTTTGTATGGTTTTCCAAAGCAGCCCTAAACATAGAAAACTAGTCGCCGATATTTTACAGGAAAAACAATTAAAAACATAAACATTAAATTTTAAAATATAAATAGTTTCAATTAACTGAAGTTGTGTTTTTTCCTAAGTAACGCCCACGTTCTCAAAACCAATTTCATTTTTGTATTGAGGTTTCGAAAAATGGGTAATAAAACCCAAATATTCCTAAAAGCATATTGTTTGGGCTTTCGACAGACTTTGACCTTTCAACACACGTTTGGCCTTTCAAGAGACGTTTGGCCTTTCAACAGACGTTTGGCCTTTCAACATATGTTTGACTTTCAACAGACGTTTGGCCTTTCAACAGACGTTTGGCCTTTCAACAGACGTTTGGCCTTTCAACAGACGTTTGGCCTTTCAACAGACGTTTGACCTTTCAACAGACGTTTGGCCTTTCAACAGACGTTTGACCTTCTACAGACGTTTGGCCTTTCAACATATGTTTGACTTTCAACAGACGTTTGGCCTTTCAACAGACGTTTGACCTTTCAACAGACGTTTGACCTTTCAACAGACGTTTGGCCTTTCAAAAGACGTTTGACCTTCCACAGACGTTTGGCCTTTCAACATATGTTTCACTTTCAACAGACGTTTGGCCTTTCAACAGACGTTTGGCCTTTCAACAGACGTTTGACCTTTCAACAGACGTTTGATCTTTCAACAAGCGTTTGACCTTTCAACAGACTTTGACCTTTCAACAGATGTTTGGCCTTTCAACAGACGTTTGACCTTCCACAGACGTTTGGCCTTTCAACAGACGTTTGACCTTTCAACAGACGTTTGGCCTTTCAACAGACGTTTGACCTTCCATAGACGTTTGGCCTTTCAACATATGTTTGACTTTCAACAGATGTTTGGCCTTTCAACAGACGTTTGGCCTTTCAACAGACGTTTGACCTTTCAACAGACGTTTGACCTTTTAACAGACGTTTGATCTTTCAACAGACGTTTGACCTTCCACAGACGTTTGGCCTTTCAACAGACGTTTGACCTTTCAACAGACGTTTGACCTTTTAACATACGTTTGACCTTTTAACAGACGTTTGGCCTTTCAACAGACGTTTGACCTTTCAACAGACGTTTGGCCTTTCAACAGACGTTTGACCTTTCAACAGACGTTTGACCTTTCAACAGACGTTTGACCTTTTAACAGACGTTTGACCTTTCAACAGACGTCTGGCCTTTCAACAGACGTTTGGCCTTTCAACAGACGTTTGACCTTCCACAGACGTTTGGCCTTTCAACAGAAGTTTGACCTTTCAACAGACGTTTGACCTTTTAACAGACGTTTGATCTTTCAACAGACGTTTGACCTTTCAACAGACGTTTGATCTTTCAACAGACGTTTGGCCTTTCAACAGACGTTTGATCTTTCAACAGACGTTTGACCTTTCAACAGACGTTTGGCCTTTCAACAGACGCTTGACCTTTCAACAGACATTTGACCTTCCACAGACGTTTGGCCTTTCAATATATGTTTGACTTTCAACAGACGTTTGGCCTTTCAACAGACGTTTGAACTTTCAACAGACGTTTGACCTTTCAACAGACGTTTGACCTTTCACAGACGTTTGGCCTTTCAACAGACATTTGACCTTTCAACAGACATTTGACCTTTCAACAGACGTTTGGCCTTTCAACAGACGTTTGCCTTTCAACAGACATTTGGCCTTTCAACAGACTTTTGGTCTTTCAACAGATGTTTCTGTACTGTTCTCAGTTGTGCAGTGTCAGTGGACAAACACAAAAGGTAAAAGGATCTGCGGTTAGATTGTTACCTCCACGAAACAATTTGTTTTATTTTATATAAACAAAGGGGATGCTATCTTTAAAATGCCGACTTTTATCCACATTTACATAAGAATTTATTGTGCTTGTTTTACTGCAATCCTGTTACGGACCACTTAGAGCTAAATGTTTTTGTTAAACAATATGACTTGCTTACCTCTGCAGTCATACCAGCTTCTCTGATGATATTTTAATATTACTGTGTAAACGTTTTTAAAGTTTTGACAATTTCGTATTTTTGTCGTTAGGTTTGGAAATAAAAATTATTTCTGATAATTTGTGATCGAAATACATTCCAATGTGAAATAATTTTTATTTATCAAAAATAATCCTCGCGTAGCCTAGATGTTAAGCAAATTTATTACTTTGCGGTAAATAATAAGTACACATTTAAATCAACATTGTATAAGTGTTTTCTTAAGTTTTTGAAATTTTGTAAAGGTTTTAGTGTTGTTATCTTACTTTATTGATAACGTACCTTATAGATAAGTGATATGGTATAGTAACGAAAAAAGAAATTGTTTTATTTGCTGCTTTCATGATATTAATAAAATAAATTATTTAATGAACATCTTACAGAGTATACATAAACTGTAATAGGAATGTTAATATTAATTAAACTGAATGTTAATATTAATTTTTAGTCAAATATTTAAAATTTACAAATTAATATAATCAAGCTATGAAATATATTTTGGATTTATAAAAGTACAGTGTATTAAAAGTGGGAAAAACAAATCGTAACTTATAAAAACTTTTGTTGTTAATCCCACTTTGGCCTACGTTTACAAAACTTCATTTCCTTTCCCAATTCTTTGACTTATAGGCTGTCCCTTCTTCTCCGGAACGCTGATCCAGAGTCTTAAAATATTTTCTCTTTTTTCGTAAGATTTTACAGTAATTCATTAATTGAAACTCAGCGAAGTTTCAGCTCTTGATAATTTTACGTAAATATTTTTTTCGTCATTCCCTTCATACAGCCTTCAATCCTTGGTTCAAAGTAAATCCTTTAAATCAATGTCAGTCAACGTTTTTAAATGTTTGATACAAGCTCAATTTGGTTCTCACAAACATTGTTCTGTCACCTCTATCCTGTATTTGTTACCGCTGCCTATAGAGGTTTACTATAGGCCTATTTAATGCCAAAAAATATTCTTAATTTGCTTTACTACTTTTGTAATTTCATTCATTCTTAATTTACACTTACTACAGGAAAATCTGCTAGCTTCAGTACTTGCAATTTTTCTACCGTTATATATCTCTGTACATAGTACTTATACATAGGTATTTACTTATTTCCACGAGCTTGTGAGTTCCCTTTTTACCCAGATATAAGTAGTTTCCTTGTATCATGAAAGCTACTATCCTCCAAAGGCTAAACATTGACCTATATATTACTAAAATATCATCATTTCCCGCTGTTAAAAATCGTTTATAATTATTAAACAATAAAGTTATTATTGTTATCGTTTAACTACTATTAGTTATGGTTTCAGTAACATAATATAGACTGAAACAAAACTAATTGAACCTTCTATAAAACGTATTAGGCATCTACCTGAAATTTATGAAATAAATTTGTTTGAAATTATTAGTCTTACACATAATTTAAAGAAAAAATATACGATCAGAAATAATTTTTTAATTTTTTTAAACTATCAAAGGAAATGCATTTTAATTGAGTTTTTAACGTAACTAAGCTTGTTTTGTGTAATAACTACATTACTTGTGTTAGCGCAACCTCCATGTATCTTTTTGAGGTGTTAACATCTGTATATGTATCGAGAATCACGGTCATTTAAAATATACAAAATTCATAAATATTTCGCCTCGAATTGTTTTGAAAATCGTAATTTGCAATGCATTTAAAAAACTGCACAAATTATCATTTTGAATTTTTAAAATCTGTTAAAATTAATAAATGTTTTGACAGGGTTAGTTTTTTTTATTTTCAATGTAATTTAAAAGTTTAATATCAGATAGGCCCTACGCATATTTTAATGCTGATTATGGTGGTGAAGTCATAATTTCAAAAAGGATAAGACTTTTGAAAAATCGTTCCTATCATATCAGCAAGGCATTGTTTATTAATTTAACACACTAAACTACATTGTCTCCAATATAATAATTTGGGCTAATTGATTTTACCGCAACACGCTGAGTTACACAAAACATGACAATAAACCCGCGTGCATACCACGCTGGGTCTAAACAGGAACATTGCGGCCAGTGAACACTTTTGTTCCATTTCGTGTCCTGAATATTTTACTTTTCAACTGTCCTTTTCGTTCCATATTACTGTATAAAGTATAACGAAAATATAGTGATCTTGAAAAAAAGTAGGTATTTTAATTTTTATTACTCTTTACACTGTAAGGACCCATACTAGAATGTATTTCCGTGTGTGTGTGTAGCTTACACACAGCTGACGATTAAGACATTAAAGTGATTGATGATATTTTCGCATTCAAGCCTCGTTTAATCATACCTTAAAAATAAAATTAACCCCATTTTTTGACAAAAAAAACTATTCAAAATCTTTTTTCATGAAAATCAGGTCTAACGATTTTTAAAAACATATTCAGAAAAATATGAATGAGACGTTATAGTCTTGAAAAACCAAATGAAAAACACTGTGAAATCTGCATGGTCTCTTAAAATCTATTAATGAGTTTTGATTAAATGTTGCTCACTTAAAGTTCACTTCAAAAACACGTCAATTTTGTACACATTTTAACTTAAAAGTATTGTTCAGATAAACCAAAGCAAACCCTCACCTCCGTCCAGTTTCAAATTAATTGATGCATTTTTATGAAATACATCATGTAGTTTTTCATATCTAGTGACTGTAAAATGGTGATTATATTTTCAAATAAAACTGATTAAGGTTTTTTTGTGGGAAAACTGATAAAAATCATACTTTTCGGCTATAACGACTACAATCACATTTTGCTCAAATGTACTTTGTAAATATCCCAACAAAACGGATAGGTTCACTACGCTCCAAATGTCGGTTCATCAGAGTCTGCTCAAATTTTGGTTTGATTTTAAGATTCATAACTAAAGTCAATGAAGTAAACTTAAAAAAAAACAATTTTTAGGTTCCCAAATAAACCTAAAAAACCAAAAATAAACCTTGACCTTAGTCGAAATTCTTTGATTTTCGATTCACCTTCGACATATATTTTTTTAAATTTCATTTCCGCAGAGGGGTACGGACTAGCTGCACCTATTGAGAGGATTTAGACGTCCCTCACGGTACCCGAGTCTAACACACTTACACTTACAATGCTACACTTACGACTTTAACGTTTTACACTCACAATTACATTTAGGGAGGCGATAATAGCCTCAATGTGCTTTTCGTCTTAAAATAACAAAAATTTATTTCAAATTTGGTACACTGAATTCCATACGCTCATTTCGTAAAATTAGTTTTTTTTAATTTTTTCTGTAATTTTTTAAACGGATTTTTTCAGATGAAACTGTTAAACGTGAAATATTTCGTGCAATGCTTTGGCAACATTTATTTTTAAATATCAATAAAAGTCACTTTCAAGAATATATTGTATAAATTCTGTCTGATTTATGGCAATAAAAGAATGTTAACGAAACAAAAAGTAACGCACGGCAGCGGGTAACGAAGTAAAATGTTTCGGATTATTTTTGTAAGTTCATTTATTAAATTTAAATATATTTACTTCCCGTATCACACTGCACGTACATTGGCAACATGTCTGCCAACTTAGCAAACTTTAAATAACGTCTCAGCAAAAAAATTAAATAAATTTAAAGATTTGATTTATGCAGTGAATAAAGAATTACTTTTTACGTCAGTAGAGGAGAAATGAGTATTTAAACACTTTAAACCTCACATTTGATTTTATCTTATAGTTAGTACAAATAATGTTTTGCTACTAATTAAAACGAATTATCAATGTTTTGATGCAATAAAAATGTGTTTCAAGTATTATTTAATCTTCATAAATTATTTTAATGGTGGTAAAGTTTAAATATACTCATTAGAATACAAAACCAACGATATCAAGTCAGATGCTCTAGAACAGGGGTCTCCAAACTTTCCAGCCTTAGGGCCATACTGATTACTCCAGTAAGTTCCGAGGGCCAAAACCATATTATCATTGTTGCCGGTGGTTAAAAGTGAAATAGTCCACTGATGAAAAAAAAGTCCGAAAAACAATGTTATGAGTAGTTAGCCCATGACCATATCAATGTAGATGTCATATTAATAATTATTCAACATAAAGTTAGAATACTTCAGTAAACTAAATTTAATTTGCTATAAAAAATATGTTCTCTAAATGGAGTTTTCAAGTATGCTAGCTCTCCGTGGGCCGGACAAAATCTGTCCGCGGGCCGGATGTGGCCCTCGGGCTGTAGTTTGGAGACCCCTGCTCTAGAATATAATCCTTGGGGAGGCATAAGCACCCAAACACAGGATCTGAAATATGCTTCGATTCAGACATTATAACACGTTTTTATAGATCGTTAAAATGCTTAATTAAAGTTGTTGTTTTTTTTTTATTTTAAGGCGAAAAGCATATTGAGACTATTATCGCCTCACTAAATATAAGTGTGAGTGTAAAACGTTAAAGTCGTAAGTGTAGTGATGTAAGTGTAAGTGTGTGTTAGACTCGGGTACCGCGAGGCACGTCTAAATATGTATGGTGATGATTTAATCAGATTTTCAAAAGTTGTAAGATTAGAACCATTATTAATTTAAATTAAGTGTTGCTTTAATTTTTAAAACTCACTGACATTTTACCACAATAAACAGATACATCTTGTTGCGATTATGACGTTTGGCACGCTCCATGAAATGAAATAATTTCTACTATATTTTATAGCCTGCATAAAAGTTCATTTACAGTTTTTCTAATTTTGTAAATTGTCCCCTCTACCTAGAATATATACTATATACCTGGAAAAATCTTGTGCTCTAATTTTAAAGAAAATAGATTTTGTAAACATTTTAATTTAAAAATTTAGAAATTTGTACAAAACGTAGCTGTGAATTTTGGCTAAAACGTTTTTGTAACTCAATACCCACAAATATTTGTAATATTTGTATACCAAGACAAAACTCATTCCTTCAAATCTATGTATATTTGTAACACAATAATTAGCATAGAATGCCTCAGTAAAATTTAATATTTTAAGAACGCATAGTATTACGAATGTAAATTTCCATCGCATTGAATGTCTGTGGTTTTTATTACATCCCCGAGTTTGTGTTTCATTATAAAACTAAACAAACTATGCTAAGAAACAAGAAGTTGAAAATATATCTTTATTTATCATTTTATACGTTTAACGTTTTAATGTAATAATAATATTAAAAGTCTAGTAGATACAGTAGCAAAGAAGAAATTTCATAAAATTACTTTTTTGTTTACATCAGTGCTATCCGTTGTGACATATTTACTTTTTTCAACTGGGGCACTCGGCACACGGGAAAATAAGTAAAAATTATTTTTATGTCTTTTTAATTTGAAATTATTAAATGTTTCCAAACTTTTGAATGAATGAACAACTAAGCTGTTATGTAACACCCAAAATATTGTAATTTTATGGTATTATAATACAATAATACTTGATGTGATTTAAATATTTTATTGTGAAATGTATTTAAATTAGTGTAATGTAAAATTATTATAAAATATATATTATTTTTAATAAAAATAGTAGGATAGTAAATGTACTTATCTTGGTTACCTTAATTTATAAACCTCACTACTCCTGCTTCCTTTAACATTGAAATGAATCAAGAAAATTGTAAAAGTTGAAATTTTTAAAAGGTTAATTTTGTATTTTTAATGGGTATGGAGTGATTTAGCATATTTTAAACTGACAATGGAATATTATATTAAATAGGTATCATTTTACATGATTTGTCGATGATTAAACAAATATAAAATAAAAATACACACAAAAACGTATATTTTCCCTCTAAACTTTGTTTTCGCTATTTTTAAGTATTTAAATAAATCACAATGTAATAAGGCATCTATTTTTGTGTCACAAATATTTTTACACAGGGCCAGGTTCGCTAAGTATTGATTAGTCTGCAGAAACGAAGAACAGTTTTTAATGTACAATAATGCGTTGCCACTACAGAGAAAAGTGTTGCTCTTTATTAAAAGTTAAAAACTTGTGGGTTGTATCAGTTATGTAGTTATTATTACCGTATTACTACTGTTTAAGTAGTGCCCTAAATGACCTAAATAATTTGCTGTCATTGCCAATATATCAGGCCACAATATCAGGCGCTCACGGTAGGCAACCAGCATACTGTGTTGTGTGTTGTTGAATTTGAAGGGGTCTTGCATCACACACACAGAAAATAGGTGATTTCAGTTCCACATTGAATATTATTGTTATAGTTAAACTGGATTATTGGTGTTTGAACTGTTTTAAACGTACTTAAAAGGTTGCAAAATTTCAGTTTATTTAATGTCGCCATTACCTTACCTTTTGTAATGAGTATTGCAGTTAAATTTAAATTAATATCTACCGTTACTGATAAAACTTATATTATAAAAATACTGTTTTATAAAAGTAGAAGTTATTTGAATTAAAAATAATCGTTTTTTTGTTGTAAAATTCAGAATTTTCTCAGGAAATCTTCGTAATTATGTTTTATTACACATTTGTATTAGAACTAATTGAGTAAAAATCTAAGAGCTTTGAATCTTTCTGATGGGCCAAAATATATGAAAAATTTATTATAATCGACTATTTCTAACGACTACAATATCGTTTAGCACTGATCATCCAGTAAGCTTATCCTCGTTCTATCACAGCTGTTTTACAATATCGTTTAACACTGATCATCCAGTAAGCTTATCCTCGTTCTGTCACAGCTGTTTTACAATATCGTTTAGCACTGATCATCCAGTAAGCTTATCCTCGTTCTGTCACAGCTGTTTTACATCCAGTAAGTTTCGTTCTGTCACAGCTGTTTTACAATATCGTTTAGCACTGATCATCCAGTAAGCTTATCCTCGTTCTGTCACAGCTGTTTTATTCGTTTAGTTTAACACTGATCATCCAGTAAGCTTATCCTCGTTCTGTCACAGCTGTTTTACAATATCGTTTAGCACTGATCATCCAGTAAGCTTATCCTCGTTCTGTCACAGCTGTTTTACAATATTGTTTAACACTGATCATCCAGTAAGCTAAGTTTATCATCCAGTAAGCTTATCCTCGTTCTGTCACAGCTGTTTTTTTACAATATCGTTTAGCACTGATCATCCAGTAAGCTTATCCTCGTTCTGTCACAGCTGTTTTACAATATCGTTTAACACTGATCATCACAGCTGTTTTAGTAAGATCATCCAGTTATCCTCGTTCTATCACAGCTGTTTTACAATATCGTTCCAGTATCCTCGCACAGCTGATCATCCAGTAAGCTTATCCTCGTTCTGTCACAGCTGTTTTACAATATCGTTTCCAGCACTGATCATCAGTAAATCATCCAGTAAGCTTATCCTCGTTCTGTCACAGCTGTTTTACACAGCATCCAGTTTTACAATAATATCGTTTAGCACTGATCATTCAGTAAGCTTATCCTCGTTCTGGCACAGCTGTTTTACAATATCGTTTAGCACTGATCATCCAGTAAGCTTATCCTCGTTCTATCACAGCTGTTTTACAATATCGTTTAGCACTGATCATCCAGTAAGCTTATCCTCGTTCTGTCACAGCTGTTTTACAATATCGTTTAGCACTGATCATCCAGTAAGCTTATCCTCGTTCTGTCACAGCTGTTTTACAATATCGTTTAGCACTGATCATCCAGTAAGCTTATCCTCGTTCTGTCACAGCTGTTTTACAATATCGTTTAGCACTGATCATCCAGTAAGCTTATCCTCGTTCTGTCACAATATTGCAGTTTTATCAATATCGTTTAGCACTGATCATCCAGTAAGCTTATCCTCGTTCTGTCACAGCTGTTTTACAATATCGTTTAGCACTGATCATCCAGTAAGCTTATCCTCGTTCTGTCACAGCTGTTTTACAATATCGTTTAGCACTGATCATCCAGTAAGCTTATCCTCGTTCTATCACAGCTGTTTTACAATATCGTTTAGCACTGATCATCCAGTAAGCTTATCCTCGTTCTGTCACAGCTGTTTTACAATATTGTTTAACACTGATCATCCAGTAAGCTTATCCTCGTTCTGTCACAGCTGTTTTACAATATCGTTTAGCACTGATCATCCAGTAAGCTTATCCTCGTTCTGTCACAGCTGTTTTACAATATCGTTTAGCACTGATCATCCAGTAAGCTTATCCTCGTTCTATCACAGCTGTTTTACAATATCGTTTAACACTGATCATCCAGTAAGCTTATCCTCGTTCTGGCACAGCTGTTTTACAATATCGTTTAGCACTGATCATCCAGTAAGCTTATCCTCGTTCTGTCACAGCTGTTTTACAATATCGTTTAACACTGATCATCCAGTAAGCTTATCCTCGTTCTATCACAGCTGTTTTACAATATCGTTTAACACTGATCATCCAGTAAGCTTATCCTCGTTCTGTCACAGCAGTTTTACAATATCGTTTAGCACTGATCATCCAGTAAGCTTATCCTCGTTCTGTCACAGCAGTTTTACAATATCGTTTAGCACTGATCATCCAGTAAGCTTATCCTCGTTCTGTAACAGCTGTTTTATGCAACCTGTTTAATAATTAGTGTATTAAAACATTTCAATAAACACTGACAATGTTGGTCTATTCAGTCACTTAGAAAACGCCTATTTTGTTATTTTATTTAATGTGATTATTCAAAATAAAAATTAGAGGTTATATTTAACACTAAAATGTAAAATTTTAATTTATAACAATAAATGGCTTAATATCCCAAAACTATTAATATTATTTCCAAAATATAAACAACACTATGCCTGACAATACTGGAGATACGGTAGGGGGAAAATCGAAATGTAAAACTAGAAGGTAGGGTCTTGTTTTTGTGTTTCAACTCGACCTTTCGGTGTTTGTTTGTTTGTTACCCAGTTTTAGCCAAAAGCACTGACCTATTATTTTGAAATTTATGAAGAAATTACTTAGTATAAAGCCCAAATGATGTATATGTAAGATTTTTTCCGTTTCAAAATGGCGGTCTGTGATTTAACGATGACGTGTGTAGTTCTGGCCAAACGCACTGACCGATTGTTTTAAAATTTTGTGCGAAGATACCCTGTAAAAAGCTCAAACGATGGTATTTACTTCCGTTTTAAGATGGCGGCCTCTGATTTAACGTTGTTGGTTTTTTCCTGTAGCACTGGCTGAACGCGAGACGTATCATAATTTTAACTACTTAATGGAGAATGCGCATACAATGTTCAATTAAACTGGTCTACAAAATGTCCAATGAACTGGCCTTTATAAGTAATTTGTGGCTAGCCTAGACTGAGTATTTAGATAAAGAAAGAAAAACAATATTAGTTCATCATGCTAGAGCAACGCGTCCGAACTCGAATGGCGTTAAACTGTTAATAAAATAATTAGTTATTACAAATATTTTAAACAAAAACATTTTATACTCATACAATAAAAGTAAACTTATGGAAACAGAAACTATTTTTGACCAAGCGAAGTGGGGTCTGCGTTTTAAACTCGAACGTTCGGCGTTTGATTTGTGTGTTGCGCAGTTTTAGCCAAACGCATTGATAGTCCAAATGACGTAGATACTCAGTGGCGGCCTCTTACTTAACGATGACAGGTGTACACAGCTTCGGCCAAACTCATTGATCGATTGCTTTGAAATTAGATGCAAAGATATTAAAGTCCAACTGACGCGTGTATAACACCTTACCTATTTACTTCCGTTTCAACGTTGAAAGTGTAGATACTGATTATTTCTTGTAAAACTGGCTGAACGGTAAGACCTATCATAATTTTGACTATTTTGTGGAGAAAGATCATACAATTTGCAGTAAAGTTGGTTCAATAACATTTTTAGTAATTGTGTTTGTGTGTGTGTGTGTGTGTGTACTGCTATGTATACTGTTCTTTGAACTAGTAGTATAGAGACAAGATCATACTGCTATGTATACTGTTCTTTGAGCTAGTAGTATAGAGACAAGATCATATATAAAACTGTGAGATTAGAATAAAATGTAATGCAAAATATTTATTAACAGTTTCTTATATGACTTAAACAAAATTTAAATAAATGAATAAACATACATACAAATATTAAAATATGTATAAATTCATTTTTACTGAAGGTATTTAGAAATTAATTCAAAGTACAATTAACTTTATTTAAAGATATTTTTATTCCTAATCTTTAATGTAAAATTAAATTACAAACGAATTCTTTTATTTACATTTTAATTAACGTGATCATAAAGCAGTTACTTGATGTAAGTTAATTATTGGACTTTTTTAATAATTGGCCAGTATTTTAATTTATTTTCCCGCAGGTGTGCAGACTAGCTGCATCTATTGAGAGGATTTAGACGTCCCTCGCGGTACCCGAGTCTAACACACACTTACACTTACAACTCTACACTTGCTACTTTAACACTTTTCACTCACACTTACATTTAGTGAGGCGATAATAGCCTTAATGTGCTTTTCGCCTTAAAATTAAAAAATATATATATTTAAAAACTGACACAAAGAAAAACATTGTTTTATGTAGACTGTTAGTTCACTGAATAATTAATTTTGTGCCAAAAAACATTAAACTCTTTCTAAAAAACATTATTTAACATTGCCTGTACCTTCCTAAGAAAATGTTTTCCTATTGTAACCGAAAACATCATTTCCGAATCAATGTAGTGTATTAATTTGTAAATAACTCATTATTTTTAATTAAACTGCGTCAGTGAATGTAAGAGGTATGCCAAATAATACAGGATAGACTATATAAAAAGACCCCAAATTGATACAGGTGGATTAGAACTGTGGTAATGGGTATGAGGCGAACAGGGTGGAAGTGAAATTGAAGGCGGTGCAGGGTGACTAGTGTAAGTAGATTCAGTAAAGCGGGGTGTTTATTTGTCTGTTCACTTGTAACTGTAATTTGTCAACAGTGCCTGTGGCTGAAGGGAGAATATTGCTTTCTTTGTTCAGTCGTAACCCGTAACCTTGGAAGTTAAAGTTAATTATATTCTTCCTTTCCCAGATGTAGGCAATTACTTCAATGACAATTATTATTAAATGAAATGACATTTATTGTTTTTTAATTAAATGCAATATCCTAAAAATACAAGCTTTACATCGTACTGCATGCAGATATTACTAAATTCCTTATACAAAAAAAATCTAATCTAATAATTTTATCCTTTATTACAGGAAATAAACAATGTCATTCTAAAGTCTTCACTTGTGTGGAATGTTACAAAAAATGTATAAAGTAGCTTAGGTTTTTTTTGTGTTTAACGTCCGACTATTGTGCACACTTGGGCTAATGCAGACAATGGGATGCTTTATAGCGTATGAAAATGCCAAGCCCTGGCCGGGAATCGAACCCGGGTCCTCGGGGTGAAAGCCCAGTACGCTATCAACTAGGCCACCGAGGCCGCTTTATATATATATATATATATATATATATATATATATATATATATATATATATATATATATAAGTTATATAGACAATTATTGTAAACTTTGCTAGATTTAGTGTTAGACTTAGCTATATTTAATGCTGACAGTTTAGCTTTTAACACAGTAAGCATTTTCATGTACCTAGAGAAGAAAGAGCAGAAGCTCAGTGTGAATCGAGGTTTCACTCAGTTCGCATCTCAATGCATATGAGACGAACTTAAATAATTATAATAAGTTTTAAGTGAATATTAAAGTCTTATTGTAATTAATAAAAAGTTGTTTTTTTAAAAAGCGACGTCCCCGAAATCATACCATAACTGGCGCAGTCGGTAGGACACTTCGGGAAAATTAGTGCATATAATTTTCTTCAGTTTCAACTGTTAACCGAAGTGTCGAACAAAGATCAACCGTTCAATTTAATAAGTGTATATTATTAAATTGAACACAACCAACCGGCAAAGTGAATATTTGCAACCGTAGAGTGAACATCTACATCCGAACCAAAGTGAAGTGAAAAAATTGTGTAAAAGTTCAGTGCATCACGCAATGAGCATAGAGTTTTGGATTTTGTAAGTAATACAAAGAAGAATAACCTTTGTGAATCTGTATACATTATCCTTAGTTATTTATAACATTTTAACTTTAAATAATAATTAAATTAAATTTTTACAATGGCAATTCCTGTTTTAAAGAAGGAATATCTAGATATGATTCCGGAATATTCTGGAGAACCTACAATGTTAAGTAGATTCATATCAATTTGTGACAAAATAGTTGCTAAATTTTATGTAGCTAGTAATCCAGAAGACTTTCAAAATGAATATTTGATGTCAACGATTTTAGCTAAGTTAAAAGGATCTGCTTTAGAACTAGTTGTAAGTTCTAATAGTTATGCTTGGTTAGATGTAAGGAAAACACTTTTATCTTGTTATTCAGACAAAAGAGATTGCTTTACATTAAATCTTGAAATGGCTGAACTAAAACAAGAAGTCAATGAATCACCATTTAAATTCTATGACAGAATACAAAAATTGTTAAACCTGCAAATAGCATATTTTGTAAATAAAGAAGTAGGCAACCATTTGGTACTATGCGAGTACGTCCAAAAATTAGCTCTACGAGTTTTATTAAGAGGGCTACAGGAACCATTAGGTTCTCTTATGAGAACGAAAAATCCCACAACTTTGGGTGAGGCACTTAACATGCTTACAAACGATTTCCAGTTTTAAAAAAACGGATTATTCCAAACAAACCGTTCCAACATTCCACCAAAAAACCAATATATGCCAATCCGTAAACCAATACCTAACCATCAACAAAACCCTTACAAACAATTGCATCAACCACCACAACCCAATTCTAACTATGGACACAGACAACCTTACAATCAGACACAAAAACATTTCGTAACTAATTATACTCCAAAAACAGATCAAAGTTATCGACCCACGCCAATGAGCATTTCGACTAGACAAACGGGCACCGCGATTAGACAAAATAAGTTATACCAGATGACCGGCAAGCAGGTTGACCAAGAAAGCGATTACCACGCGATGTACGAACTGACGAGGCAAATACCTAATATTTCCTTATCAGACCAGGATGTAACAGACGAGAACTCGGGAGAACAATGTTTTGACTACAACCACACTGACGAAGACTGTGAAGATAACCACTTAATCTCACAATCCGAAGAGAATAATTTTTTAGAGATGACCAACTCAGGAACCCATTTTCGATAATGAATCTGAGGAGTGATAACAATCACTTACCTTTTATATACGATCCGAATACTAACTTTAAAATATTAATCGACACAAGTAGTACACGATCTTTTATAAGAAAATCATTAGGCCTAGAATGTTTTAAAACAAGTATAATTAAAGAACCCTTTGAAGTAACCACCGCACATGGCGTTTCAAGAGAAAACTTTAGTTGTAAACTACCTTTATTATTTAAAAAAGCAATGAAATTTTACCTGTTTGACTTCCATAAACAATTTGATCTATTGCTAGGTTTGGATAACATTAAAGATTTGGGAATACATTTAGATTTTATAAATAATAAGCTAATCTTGTGTGGTAAGAAGATTCCTATTCATTACTTTAACACGGAAGAATACGTATCACAAAAAAGAACAGACTCTGTTAAACAACAAATTTCAAGTTACATAGTACAAGCTAGAACCAGTCAAATTATGAAAATTTCAGTAAATAATATAAATAACGGTGAAGGAGTGTTAGCATATAAACAAATAAATGGGTTAGAAATTCCTCAATGTTTAGTAACAGTACGTAACGGTGAAGCTCTTTGTCCCATTACTAACAACACAACAAGAAATATTAAATTGACTATAAATGAAAGATTTAAATTAGAACCCCATAAGTGATTACAATATTTATGAACCAAAAACATTGGACAATAGAATTAATTTTAATATGACTGATTACAAAAGTCGAAAAAATATTTTTGATTTGTCAAAAATTAGAGTAGAACACATGAATTCGGAAGAAAAAATTGCCATTACTAAATTAGTACAAGAGTACGCAGATATTTTTCATGTTGACGGAAATAACTTGACCTTCACTAATCAAATAAAACATATAATTCGAACCACAGACGAAATTCCCGTATATTCTAAAAACTACAGATATCCAGAAATTTATAAAAACGAAGTTAACAAACAAATTGATGATATGCTGAATCAGGAATTATTCAACCTTCTCAATCCCCGTGGAACTCTCCAATTTGGATTGTACCCAAAAAGCAGGACGCCTCCGGTAAACAAAAATTTCGACTAGTAATAGACTTCAGAGGCCTAAACTCAAAAACAATTGAAGACCGATTTCCTTTACCAAATATAACAGATATTTTAGACAAATTAGGACGATCTCAATATTTCTCGACATTGGACTTAGCTTCAGGATTTCACCAAGTGGAAATGGACCCAGACAGTGTAGAAAAAACAGCATTTTCAACAGAAACCGGACATTACGAATTCTTAAGAATGCCTTTTGGTCTAAAAAACAGTCCTCCCACATTTCAGAGAATTATGAACAATGTTTTAAGGGGAATTCAAAATGAAACATGCCTAGTATATTTAGATGACGTCATAATTTATTCGACCAGTCTCCAAGAACACATACAAAGACTTAGGGAAGTTTTTGACAGATTAAGGAAAGCAAATTTTAAAATTCAGTTAGACAAAACCGAATTTCTTAGAAAAGAAGTAGCGTATTTAGGTCACCTAGTAACAGCAGAAGGTGTCAAACCAAATCCAGATAAAGTGAAAGCAATTAAAATTACCCAATTCCAAAAACCACCAAACAAATTAAGGGATTTTTAGGTCTATTGGGATACTATAGAAAATTTATTAAAAATTTTGCTGGAATTACGAAACCTTTACAAACTGTTTGAAAAAGGTGCAACAATCAAAATAGACGATCCAAATTATATAAATTGTTTTGAAACTTGCAAGAATATATTATCTAATGAACCTTTGTTACAATATCCAGATTTTGAAAAAGAATTTAATTTAACTACGGATGCTAGTAATTTTGCGATCGGGCAGTGCTTAGCCAAAATAAGAACGGAGCTGATTTACCTATAGCCTATGCGAGTCGAACGTTAAGTGATAGCGAAGTCAATTATTAGGCGATAGAAAAGGAATTACTTGCTATAGTATGGGCAACTAAATATTTTCGGCCCTATATCTACGGAAGAAAATTCAAAATTTATTCGGACCATAAACCTTTACAATGGCTTTTTCAGTCAAAGAACCAAATTCTAAACTTCTTCGGTGGAGACTTAAATTAGAAGAATACGATTACCAAATAGTGTATAAAAGGGCAAGTTAAATCAAAACGCTGACGCACTTTCTAGAATACAACTAAACGTTAGCGATACCAGTCCAGTGAACTCAGGATCAACGACCGATCAAGACATTCAGCAAACAGTAGCAGAATCAGTAAACTTATATTTTCCAGAAGTAGACGACGCTCAATCGATGTTAGCCAACATGGATGAAACGGAAGATATCTTAGTCGACTTGGCAGCAGCAGAAGATAACGCAGAAGATAACGCTGAAGATAACGACCAGACGTTACATTCAAATTATGAAGGTAACACAGTGATTGAAATGCCAATTTTGGATGAACCTGTTAATTTTGGAAAAAACCAGATAATAATATCTCTTGTAAACTATAACCCCAAAAAAGTAAAAATACAAAAATTATTTAACAACAGTAAAACAAGATTCATTGTAGAGATATCTAAAAATAATTTCGATAATGATGCCGTAAATTTTGTAAAACAATATTTAATACCAAATATAAAATATAGTATATACTTTGAAAACGATATTTATGAAAGATTTGCAACTTGCATAGCCAGACATTTTAAAAATTCGCAACTATGGTTAATTAAATGTACCACAAAATTAGTGGACATAACCGATGAAGAAGAGGTTCAGGAAATCATAAAAAATTATCACGTAGGGAAAACCAACCATCGTGGAATTCAGAAACATACGAACAAATAAAAAGAGATATTATTGGCCAAATATAAAAAATCATATTCAAAATTTTGTAAACAACTGTGACATTTGCTTAAAAACAAAGTACGAGAGGATACCCTTAAAGCTAGAAATGAATTTAACACCAACAGCTACGAGACCACTACAGATAATGCACGTGGACAGTATTACGCTTGATAAGCAAAAGTTTCTAAGCATTGTTGATAGCTTCTCTAGATATGGGCAGATGTATTGCATTGCAGGTGCACAGGCTGTCGAAATAGTCAGCAAATTCTTGGAGTTCTTTTCTCATCATGGCATACCAGAAGTTATAGTAGCAGATAACGGCGTGGAATTTAATAACAGGTTAGTAAAAGAAATGATGGATTTACACAAAATAAAAATTCATTTCATAAGCACACAACATCCACCATCGAATGGGATGGGAGAAAGATTACATTCTACACTAATAGAACATATAAGATTATTAAACAACCAATCTGAATTTAAAAATGAAACAATAAAAAATAAAGTAAAATATGCAATAATCGCCTACAACAACAGTATACATTCTGTAACGAAATTAACTCCGTTTGAAATTTTAAATGGACACATAAATTCCAATTCACTTTTAGATATTGACGTTGAGAGACAAGTTATGAATGATTACGTTGCCACCCACAAAGAAAGGACACAAAGATTGTATGAGATTATTAGAGAAACAAACCAAAATACAAAGGAAAATATTTTAACTAAAAGGAATGTCAATAGAGAATTAGTACCCGAAATTCCATCTGATGTTTATGTCAAAACTGTACAGAAACAAAATAAAACTAAAAAGAAATATAATAAAGAAGAAGTTACTTCAGTAAACGCGGAATTAAAAACGGCAAAAATTAAGGGAGACACCCTAACACCAAACAAAAAATTCATCTATCAAAAATTAAAAGACCAAGGAAAATCAGTAAAATTCCAAAATCTAATGATCCTTCTATAAATCCTGTTCCAGGTCCCTCCTCTTCCTTCAGGGAGTAATTAAAGATAAGCTAGAGATAATTTATGTAGAAAATAAGGTTAATATTAAGAAAACTATGTATACTTCAACCAAGTATAATTTCCACAAAATAATTGTTCAGTGAAATATAAAAAATTCATCAGTTCTATAATAATAAATTACCATTAGAGCCATAAATAGAAAATATGTGGGCATTTGAAAGTGTAATAGACGTAAGTTGAAAATTAGAGCTAAAGAAATAGTATATTTGCTGAAATTGCTTATTGTAAATGAAATAGACTATAATATTTATAAGTTGTTATTTGTACCAACCAAATATGAATCAGGATATATAACTGTAATTCCTAGAGTAAAATATATGTTAATGTCTAAATCTAAGTTAGGTAAGGTTAAACTCTTAGGTTTAAACAGTAATTGTAAGAACAAAATTCATTCAAAATCTCTATGCTCATTGGAACAAATAACTAATCATAATCTTGATTGTGAAACATCTATAATACAATCCGGCAAGACGGACAGCTGCAAATATTCTACATTGGAGATTCCTGAAAATTTAATATGGATTCCTGAGATGAACCAATATTTGGCAATTTTACCTCAAAAGGAAACTACAGCAACTATACTTCGAGGGATCTACTTAATCAGTCCCAACAATGATTCAATTCTTTATCAAGATAAACAATTGTATCATTTAATTTAGACGCTATATCAAAAATTCATCAACATTCAGTTACTACAAGAAAAATCAGCATCTGGACCATCATCATATTCGGAAGTCTTCTCTTGGTGATTATTTATATTGTGTTTAAAAGATTTTCGGGAAAGGACCAACGTCAACCCAGCACTCAACCACCCCCGGAAGTTTTGTTTAGGGATGGAGGAGTTATATAGACAATTATTGTAAACTTTGCTAGATTTAGTGTTAGACTTAGCTATATTTAATGCTGACAGTTTAGCTTTTAACACAGTAAGCATTTTCATGTACCTAGAGAAGAAAGAGCAGAAGCTCAGTGTGAATCGAGGTTTCACTCAATTCGCATCTCAATGCATATGAGACGAACTTAAATAATTATAATAAGTTTTAAGTGAATATTAAAGTGTTATTGTAATTAATAAAAAGTTGTTTTTTTAAAAGCGACGTCCCGAATCCATACCATAACTTATATATATACATATATATATATATATATATATATATATATATATATACATATATATATATATAAGAAGAATACGTTAGTATCGCATCTATATTTACAAATCTATGTAAGATTTTCAGCATTATACTTTAGAAAGTTAGTTACTAGGGTGCACATGTGCAAAACGTAAAATAATGATTGCATAATGAAAACAGTACGCGCTTAATTAATGTCACGTAGAATGTCTTTGTGTATAATAAACTATAATAATAAAATAATAATAATAATAATAATAATAATAATAGTAATAATAATAATAATAATAATAAAATTAATAGTAAACCATTAAAATTATGGATCAAACAATCCTTATAACTAGCTTACGTCAAAACTAATCAGTATTTCAAAAATTTAAATAACAAACGTTATTTTAAGTAGATAAAATAAACCTTTGAAAGAAAAGAATTCTAAGTGGGTTAGCATTAGCCCTCCTTGGCTCTTCTAAATTGGCCTCGAAATAAATTACACCCTTAAGTTTGTTTTAGACAGAACAACCCCAACTCCGGAATTAATGCATTGCCTAAACACAACAATAATTATAATAGCTTTTATCTCATTAAATTGGCATTACAACTTAAGTAATTGTATGAAATAAATAGCAAAGTATAGTATATGTATATAGTTTGTATATGTATATAGTTTTCAATTTTGAAATTTTAAAAATGAAAATTTTAAAAAATTACGTGTTCTCAGAGCTAGGGCCTACTTGATGTCAATGAAGGACGTAATATTGAATTTGAAAAGCTTTCAAAATACAAAACTGTCTCAGAACTGTAAAGCTGCGTTTGGTTTTGTTACGTTCGTGTAATTTAAAAGGTGACCGGAGCGGCATCGAACGAATTTGTGTTCTCACACGTTCCGCATAATGTCGGTAGGTATCAGAATCACGAAAGCAAGTTTGTTTTCAGTATGCGTGTGTGTGTTTAAAACTAATAGTCGAATTAATTACAAATACATTTTTTGTGGAGCTTAAGTTAAAATCTGTTCGATTTGTTATTATTTTGTTTTTAGATAGTTAATTTGTTTTACATTCTATTTGTTTTAAGTAGTTGATAATTTTCCAGTAACAGCAAATTAATATTCAGTATAATTATAATGGAATGGACGAACGAATTGACTCTCGGCTGACGTAAGTTCGGAACTATTCGTTCGTTGGCGATAATTTAAAAGTAGCTTGAGTAGAAACCTTGTCACAATCTGATCAAATACATTCAGCAGTACATTAA
Organism: Callitettix versicolor; assembly: GCA_022606455.1. NCBI lineage: Eukaryota > Metazoa > Arthropoda > Insecta > Hemiptera > Cercopidae > Callitettix > Callitettix versicolor. The sequence goes on from CM040187.1 coordinate 38,538,989, forward strand.
ATATCATAAATAAATATTCTCGAAAAAATTCGTAATTCTAATACAACCAAAGTTTTTAAACCAGTAGCAAACATTACTTGTGAATATTTCTGAAATCTTTAAATTGATTTCAGTTACGAGCAAGCATATAAAAAAACTTACCAGAACTTTTAAATACATATATAACGATAAATATAAATAATAAAACAAATAAGTTTTGTGACTGAACAGTGTTAAACAATTTGTGAAATAAAGTATTGTCACAACGGGTGGAATACTGTTAATACGTTAAAAGAACTTAACTGAACAAAGTACAACTTATACATCTCCTACTTCCAAACTCTGACAGACAGTTTTTGCGCTTAACGGAATGCAGTGTTACAGTCACGATGAGTAAGAAACGTACTTTCATGTAATTTGAACTAATTAAAATTACACATCAAACACATCAGTTTTAACCGTACGGGAAAATAATGACCGAGCACATTCTGATCACTCTTTCTATTGTTGCTCATACACACACACACACACACACACACACACACACACACACACACACACACACACACACACACACACACACACACACACGCGCGCGCGCGCGCGCGGTAGAGCATTGCCTTGTTGCTGTCGTTAAGTCTTGAGATCATACAATCAGTTCTTTATATTCGTCAGTTCTTCACACGTCACTATTCTCCTGTTTTAAAACATAGCTCGCGAATGTTTTTTTTCTCCAGCATTTTCTTGATCACAAACACTTCAGGATTTCTACTTATCACTTTGTCTATTCCTTTCCTACAGAAGAATAATCAGTCGTTTCTTCCTCTGAATCCCTAAAGTCTGATAACAGATTCTTCATCTGCATTTTCAGTTGTATTACCTTCTCTGTCATGTCTTTCCTTTTTGTAATGTGAATACTTTTTCAAGGAAAAAATCTGTAAAAAGTAAACAGGCCAAAATGAACGCTACTTCTGTCCATACTGTCGCGCATGCGCTAATAGTCAAGCCATTGAAGAGACGTGTAATCAAAAAGGCTGTGACAATTCTCTTCACTGGCGATGGCGCATATGTGACATAAGTGACTTCACTGGAAGTGACAGTAATTTTGACCTTCAAAACTTTGTTTGAAGAAGTAGAAATATTAGGTTGCTATTGTAGCATTTTTTTTTTTTAAGGCGAAAAGCACATTGAGGTTATTATCGCCTCCCTAAATGTAAGTGTGAGTAAAAGTGTTAGAGGCGTAAGTGTAGGTGCAGCTAGTGTGCAGCCCCTGCGGGGAACATTTAAAAAATGACATATGAGCACAACGGAAAAACGGAGGTAACACAACGGAAAATGCAGATGGTCGAAGGACGTTCTACCAGATTTTCGAGATTGGTGTCTGTATTGTGGAGAGAAAAAGACGGTTGAATATATGCGAACATTTAAGGGATCATTCAAACAAGTCCAATATCTAACATTTCAATTTTTTTCATTTCATATAATACTCGCATATTGGTTACTCATTATATAATAAGGAATTTATTTATTTATTTGTCTTGAACAAAACAAATTGTTTTTAAAATTAATTTGGTAAAGTCAAAACGTAGAGCTAAAAATATTTATTTTGTAAAATGTAATTTTCGTCAAATATTTGAAAATGAAAAAACTTCACAATTTGAACAAAAAAGACCTAATACGAGGAGTCAGAAGTATGTTGCACAATATTTAGATATTTTTTTCTTTCATTGATTAAAACAATTTTATTTGAATGCTTTTTACATTAAATTATTAAAAACATGTTATAAATATATTATCTATTCTGCGAGTCTAACATCAAAGATTTTAGAATCACTGAGACCTTTTCAGAGCACATGTTTTTAAAATTTTGAAGTTACTATTTTGAAAATTTACTGACATTAAATTGTTTTAGTGTCAGGTTCCAACATGAACACAGCAAATATAAAGTACACTAATATAAAGTACAGTCAGTTACATAAAATATGCGTTTACGAGTGGAAGTGCATTAAACACGACTCCGAACTCAAAGCGTAGTGATCTGGGTTAATAGTTTTTAATGAAATATAACTAAACAGCCAGTCACGTGTTTGATATCAAATAATTATACTAATGGAGCAATAAAGACTATTTTATTTCGTGATGCAGGTAAACATTAATTATGCAACACTTTATTGCACGATAGCATTTTATTGCCTGAAAGTCATCTGGAAGTCATCAGATGAAATAAAGTCACTGTACACAGCTCGCGGCAACATAATTTATAACTTCATTAATGTCTTCCTGCAAAACAGATCGATGTTAGAACACTGTGTTCTACTTATAAACAGTTGTGTTCGAATAAAGAGGCTATTATAGGTTGTTTTGTGAAGAGACAGAAAAATAAGGAAGAGCTATGTGAATTGGAAAGGCAGCGGAAGTCACGTTTTAAAATATCTTAAAACTAGAATTCTGTAAATATCATCGATCACAAATCAAGTATCCATGAACATGAGACACGCAATGCGTTTTAAAATCAGTGTGTATATTCCCGGGAATGAATCGGTTTTTGAAATTTATTTAGGAAAAGTAAATCACAAATGCAAATTCAAATTTAGGAGTTTTGAGCGTAAATCTTTTTCAGTGATTACGTTATATCCGACTTTAATTACAGTTTTTTCATTCTAATGTCAGTTCAGTTCGTTGGAATTTACATATCTGTTTAAGTGGTTTTTTCACCTGCAACTTTTGTGTATTTTAATAAATTACATTAACATTCTAAAGTTAATTAATTCAACGAGAAAAAAAATATCAGCTTCATGAGGTAAGCTTGCAGCTTAAACTTTAACCTAACATTGTAATACTTAAATGCAGCTGAAACTTTAACCTAACATTGTAATACTTAAATGCAACTGAAACTTTAACCTAACATTGTAATACTTAAAATGCAGCTGAAACTTTAACCTAACATTGCAATACTGAAATGCAACTGAAACTTTAACCTAACATTTTAATACTGAAATGCAGCTGAAACTTTAACCTAACATTGTAATACTTAAATTCAGCTGAAACTTTAACCTAACATTGTAATACTTAAATGCAACTGAAACTTTAACCTAACATTGTAATACTTAAAATGCAGCTGAAACTTTAACCTAACATTGCAATACTGAAATGCAACTGAAACTTTAACCTAACATTTTAATACTGAAATGCAGCTGAAACTTTAACCTAACATTGTAATACTTAAATTCAGCTGAAACTTTAACCTAACATTGTAATACTGAAATGCAGCTGAAACTTTAACCTAACATTATAATACTTAAATGCAGCTGAAACTTTGACCTAACATTGTAATACTTAAATTCAGCTGAAACTTTAACCTAACATTGCAATACTGAAATGCAGCTGAAACTTTAACCTAACATTTTAATACTGAAATGCAGCTGAAACTTTAACCTAACATTGTAATACTTAAATGCAGCTGAAACTTTAACCTAACATTGTAATACTTAAATTCAGCTGAAACTTTAACCTAACATTGCAATACTGAAATGCAGCTGAAACTTTAACCTAACATTGTAATACTTAAATTCAGCTGAAACTTTAACCTAACATTGTAATATTTAAATGCAGCTGAAACTTCAGGCAATATTCTAAGTACGAGTATAAAGTTAAAATAACGAATGAAAAGTTGTTTTGTGGTAGAAAAAACTACGGCTGTTTTAAACAGAGCACATTTAAATTGTTTTAAAATGTCTGCATTTGTACTTATTATTACTCAAATTAATTCGGACGTTTGTCTTCAATTGTGTATCAAACAAATAATAACATGAATAGTTTGTCATCTCGTAACAATTTTAAAAACAGACAAAAATTTTGTATTTGTGTTCAACTCGTACAATAGCTTTGTGTTCTCTTTTAGATTTGCTTTTGGGTCGACATGTTATTGGCCAACTAATAAATAATTAAACAGGAATTTAATTGAAAAGTTGAAAATTTTAAAATTCCCAAAGAAACAATAAACGCATTGATGAGAAGCGTGACATTTATGAAGGACTTAAGCTTTACCGAGAAAATAACCTAACCTAAGCCAAATAAAGTACATTTTAACTTCCAATATTTAAAGGAAATAATTAAACTAATAAAAATCAATACTTCGCTTAGTCGTTTTCTTTCAATTTTGTAAATTTCTTTAGAATTTGGGAATAATTCCAGAACTAATCTGTGGATAAATTAAATAATAGCATAATTTTAGAATGTGTTCTTATTTATACTCCATGGTGTGTTTGAACAAAAATTGATAACATTTTAGTGGGGAATAATACAGTGTACAAAGTTTGAAAAAAAATTCATGAACTATTTACCATTATTTTTTTAAACGCCCATATTGATAATTTATGACATCAAATATTTTGAAACCGTTGCTTAAAAACAAATAACACAAACTTGACAATTAAAGCAACCCATTAACAACGTTGTTCCTCTTAACCTCCATTACTGTACCGCGAGGGACGTATAAATCCTCTCGATAGGTGCAGCCAGTCTGCACCCCCTGCGGGGCTTACCTTTGCAGTGTGCAGTCCAGAGATGCGGAAGACTTATTGGTGTTTTAGTCATCTCAACCACCGAACCCAGTTTTAATAAGAAAATATTTTTAGTATCAAACAAATACCTTTTTATACTCATTTGACGATAAAGAGGACGATTTCCTCCTGTTAACATGTCTGTATCAATTAAAAAATGTTAATCAATTTTAAAATTTAAATTAATTTCTTTTCACCTGAGTTCATTAAAAGCCCTGAGAAAGATACTACTTTTCTTCCCCAAATAGAAATGTTAGGAGAATGGGATTCCTAAATACATCACGTTGTGTTGGTCACACTACACACTTAACTATTGCTCCTTTTAACGCTTGGATTACCAGCGATTTTGTACAGTATAAGCTATTTATCACGTCCGAGGTCTTCGAGACCACGGTACAGTGTGGCCTTTCAGAAATGTTCTCAAGGTAGATGTCTGGTATCATGCTGCATACTTCTGTAGAAGGTTACGCAATATGTTTGTCTTTTTTGTTATTTTATTCAACACGTTTTTAAAAAAATAATAATTCAGAAACTTACAAAATGTTTACCGTTAGTAATGTTTTAGTTACGCTGTTAAAAATTTATTAAGTTTAAAATTAACGAAATTTTCACAGAACAGATCTTTTTAATACACACATTACAACATACAATGAACCAGTTGTCATGGTAACAAGGCGATATTTAGAAATTTGACGGATAATAATTTTTCATAAATTTCATATCAGGCACAGAGTTACAAACAAAAATGTTTATGCACACAGAAACAATAATTTTACTAAAATGTTTTAATATTGTAAATTATTTTTCAAAGGTGTAGTACAATTTGTTTAAAAACACAATAAACAATTTAAAACTAAATATAATTGAATTGGAATATTTTTAGAAATTCTGACAAACCTGCTAGTAAGTAATATAGGACTATCTAGTATATGTGATGAAATATGTTTTGAATAACATGTAATCTACTTTTAATCGTTTTACATTAGGATTTCTCTGTTTAATGTAAGTAAGATCAAATTCCAAGTTTACATTACCGAAGAACCCCAAGGCTCACCTTTGAGGTGGAAATTAAATATTTCAAATACACAAGGAGAACACAAGAGAAAGCGGAAATTAGTGAAATTTGTGTCACACAAAAAAGAGTTAAAAGCTAAAAGCCGACTACCGCGTTCTTGCCAACGGCAGCAAGGCAAATACACTTCAAATAATTTATTCTTAATTTCCATTAACTTTATTATTAAAGTTAATAATAAAGTTTTGTGCATAATTTATTAATACAAAGTGCAGAACAAATAGACTTTGAACTTAATTCTAAAGAAAATATAAAACATAAAATATATAACACAATATATGATTTACAGTTATAACGATACCAGTGTTTCAATTATAGGCTACATAAATAAACATAATCAACTCAGGGTAACGTATCATAAATCAACAAATCCTGAACTCAACCTTAAGAAAAGAAAGCTACCACCATCATCATTCACAATCCACATTAAATTAAATATTATCTCAATAATGTTATTGTAACTGTTATTTAGGCTTAAACAGAAAACATAAATAACAAAATACATTAATAAATTATCAATATATTAGAAAATTAATAGAAAATCTATTAGAAAAGTGTTTGTAGATGAATAAGAACAAAAAAAAGGAAAAACTCAATAATGAGGAATTGTTATTCTTATGGTATAAACACTTAAAGGTAGAAGACAATAATTAAGCAATTTCTTTGCTTAAACAAACTAAATAACTTGAGGCTGCTCAGTAACCTCAGTTTTATTCATGGTTAAACTTAATTCCCTTTACAAAAAATATTAACACAATATATAAACTTCAAAAACTTTGTGAGCGATACTTTTTAATAACAAATTCAAAATTCATCCAGTGCTTTAATCATCAGACTTGAGAACATAATTAATCAAAAACTTATAATCCTTTTTTTATAAGCAGTGAAAGTTCACAGTCTGTTTTAAGACCTACCTAATGTACTAGATTTAAATTCATCATTTTATGTTGTTAAATCATCCATAAGTCAGTTCACATAAGTCTTTCACCCTCACAACCTCCAATTGGTCACTAACTAAAGTTAGCATAATTTTTAGACTTTACTTGCAAAATTCCATAATAAAACAGTTTATTTAACAACGTTAAGAGATCTTGTATGTGGAGATAACCGAGGCACAAACTGAACCTTGAACACGACATTTTTTGTATTGTAAAGTAAATTAAAGAAACCAATCATTTTGATCACTGTTGTATCAATATTTACTTATTCAGTACAATACATTGTACAATAGATATACGATACAGTATTTTGTAAAATATAAATATATGTACTTATGTATTTTTGTTTTGTTTCGAAGTGATGTACACGTACCGACTCTCTCAATTCAGTATTATAGAAGAAACACCTTGGCTTTGATCTGGACCTTTAAACGTTCAAAATGTTCACAAGGACAGTCAGATTGGATTAACTGAAAAAATAACGTCTGCCATGAATAACCAGTAACCATGAATAAAACTGAGGTTACTGAGCAGCCTCAAGTTATTTAGTTTGTTTAAGCAAAGTAATTGCTTAATTATTGTCTTCTTAAAATTGTTAACTTCTACCTTTAAGTGTTTATACCATAAGAATAACAATTCCTCATTGTTGAGTTTTTCCTTTTTTTGTTCTTATTCATCTACAAACACTTTGTTCTTTAAGTTTCTAATAGATTGATAATTTATTAATGTATTTTGTTATTTATGTTTTCAATTTAAGCCTAAATAACGTCAGTTCTTCGAAAATTACGGGTCAGTTTCGTTAAAATTAAAGATTAACTGGAGAATTTAAAGTGATTTTTTTTAAATTAAATTATAATACATTATTTTTTTAATAATTGTGTTTTTAAAACTTTAGCGTTTTGAATTTTGATTATACTTTTTGGTGTTGACAGCGAGATAAATGTGAATTTTTAGACTAATGGAGTTACAAATTATTAGATTATAATTTATCTGTAACTAATATAGTAATATAAAATAAAATATAAATTACTTTACACTATTTTATACATTTCTTACGCCTAAACACATAGAGTACCATGGCGTAACAATCAACTAACGTAACAGTAAAGAAACTGAACAAATATCTGAGTGCATACGAAGTGGCGTAAGTATTTTATGTTGCGATTTTTTGTTTGAGCTTAAGCTTGATAGAAACTGGTTAATGGTCGTAGCACACAGCTGTATCGCTGGCGTGATACAAGAATTTCTAAAAGTATTTTTCTTAAACTTGCCCTTCCTCAAATTCTGATAATTAAATTCTGCATGTATTAGCATCGTATACTTTCAAATTAAAACGAAATGAAACCCTGACCACAGTCAAAAAAAATCTTGATTACGGATTTCACGTTATAAAGAAGGACAAAAGTTATAAATTTGTAAAGATTCAAAATAACAGCCATTTTGAGTCAAATTTCAATCAAATTGGATTCAAAATTTTAACGACCCCTCAATATTGATCTATAGGTCCAGGATCAATGCTCATTTCAAGGTCATGGATCTAGGTCTTGCTCCAGTAACTGATTTTTCCAGTGAAAAATCACTAATTAAATTTTTTAATAATATATATTATAATAATTGTGATTTTGTCCGTAGGATTACAATAACATTCACGCAGTGTCAAAATATCTTTTCCCAATTAATTAATAGCGGAACTTTTTAACATAAGTTAATACTTCTTTACTGTTTTATAACTGAGGTTCTCATTTTTCTGTTTTACCATTTTATAATTAATGCTGCGTAGTTTTTGTAACAGCCTCCTTCTCTTTCCTTCACAACTGAAACACAAAGCGCGGGAAGGAATTGCTTATCCTTCACAGCAAATCATGTTTGTATTGTATCTTGTTCTAAGGAATGGTACCGCAGTAGCGGAATACACAAAGAGCACGTCGTCGAGACCTTCTTACTGCAGTAAGTACAGTTGTACTTCGATAAGCTTCGCGGTAACTAAACTTCAGTTATGGGCAATAAAATTTAAAAAGGTTATACTAAAATAAAAATAATAATCACGGCAAGTAGCTGTCTCGCTAACGTGATGGAAGCAAACTTTCAAAAGTAATCATCCGTTTTTTTTAACTATTATTTTACCGTCATAAAGAGCATTACGATCTGCACGTATAAGCATTTTAAACGTTCAATTTGCACTGAAAATTGCAAAAACGAACTTTGGCGGCGTCAAATTAATTTCATAATTTCAATAAATTTTGAAAATTTAAAATTCTAACTTACCCAGTTCTTAACGTCATTAACAAGAGTGAAATTGTATTTTCAAAAATATTTAGGACAAAAAGGTTATGAATTTTAAAGGTACAAGATTATTGATATTTGGTTCGTCACGTTGAAAGAAAGTAACTAAGTTTGTTTTAAGTAGAATAACTTACTTCTTCTTTTCAAAAACAATTCAAGATTAAAATTAAATTCTCAGCACTCAAGGTTAAATAAATACATGCAGCCAGGTCGGTCCTAAGGGCCTATTTTTGTGGACCGCCTGGTTCACTTCAAATATTACCGACAGCGACCAAAAGTGTCCGAGTGTACGTAAGTCCTCACTGTTCCTAAACGTTAGTGTGTTTTGTTCTCTACTTTTAACTAAATCCAACCAGTTCGGTTCTAAATCTAAAACACTTTTCTATTAGCAAGTTTAGTGCTTAGGACCGCTGCGAGTGTACAACCAGGACTTCTTGCCAGGTAGGTCTAATAATTACAGATCCTTGACCGATTAAAAATAATATCTGTGCCATATAGATTGGTCCTCCAGGTATAGGTGTAGCTTGCGAGTGTACAACCAGGACGTCTTGCCAGGTAGGTCTAATAATTACAGATCCTTGACCGATTAAAAATAATATCTGTGCCATATAGATTGGTCCTCCAGGTATAGGTGTAGCTTGCGAGTGTACAACCAGGACGTCTTGCCAGGTAGGTCTAATAATTACAGATCCTTGACCGATTAAAAAAGAGGACTGCCTCCTTCTACCGATTCTCAGAAAATCATTAAAGAGCTAAAAGAACGAAAGCTTGCATGTGTAGATGCTGTCAACATAATGAAAAAGGAAAGAGTTAAAACAGGTGAAGGAACATTTGAAATCGTCAAAGTGCCTTTACCGCTGTTTATGTTGTCTTTGACCACAAAGAAGATATACAAGCCATATACAGGATCAAGGATATTCTTGAGATGACAGTCAAAATTGAGCCATTAAGAAGATCAAACTACGTAGCTCAGTGTAAACGCTGCCAGTTGTATGGTCATACACAGAGATTCTGTAACAGAGAACCAAAGTGCGTAAAGTGTGCAGGCAATCATTTAACGCAGGAATGCACAAAAAGAAGAGACACAAAACCCAAATGTGCTAACTGCCACGAAGAACACCCTGCCAACTATAGAGGATGTTTGGTAGCTAAAACATTCCAAGAAAGGAGAAACAGACTAGTACAAGAGAAATCCAATGATAAAGCTGGACGAAAACCTCACAAAACAAATCCGGAAGTTAGTAAGGGAACATCATACGCACGAATTGTTGCTGGTAATGAAGGACCACAAGTTAAAGAACACAATACAGATGAACTGTTATTAAAGATAATTTCTAGGTTAGATAAACAGGAGAAGATACTGGAATCCTTCAAAGAAAGGTTAAGTAAGCTCGAAAGTATTATACCACCCGTCGTAAGGAAGAAAAGTGGTAAATAAAGATCTTCGTATCGCAGTTTGGAATGCAAATGGAATCATACAGAAGAAAAACAGAATTAACAGCATTCCTAGATCTTCAACAAATTGATATGTGTCTTATTTCTGAGACTCATTTAACAACGGAATCTTGTATTAAATTTAGAAACTATAATTTCTATCATAGCGTACACCCAGCGAATGCCGCTAGAGGAGGTAGTGGAATAATAATCAAAGCTAATATTTCTCATTATGAGGAATTTAAAATAGAAACTGAAGAAACCAAGTCACGGCGATAACAATCAAAACTAGAAGAGGAAATATAATGATAGCTGCAATCTACTGCCCACCAAAACATAAGCAAAAAAGACAGCTATCTTAATGTTTTAAAGAGATTAGGAGATAGATTTTTAATTGGTGGTGATTTTAATGCCAAAATACAGTGTGGGGTTCCAGGCTTACAACAGCTAAAGGCAAAGAGTTGCATGAAGCCGCTTCAGCGCTGGGTTGCAGTTATCAGTCTTCAGGAAACCAACATACTGGCCTGCTGACCTGAAGAGGATCCCAGATCTGCTAGACTTCTTTATTTGTAGGAAGATATCACACAATTATATAACAATTGATGAAAACTTTGACCTGGAGTCAGATCATTCACCAATAATTCTAACACTTAGCGAAAATATCATTAAAACTGAAAGGGTCCCACACTGGTTAACAAGAACACAGATTGGGAGGGCTTCCAAGAAGCACTGAATACACACATCTGTTTAAAGGTACCGCTCAAGACCAATGGACAGTTGGATCAAGAAGCTGCCAAATTTGAAAAGGATATTCAGCAAGCAGCCTGGGCAAATACCCCGGATGTCAGAAGATGTATGGCTGGTATCAGTTATCCTAAAGAAATTACGGAGTTAGTAGCTGTTAAAAGGAAATTAAGGAAAAGATGGCAACATACACGCTCGCCTGAAGACAAAAATAGGTTAAATAATGTTGCTCAAAGGTTAAGAAGGGAAATCTTGCAATTTAAAAACGAGTCCATAAATAAATACCTAAGTAATGTAACGCATACTAAGCAAACGGACTATTCGCTCTGGAGAGCCATTAAAAATTTAAACGACCTTGCATACATAGTCCCCAATTAGGTCTGCAGATGGAACCTGGGCGAAGGATAAACAAGGGAAAGCAGATGTATTCGCTACATATTTAGAACAAGTATTCCAACCTAATATAAACTTTCAATCTCAACAAGAAAATATAACAAATAGAATTAATCTTGACTATAATGTACTTTCACAACAAAATAATGAACATAAAATAGATCTTGTAACTAAAGAGGAAGTGGCTAGGAAATTAAATTTAACATAAATTCAAAAAGCCCCTGGTTACGATTTAATAACTGAGTAGTACTGAAACAGTTACCAAGGACAGCCATTATAAAACTTACTAACCTTATAAATGCAGCTTTCCGGTTGAAGCATGTACCAGACATCTGGAAAATGGCCGAGGTAATTATGATCCCGAAGCCCGGCAAGCCACCTAATGAACCTACATCATATAGACCAATCTCACTACTTCCAATAGTTTCAAAGGTATTTGAAAACTGTTACTTAAAAGACTCAAACCAGTTATAGAGATAAACAATCTCATACCTACCCATCAGTTTGGGTTTAGGGATAAGTATTCAACTATCGACCAAGTGCACAGAATAACCAACATTATTGAGAAAGCATATGAAGAAAAGAAAATTTGCTCCGCCGTGTTCTTGGACGTTGCCCAGGCCTTTGATAAGGTCTGGCACGAAGGGCTAATCTCTAAGCTGGAAAAAATATTGCCAAAAACATATTCTGAAATTTTGAAGTCCTACATAATTGGCAGAATGTTTTGGGTTAGGCAGGAGGGAACATTCTCTAGCATGAGAGAGATTAAGGCGGGTGTACCTCAGGGCAGTGTTCTGGGACCCTTGCTTTATCTTCTCTACACAGCTGATATCCTGCAGCCGGATTGTGTGTCAATCGGCACATTTGCTGATGACACAGTTTTCTTGGGTGTGGGAGACAGTAGTAAAGTAGCAGCTGTAAAACTGCAACAAGCATGCGATGAGTTCGTTACCTGGACCAAAAAGTGGCGAGTTAAAATTAATGAGGGTAAATCGGTGCATGTTGACTTTACTTATAAAAAGGATAAGTATGTTCCGATAGTAATTAATAGCACAAATATTCCATTCAATAACACTGCAAAGTATCTTGAATGAACTTAGATGTGAAGCTGCGATGGGCAGAGCACATAAAAAAAGAAGACCGATTAAAAATAATATCTGTGCCATATAGATTGGTCCTCACATCAGTGATAGGTCCTAGCTTTTAGCGAGTGTACAACAGCAGGACGTCTTGCCAGGTATTAATTTATTTTAGGTCTAATAATTACAGATCTTTGACCGATTAAAAATAATATCTGTGCCATATAGATTGGTCCTCCAGGTATAGGTATAGCTTGCGAGTGTACAACCAGGACGTCTTGCCAGGTAGGTCTAATAATTACAGATCTTTGACCGATTAAAAATAATATCTGTGCCATATAGATTGGTCCTCCAGGTATAGGTATAGCTTGCGAGTGTACAACCAGGACGTCTTGCCAGGTAGGTCTAATAATTACAGATCTTTGACCGATTAAAAATAATATCTGTGCCATATAGATTGGTCCTCCAGGTATAGGTACAACCAGCTTGCCAGGTAGTGTACAACCAGGACGTCTTGCCAGGTAGGTCTAATAATTACAGATCTTTGACCGATTAAAAATAATATCTGTGCCATATAGATTGGTCCTCCAGGTATAGGTATAGCTTGCCAGGTAGTGTACAACCAGGACGTCTTGCCAGGTAGGTCTAATAATTACAGATCTTTGACCGATTAAAAATAATATCTGTGCCATATAGATTGGTCCTCCAGGTATAGGTATAGCTTGCGAGTGTACAACCAGGACGTCTTGCCAGGTAGGTCTAATAATTACAGATCTTTGACCGATTAAAAATAATATCTGTGCCATATAGATTGGTCCTCCAGGTATAGGTATAGCTTGCGAGTGTACAACCAGGACGTCTTGCCAGGTAGGTCTAATAATTACAGATCTTTGACCGATTAAAAATAATATCTGTGCCATATAGATTGGTCCTCCAGGTATAGGTGTAGCTTGCGAGTGTACAACCAGGACGTCTTGCCAGGTAGGTCTAATAATTACAGATCTTTGACCGATTAAAAATAATATCTGTGCCATATAGATTGGTCCTCCAGGTATAGGTGTAGCTTGCGAGTGTACAACCAGGACGTCTTGCCAGGTAGGTCTAATAATTACAGATCTTTGACCGATTAAAAATAATATCTGTGCCATATAGATTGGTCCTCCAGGTATAGGTATAGCTTGCGAGTGTACAACCAGGACGTCTTGCCAGGTAGGTCTAATAATTACAGATCTTTGACCGATTAAAAATAATATCTGTGCCATATAGATTGGTCCTCCAGGTAGGTAGGTCTAATAGCTTTGACCGATTAAAAATAATATCTGTGCCATATAGATTGGTCCTCCAGGTATAGTGTACAACCAGGACGTCTTGCCAGGTAGGTCTAATAATTACAGATCTTTGACCGATTAAAAATAATATCTGTGCCATATAGATTGGTCCTCCAGGTATAGGTATAGCTTGCGAGTGTACAACCAGGACGTCTTGCCAGGTAGGTCTAATAATTACAGATCTTTGACCGATTAAAAATAATATCTGTGCCATATAGATTGGTCCTCCAGGTATAGGTATATCTTAAGTAGGAAAATCAGTTGTTTGTCTTAACACTGTTATTTGAAAATAGATCTATTTAGCTATCCTCTTCTTATCCAATAACACAACAAAGCTATAACCGAATCGATTATTGTGCCAAGTTTTAATTTCAAACGTGAGCGTGTTAGCGCGCGCGCACCGCCGCGCGCGCGCTCACACACACACACACACGCGCACACACACACACACACACACACACACACACACACACACACACACACACACACACACACACACACACACACACACACACACACACTTAGATATTTGCATATACCTAATTTTTATGTCCCTTGAAAAGGATTAGATTTACAAGGTCAAAAGTCTGGGTCATACCGCGTTACAAATACTTCATTTGCTAATGGAAATTTGCTGGTAGATATTAAGGTATTGATTTTTTTTTATTGAAAAGTTACTAGAGAAATAGTTGGAAATTAATTTTCTTCGATTGATTTTCTGGTTTACTTATCGCCTTTCACATTTTCCAACGCTTTGATACTTATTTTACTTCAGAACTGAATTTAATTAAGAATTAGAACCACTTGTGGCAGATATTCCATTATTTGTTCTAGGTTTTATTACAGTCACAGCCTGGTGCCGTAATTTTTCATGGTCTTGTTTGTTTATCTATTATAAGTCGATCAAGTTAATTAAAAAAAATTAACTTACTGTCAGTTGTCTGAGTCATTTAAACATTTTGGTTATTAGTCTGTTCTGAGAATAATGTAAAAACATTTCGAAAGATCTAATATAAATAGTTTGCATTTTGCTGCTTCGATTGTACATCTCGAACAGCTACCATAGGGTAATGTGCTTCATTTTCACTTGTCAGTTACTTCGTCATACTGACAATGAGATTTATTTTTCACCTTAACGGTTTTTTCTCCTTGTACTGATTTTTTCCTTTTTTTATTTATACTTATTCCTATAAAGTAAAGTGTTTTATTTTTTGCCAATTTTTTATTAAAATAAACTAATTGTTTAATTCCCTGCTTATAACGTTCAAGGAGTTTTTATTAGAGATTAGAATAAATAGTTACACACAACTATTGATAACAATGTCTGGAATTATATATTTCTTTTTATCTGTAATAATTAATCTATATTCCTATAATGTGTGATTGTTCATGCAAACAGTTTCTCAGAGTTTAAGTTATATATATATATAACACTATATTTCTAACTCCGATATAAGATGACGAAGATAGTTTAGCTTAAATAATATACCTTTTTATTTTGAACTTTTACTTTTCATCACTGATTTACTAATGTTTTTTTTATTTTTTGAATTTTATTTTTAATCTGATTACATATATCGTGCTAATCCAATCTCGTAACCTTCACAGTACCTGTTTTATTTATTTAATAATTTTGGATTATTTGATTATAAGATTTAGTGTTCTGCCGTAGGAGTGACATAACATTGCAGTAGTAATATTTTCTTTCTATTTACTTCCTACTCATCTATACATTTTTTTAAAAATATATTTACTTTCTTTGTTATTTATTTTATGCACCAGCATTTTCAGAATAAAAACATCTTTTTTATTCAGTTTTATTTTATTTCTCGGTTGGATTTGTCATAAAAGTAAACTTATATTTAGTTTTGATTTGAATTATCTTTTGTTTTGGCTTCTGTTACAGCTCGGAAGTTTGACTTCTCTTGGTAAAAGCCAATACAAACCAATAACGCTTACTACAAATGAAATGAACCAAACAATGTTTGATATTTATTTCAGTAAATAAAACAATTCCGTAGTTCCGTCTTTCAAAGAAGTGATTTTTGCAACAGTGGAGTAATAGTTATTGTACTTTCCTACAAATGAAAAGGTATGATTCTTATTTTTATATTATTAGAAGTATGAAAACATTTTTTTCCTTTTAAAAAAACATAAATATTACGTATAAATTTAACTTTAATTTATAAACATATTAGGATAGTTGTATCGATTAAAAAATACAAAGGCAAATATCATTCGGTGAACTCCTTTGCCGAATTATTGACAAACTACATCACAATCACAGATATGTAAATAACAAAATAAAATATCAAAAACCAAGATATTGCTTAGTATATTTTTCATTGTTTTGGGAACATTGTTGAATATTATTTATTTAACGAATGAAATAGTTTTTAAATAAAAATGTTAAAAAATAAATAAGTAAAACTGATTAGTTAATCAAATATTTCCTTTATATGTAAAATGCTGTTCAAAATGTTATTATATTTAAATGTTTCATGTTTGATGACTGAACAATAATTAAAAACTAAAAAACTTGATTTTCTTATACATAAATATTTTGTACCTTTCTTTTTATATAAAAGAAAGAAATTTGTAAAGATTAACATTGATCAGCTTAAATTATATAATAATGTAAAGAAAATTACACAGTAACACACACACACACACACACACACACACACACACACACACACACACACACACACACACACACACACACACACACACACACACACACACACACACACACACACACACACACACACACACACACACACACACACACACACACACACACACACACACACACACACACACACACACACACACACACACACACACACACACACATATATATATATATATATATATATATATATATATATATATATTTGCATTTTTGTTGGAAAATATTTCTGTTTCTGTGCCAAAGATACCAAAGAATATACACCCCTTCATCCCTACATTTCCACTGTCGAGGTTTATTGCGCCGATATGTTAAAACCCCAAAAGGATAAAACGCTATCTCGTTTCTAAATCGTTTTGGGCAACTGAATAAAGCTGTAAACCTAAATTCAAAAAAAGCAAACATTTTGGTTATCTTGATTTCTGTGTTAAACTTAGGATAGAAGGGAAAATAAATACCGCAATGTGTTTAAACATTCTTTCATCTATTCGTTGAGGGTTTTTTTTCATTTATTCTTTTTTATTTTAAACAGCTTTTACTTGAAATGTAATAAATGTTTCATAATCTTTATTATCAAATTTTGATAAAAGTTGGACCGTATATTTGTTTAATTTATCGTGAATTGATTTGCGGGCGATCCTATATCTGGTACACAACAGCGTATAATTGCGTTCAGATACAGTACGAGCTACGATTGGATATTAATTATTAATGTCACCATAACCAGTGATATTAAAATTATAGCGTCAACGCACCTGAGTAGCAGGCAGCTTAAACGTCTGTCGATGTTTAACATAAATTATTAGTTCGGTCACATCCCTACTAATCTTTCACTTAATATTATTAAACATTTTCCCAACAAATGAGTAGAAAAGCAACTGGATAAAGCCGTATTTCTTGACATACTACCGAGTAATTTTTGACTGTGACCCGAGTTCACAGCGCGTCAGAGACATGTCAGTTAGCAAACTGTTTCCTGAAGTTACCGGATGCAACTTGACATTCCTTTCAGGTAAAATACCACAAAATGTTTTATTGCAATTAAACCTATTCATTTTCTTTGTTGTAATTATTAATATGTTTTGTTTAGCTACCTAAAGTCCCAATTGATTCTTGACCATTGAAAAATCTGTTTTTTAATATTTTACATCACATGTAATAACTAAATAGATACAAATGGTATTGATATTTATATAATAATATTTATCTTTTAATTTAACCTCCTGTAGCTTCTGTTACACCTCGGAAGTTTCACTCCTCTTGGTAAAACCAATAAAAACCAATGACGCTTAATACCAAAAAAAATAATCAAAAATTGTTTCATATATTTAATTTAATACATTAAATTAAAATAAGAAGTTTTATCAATAATTTAGATGAGGTTGATTGTTGCCATTGTATTGAAAGAAACATTCCAAATAACGGACAGATAGTTTACACCTTAACAAAGTGCAATGAAAGCATACAGAATTAAATTTTGTGATACTGAGAACCTGAAACTAAACTGTTCGTGAAATTTTCAAACTGAAAGTGTTTTCCTTATTGTATTACGTATAGTTAGGAAACAGAAATACAAGTTTAGTTCGAATTTGTAATCAAATAACGAGAAAACACTGTCTCTTTCCAAAAGGTATATATATATATATATATATATATATATATATATATATATATATATAATAATTACAAAAT
>CM040187.1:38562184-38599684 GCA_022606455.1 Callitettix versicolor
GTTCGCCAAGGAGATGGACTCTCGCCTCTCCTTTTCAATCTGATGTTGGACAAAGTTATCAGGGAATGGGAGAAAGAATTAAAAATTGAAGGGCACTGGAAACCAGTTCGACTTGGAAGACCTAAGGACAACACAGAAATCGCGTGCCTAGCTTTTGCAGATGACCTGGCCATACTCACAGATAATTAAACAACAGCGATTAAACAGATAGAAGTCCTAAAGGAATGTGCAGAGAGGGTCGGTCTACAGATCTCGTTTAAAAAAACCGAATTCTTCTGTACAAAATTAAATATTCAAGAACTAATCACAAAATATGGTAAGATAAACAGAGTCAAGGACTTCAAATATCTGGGAGAAATTCTTGGTTCACAAGTGGCGAGAAGGCTGCGCAAAAGGTTCGGCTACTGAGAATGAAGAGGGCTCTCGGTATAACGCGTGATATCTACAATAAGAGATGTATGTCGACGCACACAAAAATCAGACACTACAACACAGTCATAAAACCGGAGGTATTATATGCAAGCGAGACACTAGCACTCCACACAAAAGCTACCATGGAGGGTATTTTGAAGGAAGAACGCAAAATCTTGAGGAAGATCCTTGGCCCGAGATTAACAGAAGATGGATACAGGTTGCACTCTCGGAAGACCACAGAGAAGATATCGAACCTGGCAGCAGATATCAGAAGAAGGAGGCTTCGGTTCTATGGACACATCAGTAGACTCCCAACAACGAGACTTGCCAACAGAATCCTTAAGTATATACAAGGTGTCAAATCAACAACGTCGTGGATCGCACAAGTCAGAATAGACCTACATGACGCAGGAATAGACTCAACAGATGTTGAAGACAGGCGCGCATACAGGAGAAAGATGCTCGGTTGGAAGGTCCCAGAGAATGAAATCCCAAAGAGAGCAGGAGTAAAATGGACGGAGGAGCGGAAGAGGATCCATGGGGACAGGATGAGGGAGGTGTGGAGGATTAGAAGGAACAAGACATGAGTCGGAGTGCTTTGCGTGATCCAACAGGGTCTATGCGCAGATAATAATAATAATATATATTAATATATTGGGGAAAATCGCAATTAAATTTTCACAACAAAAAAATTATTGTACCAATTTGTCATTAAACCTATTTTTTTTACGAGAGATCGTCAAATTTAGGGATATAAGAGGAAGAGTGAACAAACACGTAATATAGTCATTCGCGCAATTACAAATGCCAATTGTTGCCAACGTAAAGAAGGCTTATATGCAGAAAAATGTTAATATTGTTAAAGATACAATTAAAACATTCGCTATGCTCTATGATGAAGACTAAAAAATCAAGTCATCGTAGAAGCTCATCAATTACTCATTTATTGATTTAAATTTTATAACCTTTGATTTTGTTGTATAGACCTGTACATTTACTGTTAACTTCTTCACTGTCAATGTACAACTTAACCAACAAGCTAATGTTAGTTATAAGGTGTGGTCATGAAGAAATTTAATTTCAATCACCATTAAACCATTTAAAGTGTTATACGTTGTTAGTACCATTTCATATGTTTAGCTTATTTATTGAACCTGTTGTTTAACATGTAATGTACAATAAAATTAATGTAATAAAAATTAATATTTTTCTTAATATTTTTAATATCTGATTCGGTCGACGTAATCAGTGTTAACACCTGCATAAATTAGCATTTTGATTTACAAAATATTTAAAAATGAATAATCTTAAATTGATGAGATCAGGGTTTATTTTCGTACTTTCAATGCAATTTGAAAGTTTAAAATACCCATGTATGCAAATTTTAAAGCTATTTATGATGCTGAAATCAAAGTTTCAAAAAATAAAAAGATAATAAGAATTACTGTTGGAAATTCGTTTCTATCACGTCATAATACTTCTATTGAAAATAAAATTGCAGTCAAATATAAAATTAATGTCTCGTCAGGCATGCTCTTGATTTATGCATTTTACAATCGTTTAAATGTTGTCAAAAAGAAGTAGGACAACTTTTAACAGAAGTCCCTATTAATGCAAGTAATAATTTTATTTTATACTTCACAAAGTATAATTGGTAGAAATCTATTTTCTTCTTAGGTTGCTAATTAATTTTTCCAATAATGTTTATTGTGTTTCAATAGCAATAGAATAAATCAATTTATCATTGACTATATTTTAAGAATGAAAATAATCATCATCAACCGGATTTAAAACATTTCCCTCTAAATTTAATTATATATATATATATATATATATATATATATATATATATATATAAATTTTAAGTATAATATATATAATATATATATATATATATATATATATATGTATATGTATATGTACATATATACATACATATATATGTACATATATATACATACATATATATGTATATATATATATATATATATATATATATATATATAAATAAAAACTCATACAAAAAGTATATATGTATATATATATATATATATATATATATATATATATAGAGAGAGAGAGAGAGAGAGAGAGAGAGAGAGAGAGAGAGAGAGAGAGAGAGAGAGAGAGAGAGAGAGAGAGAGATACATAGATAGATAGATATAAAACTACCAAATTTCAAAACAATCGGTTAATGCGATTTGCTAAAACTGCGTTCACTTGTTATGGTAAATCAGAGGCCGCATATTGAAACAGAAGTAAATGGGGAAACATCACAAATAATCTTTCGGCTTTATACATGGTACCTTCGTACAAAATTTCATAACAATCGGCCAATGCGTTCGGCCAAAATTGCGTAGAAAACTAACAAACATACAAACCCAACGCCAAACGGTCGAGTTGAGTTATTACGCTGTCTTCACTGCTTCAATGAAAAACTAATCTGTTATCACCACCAGTGAAAAACAAAAGTTGGTATCCATTATTTTTCCTTTGAACAACTAACTTTTCATGTTGTGAAAGTGTGTTAATATAAACAGGGGAATAACGTTTTCTATACGTGTTTTTTAAATATTACTTAAACAAGCATTTATATATATACCTATATATATATATATATATATGTTATGTGTATGATTTCGGGGACGTCGCTTTTTCAAAAAACAACTTTTCAATAATTAAAATAAGACTATTGAGATGCGAACTGAGTGAGACCTCGATTCACACTGAGCTTCTGCTCTTTCTTCTCTAGGTACATGAAAATGCTTACTGTGCTAAAAGCTAATCTGTCAGCATTAAATATAGCTAAGTCTAACACTAAGTCTAGCAAAGTTTACAATAATTGTCTATTTATTGTATTGCATCCGTAGTTAAATTAAATTCTTTTTCAAAATCTGGATATTGTAACAAAGGTTCATTAGATAATATATTCTTGCAAGTTTCAAAACAATTTATATAATTTGGATCGTCTATTTTGATTGTTGCACCTTTTTTTAAACAGTTTGTAAAAGGTTTCGTAATTCCAGCAAAATTTTTAATAAATTTTCTATAGTATCCCAATAGACCTAAAAATCCCTTAATTTGTTTGGTGGTTTTTGGAATTGGGTAATTTTTAATTGCTTTCACTTTATCTGGATTTGGTTTGACACCTTCTGCTGTTACTAGGTGACCTAAATACGCTACTTCTTTTCTAAGAAATTCGGTTTTGTCTAACTGAATTTTAAAATTTGCTTTCCTTAATCTGTCAAAAACTTCCCTAAGTCTTTGTATGTGTTCTTGGAGACTAGTCGAATAAATTATGACGTCATCTAAATATACTAGGCATGTTTCATTTTGAATACCCCTTAAAACATTGTTCATAATTCTCTGAAATGTGGGAGGACTGTTTTTTAGACCAAAAGGCATTCTTAAGAATTCGTAATGTCCGGTTTCTGTTGAAAATGCTGTTTTTCTACACTGTCTGGGTCCATTTCCACTTGGTGCAATCCTGAAGCTAAGTCCAATGTCGAGAAATATTGAGATCGTCCTAATTTGTCTAAAATATCTGTTATATTTGGTAAAGGAAATCGGTCATCAATTGTTTTGAGTTTAGGCCTCTGAAGTCTATTACTAGTCGAAATTTTTGTTT
The DNA here is from genome assembly GCA_022606455.1 of Callitettix versicolor. NCBI lineage: Eukaryota > Metazoa > Arthropoda > Insecta > Hemiptera > Cercopidae > Callitettix > Callitettix versicolor. The sequence continues at coordinate 38,566,227 of CM040187.1, forward strand.
ACCGGAGGCGTCCTGCTTTTGGGTACAATCCAAACTGGAGAGTTCCACGGGGATTGAGAAGGTTGAATAATTCCTGATTCAGCATATCATCAATTTGTTTGTTAACTTCGTTTTTATAAATTTCTGGATATCTGTAGTTTTAGAATATACGAAATTTCATCTGTGGTTCGAATTATATGTTTTATTTGATTAGTGAAGGTCAAGTTATTACCGTCAACATGAAAAATATCTGCGTACTCTTGTACTAATTTAGTAATGGCAATTTTTCTTCCGAATTCATGTGTTCTACTCTAATTTTTGACAAATCAAAAATATTTTTCGACTTTTGTAATCAGTCATATTAAAATTAATTCTATTGTCCAATGTTTTGGTTCATAAATATTGTAATCACTTAGGGTTCTAATTTAAATCTTTCATTTATAGTCAATTTAATATTTCTTGTTGTGTTGTTAGTAATGGGACAAAGAGCTTCACCGCTGTACTGTTACTAAACATTGAGGAATTTCTAACCCATTTATTTGTTTATATGCTAACACTCCTTCACCGTTATTTATATTATTTACTGGAATTTTCATAATTTGACTGGTTCTAGCTTGTACTATGTAACTTGAAATTTGTTGTTTAACAGAGTCTGTGCTTTTTTGTGATACGTCTTCTTAAGTGTTAAAGTAATGAATAGGAATCTTCTTACCAAACAAGATTAGCTTATTATTTATAAAATCTAAATGTATTCCCAAATCCTTAATGTTATCCAAACCTAGCAATATATCAAATTGTTTATGGAAGTCAAAAAGGTAAAATTTCATTGCCTTTTTAAATAACAAAGGTAGTTTACAACTAAAGTTTTCTCTTGAAACGCCATGTGCAGTGGTTACTTCAAAGGGTTCTTTAATTATACTTGTTTTAAAACATTCTAGGCCTAATGATTTTCTTATAAAAGATCGTGTACTACCTGTGTCGATTAATATTTTAAAGTTAGTATTCGGATCGTATATAAAAGGTAAGTGATTGTTATCACTCCTCAGATTCATTATCGAAAATCGGTTCCTGAGTTGGTCATCTCTAAAAATAATTCTCTTCGGATTGTGAGATTAAGTGGTTATCTTCACAGTCTTCGTCAGTGTGGTTGTAGTCAAAACATTGTTCTTCCGAGTTCTCGTCTGTTACATCCTGGTCTGATAAGGAAATATTAGGTATTTGCCTCGTCAGTTCGTACATCGCGTGGTCATCGCTTTCTTGGTCAACCTGCTTGCCGGTCATCTGGTATAACTTATTTTGTCTAATCGCGGTGCCCGTTTGTCTAGTCGAAATGCTCATTGGCGTGGGTCGATAACTTTGATCTGTTTTTGGAGTATAATTAGTTACAGAAATGTTTTTGTGTCTGATTGTAAGGTTGTCTGTGTCCATAGTTAGAATTGGGTTGTGGTGGTTGATGCAATTGTTTGTAAGGGTTTTGTTGAGACTGATGGTTAGGTATTGGTTTACGGATTGGCATATATTGGTTTTTGGTGGAATGTTGGAACGGTTTGTTTGGAATAATCCGTTTTTTTAAACTGGAAATCGTTAAGCATGTTAAGTGCCTCACCCAAAGTTGTGGGATTTTTCGTTCTCATAAGAGAACCTAATGGTTCCTGTAGCCCTCTTAATAAAACTCGTAGAGCTAATTTTTGGACGTACTCGCATAGTACCAAATGGTTGCCTACTTTTTTATTTACAAAATATGCTATTTGCAGGTTTAACAATTTTTGTATTCTGTCATAGAATTTAAATGGTGATTCATTGACTTTTGTTTTAGTTCAGCCATTTCGATTTTAATGTAAAAAATCTCTTTTGTCTGAATAACAAGATAAAAGCGTTTTCCTTACAACTAACCAAGCATAGCTATTAGTAATTTTGTATAGCATTATATTAAAAATACATAAATCTGAAATTCAGATTTCAAAACAAAACTTTGAAGTGATTTATTACTTTTGTGTAAACTACTCGTACATATTATTTCTCAAAATGTTTCTCATTGTCAAAATAAAAAGTTTAAATACGAAAGTTTCCAAAATATTTGTAATCTTTTGACGCCATATATTTTGTTTACTTCAAAACTTAATCTTGCCTTCTTATTACCTCTACAAACAAGAAATACATTTATTATTTAATATATTTTTGACACTATTTTCACCACTTTTTACTCCTGCGTAGATGTTCACTAAACAGTTGCAAATATTCACTTTGCCAAACATTGTATAATTTAGTAATATACATTATTAAACATTTCGACTTTCGGTTAACAGTTGAAACTAAAGGCACTAATTTTCTACCACCGACTGCATGATTATGATTTCGGGGACGTCTTTTTTTAAAAAACAACTTTTTAATAATTAAAATAAGACTTTAATATCCACTTAAAACTTATTATACTATTTAAGTTCGTCATATGCATTGAGATGCGAACTGAATTCATTTCTGCACTTTTCTTCCTAGGTACATGAAAATGCTTACAATTAATTTAATATTGTCAATTAAATATAATATTTCTAACACTAATTCTAAAAAAGTACGTATAATTGTCTATATAACTATATATATATATATATATATATATATATATATATATATATATGTGTGTGTGTGTGTGTGTGTGTGTGTGTGTGTGTGTGTGTGTGTGTGTGTGTGTGTGTGTGTATGTGTATAAAGATATATACATTTTTTTTCTTCGTAAAAACATAGTTTATTTTCTCGGATAGTCTTTGATATTTTACTGTCCCTTTCGATTTTGTCTGGTTCGATTTTTAATTATAGTTTAATAATACACACTTCATTAAATAATATATTTTTTTAAACAAATCAAATTCAAAATAAAAAAAAACTTACAAATAACTTCATTTTTCTCAAGTAAATTTCTTGTTAATTATTATAAACTTATAGTCGTTTATATATTTTTCTGTGTTGTCGTTGTCGTCGTCGTTGTCGTTGTCGTTTCTATTGTTGTTTACAGTTTAGGTGCAGTGTCATTAGTTGGCCTGCTGGTAGAGTTTCATCGAATTGAAAACAAAATTATTGTGTCACTAATTTTAAATTTACTGTCAATAAATAAATATACAATAAACGACAAAGTGTTTGTACCAACAAGGCCTTTCATCTCCTAATTTTCCATTCAGCTCTTAGAATATTTGGCTCAATTAAACTTCAATAATGTGGTTCGTTAAACACAATTAACTATTCTCATTCAAGTTTCATAAATGGTAAATTTGCATTCTTTACAAACTGTTACAAACTGGTTATAATAATGAAAACACCGAAAACCAATTCTTGCAACTAAGAACTGAACGTAACTTTTCAACAATTTACGTAACATTTCTCTAATTTACTAAAGTAAATTTCATATAAAATTAATTTATATTATATACGTGACGTTTTTAAAATGTTCAAAACTAAATTTTCTTCTAGATTTATAATTTTGTAACAATGTTACACAAAACTTTTATTATTAATTTTTTAATTATAAATCGTAGTAAGTGAACATACATCGCTGAAGTCAATTAAATAAATTTATTGTTTATATAAATCGAAAATAAACTTTAATTACCTTAAGGTTTTTTTCAATTTACTCCGAAACGAATTATTTATATTTAATTTTGGGCACACTGGTTTTAGTTATAAATTTTCGTTATTTCAGGATCTGTAATTAAGTAATTATTATAAATTATAGCAATACTTTAGGTTTTTGGATCCGTATTTACAACCAAAGCTTATGAATTCGTTTTTGTCCGTCCGTCCGTCCGTTTGTCTGTTGGAAACGCACCTCTTACTTGTAAAAGATGTGACAAATCACTATAACGTTTGGCAGAAATGGTCCCGAAATAACCTAAACTTAGACAAAGTATAATGTTTGACGACAAAAAATATTTAGGGATAGTTAATTGATAAATTCTTAAGAGCAAAAGTTTGTTTTGTCTTTATTTATTTTGTTATCGAATATTATTTGAAACTAACATCGGTACATTTCAAATATAATAATAGAGGTTTTGAATACAGGTTTTGTACAGAACCGTCTCCAAAAGTTTAAGTTTTCATTTCCTATCATTTTAGGTCACCAAAACCTTGATAAATTTGTAAATCGAATACAAGTCAATGCAAAAAGAGGTTTTCAGGATTTGGCGATATAATAGATATTTTTGTATTCATGCAGCACGACATTTTGCAGTGTGGGTTATGTTATATTTGTGGGCGTCAAACACGTGTATAATGCAGCACCTAAACAGTTCAATACAAACAAGCGGTGTAGAGTGACTGTCCCACACACTGGAAAATCATGCAAATAGTTTTTCGTCAGTTTCTGTTAGTCTTGCTAAAACCGAAGTTAGTGCATGTGATATTGTTAGTAACTAAGAAGTTAGACCACACACTTAGTCTCTTATAAAACACCCCGCAGGGGTGCAGACTAGCTGCACCTATTGAGAGGATTTAGACGTCCCTCGCGATACCCGAGTCTAACACACACACTTACAACACTGCACTTACGACTTTAACACTTTACACTCACACTTACATTTATGGAGGCGATAATAGCCTCAATGCTCTTTTCGCCTTAAAATAACAACAACAAAATATTATAAAACGCTAAGGAATTCGATACTAACATTTTATTGCCAAAACTAACGAAAAACTAACGTCTAGTATAGTTTTGTGATATTCTGAGAAAACGTGAAGTTGGCCCATCCACTTTAGTCTCTTATAAAACGCTAAGGAATTCGATACTAACATTTTATTGCCAAAACTAACGAAAAACTAACGTCTAGTATAGTTTTGTGATATTCTGAGAAAACGTGAAGTTGGCCCACCCACTTTAGTCTCTTATAAAACGCTAAGGAATTCGATACTAACATCTTATTGCCAAAACTAACGAAAAACTAACGTCTAGTATAGTTTTGTGATATTCTGAGAAAACGTGAAGTTGGACCACCCACTTTAGTCTCTTATAAAACGCTAAGGAATTCGATACTAACATTTTATTGCCAAAACTAACGTCTAGTATAGTTTTGTGATATTCTGAGAAAACGTGAAGTTGGCCCACCCACTTTAGTCTCTTATAAAACGCTAAGGAATTCGATACTAACATTTTATTGCCAAAACTAACGAAAAACTAACGTCTAGTAGGCCTATAGTTTTGTGATATTCTGAGAAAACGTGAAGTTGGACCACCCACTTTAGTCTCTTATAAAATGCTAAGGAATTCGATACTAACATTTTATTGCCAAAACTAACGAAAAACTAACGTCTAGTATAATTTTGTGATATTCTGAGAAAACGTGAAGTTGGCCCATCCAAGACAATTAACTTCAAATAATAATGAAGTTGTCTGTTATAAAAGACAATTTTATGAATTCGTTTTTGTCCGTCCGTCCGTCCGTTTGTCTGTTGGAAACGCACCTCTTACTTGTAAAAGATGTGACAAATCACTACTATAACGTTTGGCAGAAATGGTTCCGAAATAACCTAAACTTAGATAGGATAGTTAATTGATAAATTCTTAAGAGCAAAAGTTTGTTTTGTCTTTATTTATTTTGTTATCGAATATTATTTGAAACTAACATTGGTACATTTCGATGTTACATTTAATAAAATTCGATGCTAGGTTTAATGTACACGTGTTGAACACAAGCACGTAAATAGAGGAGGGATACGAGGTGGAGCTAGAAAGTTATAAATAGGACGAGCCATATTATTATTGGTGACGAGTATAGAAATAGTTTTTGAAGATGGAGGTTCTCCGAAACGCGTAAACGAAAGAAGAATTGACGAAGCTAGGGACGGCAGATTATTATACTGAATATAGTGACAATAATCCTAGCAGAAAAGAAGAAGAATATAAAAAGAATAAAAGTTACTTATCAACTTTTAATGTCTTTTTCGCTATTATGCCAGGTTTGTGGTAAAGTAATATTATTTGAAATACGTAATAACAAACATATGCGGTCAAATTAAGTACAAGGAATAGTATTTGCTGTAAATATTTTGTCGTCTGCCTAATTCAAAACCAACAATCAATTTTAAAACTGAAGTTGAATATGAAGTAATTCTTGCGACTTCAAAAAAACATTTAAATTAAGTTAATAAATAGAAGTACTCTTCAGTATTTTCTCTTAATAATTACAAACAAATAGATTATTTGTACTTCTTTAATATGGGCAATCAAAGATATTTGAGAATGTATGTAAATACTTTGGTACATATAGAAAATTGGTAAATTTCGTATAATGTCGTGTTTGGGTACAACACATTTCAACACATTGATATCAGTAAATAAATAACACTGTTCAAATATTTCTGTAATACACAGGACATTATTAAACTCAGCAATGTTTGTTTATTTTGCCATTACTTTCCCTTTCAATATATATTCTGTATTGGGTGATGGCGCATTAGTAAATAGTAAATTGATGCACAAACACATTGCATACTTGACAAGCGTTATTCTCCCTCATTACAGTTCAGGAGCTATTAACAAATAACCATAAAATCGGCCATATTTTTAAAAATCAGTTTATAAAACTTTGCACATATTTATAAAAGTACGTATTTCATATGGAAGCATTATATGCAAGCGTATTATGAAGACACCCGCAGGGGGTGCAGACTAGACATTGAGAGGATTTAGACGTCCCTCGCGGTACCCGAGTCTGACACACACTTACACTTACAACTTTAACACTTTACACTCACACTTACATTTAGGGAGGCGATAATAGCCTCAATGTACTTTTCGCCATAAAATAAAAAAATATATATGTGTTATGAAGACTAGTTATCTACATAGTGTACAACAAGTGCTGATTACCTATTGTGTGTAGCAACAATAGAAGAAATTGTTGCTTTGAGAATAAATTTAGAAACAAAACAAACTTTATTTTGTTTAAAACCACTTAGTAGATTTTTAAAAGCAAATTTTGAAAAAATGCATTCTTGTAGCTTCTGAAACTCATTTTCTTTGTGATTATATTCGAATATGTGTTTGATTATTTACGGGCTATATTTGATGTGTAATTTTATGCAGAGTGAAATCAGTTTTTTTAATAAAATAAAAAAGTTATAATTTTTTAAGATTTGAAAAGGCCGTAAGTTTTAACGGTTCAAATGATTTTTCTGAAGAACCAATTTAACCAAACTATTACTAAAATCGATTTTCATGTCAAATTTGGATCAAATCGGGCAAACATTTTGTAAGCAGATTTATACGAACTTTTAAATATTCATAAACCTTAAGGAGATATTCAAATAAAAAAAATAAATATGTCAGGATTGGCCCGAGTAAATAACTGCAAAATGTAACATAATTTAAATAACAAGGTAATGCAAAACATTTGATTAAAGATAAGTTCACGTTTCATCAGACGTATTCCATGAAATATATTTTATAACAGCTTGTTAAATTTAACAATCCGGGACTCAAATACAGGCAATTTTCAATAAAAAAAGTTAGGCTATCGTTTAAGATATTATCTGCTGTAAACCTTTGTTCGAAAGTAATTATTATAATAGCAGACTTACTGCGCTGTCTTCACCGCGACGCAATGAAAAACTAATCGTGTGTTAAGTAATTAGTCGTCACCACCAGTGCAAAAACAAAAGTTGGTATCGCAAGCTTCATTCCTTTGGACACAAAGGTTAACATTTCAGCCATGTTGTGAAAGTGTGTACGAATATAAACAGGGGAATAACGTTTTTCTATACGTAAACGGCATTTAAATATTACTTAAACAAACATTTATATATGTACCTAAAAATATCTGCGTATACTAATATATATATATATATATATATATATATATATATATGTGTGTGTGTCTGTTTTTGGAGTATAATTAGTTACGGAAATGTTTTTGTGTCTGATTGTAAGGTTGTCTGTGTCCATAGTTAGAATTGGGTTGTGTGTGTGTGTTAAGTGTGTGTGTGTGTGTGTGTGTGTGTGTGTGTGTGTAAACAGATTCACAAAGGTTATTCTTCTTTGTATTACTTACAAAAATCCAAAACTCTATGCTCATTGCGTGATGTGTGTTGATGTGAGTGAGACCTCTCGATTCACACTGAGCTTCTGCTCTTTCTTCTAGGTACATGAAAATGCTTACTGTGCTAAAAGCTAAACTGTCAGCATTAAATATAGCTAAGTCTAACACTAAGTCTAGCAAAGTTTACAATAATTGTCTATATATTATATATATATATATATATATATATATATATATATATATATGTATGTATGTATGTATATATGTACATGTAAATACTTTCGTAATTAAAAATAAAAATAAAAAAATGAAGGCCGATCTCTATGAATTTCATAATTTTTTTATTAAAAATCTTATTTAGTTATTGTAATCAACGTTATTATAATCTGCGTACATCATTCTAAATTTTCAAATTACATTGAAACTATAAAAACGAACTTAACTGCGGTTAATTCATTTTCCTACTTACAAAAACATTTGAAAATATAAAAATCTAATTAATGTAGATTTTAACGGTGATTAATCGTTAAGTAAATTAAAAATTATGTTTCCTAAGTTTTGAATGAAACCAATTTTGAAACTTTAAACGAAATTTCGCTGGGCAACGAACTTGTCCAAGCTTTTACGAAAATAAATTATTTTCTCAAGGCTGAATAGTGAATCTCAAGGTCACACGCGCAGCTAAATAAAACACTTTCTTTGTGTCTTATTACCTTATTCAATGTATTCAGCAGAAGCATTTATTATGCGTGTTTAGGTTAGATCCGTAGAAACATAACACATTTAAAGTTCAGATAAGGAACTCCTCCTTCCAAAAACCTACTAAAATTCTATACACATTAGTAATACTAAACTTTAGTAAAAAGTGAATTAACATATGACAAACATTATTTTTAATTTATATAATTCTTTTTATATTCTTCTTCTTTTCTGCTAGGATTATTGTCACTATGTTCAGTATAATAATCTGCCTTCTCTAGCTTCGTCAATTCTTCTTACGTTGACGCGTTTCGGAGAACCTCCTTCTTCAAAAACTATTTCTATACTGGTCACCAATATCATGGCTCGTCCTATTTATAACTTTCTAGCTCCACCTCGTACCTCTCCTCTATTTACGTGCCTGTGTTCAACACGTGTACATTAAACCTAACGTGCTCGCTTCTGATTGGCTCTTCAAAATCATACGTTTTCGCTCGCTTCTGATTGACTCCTTTCAATCAGAAAGTTCAATCCGTTGAAGAGAAAGAAAAATATAATTAAAATATTAAAATTATGTAATTTCTCTACATGTAATTCAGTGAAATTAAATCTGAAAATAATATTTCATGATACAGTTAAGTTGTAGAAAGATGGTTGGAGATTTATTTTTAAAACTCATCTTCTTGAATTTAAAGGAAACTATACACCTGCATTTTCTTACTAACTATACATTTTCTTAATTAAGCCCTTAGGAACAGCTATAAAGGGCCAAAGTTTTCATTAAAAATGCATGAAAATGATCAGCTGTGTTAAAACGAAAACAAAGTTGTTTCTTTGTATTAATAGTGTTTTGAAGAACAGCTACTATATTCATATTATTTTCTGAGGTTAGAGTCGGGAAAGCTTTTCGGTATTGCTTTTTTTTAATGTAAGTTGAAAGTAAAAATTCTAATAAATTTTGTTTATAATGATGAAATTAGAGTTTGAAAAAGGCGCTAAGATTTAAAAAAATACTTTTGAAAAATTACTTTCATCACGTCAGCGAGACAGCTGCGTGCGTGTGCGTGTGTAATCTAAAGCCACTACTGTCTTATGAGTTGTTAGAGGCAAAGAAACGGTATGACGTCATAGTTGCAGAGTCTCTTAATATATGTGCATACGGTAATAAGTTTTTAATAAAATGTTTCATGAAGTCTGAACTCTGAAATTATTTTTCAATGAAAAATTACTTAAACATTTGATGAAATATGAAATTGCTAACGTAAATTTTAAAAGTCATTAAAATTACACTTGCTAACTTTTTATTAGCAATCACATTTTTTTTGTGATAATACATAATTGTTAAAAATTGACAAGAATAACATACTGTAGAGAAATGTACAGGATAATACAGGAAGTAATTTTCGACACATCTGTTCTCTACTTCCCATTCCCCGACATTCGTCCCCAAACAAATCGTGATATACTGACATTGCCGACAAAACTTCAGCCGTAGCACTTTCAAGTAATTCAGTTCAGTTTTATCTTTAGTACTCCATCAAATTAAAGCAAAACCATATCACCATAATATGACGGTATTTCACCATAGCAGAACCTCACAATTTAATCAAGATATTTCTTTGTACAAATGTGTAATTTTCAATATCAAAAAAATATTTAATTATAATATATTCAACTTGATCTCGTGCGAGTTTTTCATGTTGAATAAAAATATAAAACCATGACACTATTGATTACAGTGAACACAAAAATTGTATATTTTATAAAAGACAAAGTGTTCGTTCTTTTTTAACTTGTTGGAAGTAGCCTATTTTAAGCAAATAGAAGCTCTGTTTACTAGACATTTACAATAACTATACTATTACCTTAAAAGGTGTGACAATAGGTAAATATCAGTTTTTGAATATTTCTTTAATTTTTATATATATATATATATATATATATATATATATATATATATATATATATATATATATATATATATATATATGTATACTATACACACACACACACACACACACACACACACACACACACACACACACACACACACACACACACACACACACACACACACACACACACACACACATATATATATATATATATATAATCAGGAAGTGCCAGAAAGTGTCAGCCTTATTCGGTACAGTATATATAAGTATGCATTTTCATCTGAATTATTGTTTCAAATCTAAAGTCCAAAGAAGTTTATTTAAAATTGTCTAACTACTTTAGCTGAATACCGCTTATTCATTATATAAAGTAGATAATAAAAATATTTTTCTAAGAAATTACCCGTTCTGTTAAATGCAGCTTAAGGAACATAACCCCTTATTTTATAATTTTCTTGTATCATTTTTAATCCAGCACAAAAAATGAGTTACGTATGACACATTATTTTTTGCTAATTGCTAATTCTAACTTCAGCCGAAAATCGTTTTAAAATTTTAAAATTACCTCTCAAAGACATATTTATCTATATTTATTTTTGGAAAAATAGTGCAATAATGATACACGAACTTTCACGCGTTCAATTATTTTACAAGAAAACTTACAACAAAAACGGGAAATCAGTTTTTGAACAAACTGTGATCGTTAATGAAAATCCGTAACTTTAGTTCGTGTATCATTAAGGGGGAAATGTATTGTGAGAGGAAGTCGAAAACACAATCAGACGACGATCAAGGCTCATTTTCTTTTTTATTAGTTTTTCCTACAAACCGTTAAGTTTTTATACTTTGCACAATTTCGACAAAATATTTGAGCAAACCTGTTGATCCGATCTGAGAGATTAAACTGCCTTTTTTTGCATTTTTTAGCCTCAAACATCTGACAGCAACGTGTAAGACTTAATTTCGGCAAAACTTAATCAAAATTTGTTTGATAAATTTTGAGAAATTCTGAAATTTTAAAGGATTTTTATAAGGAAAAGTTATTATGAGATGTAGACAAACAAAATTTAAACGAAATCGGTTGTGCTCTAACAGCGACAATAAATATGTAAAACTCATCGCTTGTTGAGGCAGTTGTCTTCAAGTTCTTAGCAAAACATTTTATCAGTACCAAAGCAATCATAGTATCAGCGTTCCTGTTTCAGAGCTATTTTAAAACAACCAAGAAGTAAATAATAATGGAAATATTAAATGAGATTCGTTAAAAGTTCGTGACAATTATTTTTGTTAATATGTATATGTAGCATACACTTAATAATTAAAACCACAAAACTATTTTTTTCAATAATATAAGTTTTGTTACATTTGAATAATGTAATTCCTTTAAATTCAGTCGATTTTGGTTTTGGTTTTGGTTTTCTCCTATCATAATTTACAATTTATCACTACTACTTAAGAGAAATTGACTTTCATAGATGCTTAAATAAAATTTGTTTTTTATGAGCTTTATGTTAAATAATTGTAATGGTTTTATAAAAACCAGTGTTTGGAAGCAACAGACTTCATGTGTTTACCTTTTACGAGGCAATAAAGTTACATTGTTGTGATAGTTAACCCCCTCGTAAAGCACTGTCGATCGGAAATTCCAAAACCAATGTATGCAGCGAATGCAGCTCGTAAATCGTAGTAAGCTTCTATTCTCGCATAGAGGATGCAATATACCATACAACTCGTAAGTGATTTTATAAACCCCTGTTAAATAGCACCATTACTTTCTAACTATTCCAAGATTAGAGAAAGTATGGCGACCGTAATAATTTAGATAGGTACCCGCATTCAGGTTGTAGTTTTGACTGTTTGTTTGTTTTTGTGACATCTGAGTGTCTAGAGCACTGGAGATAAAAACTAACTGACCGATTTTAATATACTTTATCACGTACGTATAATTTAATCACGTTTTAAGATCATTCTATAATTTTGTTTCAAGCACTCTTCGCTCAAAGCCAGATAGAAACTAATCTGAATCAGATTTTCTTAAATTCAGCTTCAAGAATTTACTTTAATTTTGTTGAAATTCTTTTTATATTCTTCTTCTTTTCTGCTAGGATTATTGTCACCATGTTCAATATAATAATCTGCCTTCCCTAGCTTCGTCAATTCTACTTTCGTTGACGCGTTTCGGAGGACCTTCATCTTCAAAAACTATATCTATACTGTGTTCAGTATAATTATCTGCCTTCCCTAGCTTCGTCAATTCTACTTTCGTTGACGCGTTTATTTATTTATTTATTTTGAAGAGAACCTCCATCTTCAAAAACTATATCTATACTGGTCACCAATATTATGGCCCGTCCTATTTATAATTTTCTATCTCCACCTCTTCCTCTATTCAACACGTGTACATTAAACCTGACGTGCTCGCTTCTGATTGGCTCTTCAAAACCATACGTTTTCGCTCGCTTCTGATTGGCACCTTTCAAACTTTCTCTTCAACGGTCGTCCCTCATATTAATTTTTGAAAAATTTTAGATTTTTAAACATAATATCTGCTTGCGACGATATCTGTTCATTTATTATGTTTTCTCCTTTTAATTTAGATTTAAAAATTTTCAAGTTCTCTAAAATGTTCATACGTCTTCCTTTTCTGCCATATGTAGTACCTTCATTGAGTTTTTCTATTTCTCGAGGTATGTGTCCCTCTTTTATTAAATGTGATGCATAATTTGAATCATTTTTACCGTATTTGAATGATCTAACATGTCTTTAAACCTAGTTCTAAACGAAAGTAGATAACGAAAGTAGAATTGACGAAGCTAGGGAAGGCAGATCATTATACTGAACACAGTGATAATAATCCTACCAGAAAAGAAGAGTAATATAAAAAGAATTTTATATCTATTCTCTTTAATTTTGTTCTCTAATAGTCCTTTAGTAAACAAACAAAGCTAGGTTTCTGTTTTCCATTATGAAATATAACAAAAACTAAAAAACCGGTTTATCAAAATTTTCATCGTACACATGTTTTTAAGATACATAATTAAAGTTAGTATGCAAACTTGAAACAATCGAAATTGACATTTCGTGAATAAATTGGAAAATTACCTCTTTTTTAAATTAACACTTAAAAAGCAATTATTTTATTTAATATTAGAAACACTGACTAGAGTGGCCTTAATAAACAGCAACAATTTGAGTCAAATTTTATAAAGCATTTTAAGAATTTATTTTCAGAAGAAAGCTTCTGAATCGGACTTACTGAGAAGTTATTTAATTATGTGAAAAAATTGTGTAGACCTAATAACTGTGTAATGTTTATTTTGAAATTCTTGAACAAATATATAAAACTATTCAAACATTAAAGTTGTTTTAAATAGTTTTGCGTATTTTGTCACCTCGGTGACTGGTTTTACACCTTGGTGAAAATATTTCGTACATAAAATTATTAACTCATAAATTTTTATTGATCTCTAATCATTTCTGTTATGAAATAAAATTTGTAAAACAATTTTAAGCGGCAATAACTGTATAATTAAACATACAAACATCACAAGATCTTAAGATTTTCTAAAGTAGAAAACAAATAAGGTTACATATCCTAACATTTTGTTTGAACGTATTGTTGGTTGAAGTTTTTCTATTTCATAATTTGTTCAGAATTGTCATCTTATACATATTTTTAAGATTCATAACTAAAGTTGGTGTTGCAAACTTGAAATAATCGAAACAAAAGTAATAGCTTACAAAAGCACAAAACCATACATTCTGTTGGAGATAAAAAATAAGAAATACGTTTGTGAAAAATAATATTCATGTTATAAAATAGTCGAGTTGTCGGAGGTTTTCCGCTTTGAATTCTTTCCGATAAGACCGATTGACGTGGCAGTGACCGTGGATAGTAATTAATTGAAACACAGATCAAGGAACAAAAGTTAGATCACACATTTCGAATGCTCACTATTTTATTTCAGAAAACTGACAATTTGTCATACTATTAATTTTAATGTATATAATATACATATTTGCTTACGTCCATGCTTTATGCCAGTTAGACTAATGAGGACGAGGTATTAATGCCAACGGTGAGGGAAAAGCAACGGGAGTAACTTAGGCTCGAAGATATGGCTCGAAGATATGTTCATGTAGCTCATTTTTCAAAACACAGCCAAACCTGAAACACTAAAATGTGCAAACTAATTATGTACACTATAATATAATTTATTAACAAGTATCCATTCAAAAATGACATATTTTAAGCGGTCATCATGATAAGACAAACCGAGAACTGAAATGAGCTTGGATCCTGACATATGTCGTATATATATATATATATATATATATATATATATATATATATATCGAAATCAGTAAGGAATAAGAAAGCAGTACCATAGATTTTTTGATTCAGTTTTTGATGCAATGAAGCATTACTTCCGAATTTACAATTTTACATTACTAATGTATGCAGATTTGATAGCTTCTTAAATGATTAAATCAGTTTGGTAATTAACTTGTTACTTTTTGGAATTTCGCTTCACATAATCAAGACAGCTGCTTGAAATGATTATTAACAATTAAATAAAATAACATAGTATCAAATATTAGCTGTTACACATTTATATAACTGAACTGCATAATTATAGTAGGACTGATCTACTGTTACGTTTGAAGTATTTCAAGAACTAATTTACCGATGCAAATTGAATTTCCTTCTTGCGTATTTTTGTTATTCAAGTTTAGATTCGCTGTTTATTTAGAATTAAAAACCGCGAAGTAGGTTTAAAATGTTTAATGTGTAAATGGGATAATAAAATGCGTAAGAGTCAGGTTTGAGATAAAATTTGTTTTGTTTAATTTAAATATCATTAGAAACATAGCCGCAAAACTGGCAATAAAAAATAGAACGAACAGATTAAAGAAGGCCCTAAAGTTAACTTGGGGAACGTATAAGAAAAAGTCGCTTTCCATAAAGTCGAAAATCAGACATAATACGGTCACAAGTCCGGAAGTGATGTATGCCGCGGAAACTTTATTTAATCTAAGAAGCCGAAACAGAACAGAGGAGCTTCAAAAAGTGGAAAGAAAAATATTGAGAACCATTATCAACAAAAAACACACGGTAGAAGGAACATACAGACTGCTGCCAAGTTCAGCCATCTTTCAGGATAATGAAAATCTGTTAGATAATATTAGAAAGAGGAGACTGGCTTTTTATGGACACCTAATAAGGCTACCAGAAGAAAGACTGACGAAGAAACTCCTAAATTACCAACTCAAGATGAAAGTAAAGAATGATTGGCTTAAGGAAGTGGAACAGGACCTAAAAGAATTAGGGATAACGGAGGAACGTCTGAAAGAAGGAAGGGAAAAACCAATCCTTAGGGATAAAAACACTAGATTAAAATTTAAAGAAGGAACAAAAAGAGTTGCCTTTTACTCGGAGGAAGATAGACTACAGAGATTTATAAGACTGAAAAAGTATTGGGAGAATCTCAAAAACCTAAAAGAACCAAAGTTGAAAGCCCAAAAGAACCAAAATTGACTAAATATGCTCCATTAATGGCCAAAAAAAAGTTTTTTATGAAAATTGCTTTAAAATAAATGTGTACATTTATACATTTATTTATGTGTAAATTTATTTATTGCTTTATAACTATCTGTACATAGTTATAAAATAGATAGCATGATTTTCAAAAGTAATCTAAATTTTAAATGAGTATGATAAAATTATTATTACAGAACGTAATAAAACCTACATTACTTTTCTAATTACTGTTGTAATAGCCTACATGGTAACATATGTATTACAAGGCTCACTTAACTTTATATAGTTAGTATCGTTAGATAATTAAGTACGTAATACTGTTGTAATAGCCTACATGGTAACATATGTATTACAAGGCTCACTTAACTTTATATAGTTAGTATCGTTAGATAATTCAGTACGTAATAATTTCATCAAAGTTAGTCATTATTTTTAAGAATAGTTTTAGATTCGACAGAATCTCTAACATTTTTTATGGCACCCGTAACCGTAACAAACGAAGCAATGGTTTGTTCAGTTTAGTTGCTAGCAAAAGCCGAAACAAAAGCGCAAAACCATACATTCTGTTGGAGATAAAAAAATAAGAAATGCAATTGTGAAAAATAATATTTATGATGTAAAATAGGCCAGTCGTCCGAAGGGTTTCCTCTTCGAGATTTTTCCGATAAGACCGATTGACGTGACCGTGAACGTGGACAGTAATTAATTACAACATAGATCAAAGAACAAAAGTTAGGCCTACATAGTGCCGGTATGCGCTTTTACCTTGGGGGTACAAATTATGGCGTTCGAAATAACCGAAGAAATCGACATAGGAACAAATTCTAACCAAAAATTATAAAAAGTTATTAAAATACTTTGTACGTTACTTTTAAAGTTACGTCAATACTTTTTGAGTTATTCGTGATTGAAAATGTTGATTTTTCATGAAAAAAATGGGTTTTTCTTTAGTTTTTCACGATTACCACGAAGACCTTGTTTTATTAAACGAATTCATTGTTATGAACAAAAGGGAAGATTATAAAAAAGAAGAAATTTTATTTATTTATGTGGATGCAGTTCTGGCTGTGTGATCAACGTTTTTCTAATGATACAATAACAAAACATACCAGTAAATTGCACATACCTTACTCTTTTAATAATTTGAGTTTCCAATTTAAATAAATATTTCAAGAAAATATAATTTTAAAAGTAAAGTTTCGTTACAACCCTCATTTTCTAAGGGTTGAAACATTGCAAGAAATTATAAATTATAGATGATGAAATCCATTTTATTTAATTTTAACATAAATGGTGGCTTCTGAAATTTAAACGTTGCAATAAAACATAAATAACGCCATAAACAATGAAAGGATTTTAATTCATTATAAATTACAAATTAAAACATTTGAATGATGTTGAAAATCAGTTTTTTCTAAATTTCGTCATAAGGGATGTTTTCTACGGTTGAAATGTTGTAACATATCATGAATTATGTTTCAGAATATGGAACAATATTTATTCTACATACTCGATATCGGTAATAGACAAATACGTATCCTTTTCCTTGAATAATAACTAAAACATTTAGAACTACTTACTACGTAGTAACTTTAAATTACATTAAACGAGCAATTTCTGTATGTTTGTATGTTCAGCGTATCTCGAAAACGGCTCTAACGAATTTCACAAAACTTCGTACATAAGGATTTTCAAGGGTGCAGATTCGATCGCGCTAGGTCTCATGACCGTAAAAAATCGCAAAATGGCGTATTTCTCGCCTTAAATTTACATGGAGTGTATACCTATATACATTGCTGGTTTCCACGTAAAGAAGTTCATAATCCTATAATTATATTAGAGTCAAGCGAAAGTAAACTTGGATGCACAATGCAAAAACATCAATTTCTCGTTAGGCCAGCTTTTGCTATGACAATACAAAAGGCCCAAGAGTGGACATTTGTATCAGTTGGGATATTCCTACTAACAGCAGTTTTTATGCATGGAATGTTATACGTAGCTTTCTCCAGAGTTTAAAAAATGGACTGAAAATTCTCTTGCCCCCTGAAAACACTCGCCACACAAGAAGTGTTGTTTGGAAAGAAGTATTAAAAGAACATTCGAATAATTATGTTCCGACAACAAAAATGCAGATGGATGATAATGTGGAGACTTGGAATTTCCCTGACAACTTTGAAGATTTTAATGATCATTTGCATGGTTATTGAAGATAATTTTTTGTTATTTCATTTGCAGAGTTTTATAATGCTTTAAATATCAATATTTTTATATTAATTATTTATTGATTTTTATCAGAAAGAGGCTACGTTATACAATTCTTTAATACATGTTCATTTTTTTTCTGAACGCATCCACATGTATATAGGACTGTTTTATAAATATTTTGTACATGTTATTTAATTTTATTATATTGAACATCATTTAACAAAATTTTGAACAAAATATTTCAAAGTATTTCAAACAATTTTCAAAAATAAACAAATACTAGGTCACCTGGTACTTCGAATTTAAAGGTACAGATGAGTCTAACAGATTTGGGATTAATAAATAAGTTTTTTAGGTTTATCTTATTGATGATTTTAATGGATAATTTTTCGGTTTGATCAAATCTTTTAAACTAAAGAAGCTCTCTTCCGTCTCAACGAGAGAGTCAACACTGAAACCTGCAAAATATTCTACTATTGTAAAATGTAGTAAAAATTCGCTCTTGAGATTTCAATCAATATTTCATTTCTTTATCAAATTTTGTTGACTTTGTAAGCAAATAACATAATTTAGCTGGTTATATTTCCACTTATATAATAGGCTGATATTTAATAACTGATATTTAATAACTGATATTTAACTTTATTTTTAAACATTTCAATAAAAACCTCTCGGTAATAATAATCAAACTTAGTATTTCAAAAAAATGTTATGTAAAACACTTTTAAACCTAATAAATACTTGTTTTTTCAAATTTTAACATTTTTTAAATTATTTTTCTCGAATTTTGCTTGTCGTGGTGCAACAAAACTGTTGAACAATGAAAACATCATTAATAATTAAATGTGTACTTAAAGGATTAGGCCCATATTAAAGAAAACTTGTATTTAACTTCGTTGATTATAAATATTAATTTTAAAGCTGTTTTTATAGGACGACGTGTAGGAGAATTTGGTTCAGACTTACTTTGCAACAGGTTATTTAGGTTAATATTTAAAAATTAACAGTTTTTTAGTAGAAAACATTTTATTATAATGCCTATGTATGAAATAGATACACTTTCCTAGACGTCCATAACTTTAACGTGGTATTAGGATTTTTCAATTTCCTTTTCCTTTTCAACATTTGGTTCGTGGAATTTATAAAAACCACATTATAAATTCGCAAAACACTTCTATTGTTTTATCTTCCATAAAAAATACTATATTTTAGAATATTCTATAAAAAAATAGTATAACATATATGAGTAGTATAGTACATAATAGCCTATATGTAAATGTACAGTATATATATATATATATATATATATATATATATATATATATATGTGTGTGTGTGTGTGTGTGTGTGCGTGCGCGCGTGTTTTAAATCTTAAATTTGTAGAAATGTATTACAGCTGATCTTGAAAAATCAGGGTTTTGTTAAATTTTTAGTTGTTTTAAAGCTTCAAAACGAAATTTTTAGCCATCAGCGATGTGCACAAATGGACAGACATCCAAAATAAAACCACTTTTGACTCAAAGAACCTAAGCACGATCACAATACTATTTACTGAGTGATAATTACTTCAAATTTTGAGAAAATATTAAATTTTTTTGTTACATTTTTCATAAAACTAGGGCTACATCTAAGAATAAGGTATTTGTTTTTTATTTTCGAGTATATTTGAGAGAGTGTAGGCCTATTTGTTTTTTATTTTCGGTTTCATCTTCTATTACGTCAAAACGTTTGTGAACTTATTATATTGTCGATTGTCCTCTACTAAATCTAAATTAATGTGTCGTTAAGCATAAATTAATTTTTAGGTTTTTTTGTTCCGTTAAATTTTTGTCTGTTAAAATTCTCTAACAAAACTTCAAAATATACTGTTATATACCAATATACATGTTCCTTGCATCAAGCGTCCTGCAAAATCCAACATCAAAACCAGCCCTAAAACATGATACGTGTTAAAAACATGTTGAGGAAAAAGAACCACAGCCCTCCCATTGAAGAGTTGAAATATGATTTCTCTTTTTGTATTGTCAAGTATTTTCCAACTTTCTTTTTAATGTTTTATACAAAGGAAGTTTACTATAGTAACTTTATTTTTGTTTTTCAAAGTATTTTTTTAATTTCTTTTATTATTAGATAAAACTAAAGACAGTTTACTAGTTTTTTTTATTTTAATGAACTGTATTGTAAAATATTTTTTCAATTTTCTTTTAGTATTTTGTAAAAAGACAGTATCCTTATTTCTTTAGAAAAATTTAAGATTTAAGAGTAGTAGTATATTTATATATTGTAAATCTTACTGACCAACTACTCATTTAGTATGCCACGAGAGGGGGTGCAGGCCAGCTGCACTTATTGAGAGGATTTATACATCCTTCACAGTACCTGAGTCTAACACACACACAACACTATACTTTACTTTAACACTTTACACTCACACTTACGTTTAGGGAGGCTATAATAGCCTCAATGTGCTTTTCGCCTTAAAATAAAAAAAAAATAATAAAATACAATAAAAAAAGGTATTAAAATACCTTTTATTTAATAAAATAAAATAAAAAATACAAAGGCATTAAGGTAAATTGTTTGGCTTTTGCGGATGACATGGCCTTACTAGCTGAGACATTGGAAGAAGCTAAGGAACTGACTCTTGAACTTCAGAAGCAAGCGTTAAAAATGGGACTTAAAATTTCATTTGAAAAGACTAAAATATTGACAAACATACAAAAACCACCAAAAAAGCTTCAAGTGGGAGAACAATACATTGAGATAGTGAAAGAATACAAATATCTTGGGGAATGGATCAGAATGGGGAATGGAACGCCCTAGAGAAAAAAGCTATGGAATCTAGGAGAAATAAAGTTGAATTAGCCTTCCAACTTACCAAAGACACATACAACAAGAATGAATTTCCTTCCCATGGTGGCTTTACCTGTTTACAAATCACCATGATTACCTACGCTACTTTCCAATGCCTTTGTAAATGTTTGCATTTATAATGTAAAGTAACTTCTTAATTCCTTTCTTAGATAATTCTATAATTATTTTTACTGTAATTAAATCGTAACCGGAAGCTTCTTCATATCGAAATTTGTTATTTCTCGTTGTAACTCTGATAATGCTACTGATTTTATTTCTAGTTTATTTTTTTTTTCTGCTGCCAAAACCTTATATGTTGATTGTCTTTGGTAAGTTTGAAAGGTTTCTTCAATACACCAAGTGAAACATTCCGCCACTTCTGTACAGACGCAGTATTTTTCTAATTGGGTGAACCTGTATCATAAGTCTTACGATCCTTTTTTTGAAATGCACGCCCAATGCGGAAAATTTTATGGTGCAGTGAATTCAAAATGAGAACGTAAGGAGAGTAACGTAAAGAAAAACTGAAAACGAGGGGCAAGTACAAGTCATCAACCTCATTTAAAGTCGATCCCGAAAACCTAGGAAAACAGAATCACTAACAAGTATTTACTTCGAAGTCTCTACTCAACATACAAGTTTGTATTTGGTGACAAACGATAAAGCATTCTATTGATATTTCAATCTTTCTAATAGAAAACCAAAAGTATAAACTATAATGTTTACGGCAGTCTCTAACCCACGACCTTGAGGTGCCTAGTTCAGATGCTCTGCAGACTAACCGGCGTCTTAGCCAAATTGACCACCACTCTCAATTTACTTTTATTAATGTTCTACTGAATTTAGAGAGATTTAAGAATGTCACAAAAGTTCAACGTAACACTCACCCAAACCCACGACCTTGAGGTGCCTAGTTCAGATGCTCTGCAGACTAACCGGCGTCTTAGCCAAATTGACCACCACTCTCAATTTACTTTTATTAATGTTCTACTGAATTTAGAGAGATTTAAGAATGTCACAAAAGTTCAACGTAACACTCACCCAAACCCACGACCTTGAGGTGCCTAGTTCAGATGCTCTGCAGACTAACCGGCGTCTTAGACAAATTGACCACCACTCTCAATTTAATTTTAATAATGTTCTACTGAATTTAGTAAGATTTAAGAATGTCACAAAAGTTCAACGTAACACTCACCCAAACCCACGACCTTGAGGTGCCTAGTACAGATACTCTGCAGACTAACCGGCGTCTTAGACAAATTGACCACCACTCTCAATTTAATTTTAATAATGTTCTACTGAATTTAGTAAGATTTAAGAATGTCACAAAAGTTCAACGTACCACGCACCCAAACCCACGACCTTGAGGTGCCTAGTTCAGATGCTCTGCAGACTAACCGGCGTCTCAGCCAAATTGACCACCACTCTCAATTTACTTTTTTATTTTAAATGTTCTACTGAATTTAGAGAGATTTAAGAATGTCACAAAAGTTCAACGTAACACTCACCCAAACCCACGACCTTGAGGTGCCTAGTTCAGATGCTCTGCAGACTAACCGGCGTCTTAGACAAATTGACCACCACTCTCAATTTAATTTTAATAATGTTCTACTGAATTTAGAGAGATTTAAGAATGTCACAAAAGTTCAACGTAACACTCACCCAAACCCACGACCTTGAGGTGCCTAGTTCAGATGCTCTGCAGTCTAACCGGCGTCTTAGACAAATTGACCACCACTCTCAATTTAATTTTAATAATGTTCTACTGAATTTAGAGAGATTTAAGAATGTCACAAAAGTTCAACGTAACACTCACCCAAACCCACGACCTTGAGGTGCCTAGTTCAGATGCTCTGCAGACTAACCGGCGTCTTAGACAAATTGACCACCACTCTCAATTTAATTTTAATAATGTTCTACTGAATTTAGAGATTTAAGAATGTCACAAAAGTTCAACGTAACACTCACCCAAACCCACGACCTTGAGGTGCCTAGTTCAGATGCTCTGCAGTCTAACCGGCGTCTTAGACAAATTGACCACCACTCTCAATTTAATTTTAATAATGTTCTACTGAATTTAGAGAGATTTAAGAATGTCACAAAAGTTCAACGTAACACTTACCCAAACCCACGACCTTGAGGTGCCTAGTTCAGATGCTCTGCAGACTAACCGGCGTCTTAGACAAATTGACCACCATTCTCAATTTAATTTTAATAATGTTCTACTGAATTTAGAGAGATTTAAGAATGTCACAAAAGTTCAACGTAACACTCACCCAAACCCACGACCTTGAGGTGCCTAGTTCAGATGCTCTGCAGACTAACCGGCGTCTTAGACAAATTGACCACCACTCTCAATTTAATTTTAATAATGTTCTACTGAATTTAGAGAGATTTAAGAATGTCACAAAAGTTCAACGTAACACTTACCCAAACCCACGACCTTGAGGTGCCTAGTTCAGATGCTCTGCAGACTAACCGGCGTCTTAGACAAATTGACCACCACTCTCAATTTACTTTTATTAATGTTCTACTGAATTTAGAGAGATTTAAGAATGTCACAAAAGTTCAACGTAACACTCACCCAGTAGAGGCAACGAAAGTGTTTATTATTCTGTAAAACACGGAAGTTTTTACGAGGGTAAATATTGCCTACGGAATACCAATTTTTAATTTAAACTTTATTTGCTTGTAGGCCTACATTTTCCTAACGCGCGTTGAATTAATGGCCATCTGCTTTGAATCTGAATGATGTATTCGTTAATTAAGCAACATTTAGTAATACAAAAATCTTATATAAAACGTTTTAATGTAAAATTATTTTAAACTTCTTTATTAAAAAATTAATTCATCATAGAAAAAGTCAATACAAACTACCATTTGTTCATTAATTGCATAAAAAGAAATTTAAAAAAAACTGTTCAAAGTTATTCATTAAACATCAAAATGCTTAAGGATATTTTAAATAGGATTTCTTTTCTTACTACTTGTTATACTCTGAAAATAGTCACAATTTTCCTGTAATACTGACACAACTATTAAAATATTCATCTGTACTTATAGTGTTTTCAGTTTTCGCAAGCAACATGAGATAGTGTTAAATTTTGTGTCCTTGAGATACAATTACACGTTTATGTAACCGAGTTATAATTACAGAAATCATAACCTAGCTAAACAATTTTTGTAGAGCAATGAATAGATCTAGTAATATTATAAAAAACCTAAACCTCTTCGAATGCAGTCCTTGAGATACAATTACACGTTTATATAACCGAGTTATAATTACAGAAATCATAACCTAGTTAAGCAATTTTTGTAGAGCAATGTATAGACCTAACCTAAACCTCTTCGAATGCAGTCCTTGAGATACAATTACACCTTTATGTAACCGAGTTATAATTACAGAAATCATAACCTAGCTAAACAATTTTTGTAGAGCAATGTATAGACCTAACCTAAACCTCTTCGAATGCAGTCCTTGAGATACAATTACACCTTTATGTAACCGAGTTATAATTACAGAAATCATAACCTAGCTAAACAATTTTTGTAGAGCAATGTATAGATCTAGTAATATTATAAAAAACCTAAACCTCTTCGAATGCAGTCCTTGAGATACAATTACACGTTTATGTAACCGAGTTATAATTACAGAAATCATAACCTAGCTAAACAATTTTTGTAGAGCAATGTATAGACCTAACCTAAACCTCTTCGAATGCAGTCCTTGAGATACAATTACACCTTTATGTAACCGAGTTATAATTACAGAAATCATAACCTAGTTAAGCAATTTTTGTAGAGCAATGTATAGACCTAACCTAAACCTCTTCGAATGCAGTCCTTGAGATACAATTACACGTTTATGTAACCGAGTTATAATTACAGAAATCATAACCTAGCTAAACAATTTTTGTAGAGCAATGTATAGACCTAACCTAAACCTCTTTGAATGCAGTGTAAAATGTTAAAATAACTTCACTTTAAATTGCTGTGCAATAACAGATACCTGACCTGTTTGCAATAGAGTGTAATAATTATGTGAAAGTAAAAATAATCATTTTAGGATTAAGAAAAAATAATAAATAATCAAACATAAAGCTGTTCAGTTTAATAATTTGAAAATAAATTGAAACACTTGGTCAGTCATTGTAGCAATAAGAAACTTGCCCTGGGTATAGTCTATTTAGCGAAAAATATACTTAGTTTAATATTTGAAGACAAACACATATACATAGAATAAAAATGGAAAAAGAAATATAAACCTTGTGAAAGGGGTTTAGTAATGTAATACGAAACATGATATACTTTAATAATGTTAAAACAATTCTAAATAATTTATAATACGAATAAATAATATAAAGTAAACTAAAAAGCAATAAATTAAAAAAGTGTTTTGCTAACGTACATTCTTATTTCGTTGAACTTGACAGTGAACATTGCCTGTAATTTAAGTTATTCTAACACTTGCCACTGTTGCTATGAATAAAACATTTGTTTAGTGTTTGAAGTGGCTGCGTGGCATTTAACATTGGATTTGTTAAAGTAACTGACAGAGATATGTATCACACTTTACAGAGGTAGGTGTAAATATTTGAACATACCTGTTGATAAATATATCAGCACTTAGGAAAAATTATAACGATATTAGAAAAAAAATGCAATTATGTTGGATAAGGTTTTCATAAATAAATTTTAGTATTACCAAAGAAAAAATAATTTTTATAATATAGTTTTAAAAAATTGAAATAAAAAAGCGAAATGCATTCAGTTACGATTTCCATATTTTTTTAAATTTTTATTTTTAATATATTTAACATTAAATTACAAAATTATACCAATCCTAATAGGATCGACTAAAGATTTACATCTACCATAATCACAATTGTAGGGTTAGCATTAACAAATTGGTCCCTTCACATTGGTCAGTTCATTATTTTTACTGAACCAAATCATGAGGTTTGGTTCTATTGAGGCGGCGAACATCGTTCATAACGCTGTAGGTCATTATCTTAATGTTTTTATTAACATGAACCATGAAGACGTTGGTTATGCTTCAAAGCTACCTTCTTTATTCCTCTTTCACCATATTCAAGGTGTTACGGATGTACCACGGTGCTTTTATTTTGAAATGTTTGAATAATCTTCATATTTGATTCTTTTGTACAGCCCCAAATTTGAAGTCCGTATGTCCATACAGGCTTAAGTACTTGCTTATAAATTAACAGCTTGTTACGGACAAACAACTCCGAGTTTCTCCCAAGCAACCAGAAGAGCTGCCGGTATTTATTCTGTCTTCATTCTTATTCTTCCACTTTAGCTTAGTACCGAGGGTAAATACATGAGATAATGTTTTGTCGTGTATTATCAACGGTATTGCTATTAATGCTTTATTAGTGAAATGTATATAGGTTTATTTTCCTTCATTTATTTTAATTTGAATTATTTAGTCCATTCATTTACTCGCCCTACAGCTATCTGCAGGTTATCTGTTACAACGTCAGCATCTTTTCCAACAGCTAAAATAGCGTACCATCGGCCAAAGTTGCCATAATGGTACTGTTTTCCTGAGGTACATCGCGAGTAAACAGTAAATAAAGAGTTGGACCAAGGACAATTCCCTGAGGCACTATTGCAGTTATTTTTTCTAATTATGAAAATTTATTGTCATATCTAACTGGAAAGAAATACAGATGGCTCCAAGACAAAGTCAGGCACTGGTGCTGGGGTGTACGGCCTGAGAGCGGGGTTAAAGAAAGTTATTACCCTGGGACAGCATACAACAGTATTCAAGACTAAAGTGATGGCCGTCAATGACTGTGTTCGGGAGAACGTGGATCGGGGCTTCAAGAAGGCACGTATTCATATTCATACCGATAGTCAGGCAGCAATAAAAGCACTTGCGGGTCCTATAATACAGTCCAAGCTGGTCTGGGAGTGTCGGAAGAACCTTGACGCTCTGTCCCTTGGTAACCGGGTAACTCTTCACTGGGTTCTGGGGTATAGAGGGGTTGAGTGTAATGTAGAAGCAGACTGACCGGCTGGGCTTGGATCTGTATCTGAGTTTATCGGACCTGAGCCAGCTTTAGGGATTTCTCTATCGTTGGCCAGGTCCGCCATTAACAGATGGATTACAAATCAACACCAGGTAAGATGGGACAACCTTCATGGGCATTCCCATAGTAAACATCTCTTAAGTAAAGTTCCTTTTGGAGGACTTAAAGGGGCAGCAGATGTCCTGGGCAAAGCACAACTCAGGAGGATCATGGGGCTCATAACAGGGCACTGTGGTCTGAGGGTGCACATGAACAGGATAGGTATGTACCACGGAGAAACCGTGTGTAGATTGTGCAGGAAGGAGGAAACTGCAGGTCACATAATTTATGACTGTGAGGCTCTTGCTAGTAGGAGGCTAGGGGTTTTGTTTTCCAAGATCCTAAGGATCTTCAGCAGAGTGAGCTAGTCAGTGGGTTGCTAGAACTTATTAGGGGCACCAATCTGCTGAACTAGGTATTTTAAGAGGTTAAGTTGCACAATATGTCAATCGATCGCAGTGTTTGAGGTTGGATTATCCCTTCCTCTAGTGTATAATCTTAATCTTAATCTTAACTGGAAAGAATCAATCCGAAATATACGAGCTGAGTAGTTCGAAATACTGCCGGGAGAGGTCACGATTAAGTTTAAATAATTTCAATCGTAATTTCCATATAGCAAAAAATTTAGAGATTGTTTATATTTATTTATTAAAACTACAACTAAGAATGAACTTATCTATTAGTACTCATTTCAGTACTAATACAGTGATATTATAAGAAAATCATTCCACTGAATAACTTAATCACATTGCTAAGTCCCACGTCTTCTTTCTTTTCAACCTCCTCATAACGTCACTGCTACTGAGTTCCAGCATCTCTGTGTTGACATTATCCTGTAGCATCGCGTGTCTAACTGCAGCAGACCTTATTACCTTTTTCGCAGTAGTTGCTCGCAATACCTTATTCTGGAACTTTTATATAATTCTAATGTTATACTTTTCGGTGCAGCCCCACAACTGTAAACCGTACGTCCACACAGGTCTTGGTATTTGTTTATTCGACAGTAGGTTATTGTAAGTGTCTAATGCAGATCTTCTGCCAATACATTTTTCTATATTTAATGTCAAGCTCTACTTTCTTCTTTTTGATGTATGCTTTCCATTCTGAGTCATGCTTCACTTCATTTCTATAATGGGTTATTTTAGAATTAAGAATTACAGGTATTGCATTAATTTTTTTTAATTGAAAAATTGATTTGAGTTAATTTAGAGTCATTTGACCCTATACACCACTTCTTTGTCCAAGCAATCACCTTGACAAGGATCATTGATTCTAAGTTGCTTCTCCTACCGTGTCCACTGATGTATCATCAGATACATAGATGTATCATCAGCATAGATGTATCATAGCTGTTATTGTTTCTCTCCTGATCCTACTACCCTGTGGTACTCCTGCAGAAACCTTCTTAAGTTGCGAGTATTCATTACCATGTTTCATCCTAACGATTAGACAATAAATTTATAGGATTTAACAAATATTTTAAATTTGATAATTATAATAAATATTAGTACATTTAAAAATGTCCTTAAAGCATTAGTTCTAATAATAATAGTAGTGAGAGTTGAAGAGGCTTACTATGTAGGAAAGCAGAGATTAGTAATGATTTCGTTAATATTACTTTATTTTTGGTTATGTTACAACAAACCACTAATGTCTTAAGTTAGTAAGTAAATTAACTTTTTTTTTTGAATTACACAAATGTAAATTTATACATAATTAGAGATACAAACACATTTATTTAGAAAAAATATGAATAAAAAGAGATTAGGCTAAAATAAGTTTATTATTTTTTTAAATTTATTATTTTAAAATTAGTTTAAGAAATGTTTTACACTAAAAATAAAACATCGCTAATTATGCTTAATCGCTAATGTAATTATATGTATTTCTGAAATACCACTTCGAAAATCTTAGTTGGGCAATATGCATGTTAGTTTTTCACTCCTCTAATTTAAATAATAAATAAGAAATGATTTTGAAAAATTCCTATATACAATAGTAAACATTAGTTACTAATACGTTATTACATAAACAGACGGAAATAAGAGGGTTTATTAGTATTCGAAATATGCTCTATATTTTTTTTTTAAATATAAGCCCTACACTCAAGCCTAATGAAGCTTAAAATTACTTAATAATTTTATAAACAAAACCAATGTTAACTTTTTTCATATTATGTGAAGGTAAAATCAAGTTTTAATGAAAAAAAGATAAAATACAATAGATTTATTTTGTAACGCTCTAGACATGGGCAAAATTGGAAGTATTGGCAAAATTGGAAACTAAATTTTTGCTTATATTTAATGAGTAATTAAAAACATTATACTAAATACGTTTAAATGACAAATTGAAACAGGTCGTTTAGCTTATACGACACTTAGCGTACTTAAATATAGGTCAGTTAGTCCACACGTGTAAATAATGCCCCTGGAGTAACCCGCGGTAGCGTGAAAGTCACGGGACTGTAATTAAACTGCTGGCCTGGTTTATTTAATTTAGATGGAATAGAAAGTAGAGGCCACAATGCGTGCTATGAATTAATTTACGTTCCACCCTGTGAAAGAATGTTGTTGTTTTGCTTCATATTTTCTAAATATTTTTTTAAAGTAGCCTACTCCAAAATTTTAAGTAAGTTTTATTGTGTACAAAACAATTCCCATAGTGAGCTTTTTAAAATCCGGATCTCAACGAGGTTTCGCTGTGTATCTGTAAGTCTGTTTTGTTAGCCGTCCTTGAATTTTTCCACCAATATCTGAAATGTTTTATCAATATTTGAATACTTTACACAATCAAAAATAGCTGGAATAAGAAAATAACAATATTATATTATTTAAAAACTGTTTTTTTAAGCTTATGTTGCTGAATTTGTTAATAATTATTTGAACGTAAGGATAGATATAAAGCATTAGAATTTATTATAAAAATCAACGCTCATTTAGTGAGTTCATCTCAAACTGTTATTCCATTATCTTCTTCCTTATTTAACGAATAACTCAAACGACAGTTAGGCAGCAGCTTAGTACTTTTACCATTTTTTAAAAATTGTTTAAAAAATTTTTTTTTAGTTTAGTGAAACAATAGAAATGCATTAATTAAACGTCTCCAATAAATTATATATTTTTCCAAAATTTATTTTGTAAATTTCCCATTATTGTCTTTCTAGTAGTTTTTATTTCTGTCTTATTTTTATGAATCTTTTCGTTACGCTATCACGAATTGTTTTATTTGTCAATGGTAAAATTCATTTATTGCGCTATAGTACACAATTATTACAATTATTTTACATAAATACAGTACACATTATATATCTCATTGTAGCAGTGATGGTGTCGCTATAATATCTGACGCGAGTTCAAAAAAGTGCCCAACGATATATAGTATGTACGCGTGGCGTGCATTCTATACTATACACAGTATACATATGTATACTGTGTAGTATGATGTATACTGAGATCACGGTAGCGGTGACGGTGTCGCTATAATATCTGACGCGAGTTCAATGGTTTTTACCCATCCAAAAAGTGCCCAACGATATATAGTATGTACGCGTGGCGTGCATTCTATACTATACACAATATACATATGTATACTGTGTAGTATGATGTATACTGAGACCACAGTAGCGGTGACGGTGTCGCTATAATATCTGACGCGAGTTCAATGGTTTTTACCCATCCAAAAAGTGCCTAACGATATATAGTATGTAGGCGTGGCGTGCATTCTATACTATACACAGTATACATATGTATACTGTATAGTATGATGTATACTGAGCTCACGGTAGCGGTGACGGTGTCGCTATAAAATCTGACGCGAGTTCAAAGCTTTTTGCCCATCCAAAAAGTGCCCAACGATATATAGTATGTACGCGTGGTGTGCATTCTATACTATACACAGTATACTGTGTAGTATGATGTATACTGACATCACGGTAGCTGTGTGACAGTGTCGCTATAATATCTGACGCGAGTTCAATGCTTTTTACCCATCCAAAAAGTGCCCAACGATATATAGTATGTACGCGTGGTGTGCATTCTATACTATACACAGTATACATGTATACTGTGTAGTATGATGTATACTGACATCACGGTAGCTGTGACAGTGTCGCTATAATATCTGACGCGAGTTCAATGCTTTTTGCCCATCCAAAAGTGCCCAACGATATATAGTATGTACGCGTGGTGTGCATTCTATACTATACACAGTATACTGTGTAGTATGATGTATACTGAGATCACGGTAGCGGTGACAGGTGTCGCTATAATATCTGACGCGAGTTCAATGCTTTTTACCCATCCAAAAAGTGCCCAACGATATATAGTATGTGTGCGTGGCGTGCATTCTATACTATACACAGTATACTGTGTAGTATGATGTATACTGAGATCACGGTAGCTGTGACAGTGTCGCTATAATATCTGACGCGAATTCAATGCTTTTTGCACATCCAAAAAGTGCCCAACGATATATAGTATGTACGCGTGGTGTGCATTCTATACTATACACAGTATACTGTGTAGTATGATGTATACTGAGATCACGGTAGCTGTGACAGTGTCGCTATAATATCTGACGCGAGTTCAATGCTTTTTGCCCATCCAAAAAGTGCCCAACGATATATAGTATGTACGCGTGGTGTGCATTCTATACTATACACAGTATACTGTGTAGTATGATGTATACCGAGATCACGGTAGCTGTGACAGTGTCGCTATAATATCTGACGCGAGTTCAATGCTTTTTGCACATCCAAAAAGTGCCCAACGATATATAGTATGTACGCGTGGTGTGCATTCTATACTATACACAGTATACTGTGTAGTATGATGTATACTGAGATCACGGTAGCTGTGACAGTGTCGCTATAATATCTGACGCGAGTTCAATGCTTTTGCCCATCCAAAAAGTGCCCAACGATATATAGTATGTGCGCGTGGTGTGCATTCTATACTATACACAGTATACTGTATAGTATGATGTATACTGACATCACGGTAGCGGTGACAGTGTCGCTATAATATCTGACGCGAGTTCAATGCTTTTGCCCATCCAAAAATGCCCAACGATATATAGTATGTGCGCGTGGTGTGCATTCTATACTATACACAGTATACTGTGTTGTATGATGTATACTGAGATCACGGTAGCGGTGACAGTGTCGCTATAATATCTGACGCGAGTTCAATGCTTTTGCCCATCCAAAAGTGCCCAACGATATATAGTATGTGCGCGTGGTGTGCATTCTATACTATACACAGTATACTGTGTAGTATGATGTATACTGAGATCACGGTAGCGGTGACAGTGTCGCTATAATATCTGACGCGAGTTCAATGCTTTTTGCCCATCCAAAAAGTGCCCAACGATATATAGTATGTGTGCGTGGCGTGCATTTTATACTATACACAGTATACATATGTATACTGTGTAGTATGATGTATACTGAGATCACGGTAGCTGTGACAGTGTCGCTATAATATTTGACGCGAGTTCAATGCTTTTTGCACATCCAAAAAGTGCCCAACGATATATAGTATGTACGCGTGGTGTGCATTCTATACTATACACAGTATACTGTGTAGTATGATGTATACTGAGATCACGGTAGCTGTGACAGTGTCGCTATAATATCTGACGCGAGTTCAATGCTTTTTGCCCATCCAAAAAGTGCCCAACGATATATAGTATGTGCGCGTGGTGTGCATTCTATACTATACACAGTATACTGTGTAGTATGATGTATACTGACATCACGGTAGCGGTGACAGTGTCGCTATAATATCTGACGCGAGTTCAATGCTTTTTGCCCATCCAAAAAGTGCCCAACGATATATAGTATGTACGCGTGGCGTGCATTCTATACTATACACAGTATACATATGTATACTGTGTAGTATGATGTATACTGAGATCACGGTAGCTGTGACAGTGTCGCTATAATATCTGACGCGAGTTCAATGCTTTTACCCATCCAAAAAGTGCCCAACGATATATAGTATGTACGCGTGGTGTGCATTCTATACTATACTATACATGTGTATACTATATGATGTATACTGAGATCACGGTAGCTGTGACAGTGTCGCTATAATATCTGACGCGAGTTCAATGCTTTTTGCCCATCCAAAAAGTGCCCAACGATATATAGTATGTGCGCGTGGTGTGC
>CM040187.1:38602184-38604684 GCA_022606455.1 Callitettix versicolor
TGGAACGTAAAAACAATTTTGATTTTTAAAGAACTACACATACATTTTAAATTTTACACTCAAAATATACTTAACGCCGTTTCAAGTAACTTATGAAAAACATGTAAAGTACATTCCAAGTGATAAAATTGAGTTTGTAAATTTTTAATAAATAATTGTTTCTCATTCAGGTGAGAAGACATTAAAGGCCGAAGAGTTCTTTGCTATCGTCTCCTCGGCCAAGGAAGAGAAAGAGTTCGGAGGCTATGAGGATTTCTTCGAACTGTTGAAACAGTACGACAAGTACGCCAACGGCAAATGTCTGGCTGCCGAACTGGGACACATTCTTAGAGCTTTAGGTAAAACCCTTAACTATTGTAAAACTTCTGCAAATTTTGTGCTTCAAGAGCTGGGTGTAAAATAATGGCGTTAGGTAATTTCAATTTAAGTATTTATTATTAATTTTATTTATACCTGGAATAATATTTACCAATGTTATTCAAGTAAGTTAATAAGATGCAAGATACGAGAGGAGTTCACGTGACGCGGAACCATGCAATGACGTTATCACTTCAAAAATGGGCTTTGGATTCTGTACATGCCCACATAACAAAAGTTAAATATAATTTAAATATCAATTATTTAATTTATTTAAATACATAGCAGAAAAAAATTAATAAATGTACGAGTAAATGTGTATAAGTATACATGAGAAATGTAAATATTTAATACAAACATTAAAACACATAATGTATTTACATTACATATTATTTTCTTCATATTGGTCCTACGAAATCCTAAAACAATAAAACAATTTTTTTTGGTTTTCGTGCTATTAGCCTTTCAAAAGCTTTAAAATTTTAAAATGGGGTAGTTTTGACGATATTCAGTTTCAGCGGGGAATTTGATTTGATTCCCTAATCATATTCAAACAAAAAACTTCAAACTTTAAGAGTTTTAGTTTTTTAAAAGCCGTGGGAAATGTACAGTTCAAATGAAATATTCGAATTTAGCATAAAAGTTGTGATATAATTAATACCGTAAGTATCTTTTTCATATTCGAACCAAAAGTTTCAAAATTTACGGTTGCTCTTTAATGGTTCAAAAATCGTTAAGTTCTTCAATTCCAACCTGTTACAAATGGCACATTCGTATTCAGTGTAAAAATAAATTGATTTTTTTACGATTTTTGGTTTATGCAAATCGATTGATCGTTTCTCTCATTATCGTGCTTATGAATTTCGTAACATCTCATACACACACATACATACAGACGAACGCGCGCGCGCGCGCACACACACACACACACACACACACACACACACACACACACACACACACACACACACACACACACACACACAAGCACGCTCACACGCGCACAAGCGTACTCACTGATGAAATTTTGATTTTGTGTAAAACATATCAACCGTATTTTGTGTTTGGAAATCAACCGTAATTATGTGTATAAAAAAAAATCAGTTTGATTAATTTTTTAACGTTTCCAGTATTTTTGCCGGTAAAAACGATATACTTTTACTCCTTGACTACTAATAGTTTAATAACATCAAATTATCCATTGTATCATTGTATTAAATTTCATTGTATTAATGCATCAACGTTTTAAGCTAGCAAAATGCGAGATAAAAGATACAAGAGAGTGTTGCAAGACACGAGAAAGCGTTACAACGTACAGCGTGACGTGAAATCGTATTTTGAGCCATTTAAAATGAAAATTGGTAAACGTTTGTCTATATAAGTAATGGAATATTTAAGGACCATTACTGCACAGCAGTTCACCACACTGTGTTGCGAGTTGTGGATGACCAGTCAGGGGCAGGATAGGCAATTTACGTACACGCAAACGTTTCACATTCAGCATTGTCTAATATAGTATAATACTTAAATCCGCGTAAAAATAAACACAATTTACAAGATATGCTAACATGATAGCGGAACGCAGCTGTCTCGCTGACATGATGTGCTAATTTCTAACGTTGTTTTATTTCACGTTCATTTGAAAATTTGATTTTGATATGTTTCAAATTACATTGAAAATAAGAACCGTGACATTGAAAAGACTTCTTTTCAATTTTATTTTATATTTTCTTCTATCCTGATAAAAACATTTTTATTCGTAAATCTATCTACTAAACCTACTCATAAGTTCTTAAAATTACATAAATATGATTAAATTTATTTTCATATATACTTTATATATTGTTAAACTGAAAGCTCGAGAAAATAAAACTGTTCCAAAATTTAAAACGTTTTTGTTGTTTTCTTACTGCTTCAGACAAGAGTAAAACTTCTAATTATAAGATAAAAAGTATTTTTAATACCATGAAAAACGAGTGTGTTTGTGTTGCCGTAAAACTTTCTTTTATTAAAGTTAATTAATTCCGTAAATTCGAGAGGAGACTGACTAAGTGTTTAACGTCTTACAGTAGCTGTGAAATTCTCTAGATTAAATAAATGATGAAAGAGATTACACTATAAAAAATAAATAAAAACTTATTTA
>CM040187.1:38609684-38612184 GCA_022606455.1 Callitettix versicolor
ATATTTCTGAGGAACAGGCAAACTTGCTGCGACATTCACTTTTTATTGACTTAAACAAATATTTTAAAAAAAACAGCAAATGTTTTTTCCTGTTCGCAGAAATTTTATTTTTTTTATTTATTTTTTCTGAAAGGATCTAAACTTTTTTCGCTGGAAGCCAGTTTTTATTAAGTTTTGCCAAACACTGAAAGTAATGCAAAGATAAGCGAAGGGGATGAGTTTATTTTTAGCATCGTTCAAGGTTGGAATTTCTCATAATTCTAGCGTATTTTTCGCCTCGGCACAAATTTTGAGAACCTTAAAACTTAGTTTTATCCAATAAATCACCCTGCACAGGTAACACGCACGCAGTTTTTTTTATTATGTTTTCTTTGTATTTAAAAAATAGCTATTTTGTAAAATTTGACGTGAAATTTTATGGCGAATTTTCATGACAGATTTTACAAAATAGCTATTTCTTAAATACAAAGTAAAAAATCAAAAAAACCCTGTGTAGGGTGATTTATTGGATAAAACTAAACTCTAATATTACCAAAATTTGTGCTAAGGCGAAAAATACAAACTTTACGGTGAC
Organism: Callitettix versicolor; assembly: GCA_022606455.1. Lineage (NCBI taxonomy): Eukaryota > Metazoa > Arthropoda > Insecta > Hemiptera > Cercopidae > Callitettix > Callitettix versicolor. Next base: position 38,610,259 of record CM040187.1, read on the forward strand.
ACCTGACCTCTCGCTTATCGCGTTACACGATACAACCCCTGCTTGTAATAATGTTGAACGCAACAAAGTTATGCTTTTTAAACATTTTTAATGGTGACGCTTTGAAACGTATTACAGATTCTGATCGGTAACACACTTGCCCGCACTTACTAAAACCAAATTCAATCAAAAGTATTTAAAACAAATGAATGATCCCAGGTCTGTATGGCTGCTCCAATGGCGTGTTTGTCTTAGCTTTGCTTGAGGAGGTATGACGTACGGTACTTAAAGTTTCCGTACAACAAGCAAGAAACTTATCTACTACACATTAGATAATGTTACTTCTAGTAAGCTCCTTGGGCTACACAACTTGCTCTGCATTTTATCAACAGATTTTTTCACCTGAAGTAACATAATTGATTAGAACTTTAAATAAGCACCTTTAGATAAATACGTGCTTATTTAACGAAATGTTATATATATATATATATATATATATATATATATATATATATATATATATATATATATGCAAAGACAATTGAGCATATTGTATGATATCCAAAATATCTTTCACCTCTTGCATGCAATAATAAATTGTGTGGTACTTTATAAACGTTTAGTAGCAATTTCGTATTTCACATATATTTAATATTACCATGTTTTATAGATTGTAATAACTTAATATTAACTTTTAATCATACATGTTAATATTAACTATTATTTTTTACTATTTTTATATATTTCGGATACAAACTGAATTTTATTGTAAAAAATGTTCGTTTCTTATGTCATTAATGTTGTCTTTTTAAAAATCATGTTAGTTAATGTTAAATATATTACGAGATAAGAACATTAATGATAAATGTTATGAAAAATTGTGAAAATAATATTTAAACCATAATCGATACCGGTAAAAAAGGTTGTATTACGAATATCGTTTAACAGTTTTGCACGAACACCGATAATATGCCTTAATATTTTTTAGCTGTCTTAATATTTCAAATATTATTTTCATAAATTTTAATAACACTTAACGTTAATGTTTTTATCGTTTATATTATTTTATCAAAAACTATACTTTATATTTTTTTAAAAATCAAAAACTGCTTATTTTATAACTTCTTCCTTATTTCTACATACTGTTTATTTACGAAGTTCTTTTAACGTTTATAATTTGTATTTAGGACTTCTAAGACATTCATTTTCTTAATTAATTATTTCTGCGAATTATATTCTATCCCTCTCTAATTACTTAAATTGCTCCTTTAATGTATTTAAATATAACTTACCTTTTGTTAAATCTGATCTCGTATTACTCATCTAAATGATGAACATCTCAAAGGACTACGAGAACTTGTGAAATTTCAACACATTAGGCCTTGACCAAAGCCAAAACTGTTAAACGATATTTGTTACACACGCGCGCGCGCGCACACACACATTTATAAAATGTATATGTAGAGTGTTTAAGTTATCTCTTTAGATGTTGAATTTTGGAAAATGATGAAAAATATGTATCATTAAATACGTTTTGGAGTTTTAAGTTAAGTTGCAAGAAAATTTGATCAAAAAATATTTTTCAAATTCAAATTTTATACACCAATTAGGTTTGTGTTCGGTAAATGTTGCAATACAAGATTCATTTTTCATGTTTCAGAGTATTTATGTTAAGTTTTAGAAAAATTCGATTTAAATTTTTCAGCGCAAATTTTTAGGGTATGAATTCTATAAAAAGCTGAATTACCAGTTTCATTACTTGGGTTTTTGAGTTCTTATGTTAACTTTAAAAAAATCCACTAAAAATATTTTTCTTTGACAAAAGCTTTTATACCCCCAGAATCCCAGAATGTTGGTAACAGTGGTATGCCACTGACTGCAATTTTTCGGAAGTAAGAACAATTGAATTTAAAATATGTATTATACAAAAATTATTTCGTGGATATA
>CM040187.1:38617184-38694684 GCA_022606455.1 Callitettix versicolor
TATTTGGGAAAATACAGTGCGAGAACTGGGTAACGGCGGACAAGTTACCTCGTGCTCTACTTAAAGGTTGTAGTAAATTGTTGCAGTTGCAAAAAATACGTTGTAGAGAGAGAGAGAGAGATTAAGTTGGTTTATGCATTCACAAATTGTAATGTAAAATATCTGATTTTTTTGTTGAAATGGAAGCAATATCTGGAATATTCCAAATTCTATCTTTAAGATACACCTTCTATATTTACTTCAAAAAAAAATTGTATTTTAAAAATACACGTGTTATTTATAGGTTACTGTACTGTACTGGATGTATAGTTAGTTAATTAACCAAAGTAACTGCTTTCCTGCAAGGATTTGATGCATCTAATTTCTCTTTGACGGCTTTACAGATGTCACAAAGGAAGCGGTTGAAAGGAATATATAATTACCTAATTACTTACATTGAGGTCACAAATCATCAGCTGGCTAGATCCTATCAAGGAAATCATGTCACAACAATGAGTATCGGCTCATATAATTAAAGGATGTATTTTTATATATTTTAACCATAATCAAGAAAAAATAGATTTGATTTATTTTTATGGAAAGAAATATTTCCTTTTTGTAACAAAATAAGCTTTTGTTAGTATTTTCTCGCATAAGCTTCTGTTTGTATGTCATAAATCTTTAGTGACTGAAAATTAAGACACAGAAAATGTCTTACGAATCGATGTCGGGTCTGGGCAGGATAGTTTCTGTTAAAGTGGTCTCTGTCTCAAATTTCAGTAACTCCGCTAAAAAACAGACAAAGCGCCAATCAACAGATTAAAGAGGAAAACCGAAAATTTGTATAAATTATGTTGAATCCGTGACCGCAGATGTCGCGACCCACATTGTTTGCTACTCTCATTTTACAGATACCGTTAACTCTTTTAATTTTTTAGTTCGTTTTTTTGTGAAATTTACTTCACGTCTAAGTGTGTATTTCTTAACGAAGCTGTTTTATCTTGGACTTTCGGTAAATATCGAATCAACGTATCTGTATATGTATACCACTCATTTAAATATTTTAAAAGTTTTGCAACTTTTTTTATTCAATTAAAATTTTTCAAAACAGACTCAACTGTTGCTATTAAACAACAAAAACCTACAGGTAGCTAAAATTATTATTATTACTTTAACTTGTTTTACAAGTTATGAAAAATTATTATGTTTAATATTATTATTACTTTAACCTGTTTTACAAATTAACAAAATTATTTTTATTTCTTTAACCTGTTATACAACTAAACAAAAATGATTATTTTTTTAAGTGAATTTTTGTGAAGATATTGGTTTGGGAAGGTACACTTTTATCTTTACATAAAATAAGCAGGATAAATTCCTACAAATTTTGTGCAATGCTTTTGCAAGCATTCGAAGACAAAGGTTACTCAGTTTAATGTTCACTGCGTTGACATAATACAATGAACCTATTGTTAGTAATAAAATCAAATGTTCCACTTGAATATCAATTTATAAAATTTAGACAAACAAAACTGAGGATAGTTACTTTCGGAGGGGCTATTCAGTATATTTATTGAAGCGAATAAACCATAAATCCTGTCGCTGGATGAATAGCTGGCGCAGTCGCTGAATTTACGTGTGACTACACATAGCTACTGTTCATTGTGTTTGTTGTACAAGTTGAGACACTCAATGACTGTCAACAACATTCAATTAACAAAGCCAATCTTAATAAATTAACAATTTTGTTTGTTTTGTTGATTTTTATTTCTCATACAGATGGAAATGTTTATTATTGAAACACAGCCACCGGACCACATATTTAAGTAATTAGAACTATGACCTATTCTTCCCGTCAGTGGTCTATCCACTCACTTCGTAAAGGCTATCGCGGATTCGAAAATCTATTGTTCCATCTTCAGGCCGTGATACAAAATGTTAAATCCCTCTGTCGAGATCGTCACAAAGTCAAACAAAATATTAAAAACATACGTCACAAACACTGGGCACAATTACACGATTAAAATACATAAGATAAAATTTGGTTTGGCCAAACGATACGTGCAACTCGTATGTCGTTACATTCTGGACATTAATCGTGTTCAGTGTTTGTGAATTATGTTTTTAATGTTTTGTTTGACTTTGTTACGACCTCGACAGAGGGATTTAACATTTTTTATCACTACCTGAAGATGGAACAATAGAGTTTCGAAACCGCGGTAGCCTTTACGAGGTGAGTAGATAGACCACTGACGGGAAGAATAGGTCATAATCCTAATTACGGAAATATATAAATTGCTTTTTAATAAATTCAGTTTTCATAAAGTTATATAAAACGTACTTAGATAAATTATAAACGTAAATAAGTGTCAAGTCATTTCCACTGTTACAGAGAGAAATCATTAATTTAAAAAAAGTATTATTTCATTAAAATCTTTATAATTAATTATAATGCGTAATATATTTAGTTTCGTCTTAATTTTATAAACTGATTTAACACTTAAATTCAGTAATTGTTTTAGTTACTCTAAACAGTGATCAAATAATTATAAAAATTGCTTGAGGATATCCGATATTGAATTATTCAGGATCACACAACTTTCTTTGTATAACGATAAATCAATATCGATCGCATTCGTATTGCTACGTAGGTATACAAAACCATGCGAGTAAAGTATACAGTCATTTTTCAAATTATTTTTAGCACCATAAGCTGCAATCTTGTAAATATTCAAAAAGAATTAAAGAAATCGAAATTATAATTTTGGTATTTGCTTCCATCATGCTAAAAATTGATTGTTTTTCATCTAATATAAAAACAATCTATGGTCATAAATATATTCCGTAATGTAAGTCTTTATTTTTCCAGCTGTTTAAATCCATTCCTAACAAACATTTATATTATTACAACTTATTTTTAGCTGTTAATTTGTATGAAGTATATGGCGAGTTATTCAGTTATATTTTATTAAATTCGTGATAGATTTAATTAAATTAAACCTTTTCAATTTCTTCTTGATATTGCCCCTTCGCAGAAATAACACTTCAATAATCAGTTTACACACGATATATATTCCTCAAGTAAATGTGTACATGAAGGTATATAGGCAAAACAATGTATAAACGCTAGTAAAAAGTTATGAATCACTTTGCTAAGATTCCTGTGGCGGTGCCAAGCACATAAAGCGGCTAACGAGGTAAAATTACATTAGCTCAGATTTGGGCACGTGGCAGGGGTAAAAAACTTCCTTCCCAGCAAGATACAATTTTATTGGATTACTTGCTGTCATTAGTTCATAGCATTATGTTTATTATATGACAACGAAAGAACGTAAATTAAATATATGGCCATAGTAGGCTGCCTACATTGTTGTGACAAGTGAAATATAAATTTATAGTAATTTGCTTAAGGATTGAGACAACGGAAGAATGTAAACGAAATAGGCGCAACACGTTCATAGCATTTTGTTTAGTACATGACAACGAAAGAAAGTAAATTAAATAAATGGCCATAGTACGTTGTTTAAGATTGTGGCAACAAAAGTGTACGGTAAGCGAAATATAAGTTTATAGTAATTTGCTTAAGGATTGAGACAACGGAAGAATGTAAACGAAATAGGCGCAACATGTTCATAGCGTTTTGTTTTCTACATGACAACGAAAGAAAGTAAATTAAATAAATGGCCATAGTACGTTGTTTAAGATTGTGGCAACAAAAGTGTACGGTAAGCGAAATATAAGTTTAAAGTAATTTGCTTAAGGATTGAGACAACGGAAGAATGTAAACGAAATAGGCGCAACACGTTCATAGCATTTTGTTTAGTACATGACAACGAAAGAAAGTAAATTAAATAAATGGCCATAGTACGTTGTTTAAGATTGTGACAACAAAAGTGTACGGTAAGCAAAATATAAGTTTAAAGTAATTTGCTTAAGGATTGAAACAACGGAAGAATGTAAACGAAATAGGCGCAACACGTTCATAGCATTTTGTTTACTACATGACAACGAAAGAAAGTAAATTAAATAAATGGCCATAGTACGTTGTTTAAGATTGTGGCAACAAAAGTGTACGGTAAGCGAAATATAAGTTTATAGTAATTTGCTTAAGGATTGAGACAACGGAAGAATGTAAACGAAATAGGCGCAACATGTTCATAGCGTTTTGTTTTCTACATGACAACGAAAGAAAGTAAATTAAATAAATGGCAATAGTACGTTGTTTAAGATTGTGGCAACAAAAGTGTATGCTAAACGAAATATAAGTTTATAGTAATTTGCTTAAGGATTGAGACAACGGAAGAATGTAAACGAAATAGGCGCAACACGTTCATAGCATTTTGTTTAGTACATGACAACGAAAGAAAGTAAATTAAATAAATGGCCATAGTACGTTGTTTAAGATTGTGGCAACAAAAATGTACGGTAAGCGAAATATAAGTTTAAAGTAATTTGCTTACGTATGGAAGAATGTAAACGAAATGTAGTTCATAAAATGTTGTAAGATTGTGAAAACTTTTGTCGATATGAACATAAATGGTGCAAAAATTACGCTCTTAAATCCTACTTTAAAACTTCGACGTGGAAAGCGTGGCAATGGCGGTCAAATGTAAGTTACTATAGTCCAGCCACTTAGTGCGAGAATTTCTCGCGCATGTAGGCGAATTCCCCTCCAGCGCCCTTCAACACCCCAGTGACACAGACGTCTGTCAGTCTGAGTTTACAAACTGTTGCTATTCAGCGAGAGTGAAGGGAAAGGAGGGAGTTATGAGAGAGTGGAAACTCGACCTCTCACTCGCACATCTTTTCTCTCCGCCCCACGGGTGTACTTAGCAGGCCGTTTTATAAGCGGCTAAACTTTTATATTTAGGTGTTATATAAACGCATTTAGAAAGGCGCGGCCTGGCGTTCCATTTTGCAGAGATCACATTGCGACTGCGATGACAATCAGAACGGGTCTTGTTTGATCGCGGTACAACTTCTTCTAACGTAACAGAAAAACTCATTGAATGTGTAAATCTCAATAAGGAGAAATTGTAAATCTCACTTATTGGTGAACTATCTCATGCCAAAATATTAAATAAGAAGAAGAATATTACAGGATAAAATATGAGAATTAATAAACTATTTTTAAATATTTTGTATTGAAATTAGTATTGACTACAAAATAAATTGTTACGCTAAATAAAATTTTACAAATACAAAAAATATTAGGCCTATACAATGTAGTTGTTTTGTTATTTTAAGGCGAAAAGCACATTAAGGCTATTATCGCCTCCCTAAATGTAAGTGTGAGTGTAAAGTGTTAAAGTCGTAAGTGTAGTGTTGCAAATGTAAGTGTGTGTGACTCGGGTACCACGAGGAACGTCTAAATCCTCTCAATAGGTGCAGCTAGTCAATAGGAACCTATAAAATGTAAAAGTACTTGTGAAGTTGTTCTTATAGACTATTTAAATTTTGAACTGTTTTTAGGTTACGATAAGATGTTTTTCAACTTTTATTGTTGAATTTGTGATAACTGATTTAGCTATTTTTGAAAAATAGTAAGCAGGTTATTACTTAACAAAGGCAAATTATAATGGCGTTTATGAAAGTTCTTCTTCTTTACAATAAGTCGTTTATTTAATTTACTTAGGCATTATAACTTTTACAGTAGATTTATTGTATTTGTGTTCAAGACGAAAAGCACATTGAGGATATTATCGCCTCCCTAAATGTAAGTGTGAGTGTAAGTGTTAATGTCGTAAGTGTAGTGTTGCAAGTGTAAGTGTGTGTTAGACTCGGGTACAGCGCATATATATACATTTTAGTATTAATATTTACTTAAATATTTTCAGCGATGATAACCTTAAAGTTTTTAAAGGAAAAAAATACATAAATATTATAATACAGTTTTAACGGTATTTTGAAATGTGATCTAGATGTAAGGATTTTACTGTAATCGCTTTAAATAATTTTGCTCTAGATTTAGAGATAGATTTAGATTTAAAGATAGCCTCGGATGCACTAGAAACGACCTGCACACTATTGGACTTAAGTTCTCTTCAAGAATACTAATTATGCGTATGTTGCAAGCTTGACGCTTTTCTAATGTTCTTCGAGCTACAGGGAGTTCTATTTTTGCTCACGTGCAACAAAGTGCTACGCCCGCTCAAAAAGGTTTTCAATTTAAGAATAATACAGCACGTAACAGTTGGTGCAACCTGGCCTTAATGAATCCTTGAAATGCCACGGAGTACAGGTTCGAATTAGAAAGTACCACAATGTTAGCAGAGTGAACTGTGTCCGAAATATGAACTCAGGTAGCAAAACCTACCGCTAACATTTCTCAGAAATACTTTCTGTTCGTATTTCGCCTGTATCCGTGTTCAACACCTGTAAAGTGTTTTTTTGTTAAAATAAAATCAATAATATGGGAGCTACGAATAGGCGTGTCGGAGATGTACAAAACCAAAAAAGTACAATTATTACTGACACTCCGTGTTTTTAAAATGAGATAAATTTTATGTTATTATATAATAATATAATAAATTATTTAAAATATAAATAAATTAATAATAATAATAATATTATTATTATTAATATAATAATAGCCTATATTATTAATAATATAATAAATTATCACTGACATATTTTCCGGTCATTAGAGTTATCTGCCACGGAGTGCCCGTTTCCTCAAAAGGCAGTTTTGCTATATTTGCTTTTTTTAAAAAAATATTCATGGCGTACTGAAACCAAAATTAGATTTTTAATTCTGTTAGTGTGAATGTAATAAAAGCCATATTTATTTTTGAATATAATATTTGTATTGAATTTTCGTTATTAGAAATCCGTATTTTATTTTAAACTAGCTTCGCTCACGAAACTTAAACTGTTTCAATAATGTAATAATTTCGAAACATAAAAAAATATATTAATCAAAGCGTGATCATCTAAACTCACAGTGAATATGAAAAAATATTAAAACCTGAATATGTTGTTTTATTGCCTTCAAACGTGTTCCATTCAAATTTAAGAAAATCTGATAAAAAATATTTTCCTCCAGTACAAACATTTAATACCTCTTTTATATTTTTGTCCTTTTAGGGGATGAATTCGGAGAAGGAATGCTGAATTACGTGTATCATAATTTGTGTTTAAGTATATTTTGTTTACTTTTAAGGAAAGCAGATAAAAAAATATTTTTCTCCAATGCAAACACTCTTTTTTCTCCAATTACACCTCTTTTTTACATTTTTATTCTTTTATGAAATAAATTCGGAAAAATGTTGAAATATATGTTTCATTACGTGTGTTTCATAGCATATTTTTAGAATATACGATCCAAAACAAATATTTTTTTCAATGCAAAAATGTAAACCCTTTTTTACTTTTTCTACCCCCTTTCAATCTCTTTAGGGGATGCGTTTTGGGAAATGGTGAAAAATATATTTCATTACTTATATTTAAGAATGACTATGTTACGTTTTTAGGTCAGACGAAAAACATATTTTTCCAATAAAAATTGTTGTACCTCAATTTTACCTCTTTAGAGGTTGATTACTGGAAAATCGTTTTTCAGTGCACCCCTATATGTGGTATTAACCCTGAAAATTTCAAATCTTTAGATATTATAGTCTCGGCTATACGTTGATTATTAGTATTGGAATGGATAACTAGTTTAATGGCGTTAAAATAATTTTTTTGCAAAATCTTGTCTTAGTGCACTTTGACATTGTTGTAAGAAGGTACCTGAAAATTTACTGTAGCAACACGTCTCTTTCGATTGCCTGTGATTGAGTCCTCGTGATTTGATGAAATTTACAGTCGAAACTACCACCTTCATGACATTTTGAAATTCAATTTTTTTAGAACAAAGGGCTTCTTGGTGTATGATGCAATGAAACTGCATGAGATCTTCAGCGTTTATGTTTTTTTTTTGCAGATACTTTTTTAGCAAAGTAACTAGCCCGGAATTGACACCAATCATAGAAGGAGCACCGTCAGTCACAATTCCCGATAATTTTGATAAGTCAAAACCAGTTTTTGAACACTCATCCAAAAGTACATTGAGTATATCAACTCCTTTAGTTTGACCTTTCAATGAACACATTCCTAATAACTCTTCTACGACTTCAAAATCTTGAGTAACACCTCGTATGAATATGAGTAGTTGAGCTGTGGAACTAATATCAGTTGATTCGTCGAGTGCCAATGAAAAAAATTCAATTATCTTAGTCTTTTCAGTTAATTGTTCCGCAATATTAGCTGACAAAGACATAATTCGTCTTTGGATTGTCATACGATTCAGTTGAATTTTCTCAAACTTTTTGCTGCTTCTGGACACATTTTCTTAGCGGCGATTTCAATGCATTCTTTTACAAAATCTCCATCATTGAAGGGCGACTTCGCTTTGCTATCATTCGAGAAATTTCAAAACTAACTTCTGTAGCCGTTTCTCAATCTTCAATGAGTTTTGTGAACACAGTTTGCTGACCAATAAGCTCCGTTTCAAAGACAACACTTTTGCTTTCTTAATTCGCCTGTAAATTTGGTAAAAGAAGAATGCTGCGTTTCATAGTGCCTTTTTACATTATATTCCTTTGCAATCGCAACAGAATTCTTACAAATTAAACAAACGACTTTGTTATGCAACCATACAAAAAAATATTTCTCAGTCCATATTTCTTGAAACTGCCGATTTTCATCTTTAGCCTTACGTTTTTTACTAGGTCCTGGCTTGTCCATGTTGCGTTATAATCCTGTCTAGGGTTAACACTGCACCTAACTGCTAATAGTATTGGCTGTACGTTGCCTATTAAACTTGGACTGGGTAAGTAGTTTAATGGCGTTAAAATAAAATTTTTCAAAATTCTTTCTTAGTGCACGCCTATATGGTAACATAAAATCTACCCTGAAAATTTCAAGTCGCTAGCTAAAATAGTTTTGGCTCTGCATTGATTATGAATCAGTCAGTCAGCCAGGACTTCTTTTATATTTTAAGATGTAGGCTACACAAAACAGAAGGTTACATGTTTTCGTCAAAAACCATTAAAATATTCATACTTAAAGTTGAAATTTACAGTTTAAATAATTTTTTTCAAAAATCTATCAGTATTTCACTTAATAAAATTAATTTCATTTTTATGAATAAAATAGAAATATTTCATCACAAACTACTTTTATGTTCGAGCCATGCTGACCATGGTTTCGCTTCTTACAGCCAATGTTAATGCAACCTACAGAGTAGATCTTGCCTAAAAATATTGTGAGTAGCTCAACTATAGACGGCAAGGCTCAAAATTAAAACATAGTTTGTAAACAAATACATGAGAATACATGACAATAAAAATTTTTGAAAAATGTATATTAGGGCCTATAAAAAAATGAAATAGTTACTGTAAAACAGTCTACTACTATTTTGATTTTCAGTAGATTTATCATGTGGTTTTTCCATATCTCGGCAAAATTGTTTAATATTTCAAAATTTATTTTTCAAAACTTTATTTGATTAATAAATTTTAACAATTGTTTAACAATCGGTTTAACAATTGTGTTCAAATTTTCTGGAACGTTAATATTAACATTATATACTAGAGGAAGGGATAATTCAACCTCAGGCACTGCGATCGATTGACATATTGTGCAACTTAACCTATTAAAATACCTAGTTCAGCAGATTGGTGCCCCTAATAAGTTCCAGCAGCCCACTGACTAGCTCACTCTGCTGAAGATCCTTAGGGTCTTGGAAACCAAAACCCCTAACCTCCTACTAGCAAGAGCCTCACAGTCATAAATTATGTGACCTGCAGTTTCCTCCTCCTTCCTGCACAATCTACACACGGTTTCTCCGTGGTACATACCTATCCTGTTCATGTGCACCCTCAGACCACAGTGCCCTGTTAAGAGCCCTATGATCCTCCTGAGTTGTGCTTTGGCCAGGACATCTGCTGCCTCTTTGATTCCTCCAGAAGGAACTTTGCTTAAGAGACGTTTACTATGGGAATGCCCATGAAGGTTGTCCCATCTTACCTGGTGTTGATTTGTAATCCACCTGTAATAACGGACCTGGCCAACGATAGAGATATCCCTAAAGCCGGCTCAGGTCCGATAAACTCAGATACAGATCCAGTCGGCATTACCCTCAACTCCCCTATGCCCCGGAACCCAGTGAAGAGTTACCCGGTTATCCCGGGACAGAACGTCAAGGTTCTTCCAACACTTCCAGACCAGCTTGGACTGTATTATAGGACCCGCAAGTGCTTTTATTGCTGCCTGACTATCGGTATGAATATGAATACGTGCCTTCTTGAAGCCCCGATCCACGTTCTCCCGAACACAGTCATTGACGGCCATCACTTCAGCCTGGAATACTGTTGTATGTTGTTCCAGGGTAATAACTTTCTTTAACCCCGGTCTCAGGCCGTACACCCCAGCACCAGTGCCTGACTTTGTCTTGGAGCCATCTGTATACCATACTATGTCTCCAGGTTTTTCCAACACACGATCTCTCCCCTCAATGGCCAAGATGACATCAAAGGATTTAGATACTATATGCCGTTTAACTATCTGATCAGTCCTCATCAACAAGATTGGGTCAAAGATCTTGTCTGTGATTCTAGTATGACCAAAAATAGAGGGCAGCCAGCCACTACCACCCTGCAGTCTATAAGCTGCTTTACGTGCCTCCCCCATGACAAAAAGGTCAATAGGGGGAAACGTAGGTCAATTCTGGAACGTTGTTCATAAGCAAAAACATTGTATGGATTTCTATAAGAAAACTCTGTTTCGGGAGTAATTCAAAACGGCAAAACCGGCATAATTTATCAAAATCAATACGTTCCATTTTAGTAATAGTCATTGCTTTCATGACGATTTCACAATTTAAGGAAATGCAGGACCTGGTAAAGGAAAATTGACTCGGATGGTTGTATTGCTTTAAGGTCTATTGAGGAAAAATTTCGAACTCCTACAGATTCAATTAGTTTTTCCATAATTAAAAATACCGCTATATAATGTTTATAACTATGTTTTATTAATTTGTAATTAATTAATAATACTGTTATTTGCAATTATAAATTGTTGTAACAGTTCTGAAGCACTACTGAAAACTGTGGCTTATCAACTGCGTCTGGATGTGACACATGTCCAGTGGTTTGCTTCACAGAAGTCTATGGTCACCACTAGAGATGATATTGTCTGTGAAATATTGTTACATGTGAAAACTGCTGCTGCTACTTTTCAATATCTGTTAAATTAAACTGTGAATAACTCTGAACTGTGAAATAATGTTTTGGCTGATCGGTTATGTAGCTATTGCTTCTTCATATAGGCTAATATAAATCAGAAAAAAACAAACAAAATCAGGTATTTTATCTACACAAATACACTATTCTTCTACACAACACTACTTGTGTTGTGTAAAAACATTCGCTGTACTAAATAAATAACACCAACAAGTTAAATCTGGCGGGAAACAACTGTGCGCGCGCAGTTAGCAATATCAATATTTATCTCCTCAATAATTTCGCACTAACAAAAGTGTTAACTTTGAAAATTTCACAGTCACAGTTAGTGTGTAGATAGGTAGGACCAAACTGTGAACTCATTACGCATGCGCAGGGCAAAGCGACGATTTCAGATATTTCATTAGTAACAGTTGAACTCAGCCATTCACTATTAGAAATATATGATATTTGACTATCTGTGAAAAAGTAGCAGTTTTGTGATGTGGTAATCTGCAATGGCTGCATTTCAACATTTCAACTGCGCCTGGCTGTCCCGTTGACTCAAACAGTCTGGGTTCTGGGCTGTACCCAGAACGGTAATTTTGTACTGGGCTCACTGCCTCGCCCCTACTCTCAGTTTTAGAAAGAGTTGTCTTTGGAAACAAAGATCAGTTTTATGGACATGCCAAAAGTTATTTGGAAGGATGATTTGACCCCTCCTCTCCTCTCATGGCCTAGTTCCAGCTTTCCAAGATCACGAACCTAACCAAATGCGTAAACAATACAGTACAAGCATGCTTGTGTTCCGCTTACGTCACTAAAGCGAATTTTTAAGAAGTAGCAATATTCGGCTGTATCACATAATAGTTTTCCTACGTTACCCTTTTTTGAAAATCTGATATCACATTAAACACTGCATAAACTAGCAATATATGTGGTGAAATAAGACACAAACAAATTAAACAAATTATGACTTTTCTAAATTTGAATGATCGCATTTTGAAATAGTTGAACGGGTTTTGTTGGGTAACGGACTCTGTGTGTGTTTTTTTCGATGCCAAAAAAAGGTGGATACTTAATACTTAAAAAAGGTGAATACTTAAGCCATCCAGTACTTTAATAAAAGCATCAGGAATGGTTTCAAGAGCAACTTTAAGAGCTGCATTTGGTATGCCATCCGGGCCAGGTGCTTTGGCATCCCGATCCTCCTGCACGCCTGATGCATCTCATATATCGTGATTGGTGGAATTACTTCCCCCGCCGGCACTACAATCTCTGGTCTTATGGGCTCGTCCAAGTGTGGAAAGAGTGTCGACACCACTCTGCGTAGGAAGAACGGGCACGTTGGTTGCTGTTGTTGTAATTCCGCTAACCGTCCCATTACTACCTTATGTGGCCTTCCCCATGGGTTCCTGTTTACCTCTTCACGCAAGTCTGCCCAACATCGGCACTTGCTCCGTTTTATAGCCTTACGGAGCGCTAATTTAGCCGCACGGTAATTTTCTTCTGCCACCTCAGGATCGCGATTCCTCCGACGTGCTCTCTAGAATTTCCCTCTGGCTTGATGGCACTGAGATCAAAGGCTTGAAATACCCTCGGTCCACCAAAAAACAGGTTTATGATGTTGTCTTCTGGAGGTTCTTGTCATTGAAGCATCGCACGCACCTTCCACTCTTTACATCAAAGAGTTAGCCATTTGTTCCGGAGTTCCCTCCAAAAGTAGACCACTCGCAAGCATTATGGCAAGCGCTTCCGGGTCGAGAGACCTAGGATTCCATTTACATCGCGGTTTTGGTTGGGAGGTCCAAGAGTTCCCTGTGCCAACAATTTCGTGTGTGTGTGTGTGTGTGTGTGTGTGTGTGTGTGTGTGTGTGTGTGTGTGTGTGTGTGTGTGTGTGTGTGTGTGTGTGTGTGTGTGAGAGAGAGAGAGAGAGAGAGAGAGAGAGAGAGAGCAAAGTTCTGGGTCATGATGGCTCTACAATGACTTGGACGAAAAATGCTAAATAAGCAAAAAAACCGTCGAGGTTTTTTATGTTTTACTAATCCTAAATACTTTCAAATTTTTTAACACTGACGTAAGTTTTTATATATAACTAAAATTTGATGAACCGATATTGAGAAATCTACAAGGTTTTACAGACTTTTATTGCTTTGGCATTGGAATATTTGATGGACTTGTAATGTTTTTTCACAATTAATGGGTTTTAATTTCACTTGTTGTATTTGTTGAATACAAACAAAAGCATTTTACAGCTACAATACCACTGGCGTAACAATGATTTCTTTCATCCATACTTATCAGCTACTTAACTTACTCCCCATTGCTGACTCGATCTTTGCGCAATTCTTCGACTAACCCCTCCTTTCTCCTTCCTCGACTTGGTATAAATATGTAAACAGTCACATCAGCTAACCCCAAACCACAAGTCACTCTGAAGCTCTACTCCCCCTCCACTCTTCCTACCATATCTACGCAGTCTGTACAGTTTCAGCTAGTTTTCAGTCAGCACTCAGCAGTGACTGTTACACTCCGTTACAGTTAAACACCCGCAAATGTTGAGCTTTTTGATTTGGGTAACTTCAGTTGATTTACAAAACGTAAGTTACTATATTGAAATTCATTATTATGGAGTTCTTTTTATATCACATTGTAGTTATTAATATTTTTAAATAATGTGTATTTTGCCAAATTCTAATCAATAACATATTGTAGGGAATTAATTATAAAATTAGAATATAGATTAATTACTAAATTTGTAATTAATGAACGGTACCCATTTTTTTTTCACCAAAACTATTTTACATTAGTAAAGTCATAATGGAAAACATGTCTATTAATTTGCCAAAATTAAAGGACGATCAAATTATTTGACGATAAGTGACCTATAATGCAGCTGCTGCCCTGCACTGACTACACTGTGCTTCGCTTCAGTTAATAAAAGTATGCATAAAATCTTAACTTGTACGTTTCGCGGATTTATATTTATAAACAAAAACTAAGAGAACAAGAAAGTGCATTGCATAATAATAATAAAACCTATTAAATACAAGTTAACCTATTCTGTCGCAAATAATATGTATTTGCTTTGATATGGTTTAGCTCGACATATTTAATAAGAAAGGTAAAGTTAGGCCAAAATATAATAATTGTTCTTTGTGCAAATAGCGAGACACCTGTAACATTAACGATTTTTAGTTTTATTTCTTTTATTGCCTGTTTTATTATTTAATTTCGAGATATTAAACAGCAGAAGATTAATTTTCTTGTGCAATATTTAAACAGCTATTTTGTGACGTCACAGCAGTCTACATAATGCTTTACACACTTGGGAGTGTGCATGATCTCAGATACAAACAGCTGATTAGTGGCTGCTTTATATCTGCCGTAACAGTAATTACAAATTTGGAAACTTGCACACAATAGCACTGGTGAAATGCCATTAAGGTTTTCTTTTAAATTGTTTTGTTATTAATACTGCTTAAATTGCCAATACGCATTAAATAAATTGTTCGCGAGTAAAACATTACCTTTGGCGCAGCAGTAATGGTTTGGTTATGGGAGGTACTTCCGTTATTTCCCTTACTTTTATTCAATCTTCCTATGGTTTCCTCGCTTTTACATTTTGTATTATTATAAATGGGAATGAAATAAAGCTTTCTGGCGGAAAAATTCGAAAATATTCACGTAGCCGCACAAACACTTTAACCACCTTAAAAGCATCTTTGTGTAGATCTGTATCCGGTTAGTTTTAATTTTTTTTAACCAGTAAGACAACAAGGTTATCTTTTCCACAAGGATAAAAAAGTAGCTTTTTATCCAAAGTGTTTCCTAGTAAATAACAGCAGAAAAATTATATAAGGTAGGCTAAATGTGTAATTAATTGCATAAATTCCTTTATTTGTTCTTTTCCTCAGGTATACACACGTTTTCAGTAATTATTAAATCAATACCCACTTTGTTCAACAACCCCTGTAATGTGTTATAACGAGAGAATATAGGGTTAAACTCGAGTTTGGAAAAACTTAAGCCAATAAGCATGACTTAGATATGCTATGTCCCAAAATATAATGCCTCCTAATTTTTAGTTCACAAAATAGTGTTTGCATTTAACCTACTATCATGTGATTAGGTAGTTGTAAAACGTTGGCCATTCAAAGTACTTACCAGTTAGTGCCAGGCGGGTAAGGCGACAACCGGTAATTTTTTGTTGTTATTTTAATGCGAAAAGCACATTAAGCTATTATCGCCTCCCTAAGTGTAAGTGTGAGTATAAAGTGTTAAAATCGTAAGTGTGTGTGTGTTAGACTGTCATGATCGGTTATCACGAAGAAACGTCCACCAGACAAGAAGTACGGATAAAATAAATAGTGCAAAAATGACACAAAGTTGTGTATAATTTTTCTCCAAAAAAAACTTGAAAATTGTTTAAAAAATGAAACGACAAATTTTTTTAAATGGTTTATTACATTGTGCTCAAGAAGCCTATCAGAATTCATAACTCATGTCAAAGTCAATGTACAAATTTTTAAATAAAAGAAATTTACGGTTCTTTTATTAAAAAAAACAAAAATTAGACGACGGTCAGTGCTCCAACTTTGAGCAAAATCGGATGAAGTGATTTTGAGAAATTTTCCCGATTTTAAGTTACTTATTTTGTGAATATTGTGAAACCTAAATTTTTGTTAGCGTGCGAAGCGTGGTTGTGATTTAGCTCGACTGTTCAGACGTCAAGGCCGAATGACTTCAGATTTCATACGAAGATAACTTTATACAGCTGGAAAGATATGTTAACATTTCCTCCCCAGTTTAATTTCAAGATGGCGGTTTCTGATTTAACGGTGACTATTGTAGGCCTACACAGTTTTAACTAAAATCTATCGATCAATGGTTTTAAAATTCAATGGTAAAAAAAAATTACGTTTCTAAATCAAATCGTAAACAAACCCGACTGTCTTTTGAATTGTTCCCCTCTATTTACTTCAAATCATAAATATTTTTAAGTTTAAATCAGGTAAATTAATATATTTGACTAAAATTCGAGCAAAATCTTATTAACCGATTTTTAGAAAGTTATGCTGTTCACTGTTTTTTGTAGCTCGTGTTCAGGGTTTTTCGTTGATAAAGTTTCTAAAAGTTTGTTTTCGCACTTTGATTTAATCGATGGAATCTGTAAAGTTCCATGGTTCAAAATTTGAACTGTAAATTCAAATTTGCGCACGGTGAATCAAGCTGTGCGAATTTATTTACGAGTAATTTGCAGGCTTGTAAAATCGCATTGCGCAAGTCATTTTACAATTTTTAGAACAAAAACAAGTAATATTATTAGTAACTGTAATAAAATAAGTAGCCGCCTCAGGTGGCCTAGTTGATAGCGTACTGGGCTTTCACCTCGAGGACCCGGGTTCGATTCCCGGCCAGGGCTTGGCATTTTCATACGCTATAAATCATCCCATCGTCTGCATTAGCCCAAGTGTGCACAATAGTCAGACGTTAAAAAAAAAAAAAAAAAAAAAAAAAAAAAATTAGCAAAAAGCGTGTGTTATTTATTACTTTTCTAGGAAAAAGTTCGTGATTGCATTGTACACGACTGCCAAAAAAGGAGTGTAAACATTTTCAGTACCTGGGTGAGTATGTATGTATGTATGTTTGTTCCATCATAACTTCTTAACGGCTCGTCCGATTTTGATCTACCTTAGCTGGTTGGATTCCTCACTTCACCAGGAGTGTCATAGGCTACATAACTTCCCCCACAAACTTTCACTTAATGGGGTAAAATTGGGGTGAAGTAGATAGGATGAACTTATAACTAATTTCATATAGGACAAATAAGTTGCTAGGATGAAATCATAAATTCTTAAATAACTAATGCATTCATACACTCTTAAATAACTGATGTACAAGTGTAAAACATAATTACTAGAGACTATACAATAGGAATCCTCAGATTCAACTACGGAAAGCAGTAGAAAAACATTCACTTCGAAACCAATAGGATTACAACTCAAGTTTCAGCTGATTCAGGGCGTTGAGCTGGGAAAAATGACGCCCTGAACACAAAAATCGGCCGAGCCAATTCGGTGTTATGAAAATCGGAACGAATGATTGATAATCAAGCTCGGCGACGACACCGGTCTTTAAAATAAAAATAAATAGCGAACAATGTTCAATCGTTGACGCGACAAAAAAATAATTCGAAAATAAAAATCAAAATCGATTTAAATTAAATACACATTTTCAGTCCCATAATGCTGACCATAAGAGGGAAACAGGTCAGCGCCAGGACTTTACAGTTTCGTTCTTTTTAAAATCGCAAAAAATGATAAAATGGCTAAAACGGGTATTTTCTTAGCGGCTTAGTGCATCTCAATATATATGTACTAAACAGCCCCCGACTGTATGAACGTAACGTGTAAGTTCTTAATTTATTAACCAAGTACTCGGAAAATATTCAGCATTTATTCTAATTCCTTCTTTTCATCTTTTTAAATCAATTGTATTTCAGATTTTTCATTTCTTTTAATTATAAAATATATAATTTTTGTTGTATTTTTATTGTATTTTTGTTTTAGCAGTCGTGTTTTTTTTATTTTTGTAAGTAATTATTTTCATTTAAATAATGGAGCGTCAATTTTTGTACGTAATGATAAAATATAGTCGATTACTCATATTTTTAAATACCAACTTAAGTTAACATTTCTTGAGTTATTTACTGGCTGTTAGAAGCTGGCCCAAGCTTTGTTGTGCCGCCTGCAAGTTTTGTCAGGTAATAAAAGTCAGGTAATAAAAAATACAGTTCTGCAACTATTGAATTTTGAACTGAAGGTTTTGCCATCAAAGGTTCTAGTAATAATAATGAATGGCTGTAATAAATAACGGGTCCTTTGTCATTGAAGAGTTCACTCATGCGCGCTAACTATAGACCATTGCGGCGCTTGCAGAACTGTGGCCCTCAGCAGGTAGTGGCTCCGCCTTGGAGCAGGTACACTCATTCACCCAGCCTTTATACCGATTAAACGTATACAGGATCAATAATTAACAATTAATTAACCCTTAACTGGGCGCGCTAGCGGCAAATTGGCCACAGTCTTTTATTTTCGCATTTTACGGAAGGTATTGATGGAGAAATGTTTTCAGGGCTTTGTGTATTTGTCAAGACCACCTTGAGGGACACGAACTGTATAAAAAGAATACCACCTTACCTTCAGTCCGTCTGGAAATAAGGCATGAATGCGAGATAGTTAACATCTGCGGCCAAGTTGCCGCGGCGCGCCCAATCGTGTAACTGCTTTCGTAGTGTTATTCTCACTATATTTGTGCATACATAGTCACTTTTACCCTTCTTTTTCTTGTTTTGTTTTCTGTTTAGTGTTTTAGTTTAGTATTTTTTACCGTGTTTCTATTCTATTGACGAAGATTCCAAAAAGTCTTATTTTAAATTTGGATTATAACGCTACAAAATGTGGCGTTGATACTGTCGATCAAATGTATGCCAGTTACTCGATATCCCGAAGCACGAGACGTTGGACAATGGCCCTTTTTCATCGGCATTTAGACATTGCCGTAATAAATGCAAATATAATTTACAAATTCAACCATCTGGATTACAGTGAACGAAGAAGAAACTTTTTCAAAAAATTAGCACTCAGTTTCATGAATGGACACTTGTAAGCTAGAGCGACAATCCTAACTCTTCCAAAAGATCAAGTTTTTTGGGCAAATATAAGTTATTGGAAAATCAACAGGCTCAAGTACCAACACGTAGACCTACTTGTCATATTTGCGGACCACACAAAAATAACAGAACCAAAATTGCCTGCAAAGAATGTAATAAGAATGTTTGTAAGAATCACAGCCAGGTGACCGCTGTTTGCACAAACTGTTTTGCACGAAGCTGAAGCAATGGACGTTGATTCAGATTAAATTTGTAAATATTAATTTTTAAATTTTTGTTCATAAATTTAGTTTTTTGATAAACGTGTCCTCTAAGAATTCCGTAATATTTGTCATGTTTCTTGTATAAAATTAAATCCTTTTTCAGACAAGTGTTTGTATTCATTGACTATTGTTGCAAATATTAAATCTTTTTTAAATAAATATAACTATTAAAAAACTGAGAATTAAAATAAGTCAATTAGAAACAAAGTACAATAAAAAATAATGCAATGTGTTCACTTTAAATTAGTTTGCAAGGGTACAAAAGCAGAATTAAGCATTGCGGCCAGGTTGTGTGACACACCTAGGCGCGTCCAGCGAAGGGTTACAGAGCACTATTTAATTACACGACTTTTTAGTAATAACTAAGGTGATTATTTGACTAACAGGTTAGTAATATACTGATGTTCATAATCGACTTGTAACTTCTAATCTCTTAATTGAATAAATCACTCTTATACTTCAAGTAGTGCTTCCATCAAGTTAACTGATTGTGTTTGTTTACGATTTTATAAATTCTAAAAACGATAAACTTTAATTTGAATGTTACAAAATAAAATTTTACTCCTATATAATTAAAATTCGCAAAACCTACAAGATTGTTTCAGTTTAGTGTCATTTTTTCCTAATAAAATTAGGCCTAACATTTCATTAACTTTGTTCTATGTATTTTTAAGGCAATAATTAAAATTAATTAAAAAAATTAAATATATCCTACATTTTTATAATTTATTTGGGTTATTTACATTTATTTTTTGTCCATTCGTTTATTGGGGAAGTAACAATGCGCTACATACACTCCGCAGGGGTTGCAGACTAGCTGCACCTATTGAGAGGATTTAGACGTCCCTTGCGGTACCCGAGTCGAACACACACCTACAACACTACACTTAATTTTTAATTAATTTTATAATAATAAAATAATAATAACTTTATTTTATTTTATTAATTTATAATAATTTTATAAATAATAAATTTTATATTTGATTGATTTAAGGTTCATTAAACAGTTTTTTTCTAATCGAAGCAAATCTGCATTCTGCGCTTTTATAACAAATCTTAGTATTTTAGAAAAAAAAGAATAATTTGTGGAGATTACAGCAAATAATGTATTTAAATAACGCCATGCAACACTCCTAACCGCTAAACCGATTTCGTTTAAACTCGGTAGACTACGTGTTTCTCATTTTACTATAATAATACATTCAGACTTGTATAGGAAACATTATAAAATAATTTTATCGAAAACTACCATAACATCTCTGATCACATTTGTTACAAACTTTGGCTGTAAGCAACGAAGAACCTACGTACGACTCAAACCAAAAGTAGTACCCTCTCCAAATACCCGCAGGGGGTGCGGACTTGCTGCACCTATTGAGAGGATTTAGCTGTTCTTCGCGGTACCCGAGTCTAACTCACTTGCAACACTACACTTACACTCACACTTACATTTAGGGAGGCGATAATAGCCTCAATGTGCATTTCGCCTTAAAATAACAAAATACCTACAGTCAGCGAGGTATTACCGGCTGTTCTTCGCGGTACCCGAGTCTAACATACTTGCAACACTACACTTACGACTTTAACACTTTACATACACTCACACTTACATTTAGGGAGGCGATAATAGCCTCAATGTGCTTTTCGCCTTAAAATAACAATAACAATATACCTACAGTCGGCGAGGTATTACCGCGCCTTGCTTTTCAACACTCAGAAGCATGTTAACGTAATAACCAAAGTAGTCGGGCTGAACAAGATGTCAGGTCGACCTTTACTAACCTACAAACCTAGTTATGATCTGAATGATTAGTTTTTTGAAATAGAATGGTAACATCCTTACAGCCGATTCGCTACGGAAACACACGATTACAGTACTGTTTGTTGTAAATGAATGATGGCCTTTTGTGAACGTTCGAGTTTTTCCGAACGACTTTGTTGTCAAGTTTGGCTCGTTGGACAACAGTGCAACTCGACTTTGTTGTCAAGTTTGGCTCGTTGGACAACAGTGCAACTCGACTTTGTTGTCAAGTTTGGCTCGTTGGACAACAGTGCAACTCGACTTTGTTGTCAAGTTTGGCTCGTTGGACAACAGTGCAACTCGACTTTGTTGTCAAGTTTGGCTCGTTGGACAACAGTGCAACTCGACTTTGTTGTCAAGTTTGGCTCGTTGGACAACAGTGCAACTCGACTTTGTTGTCAAGTTTGGCTCGTTGGACAACAGTGCAACTCGACTTTGTTGTCAAGTTTGGCTCGTTGGACAACAGTGCAACTCGACTTTGTTGTCAAGTTTGGCTCGTTGGACAACAGTGCAACTCGACTTTGTTGTCAAGTTTGGCTCGTTGGACAACAGTGCAACTCGACTTTGTTGTCAAGTTTGGCTCGTTGGACAACAGTGCAACTCGACTTTGTTGTCAAGTTTGGCTCGTTGGACAACAGTCAACTCGACTTTGTTGTCAAGTTTGGCTCGTTGGACAACAGTGCAACTCGACTTTGTTGTCAAGTTTGGCTCGTTGGACAACAGTGCAACTCGACTTTGTTGTCAAGTTTGGCTCGTTGGACAACAGTGCAACTCGACTTTGTAATTAGTAATTACTAATTAGTATAATTTAGATGTAAGCCGCTTAGAAAACCAGTGGGACAGGAAAAATGTGAGTGAGAGGTCGAGTTCCCAATTTTTCACCATACCTCCCTCCTTTTCCTTCATTATCACTGAGTAAGAACAGTGTAGATTAGGAGTGGGTGTTTCTGCCATTTTTACAACAACGTCAACAAAATGTATGTTGAGGAAAAAAAGCTGATTTTTAAAACAGTTGGGGAAAAAAAGGTTTAGAAAACTGAAACTCGGAGTGTATTAGCAGCTAAAACATAAAGCACAAACGTTCAGTTTTCTAAGACTACTTTTTCATTCCCATTAGCACCATGTCCTTAACTGTTTTTGGGTGTAAAGCATTTAGAAAAAAATAATCCTTATAAGTGTAGTAATAATTAAATTACATTCACAAAACGTAATATATATATGTATGCCATTTTATATTTACAAAATGTAATGAATTTCTAATAGAAGCATTCTTTTTTTTACTTAAAAATTAAATAGTCCTTTGCATATTTACTGAAATGCAAACAATTTAGAATATTTTTAGTTGATTAAAAAATATTGATGATTGATAATAAATATAAAAAATACGTTTAAATAAAATTAGATTATGTATTTACAAAATGTGAGATGTTACTGTAATATTTTTATTTGGGAGTAGTTTTTCACTTTTCAACACTGAAAAAAGTAACCTTAATATATACCGCATAAAAAAGTATCCTTAATATATAACAATACAGTAATAAGAACATAGGCCAAATGTGCTTAGCTCTATATAGTTACAAAATTATAGGTTATTTGTTAATAATGATAGGTTATTAACATTAGCATTAGCAAAAAAATAAGTTTTCCTTTTTTCAACACAGAAAAAAATATAAACTTCATTGTAATAACATATTTAACAAATGTTTTTAAAGAAAATTTTAGAAAAAGTATTAAAATAACCTAAAATTATTCAAGATATATACAAGAGTAGATATTGTGTATTTTAAAAAGTCCACACATCCAATAAATATTTAAAAACTATGCACTTAATTCTAAAAACATAAAAAAAGTAAAAGAAAACCTTCAAAATTGTCCACTAAATATTTTTAAGTTTCTAAACACAAAGTAAACTACGGAGAAAAACTTATAAAACACAGTTATGGCTGATTTTACATTTAAAAAAATGTTTGAACAACAAATTTTACATTTAAAACTTTCAAACAACTTGCAACAAAATAGGGATAAACGTTGACAACGTCCAAACAGTTCTTACTTCACTACAAGCAACAAGAAACTTTGAAATAAAGGGAAAAAGCATAAAAGCAGGTTGAAGAAAAGCAGATAGCAGGAAAACAGGAAAAAAGTTTTAGCGCTTGCGGCAACGTTCGAATAGAACAGCTGTTCTATGTTTAACAAATCACGAACCAGTCCAAATCAAACTGCTTGTTTCCGTTTTAAAAAGCAGTTTGTCGTATATAGAAGAACAGTTTTTTTAACAGTTTGTATTTTTTGACCCACCACTAGTGTAAATTCAGATTGGCAGATTGTGTTGTGTGTCATTGGACTGTAGATAAGAGCTATAGGGAAATTCTCCTACATGTGTCAGGATTTCTCGCGCAGCCGTATACTAAAATAACAGATACTATTGCACTGCGTGTTTATAATACAAAAGAATGGAGACAGAGAGGGCATCGTCTGTTATCAGCTTATATTTTCCAAGAACTGTCATCGCTTTGTATACGAAAGTTTGACATTGGAGTTATTTATATTGGAGTCATCACACGGGTAGGAGGATCAGTAAAAACCACCAAAACAATTTGATGTTTATGTATGCCATCGAGTACAAGTCAGGCTTGTTGATAGTGATGGGCAAAAGCGCTATTTTTGTTTAGCAGCTAATTCTGTTAATGCTAATTAGAATTAGCAGTTAAAAATAACAGGTACAACTGCTAATTTTCTAGACTGCTAACAACGACCTTAGCAGGAAAACGCAGCTTAAATAGTATTGTCACATTACTTTATTCCTTATCTTGGCAGCTGAGATAGGTAAATACAGTGATGATGCAGTTGACACGTTTTGTCCTACCCTTCCTGCACTATTAATTTGTTTATAGGATTTGTGAATAAATCTCTGACTATAATGAGAAATACAATGAACATACTAAGTTCAAAGATCCAATTAATTGTGTTCGGTTTGTCTTTCACGCACTATCATGTAATATGAAATATATTTTGTAGCACCCTTTTCTAAACCTATGATACAATAATAATTTAAATTTAAAAAAATTAAATTGAATTAATTTTAATTTGATTAGGGTCATGTTCGATGTTTGTAATTAATTAAAATGCTATTTAAAAATAGATGTACAGATTAAAATGCTAATAGATTAAAATGCTATTTTAATACATGTAGGCTATCTATGGAGGTCTATCTTTTTTTAGATTTCTTTTATTTATTCAAGTTCCTAATAAATTAAAATGTTCTTGTTAGGTATTATTTTATTATAAACTATCATAATGGTTCTGGCAATGTTTATTTTTGTTATAATCACATTATTTAAAATAATATTGTAATTTATTATATACTATATTATTGTAATTATAATTGTGTGAAAAATCGAAAAATAAGTGTTTGAAGGACAAATAATTACTTGTTAATCTATAATTCTTATGTTTAAAATATAATTTTAAGCTAAATATTTTTATAATGTTAAAAGTACAAGTTCGACTTGTGTTACATTTATTATTTATAAAAAAACACCCCCATTTAAATTTACAGTTGACAAAGAAAAATATGATACTACTATGCAATCTGAATCTCGGGACAGTAGCCAACAATTAATGGAAAGAAACACTGACAATGTTTCCTGTTTAGCAGTTACATTAGCAGCTTCAACGTTAAACAGGTTCAGCAGTTAGCAGTAGAGGTTAGCAGTTGGCAGGTCGGTAACAGTCGAAACAGTGTGCTATGACTCTGCTATTAAACAGTTATATTAGCAGCTTCAACGTTTAACAGTGTCAACAGTTAGCAGTATACGTTAGCAGCTGCAGTTACGTTAGCAGTTAGTACCGTAGCAGGTCGAAAGCAGTGTGCTCTAACCCTGTTATTTAACAGTTTGTTTATTATCTGTTATTTTTAAGTGTGATTAGCAGTCTGCTAATGCTAAAACCATTTAGCAGTTAAAAAATAACAGATTGTTAAATAGCAACCCATCACTACTTGTTGACAATGTTCTGGCGATGGTTACAGACAGCTGGTTGCGACTCGGGCTTTGAGAGCAATGGTTTTCCTTGTCTTTAACTGTACAGTAGTATTTACTATTTAGTAAAGTTAACTACTACACCCTCATTTTTTTACTGTTATGTTAATGGTCTGTTATTGTAATGTAGTACATTTTGTGATGCACTATAATACCTTGAAAGGAAGCTTGTGCCCTACGTAGTTTTTTCGGCTGTCCAGATAGTTTAAGTAATTTTTATATCCTCAAAAATAATACAAAATAGGAATTTTACATAATACAAATATTAAAAGTGTGTCGTCCACTATTTGGCTTCGGGATAGAATAATCACAAAATTTTAATTGAGAAAATACAACGAAAATTTGATTAACCGAATGAAAAGTAATTGCAGTGATGTTTAGTTGAAACAAAAACATTTTTTGAGGACAACATATCTTATTAGACTTACTCATAAATTATATAGGCCCACAGTAGTTAAATTACAAAATAGATTGTAATTTGGATTGATTGGAATGTCTAAATAGTCTATCAGTTTTTTTCATCT
Source organism: Callitettix versicolor (assembly GCA_022606455.1). Taxonomy (NCBI): domain Eukaryota; kingdom Metazoa; phylum Arthropoda; class Insecta; order Hemiptera; family Cercopidae; genus Callitettix; species Callitettix versicolor. The sequence goes on from CM040187.1 coordinate 38,642,672, forward strand.
GGTTGGCTGTTGTAATTGGCCAAGCTAGATGACAGATGACAAATGTTTATAAAATCCCTCTCCCGGGTATTTTAGGTGCGAGTCAGCTTTTTTCAGTAGGCCTACCGTAACAATACAGATTCATGCATGCGTTGTTTGTCTCATTCGTTTATTGTGTGTATTTATTTAAACAATACAGTTTTGTTCATATGTAAAGAAAATGTGAAAATATTTGATTATGAAAAAAATAAAAACCTTAAAACCGTGACCTCCGTCGTCTTCATTTTGTTTATATAGAGTGAACGAAAATCCAATTTTTCATAATCGGTTCAAATGATTTTGTTTAAAATTTACTAAAATTTGGTCTTTTAGTAGAGCAATTCAAATAAAACTTATTGGCCTATATGTACTCGACTAACTAAATTGGGAGGGGAAGACTGAAATCGAAAATCTACAAATCTAACGATAGTCGGTTTTTTGTCGTCGAACATGAAACTTCATATCAAATATCAGCGTACCAAATTTTAAATGAAAAATATTACAGTTCAAGAGTGCATTGGAAAAACTCAAAATTGCACTTGACCGCTGTGATGGTAATTTGTTTTCCTATGTACTATCGTACAGTAAGTTTGTTCTTTTTCAAAATTCATATACTTGTAATAAATTTTTATTTATCCAAAAATAAGATGTAATAATTTTTATTTATGTCCAAAATGTGATAAACCCATTTTGAGAAATTAGCTCTTTATAATTTTTTTTTTTTTTTTTTTTTTTTTTTTTTTTTTAGCTTCCTAAACCGAATTTTAGGGTAAATATTTGTATGCAAGAAAGATTGTGTAATATTAATTCCTAAATTCTAATGTTAATGGGATTCGACATTCAGCGTTTTCGACTTTGTGTAATATTAATTCCTAAATACCAATGTTGAGGGGATTCGACATTCAGCGTTTTCGACTTAGGCATGTGGCTGTTTAAACATTAAAGTTCTAGGTGCCAGCAGCGAGCAAGACTACACTCCTTAAGCGAATATTTAACTGCAACTGTGACAGTTTACAATTTCAGTATATTGTGACCTAAAAGCTCTTCTTGGCAGATTAAGTATTGAGCCGTGTAAATGCAGTATTCAGTGACAACAACGGACAACATTGTCATTATGTTCGGAGCATTTCAATTTACTCGATTAGGTCGGAAGTTTGAACCATCGGATCTGTGTCAACAGTTGATCCCTTTATTCCGTTCTACTAATCCAGTCGCAAATGTTGACTGCTGTCTACAGCTGAATATACCTAAAATAGAGGTAACATGTGTTTTCCCCACTAGTGATGGGCAAAAGCGCTAATTTTGTGTAACAGCTGAATCTGTTATTGTTAATTAGAATTATCAGTTAAAAATAACGGATACAACTGCTAACGTATTGCTTTTAGAAAGATAAGCAGGAAAACAGAGCTCAAATAATAATGGGTTGCAATACTGTATACATTCCTTATCTTGACAACTGAGATAAACAAATACAGGAGGGTGCAGTTTGCATGATTTGTCTTTCCCCTACCAGTATTATTAATCTATAGCATTCCTTAATTAACCTCTGAAGATAATGAGGAAATAACATTAATAGGTTACAATTAATTGATGGCTTGGTTTTTTTTTACACACTGTTAAGTAGTAATATGGAATTAATGAATTTACAGCACTTCATGGTATCCATTACGTGATTTAAAACTACTTTTAATATTCACTAAAATATTATTTCTTTAAAAATATATTGTATTTAATACTTGTAGGTTGCCTTTTTCAAGGCCTATATTTTTTAAGCTTTTGTATTATTTATTCATCTTCGTAATTAAAGTAATCCCGTTAGATACTATACCTGGTACAGTATTTTACTAAATTATATATTTCATATTTAAAAGAAATTAAAATCTGAAATACAATTGATTTTAAAAGGCGAAAACAAGGTATTAGAATAAATGCTGAAGAATATTTTCCGAGTATTTAGTTAATAAATTATGAATTTACATGTTAAGTTCATACAATAAATGCAGTCGGGGATGTTTAGTGCAAATATATTGATGCAAAAAATTAGGTGTCATTAACGTTATATTTATTTTAGTACAAAACTTTAAAGGGTGGCTGTCATTACAACTAAAGTTTTCATCAGAAACTTAGTGTTTCTTAAAATACGGGGGCGATGATGACACCATCGGTTTTTCGCCGGAAAAAATAATAAATTACGGAATGCTTCTGATAGATTAATCATACTTTAAAATCTTTATGTAACTGCACAATTAAAATATCAACTGGTCCATAAAAATAATGCTACAGTAGATTTTTTATAAAGGATCATTTTTGATTTGTTTAAAATTCGATCATTCCCAGTAGTTCATTATATAGGCCCAAACAGTCAGGTGATTTCTAAAAGGCTCAGATTGCATTCATATTTGTTCATTCTTAATCATGACTTCCTTATGCATTTCACTTTTAAACCATAAAAAATAGAAATTTACAGAAATTTCAACTTTCTCACTGAAATCAATTTTGTGAATTTTTGTTATTGTAAAAAAATTACGAATAATTTAATTTTCAACAGATTTTTCCTTTTGACGAAAAATAAGTAGCTAATAATTAAATACAATACGATTCATTAAAATAAATTGTGAATATAAATTGCTGGACTTATTAGTGGATCATATTTTGCATTAAAACTGAATTTAAATAAACCCGTAACATGTATTTTGTTTTGTTTCAGATGTCAAACTTAGCAGAGGTCAGTTTTATTGATACAAGCCCAGTAAAAATAAATAATGATGTGTTGTAAGAAGATGTTAAAGATGTAAACCGAGTAAAAAAATCGAAACTTGATATTACGTCAAAAAATTGTACAGACATGAACCCAGTAGAAGAATTCAATAATGACGCTATGACAAAAGATAGTATAGATTTGAACCCTGTAAAAGAAGTCGATCAGGATGAAGTGACAAAAGATTTGATATATATAAATCCAGTTAAAGAAAATTTTGGTGATGTGATGTCAAAAAATGTTATAGATATAAACCATGCTGTAATTTCAGAAGCCGTTGTTGACATAAATATTGTTATCAAAGATAATGAAAGTCTTGATGGAATATCACTGTTAGCAGATACCGATAGTGTAAAAGAGGATAGGAAAAGAAAACATGACTTCGATGAAACAAACAAAACTAAAAATAAATGTCAGCCTAAAATATTACTAAGTACAGAAGTGTACAACTTGGGTTTAAGTGAATTCTGTCTTGGTAACGAAACTCTACATGTTGCTGATGATTGTAAAACATTTGAAATAAGGCAGTCAATTTTGAAATACCTTCCTGATGTAAGTTGGTTTAGTGGAACTCATGCATACATTTACTTTAAACTTACAGATCTACTGTCTGACAATGTTTCAACTTAGCCTAAGTTTGTGGGAACAGAAATTATTTCATTTTCAGATACTACCCTCTTGAAATGCTGACATACTATATTTTAGAATTTAAAAAATACCGTAGAAGTAGTATGGTTTTATTTTATAACCATAATGTGTCATTACTTTTTAGTTTTTTGAATAGTTACAGAAATTCCATAAAGTATTTTGTTTATAAAAAATTAATAGTGAAATAACATGGTTTTAATGTTTTTAGATAACAATAACATCAGTGAAGAAAGTTGAAAATAACTATATAACAGGCATGTATCATTTAAAGAAAGAAGAATACAAGTCGAGACATACAAATTTTCGAGAAAAAACACTCTTCCATTCCACCTCTGAATGTAATGTCTTATCTATAATTCAAGACAATTTTGATTGGACAAGAGTACATCGTTACAAGTATGGAAAGGGAATTAGTTTCTCAAGCGATGCCGATTATGCGAATTGTCATGCCAATAGACGTAACGGTAAGTTAATACGCCCATTTTACCAATAAATAGTAAACAAATATTGTTCAAAATTTCTCAAATTCAATTTGTTTCGTTTTATTAATGATTGAATAAAACACTTAAGTGTTTATATGTATGAAATCAAGTATGAAGATCTGAAGTGTTTCTTTTAAATTGAGTTTTTAAATACAATTTTGGAAAAAGTGCAATTCGTACAAATCAATTGTGTATTTAAGGATTACATTTGATCAAACGTTTTAAAGCCGATTTTATTAAATAAAATTTTTAAGGGTTTTAAAAATAAAAAAAACATTCTAAGCGCTTTCCTTCAAGGCTTGTGCACAGCAATCGTTGGACTCTGGATACTTTCTGATAGCAATTTTTTATGTATATTTAGGCTAAACAATGTAAGGATTGTTTAACATTTTAAAATTAGGTCTTGTTACTGTCAATATTTCAATCCATTAAATTTCAAATCTATTAATGGTGATTTGTGTCAAAAAAATATTCAAAAACGAATATACATTCTGCCACCATTCATACAAAATGTAACCAAGTTAAATAAATTGATGCGAGTTTTGCATATATTTTTATCAACATTAAAGACACCATATTGAGTCAAATGGTCTGTAATATAATGAAATGAGCATTATAAAACTATATAATAAGCGGTATGCAGCTGTCTTGCTGAAATGAAGAAGCGAATTACCAAAAAAGTATTTTCCTTTATCGTACCCTTTTGAAATTCTGAGTTTTCATTTATAATCTACATACATTAATAGTTTAAACTTTCAAACTACATTGAAAATATTAAAATGAAAACTGACGTCTTCAGGCTAAACTTTTTAATTTTATCGGATTTTGAAAATTCAGAATGCTAATTAATTTATGGAGTTATTGTTATCATTTAGTTATAACATATTGCTAACTAATGCAAATTTTAATGCCGACTTTGAGGTGGAATATGCTTTTCAAATCGTGATTTCAAGATCAGAAATAATTCACTTTATCACGGTCAGCGAGGCATGTGTGTGCTGCTTTTATTTCAAACAGAGCAAATTATCAACATTAATGCTGTTGCAGGTAACAGCCGTGCATTTATAATAACAAAGGTTTTGATTGGCAATACAGCCAGCGGTTCAAGTTGTCTGAAGATTCCTGGTAAAGGTTTTGATACCACAACTAAAGCTGGTAATTTGGTGGTAGTTAAATATAACAACAATGAATTCCTGCCTGAATTTGTAGCTTATTATAATTTTACAGGGGATATTATTAGAAAGAGTAAATATTACTGAAATATGTGATACAAATAATGGCTTTAACATAGTTATTAGAATTTTGTTTTAGTAATACAACTTACTCTATAGCCATTGTGCAAGACAACATTCTTTGATTATTATATTTTTTTACAAAATCAATATTAAAATTACTCCTCTAACGTTATGTATTTGTTTTAATTCATAATGTTTTAACCTGTTCTGTACTTTACAAATTTGCATGATGGTTTTCCAACAGCCGAGCAGTGCCTACTTTATATGATGTTCATAAATAAACAGTGAACAATGTTTTTTATCAACACATACCATAACATAAATAAGATTATTATTATCTGGGCAAATTTATGGCTGAAAATATTGGACATTCTCGTTTCTTAAGGGATTATACAGTATTGTTATTTTATAAGTTAGTTTTATGCCTTATATCCAAGTAAAATGTAATATAAAAAAAGTGTGTTCTGTTACTAACATTCTTGTAGCCCATTATAAATGTGATATGAAGTAAATATGAATGTGTATTTTTACTTCCAAAATAATTTTAATATAAACATAAAATATATGTTTAATTAAAGAGATTTTTATTTTTGATACCACTATCATCATGCACATAAAATATTATATTTTTGCCTTTTGTGTATAGCGGAAATTTTTAAGTGTTTCTCTTTAAATCTGTTTCTCATAAATCAATTCTATTAAAATTAATTTATAATTGGTACTATTGTTTTATAATAAGTAGTTTATTATAATATTACTACTTTGCAAAATAGTATACTTTGGTTTTAGTTCCATAACTGTATTTGAGCTCTTAGCAACAAACTTTAACTTTTAGTCTATTGTTTCATTTATTAATCGAGATATTTATAAATTCTGAGTATTATTTTTATTGTTTTTAATTATCAATATAACTATAATGGAATCATGTTTTTAATTAATAGTACAGTATATTATAAATGAATAAATTCATTACTTATTTATCTGACAGTTTTTTAAAAATCATGTTTCAATTTTGTATTCAGTGTTAAAATATAAATCCATAATTCGTTCACCTTTAATTAAGTAAATGCATTTGTAAATTTTACAAATAAGGTAAGATTTTTCCTGCTGAAGCTATTTTGGCTTAACTTTATTCATACCCTATATGGTTGGTGGCATTTAGTCCATCCCTATTTTCAACAGGCCTACTCATTTTAACATTTCAAGTTTTATTTTTATATTTTTTTCAATTATAATTACAAAGTCATACTTTCAAAGACGTATATACAAACTGCACAGCACAAAACTAAATTCAGTGCTTGTGTCAGATTACTGTACATCTACAATATGTATTTGTATACTTTTACTTTCCAAAAACATTTTTAGCTTTAATATGAATTATGAATAAGTTAAACATTATTCAGTTTATAATTATATATCAAAATACAATTTTATTTTTATGACTATAAAACTGATTTTAAAGTATTTTGGGGTTTGTGTATTTATTTCCCCCTTTGCAGTAAAAAAGGAAAGGTCTAATTTTGAGTTAGTTTACTTTAAATAAAAATAGTTTGAAATCAAAAATAAAAATAGTTTGAAATCAAGTCATTTTTGTCACTTTTGAAGTTCTGTCTACAAAATTTTGTTCAGACGAGTTTCCAACACATTCTTCTTGTTACATGTAGGCCTGTGTCAGTAAGGTATATCGTTCGAATAAAGCAAAGCTTTGATTAGGTTACTTGTTATTAGTTCAAGAGTAACTTGTGTAAATTAATCCATATTAGTTTCAAAGCACAACAATAGACTAAGTAATGTTGGCATTCAAACATAATATGACTGAATAACATTGAAGCAACTGGGGGATTCATTTTGTATTCAATAATATAATGTGTGCTTTAATATTATTAAACACTAAATTATGTAGAAATAAAGTGTACAGTTGGAGTTGAAGTTTTGGCTAGTTTATTTTATGCTGATGTCCTTTTAAAACAGTAAATCCGTATAAACCATTTAAAAAATTACGGATTGTAGCAAGTTATTGTTTTGTCTATATTGTTAATGTCTTCAATATTCATTGTTCTTTAGTTCTCAATATTTTACAAACATTTTTTATAAACTACATTTATTATAAAATGAAATTCTGAGCAAGTAGGGATTATTGTATATGTAGATACTTATAAATGCAGTTTTTATCATATTAAATGTAAGCTAACCTTTTTTTCATCGCTTAACCTACTAATATGTTCATATGTATATTCTTCGGACTGAGAAGAATATAAAATATGGAGATAGAGAATAAGATAATGTAGCATATGTCTGTGTATGCATTTGGAGCTGCATGATAATATGGTCTGTGTGTAATGTAGCATATGTCTGTGTATGCATTTGGAGCTGCATGATAATATGGTCTGTGTGTATTTGGAGTTATGTGGTACTATGTATGCATTTATAGCTGTGTGATACTGTGTCTGTATGCATTTAGAGCGTGTGGTACTATGTCTGTATGCATTTGGAGCTGTGTGATACTATGTGTGTGTGTATTTGGAGCTGTATGATACTATGTGTGTATTTGGAACTGTGTGATACTATGTCTGTGTGTATTTGGAGCTGCGTGATACTATGTCTGTGTGTATTTGGAGCTGTGTGATACTAACAAGTTATAAAACTGTTTAAAAAATTACTAAAATCTACTAGGTTTTACAAAAAATCTGAATAAATTTGGCGTTTTTTTAAAGGAATACACCACTGATTCAAAATATTTGATATTATACACATAAAATGTTGGCAGTAGAATTCTCCAACTGATTGCTATTGTAAGCACGCTTGTTCCTTATATTCTAATAAAGTTTCGTTTTAAAAGTCCAGTTAACGATGGTTTTTTGCTCCGAAAGCCTTAGGACTAAATGGTTTGGTGTGAAAATTTGACAGAAGATTAACAAAGGTGTAAGAAAAAAAAGTTATATATTGCCATTGTACCTTTCAACCTGAAGGGTTGGTGCCACCCCTTCTCTGGGATGAAAATTATAATATGCAAAATAACTACAAAAATCTATAAGAGGAACACATTCTTGACAAAAAATTTTCTATGAGCCTTTTTTATAAGTCAAAATTTTTATAATTAGCCTATAATGAAACCGGAAAGTCGGCAATATTTTTCAAAATAATATGAAGGAACGTTTAACAAGTTACTTTTCAATTCAGTTTAAAACATTTTAAGGTTCAGGAATAAATCATTTTCAAAATTATTAAACTTTATTTCATCATTTATTTTGTAAATATTTCCATTAAACTTAATAGCATAATTACAGTGTGTTATGAAGACACAATTCAGCAGTGAAGTTCTTGCAGCCTAGCGTATTGCATTTCATAGAATGGCTACAGGACTGCGGAAATTTGCGATAAATCGAATATCTTACGAAGGCATTTTCCAATGTTATTCCGGAAGTTAATAACTCTCTTTCACTGTCTTTTCCGGATTATTAGTTAAATAGCCTTCTTATTGGTAGAATCTTGAAGTAGATTTATTTCCAATTAATTTCCTTTAACATAAATCTCGATGAAAATACTTCGCCCTTTATATTATTACAAAAATAAAAGAAGACTTGTTTGGGATAATTAAAAACGTTTTAGAAATTAATAAAGATGTGAGGAATGCGGTAAATCTACTTTATAATCTTTATAAGCATATTTAAATAATGTCAGTGAATAATGTAGTAAATAAATTCAAGCATATTTAGCATAGGCCTAAATAAATAAATTTAAAGACCTGATAAAGAAATCAGAATTGATGTTCATTTCAAGTTACCAATTTTCATAAATTTTCAGTACTTAATTTTCCAATAAAAATTTGTTAACACAAAATAACATTGTCATGAATAAAATTAAATTTATTGGAATAGCTGTGTATTTGGAAATACATTATTTGCATCACTAAACACAAGTACACAGTTAAAATATTTATTTTTAAAGAACCATATGCCTTGTTTCATTATCTGAGTGGTCGCTCAATTTTAATGTTTGAACTGACCAACTAAATTAAAAACACGTAATGAGACTGCTTCCTCTGTTGTCTTCCATCCGCCTCTTTTTATCTTCTTCTGTCTGTAACTTAATTAAGCAAGTTTCTGGAGAGGTATTTCTTACAAAATGTCGTTAGAGATTAAAAACATTAAAAAACACTAACGACGCCTCATTTCATACAAAATAAAGAATATAAAATTATCGATGTTCATCTTCAAAAACGTCACTACTCACACCACTCTTACACTCACAGAACTGACGCCTGAAGACTGAACAATACTTTAAATAAATACCCTTTCTTCTGTCTCTTTCTTTCTTGCAGGTTCCCCCCTCTCTATCTCCTCTCACATCTCTCTCCCTCTCACGGAGGAAACAGAACCCACTAGTAGTCAGTCGCACTACACTCGGACCTTTTCACCCACCAGTGGAAGAAGTGTGGGTTTGACCGAACATTGCAGGTCAGTAAGTCGAATGGTTTATGAGACTAATTCGATGTTAATGGAAATATTCAAACGATTCGAACTAAAAAAATACAAAACGTTAAGAAATTTTAATTTCAGAAGAGGACAATATTTGAACTATTTATTCATTGAGAACATTATGAACAACTGCATGTTTTCAGAGTAAATAAATGATGGACATTACAGTTTGTACAAGAAGTACAACATAGCACCATACACAGACATCCCCAGGTCCAAGCACTACAAAGGCCGGCTTTTTGGTAAATACGTTTTTTGAAGCAGATTTCTACAATTTTATAAATTAAAATTATTCGAATTATCACAAGTATTTGAATTAATTGAGATTTTTTATCATAGCTTTTTATAAATTTCAAATGTATTAAATTAATAAATTGAATGAAGTACGTTTTGAATTATATAAGATTGAAACTAAATCGAGTGCATTTTATTATTTGTGATGTTTTGATTAGTAATATTGTTGTCATATTTTTGTTTTACATACTATAAAAATAATTATTATATGATAACCATGCGAATGACTACACATTTATTTTCAAAACGATGCGATATACCAATCTATAAAAATGTTTTTAAATAATTAAAATAACTTGCTACTCAGAACAATAAACTTATTGGGTAATTTCGTTTAAATACTTGCCCTAATTGTTTGTTCATGTGCAAATAAAAGCAGCTAAACAGACTTAAGGGCTAATTTCTATTGAAAGAAGGAAGGAAATGACTACTGTCTGTCTCACACAGGAGAAGTAATTAAAATTTACTCATCTAAGACCAACGTTAATTACAAAGCAAGATGAACAGATTGAGAAATAAAGTTCAACACTTATACAAAATTCCACTAAATTATAACACCGGCAGAACTAAATTATAAACTGCTCAAGAACGACCTCTTTAGTTTATTGCGTGTTTTATTTCCTCTCCCTCGAGACCGCCTTTCGACCATCTGGAGACTAAACCATTCGATTTTATGCTTGCTGCCACAAATTGCGGGAGCATATTCTAATTTTTAAAAAAATAAAAGCCATTTTTTTGTAATTTCTTTGAGTTTGGATTTTCGCAAAATCGACTAAATTATGTTTATCAAATTTTATTGAAATATGGTTCATAAGTACCCACATAAAACGAAACACCCAAAACCGTTTCAGGAGCTATTGTAAAAAACTGAAAATAGATGTAATTGTTCAACTTCGGTTAGGCTAATCGTATTTACCTCTTACATTAAGCTTCATAACGCAAGCAAATTTAAAAAATTAAGGTTTGGGAGTAAATCAAAAAACCAAAAATAAATAATGGCGGCCGTAGGGCTTGACTGGTTTTATCAAATTTTACATGTATGTCTGGTTTGCTCATTCTACGGGACTAATGATGATATTTGCTCCCAAAAAATATTGCGTTTGAAGCCTTTTTTAAATAAAATATATAAATACAGTAATGCAAACAAAAACGTATGATCACTATATCCGTTTATAAAGCTTTTGACAAAAATTAAAAATTGACCTAGTTTTTCAAAATCGGTTTTTGCTTAAATTTTGAGCAGATTTTAAGAACCTGACAGATTTTAAGCTCAAATCAGTGTAGGAAATTTTAAAATAAAAGAAATTTTCGGTTCGGTAGATCATCGAAAAAACAAAAAAATAAACCCCAACTGCAATTAGTATATTCCATTTTAAACAAGAACCATAATTTGTGTAATTTCACGTTTGATGTTACGTTTTAATAGCACCTAATAAAGTTGTACTGTAGTACAGAGCACACGCCTTATAGTTAAAATAAATAAAATAGTTATTCTTAAAATAAAACAGAATTTTCTTCACCCCTTTTTGTTTATATTTAAATTAATTATTATATATACTTATTCCTAGTTTCCAGCTTACAAACATAGATTACAGGATTGTTTATCTGACTTCTTAAGGTGATTTTCATTTCTGTGGCCTTTCTTGCCTTTTTTCCAATTTGCACTTCTTGGAATTCGATCAACGTTTATACGCTGTAAGTGGTCCTGCTTTCTCTGTTGAATTATCTGTTGTACAGATCGATCAATGCCTCGCTTTTCACGAATTTCGTTTGCACAACCTTTGCACATTCAACCTCACTGCCTCCCCCCCTGCAAAAAAATTTAAACTGACTACATTTTGGAAAAGGCAATAAACAAAAAAATTCTTATTTACAGTTATGTTATAGACTATTAAATAGGTTTTTTAAGCTAATTTAATATGAATTGATCATTCTATAATTTATTATAGTAATGCTAATTACAAAAAAATAAAATTGGGGAAATAACCTATTGAAGCTGCTATCGTGCTTAGACCTAGACCCGGGATCTTGAAATGAGTCTAGATCGATTTTTGAGGAATCGTTAAATTTTTCTAGTGAATTTCGACTGCAAAATGAGCTACTGGAGCAGCCGTCATGGTAAGACCCAGACCTGACCTCTGAGTACTTTCTGAGAGGTCGGTGGTCTGTTGCGTCTCTAAACAACTGTACACCTCAAGGTTCTTAGTCCGACTTGATTCAAACTTAGTACAAAAATCGATTATAATTATAGTTTGGACAAGTTAGTTAAACAGCATTGCTCAACAGTTTCAGAATGGCGGCCATTAAAAATGTTTAAAATTTCATAACTTTTTAATTTTCTGATAATCTCATTGTAATCAGCTTTAGAAATGCATAAATTAGCATTTTGAATTTTCAGATTGCGTTGAACTTAGGAAATTTAATTTGACAGCGGCCGGAGTTAATTTTTGTATTTTAACGTATTTTGTAAAGCGCTTATGTATGCAGATATACTGATTAGGTTTATGAAATATTATTTTCAAAAATTACAAGATAAAGAAAAATAGTTTGGGAAATTCGCTTCTATCACGTCATTGAGACAGCGGTGTGCAGCGATTTTTTAATTGTTTGTTTTATTATTTCATTCCCAATAGAAACACGTATCGGACCAATTCAGAGCCATTACGATAATGGCAGAAACGATAAGTACATCAGCGTTACATATTTTTGTATGCAATCAGGCCAACCTAAGAGATGGCCCGTGTGGATTAACAACTATAGAAAACTTGTGCACAAGTTTAAAACCAGTGGTTCGGTAAAAAAATAAAAATTTGGAAGATCTTCAATAGTTAAAGGCTATACTGGAGTTGCCGAAGTCTTGCATGCAAAGAATGGAATTGTTAGTAACACTCAATATGGTGAAAGTAGCAACGCCTGAGTAGCATGCACATCTGTATGGTGGATTCTTAGAAGGCAACCCCGCAGGGGGGTGCAGACTATCTGCACCTATTGATAGGATTTAGACGTCGCTCGCAATAGACCCGAGTTTAACACACGTACACTTACAACACTACACTTACGACTTTAACACTTTACACTCACACGTACATTTAGGGAGGCGATAATAGCCTTAATGTGTATTTCGCCTTAAAATAACAACAAAAAACTTGTCATAGAAGGCAATTGTGACTGTACCCTTATAAAATTTAAATAACGTTCCAAACTTAAAGATACTGATAAACCTAAGATACCTTGATATTTCCTTGTTATCGCCCAAATGTCGTTAAGTCTTGTGCACTGGTTAATCACACTTACGGTCTGCAAATAACTAAAAGTTTATTTGAGTCGAAGGTTAGAGTATGGGTAGGTTTTTCAACTAATTTTATCACTGACCCGTATTTTTTAGAAGAATCTCAAAATGGAATCACCAAAACAGTCACAAACACGGGACAACGTTACTTAAGTACTGTTAAGTAACAAAGTGATTCAAAACTACCAGAACCAGAACATAACGTTTATGCATTATGGGAGCGCTGCCGCATACAATCAATACTTTGGAAACAATGGAAGGCAGTGTGCAAGGGTTTTGAACCATATGGACGTTTGGCTCTGGAACGATCTGAAGCATAAAGCCAACAACTTTTAAAGAATTAAAAATATCAATTGTTGAAGAAGTTGTAACAGCAGTCGGGGTGTATAATAACTTCGAGTTTCGTATTTCCTTCGAAGGTACCGTGTTGCAAGTTAGAGGTCGACCTGTGTAATGAAATAGAGGTTCCGCATTGTGTATTAACATCGAGACTACAGTGCCGTCAAGTGTGTTACACCGTGTGTATATGTTGCCGACGCCGCTGCTTGCAGGATCTTCAGTATCTTTTATCTAACACGTAGAACTCGCTTAATTAAAGACATATTATTAAAATATAAAGTTCATTGGGACAGGTTTTGTTCTGAAAGGCTTACGTCCAATGCTGTAAATGTATACGGATGTGTAATGTTAACCTCAGCTGTCAGTCTCCATATTTTGGTTGATACCGAAAATTCTGCGCAGTAAGGTTGCTTGTTCAGGAGCAAAATGGCGCCCATATTGAACACTAGGATTAAGTGTTGAGTAGGTTATTGTTTTGTTAGAATTTTATATTGAATATAAAATTCCACTTAATGTAGACTAAGAGGTGTGTGTAGGATAAAACTTTCAATGTTAAATATACATAATCTATAGCGAAATAAAATTGTTACTTTTGAAAGATGTGGTATGTGTTTAAATAATTTTAAATTATTGTAGTTAAACATGTTTTTTAATTCATTTCCAAGTAGGTGTTCAGAATATCATTGTCCTGGCAGGCAATAAAACTGTAGGCTTATTAGGAACTCGATATTCTCTTATATGTTCACCGCCTAAATGGTGAGGGGTGAAATGTATTTTTGCAATTTTAGAACAAACATTTACGTAAAAATACACCAGGAGCGCTGGAGTGCAATTGATAAATCCAATATGGCGAAACCTTTAAACTTCTTTATGTTTACAAAATAAATCAACAAAGATTTGGTAAGTTACTAGCCAAGTTATTTTACAAAAGTTTACATTTCTTTAATATATCTACAACGTACTTGACAACTATTCGGTAGTTTAGTAACACAAGATACTTTTCTTTCAAGGACAACACACGGTATAGGCTCTGTTACCATTAAAGTAAGACGTTCAGTTGTCGGTAAGGGTGGGGGGGAAGAGAGCTCACATAGATGCGCTGGATTTAGCAATTCTTTAGATTCATTAATTTTTAGTTTCATTATTGCAACATAGCTGCCGGACCACATATTTAAATAATTAGGATTATGACCTATTTTCCGCCTAGTGGTCATTTAGCCACCACGTAAAGGCCACCGCGGTTTCGAAACCTTACTGTTTCATCTTCAGGCCGTAATACAAAATATCAACTCCATCTGTCGAGGTCGTCACAAAACGTTGAAAACATACGTCACAAACACTAAACACAATTACACGATTAAAATACACACGATAAAATTTGGTTTGGCCAAACGATACGTGCAACTCGTATGTCGTTACATTACGGACTGCAGTTTTTTTTCTATTACGGCCTGAAGATGAAACAGTAAAGTTTCGAAACCGCAGCAGCCTTTACGATGTGAGTAAATAGACCACTAGGCGGAAAATAGGTCATAATGCTAATTTTTAGTTGTTTAATATTTTCACTGACCTTAACATATTTATTCTCTAAATTATTGCACTAGATCTCCCATTAAGTAATAAAAGGTAATTTTTTTATTATTTTAGATAGTTATCACCAAGTCTAGTTATAAGTGGATGTTTGCTACTGTAAAACGTACGTGAAAATAAAATACAATTTTATCTATCGCTCTTATACATTTCAGTTTTATTTCACTTCTTGTTCTCTCTCTCTCTCTCTCTCTCTCTCTATATATATATATATATATATATATATATATATATATATATATATATATATATATTTTAATTAAACTATCAACTAAAGTAACCAGTTTTCCCAAAAACAACCATATTGTCTCCTAGAGTAACAATAGTATCCCTAATAGAATCAGCTAGCTGCACCTATTGAGAGGATTTAGACGTCCCTCGCGGTTCCCAAGTCTAACACACACTTACACTTACAATAGTGCACTTACGACTTAACACTTTACACTCACACTTATATTTAGGGAGGCGGTAATAGTCTCAATGTGCTTTTCGCCTTAAAATAACAACAACAAAGTATTTCTTAACTCAACTATTAGGACTACGTCACAACGTACTCATATTAACTCCTAAAGAAAGTTATTTTCTTAACCAATATTATCTCCTAATGCATCTATTTAACTACAGCTGGTTGAATAAGACCCATTAACACACTAGTACAACCATGAATCAACAATTTTTATCTCCTAATTATCTCCATATTATCTCATAAGCTATCATATTATCTCCTAAAAAAACATTTCGTCTTAACACTACCACATTTTTTTTCATAACGCTATCACCTTGTCTCCTAAAGGAACGATATTATCTCCTTGAAACAATTATCTTACATCCTAACGTAACTAAGGCTAGCTTTCTTTTCTTATTGTCTGGAAATTTTTAATTTTCAGGCAAATAAAGGTTTTAATAATATTATAAAACTCAGTATACAAATACTGTGACGAAAATTGCAAAATTCTCTTTAGAGGCATTATGCAAATTAGGTAACTGTTACATTAAAGTAACGTTACTACATTTCTTAACTAAATAACACTTGTTATTTGTAATTGATGTACTTCTTGTGAACAGTTGCTAAATGTTTATACATGATTCTATGCTATTTTTACAAAATGTGATCCAGTGTGTAATTAATAATCATCACAATTGATCTGTGGGTTTAGTGGGATCTCGTTTTGTAAATAAAACACTGTAACGAACGCTAAATTTGAAAGCCAAGTGCTAATATCGAGTGTAAACTTTAAAAAACATTAAATTTATGGCTGAATATGGTAGGGCCTACGAGAATTAATGCCTTGTGGACATTAACTAGTTTATTTACGCTTGCTTTTAGTACCAGATTTGTTGACTACTTACGTTGTTAGGTAACACAGACTTTATTGAATAAACTCTCAGTTCAAAATTCGTGAGTGCAATGGCTTAAAAACCGTTTAAAGTCCTTTATATTGTTTCCTTCGTTCAACTTTGGGCAGATTCCGTAAGCTGTTAGCAATACAAATAATTGTATGTTACTTGCATTAATTGCAGTGACTTTGTCCCCTATTTAATTGCTACTTAATATTTATTTGGGTTGTACACAAATTCTTGTGATACTCACAGTAAAAGTTTAAATATAAAAATTATTGACGGACGTGACACAATGTCCGTCTGTTGTCTAACAAAATAAAAACGACTTTCCTAGAAACTGATTAAACTTTTACTGACCTCATCTGCTGATGCAAAATGAGGCATGCAATGACAAGGGTAAAGGTATTCATTAATATTAATTTAGCTCAGACTTCAATTGTTTTCTCTCTATATTAATTACCTCACCGTAAAATAAGTGCACACAATTATACGTAATGACTAACGGTGTTCCGTCATCACTTTTGTATTTGTTCAAAAGTTATATGATATCTCTTTCGGCAGTTAATATAATTAAAATAATGTTCAAAAATGTTATCTTAAAAGTTTCAGACAAGATTTGCAAGACACTCACCGAGTCGCTAAACTTCTTTTATCAAGAATAATATATTTACGTGGTTCACTAGATGTAATTGAACAGTAACTGAAGATGTTACAAAGTTGTGTAATTGATCTAACTAATGCACTTTACTGGTACAGTCCGTGTCCTTAACGGTCAATGATTCTTGACCTCCTTTGAACAAACTTCGACCATCAACTATCTTCGATCTTTGTTTTATTTTGATGTTTAAATGTATTGTTTACAAAGTTGAAAACGTTATTGCTCGCGAATGATATCAGGATATATTTCCAGTAATTCCTCTTCAAACAGTTTCATCACCTCTCGATTTGTCGTCGATTTTATTACCGATCGAAGTACTTGCAGCACATTAGGTACACTCCAAGTTCCGAATCCGCAAACTTGGAACGGATTTTTTTTAAGTAATAATTTCAGTGTATGGCATAACATTGTTTTACATTATAAGTACATGTTTGAAGTACATTGCCTGTATGGAAACTTCTGGAAATACAATAGATTTGATTTGTTTTACATTATAAGTACATGTTTGAAGTACATTGCCTGTATGGAAACTTCTGGAAATACAATAGATTTGATTTGTTTTACATTATAAGTACATGTTTGAAGTACATTGCCTGTATGGAAACTTCTGGAAATACAATAGATTTGATTTGTTTTATCATAATCAACTTGTTGAGTTGTAATCTCGTCGATTTCCACCAAAAGCAAATATTAAACAAGATAATATGACATCAAAACGTAACAATTTCAAAACGGTCTGACAATGCTTTGAAAGTAGGGAAACCCAAATGATTTACGGTTATTCTGTACATTAATTTGCCATTGTTGTTTTCACGGTTATGTCCACGTTGCGTACATCCATCACGCGGTCAATCGAACAATTCGCCCAAATTGCGTATAATATATTGTCGAAGGGATGCACATTTTTTAAACAGAAATTCTAGCTAGCGTACATATTGGGATATTATATTCATTTTGTTTACAATATTTTTCTTTTCTGAGAAACAAAATTGAATCAGTATTTTTTTTCTATTTTTCGATACCTAAATTGTATGATACCTCTGCAGAATTTACGTATGACTTTGAAACTCTTGTGTCATAATTAAGGTGATCAAAAAAACCTTCTGTTCGGTGAGACGATGAGAGTTGGAAGAAGTTTTCTTATTGGCCGATGGTAATGACAAAGACTAAACTTAAACATTTGCTAAAAAAAGGAAAATATTGCTTATTAAATCACATGAAATGTGCAAACAATTAAAGTATAACATTACAGTATAATATAAATTTAAATTACAAACATTACAAAATATAAAAAATAAATTATATTAAAAAAACAAAACTAGATAAAAGAATCTTCAGAACAATCATTAACAAGAAACACCAAGTGACTGGCCAATGGAGATTACTGCCGAATGAAGTCGAATATCGAGAAAGTGAGTCAATAATAGATACGATGCTGAAAAGGAGAATTGCACGCCTTCCAGAAACCCGACTGGTAAAACGGCTATTTAGCTATTTCTGGAAAATTTAAACTCAGAATAATTGGTTCAAAGAGATCCAGAGTGATTTGGAAGAGTTAAATTTGACGGTGCCTCATGATTCTAAGCAATAAATATCTGCAATTCAAGCTAACAGCATTTGAACGAAAGACCTACACTGATGAAAAAAGGGCAGCCAGGTCGGACAGGATGAAGAAATTTTGGGAACGGAAGAAGAGGCTGAAACGCTAGTCTCTGAATAGCGATGTTGGACTTGGAGATGTATGGACTGATTAAAGTGCTCCAATGAGGGCGTAAACTATTACAAAAAAAACTATTCGAGTGTATTTGGTCATACGACTGCATGGCGTCCCTCTCAACTAAGTAACTAAAAGCTACTTGTAATGGAAGGTCACCGTCTCGGGAAGTACGAACAGTGGACTTTGTAATTAAAAAATATCGACCTTTAACTTTTCTTTGGTTACTTATGTATAACATTTGAGCGAAATTGCAACAAAATCGTTATTGCCGATTGTGAGAACATTTTATTTTAAACAGTTTTTTGGCTAAAAAGTAGTTTAAAACACTTTTTTAAATTTAGTAATGATCTTTTGGTATTAACAAATTGGAACAAAACGCCAAATTACATTAAAATTCATCAAGTTTAAAACTTTTTTTTTATTTAGGCTTACTTCCAAAAAAATATTCTTAAATTCCAAATTTGACTTTAGTTACCATAAAATAAGTTTAGGCCTACTTGTTAAGTCTAATATATATATATATATATATATATATATATATATATTTTTTTTTTTTTTTTTTTTTTTTTTTGTTTAACGTCCGACTATTGTGCACACTTGGGCTAATGCAGACGATAGTATGATTTATAGCGTATGAAAATGCCAAGCCATGGCCGGGAATCGAACCCGGGTCCTCGGGGTGGAAGCCTAGTACGCTATCAACTAGGCCACTGAGACGGCCTTAATATATGATGAAAATCTAATGAACTGATTCTGAGAAATTATGCCGTTTTTAAGTTATTACTTAAACAGATTTTTGAGACAATAGTAATATTTACTCATACAAATCTGACAGTTTTTTTAACTAGAAAGAGCTTTCAATTTTTAAAAAATAAATAATGATCCCATTAAATGGGCAAACGAGTCCTGCAAACCATATTTTATCAGAATCGGTCCACTGGTTTAGTCTCAAAAGAGGAGCACATACCTAGACAAACACATACCTGCATCTAATTAAAACTACTGTTTGTATCCAGACGGCTTGAAAATAAATATGAAGATTGATTAAATACGCAAGGTCACAGATTATTAAATAATAAATTAATGAAGAAGCAACAGTATGTGTTTTACAGTTTTAGTTTAACTTAGCAAGTTCAGCCTAGAAAAGTATCGATCGAAACAGGGAATGCATCCTGTTGCCGC
Source organism: Callitettix versicolor (assembly GCA_022606455.1). Classification (NCBI taxonomy): domain Eukaryota; kingdom Metazoa; phylum Arthropoda; class Insecta; order Hemiptera; family Cercopidae; genus Callitettix; species Callitettix versicolor. Next base: position 38,662,701 of record CM040187.1, read on the forward strand.
TGAACATCGCTCTTCTTCTTGAATTGTCCGACATAACCTCTGAAAATATATGCTAAAACAAAGCCTCACATTAGCATCGACACGTGCTGGGGCTTATTTTCGCGATAAAAAAGAAATTGCTAATTTTATCGTTTTTATCGATCTTTTTTTACTCTTGTCTTTAAAATGGAAAGAGTTTGAAGCAGCGGTGGAACAATACATCGCATTGTGTGGCAGGTAATTAAACGAGTATTTGGAACAAAACGTGCGAGGAATCGTTGTTAAAAATGTCAGCAAATAAAATTAATAAGCATTTTAACGTGTATGGCACGGCACTTTTATACACTGATAAAGCACGCGGTGAATGGAGTAAATAATTGGATGTCACAAAGCTGCGACTTGATTGATAGCCTAGTAACACACACACACACACACACACACACTAGTACAATTAGTAAAAGTATAATAATAATAACTAGTGGGCCCGTGCGTCCTTACCCATTTAATGGAAAAAGAAACGAATAATATACAGTACAACAATGTACAGCCAGACTTGAACAGTGTTGGCTGTTCAATATATTATAGCACCTCTTTTTAAACAATGTTCGCAGTTGCAACAAAATCCTCAGTCAAATTTTCTTCGGTAGTTTCTTCTGCAGTTACTATTACGTTTTGCTATAGCTTTAACTATTGAGAAAACAACGTAAAATTTTCTGCGCGAAAACACTGGTTTGGACGCACACGCACAATAATACTTGCTTTATCGAATTTGCCCTAGCTTTGTTAATGGTATCCGCAGGGGGTGCAGACTAGCTGCACCTATTGAGAGGATTTAGACGTCCCTCGCGGTACCCGAGTCTAATACACACTTACACTTACAACAAACACTACACTTACGACTTTAACACTTTACACTCACACTTACATGTAGGGAGGCGATAATAGCCTTAATGTGCTTTTCGCTTTAAAATAACACAAAATAGTCATTGCAAAGGAAATCTTCATTGGGAACTGTTTTCTACTCAATTTGAATGGCGTAATTGGGTTAAAACAATTCAAGATATACTTATTTATCCAGACTCAGTGTTTTTTTACTGTACGTATCTTCCTAAGTAAAATCGTTGCAAAACCATGTGGGCCTATTACTTCTTTGTCAATATGTACTTCTGTTAAAACAGACGTTACAGTTATATATATTTAATACTTGTAAGACCTGTTATTATTAAGGCTATATCATTCATTATATTTAGGTTATTTAGTGCCTTACTTTCCTCTACTTTCTTATGTAAAACTATAAGCTATAATATAATAAACCTGAATTCTAATATTGTAACTTATTGAAATATTTACAAATAAAACCGGATTTTACGTAACATATTTAAATTAGGCTACAGAGTTTACTGTTTACTAAAAGCAAAGTTTTTTATTTTTACATATTAGAATGGCTTGGATTGTCGGACCGATTTTTTTTTGCAAAACTTATTCGGTCAATAATTATTTAAGTCTTGGATACAGTAATAATTTGAGTATTACTTTTAACAATTTTTTTTTTGCAATCAGCTGTTTTGGTACAGACACAATTATGCCTGCACACTGCTGCACTCTCGTGGAGACTGCTCCTACAATTTTGTTCACAAATATTTTATCGGTTTTATTTTAGTGTAAAGCCTTAAAATTGGAAAAGTATGAGACGTGGAGTTCTCTCGTGTTGTGACGGACCTGTAGGTACCACATGTGTGTAGTTGCAATAACGCAGGTCCTTATTTTTGGCACAAAACCGATCGGAATGCTTAGCGTAATAATATATGAAAGATAACAATCATGTTCCTTCAGAATCAGCTGAGGTTAGACAACACTATTAATGTTCACATTGTGACGGACCTGTAGGTACCACATGTGTGTAGTTGCAATAACGCAGGTCCTTATTTTTGGCACAAAACCGATCGGAATGCTTAGCGTAATAATATATGAAAGATAACAATCATGTTCCTTCAGAATCAGCTGAGGTTAGACAACATTATTAATGTTCACATTGTGACGGACTTGTAGGTACCACATGTGTGTAGTTGCAATAACGCAGGTCCTTATTTTTGGCACAAAACCGATCGGAATGCTTAGCGTAATAATATACGAAAGATAACAATCATGTTCCTTCAGAATCAGCTGAGGTTAGACAACACTATTAATGTTCACATTGTGACGGACCTGTAGGTACCACATGTGTTTAGTTGCAGTAACGCAGGTCCTTATTTTTGGCACAAAACCGATCGGAATGCTTAGCGTAATAATATACGAAAGATAACAATCATGTTCCTTCAGAATCAGCTGAGGTTAGACAACACTATTAATGTTCACATTGTGACGGACTTGTAGGTACCACATGTGTGTAGTTGCAGTAACGCAGGTCCTTATTTTTGGCACAAAACCGATCGGAATGCTTAGCGTAATAATATACGAAAGATAACAATCATGTTCCTTCAGAATCAGCTGAGGTTAGACAACACTATTAATGTTCACATTGTGACGGACTTGTAGGTACCACATGTGTGTAGTTGCAGTAACGCAGGTCCTTATTTTTGGCACAAAACCGATCGGAATGCTTAGCGTAATAATATACGAAAGATAACAATCATGTTCCTTCAGAATCAGCTGAGGTTAGACAACACTATTAATGTTCACATTGTGACGGACTTGTAGGTACCACATGTGTGTAGTTGCAGTAACGCAGGTCCTTATTTTTGGCACAAAACCGATCGGAATGCTTAGCGTAATAATATACGAAAGATAACAATCATGTTCCTTCAGAATCAGCTGAGGTTAGACAACACTATTAATGTTCACATTGTGACGGACTTGTAGGTACCACATGTGTGTAGTTGCAGTAACGCAGGTCCTTATTTTTGGCACAAAACCGATCGGAATGCTTAGCGTAATAATATACGAAAGATAACAATCATGTTCCTTCAGAATCAGCTGAGGTTAGACAACACTATTAATGTTCACATTGTGACGGACTTGTAGGTACCACATGTGTGTAGTTGCAGTAACGCAGGTCCTTATTTTTGGCACAAAACCGATCGGAATGCTTAGCGTAATAATATACGAAAGATAACAATCATGTTCCTTCAGAATCAGCTGAGGTTAGACAACACTATTAATGTTCACATTGTGACGGACTTGTAGGTACCACATGTGTGTAGTTGCAGTAACGCAGGTCCTTATTTTTGGCACAAAACCGATCGGAATGCTTAGCGTAATAATATACGAAAGATAACAATCATGTTCCTTCAGAATCAGCTGAGGTTAGACAACACTATTAATGTTCACATTGTGACGGACTTGTAGGTACCACATGTGTGTAGTTGCAGTAACGCAGGTCCTTATTTTTGGCACAAAACCGATCGGAATGCTTAGCGTAATAATATACGAAAGATAACAATCATGTTCCTTCAGAATCAGCTGAGGTTAGACAACACTATTAATGTTCACATTGTGACGGACTTGTAGGTACCACATGTGTGTAGTTGCAGTAACGCAGGTCCTTATTTTTGGCACAAAACCGATCGGAATGCTTAGCGTAATAATATACGAAAGATAACAATCATGTTCCTTCAGAATCAGCTGAGGTTAGACAACACTATTAATGTTCACATTGTGACGGACCTGTAGGTACCACATGTGTGTAGTTGCAGTAACGCAGGTCCTTATTTTTGGCACAAAACCGATCGGAATGCTTAGCGTAATAATATACGAAAGATAACAATCATGTTCCTTCAGAATCAGCTGAGGTTAGACAACACTATTAATGTTCACATTGTGTAAAGACTTTAGCTGAAATAGATGTCGCATGCGATTTTTAAATTTAAGTTTTTTATGATATTTTATGTAAAATTTTATTTATTAATATTTGGTATCAAGGAACGCGGAAGTATTCAGGTCCGCCAAGTAACTCTCTGGAGGTGCATATTTAACAACGAAAGCTACTATGGAATTAGCAGTACATTTACCTTAAAGAGAAGAAAGTAATGGTAAGAAACAAAAAACATTTTTTTCCATTTCCCATTTCCCTCTCTTCTTACTCTTTAACATGTCGTGTATACAGCCGTGTATACGCTCAAATATATACAACAATTCCCTATATACAACGCTCCCTCCCTATATACAACAATTCTGAACCGGTTTTGATCAAACGATGATTCGTTTTTTCTGTCATGGTTGCAAGATTTCCTTTTTACATGAAAACTCCAAAGTTAAATAATTTTTACGGTTTAAAGTTGCAAAATAATAAAATGGAATTTTAAACACTATCGCCTCTTTAGCCTAAACTACTTCACCAAAAGGTCAACGATGGATTTGTTTTGCTGTGGATGTATAAAGTGAGTGCTTCTTGCATAGTGAAAAAATATGAATTTAAAAAATATAAAATTTAATAAAAACCTACGAAATTCTATCTTACAGAGTTGCGCTATTATAATCAAATGAAGTACTAAAAAAGTTTGTTTGTATATACGTTTTATTTTTTTCAGCAACATTAGATAACTTACTTTATCGTGATCATCTTTCATAATATTTGGTTCCAGTAACACTCCTACATATAATTCCAATTTGAAAAAAAATGCCAAGTAGTAAAACGTCCTCTCTTAAGTTTACAGTTAACAAAATTTGTTGTCACCTTTAAATCTTGTCAAGAACCAGTCACCAAGTTTACTGAACAATATCAATCTCCAACATAGGCGGTGTGCCTTCCTCCGTCAATATAGGCGGCGTGCCTTCCTCCGTCAATATAGGCGGCGTGCCTTCCTCCGTCAATATAGGCGGCGTGCCTTCCTCCGTCAATATAAGCGGCGTGTCCTTCCTCCGTCAACATAGGCGACGTGCCTTCCCCCCATCAATATAGGCGGCGTGCATTCCTCCGTCAGCATAGGTGGCGTGCCTTTTTCCGTCAATATAGGCGACGTGCCTTCCTCCGTCAATATGGGCGGCGTGCCTTCCTCCGTCAATATAGGCGGCGTGCCTTCCTCCGTTAATATAGGCGGCGTGCCTTCCTCCGTCAATATAGGCGGCGTGCCTTCCTCCGTCAATATAGGCGGCGTGCCTTCCTTCGTCAATATAGGCGGCGTGCCTTCCTCCGTCAATATAGGCGGCGTGCCTTCTTCCATCAATATAAGCGGCATGCCTTCCTCCGTCAATATAGGCGGCGTGCCTTCCTCCGTTAATATAGGCGGCGTGCCTTCCTCCGTCAATAATATAGGCGGCGTGCCTTCCTCCGTCAATATTGGCGGCGTGCCTTCCTCCGTTAATATAGGCGGCGTGCCTTCCTCCGTCAATATAGGCGGCGTGCCTTCCTCCGTTAATATAGGCGGCGTGCCTTCCTCCGTCAATATAGGCGGCGTGCCTTCCTCCGTCAATATAGGCGGCGTGCCTTCTTCCATCAATATAAGCGGCATGCCTTCCTTCCCGTCAATATAGGCGGCGTGCCTTCCTCCGTCAATATAGGGCGGCGTGCCTTCCTCCGTCAATATAGGCGGCGTGCCTTCTTCCATCAATATAAGCGGCATGCCTTCCTCCGTCAATATAGGCGGCGTGCCTTCCTCCGTTAATATAGGCGGCGTGCCTTCCTCCGTCAATATAGGCGGCGTGCCTTCCTCCGTCAATATTGGCGGCGTGCCTTCCTCCGTTAATATAGGCGGCGTGCCTTCCTCCGTCAATATAGGCGGCGTGCCTTCCTCCGTTAATATAGGCGGCGTGCCTTCCTCCGTCAATATAGGCGGCGTGCCTTCCTCCGTCAATATAGGCGGCGTGCCTTCTTCCATCAATATAAGCGGCATGCCTTCCTCCGTCAATATAGGCGGCGTGCCTTCCTCCGTCAATATAGGCGGCGTGCCTTCCTCCGTCAATATAGGCGGCGTGCCTTCCTCCGTTAATATAGGCGGCGTGCCTTCCTCCGTCAATATAGGCGGCGTGCCTTCCTCCGTCAATATAGGCGGCGTGCCTTCCTTCGTCAATATAGGCGGCGTGCCTTCCTCCGTCAATATAGGTGGCGTGCCTTCTTCCATCAATATAAGCGGCGTGCCTTCCTCCGTTAATATAGGCGGCGTGCCTTCTCCGTTAATATAGGCAGCGTGCCTTCCTCCGTTAATATAGGCGGCGTGCCTTCTTCCATCAAAATAGCTATCTGATTTCAGGTGCAAATACATTTGACAATTTTAAATGTGAATTTGTATTTTAATAATTACATCTGAATTATTAAAGGACAAATAGGTCTTCACAGTAAATGGCCCAATTAAAGCATTTGCTTTTGATTTCGGAGTAAATTATATTGTTTGAACCCGAAATAAGTGCGTAATTCAAGATTAATAATCACGTGATTTTACAACTAAACAAATATATTTTCTAAGAGCTCGATATTAGATGTGGATAAGTCACCGTCTCTGCAATGCGTACGTTATGGTTTCGAGACATAGTTACTGCCGATAAATTTACTGTTACCGTAAACGCTCAGCCCTCATCCACATTAGTTTAACAACATAATGTATGGACGATAAATAGAAAAAAACAAAAAATCACCTTTGCCTAGAGAACACCATTCCTTACAGTGAATAACCAGGGAAGCATGAAGGCATGCCGCCGCCAAGTGCGAAGATTGATATTGTTCAGTAAACTGCTTAAACAGGTTATTGGTTCCTGGGAATTCAAAGGTGATTTAACTTTTTTAAATGCAGATTTGTCGGGAAACTTTTTGTCAAATAATTGTTTTTGTTAGGTACATATTATATACTATAACACTAAATAATAAAATAATCTTTCTTTCGTAAAATTACATCAAATCATTTCACTTTTTGGTATAATTTTATTTTCTCCATATATTTATGTTTAAATGCTACTTGGCATTAAACATATTTCGGGATTTCTTTTTGAAACAGAATGAAACAAAGCCCTAAATAATTTGAAAACATTGAGTTGAGTAACGTAACATTTTTTTTTAAGGCGAAAAGCACATTGAGGCTATTATCGCCTCCCTAAATGTAAGTGTGAGTGTAAAGTGTTAAAGTCGTAAGTGTAGTGTTGTAAGTGTAAGTGTGTGTTAGGCTCGGATACCGCGAGGGACGTCTAAATCCCCTCAATAAGTGCAGCTAGTCTGCACCCCCCCTGCGGGGAAGTAACGTAGCAATTGTCTCAAGTAAACGCTATACATTAACAAAGAACTAGATTCATTATATAAATCTTGAAAGTTTCTTTGTCTTAAAATTAACTAATAAAAGGTTTTAATTATTAACGAACGATTCTTTCCTTTTTCCTTTTACTTTCAGGGAAAGCTCGTTACGAAGATAATGTCTAAACGAAACATTTTATTGATTTATTTTGTATTAATGCTTTCCCTTTCTCTCTGTAGGATAACGTTTGTTTTAACAACATACTAACCAGTGTTTTCTTCTTTTTATAAAGTCATCTTATTTAAATTTCATCAAGTTTTCTGTTCACTAAACCTATAATTACTCTGTTCTTGTTCCTTAGCTGTGTTATATTATTAACGAAACTAATAAACTAAAGCAATAAAGCGATTAATTAAAAGTACTGGCAATAAAATAGCATAAATTGTAATTGGGTTTTAATATTATGTGCGAAGTAGCATTGTATATTTTTGGTTCGTCATTTGTATTTAATGAGTTGCTTAAGGGCTTTGTCGCATTAATACATACTTGTACTAAAAGCAGGAAATCCTTTTTTGTCTCTACTGAGAGTACGCGTATATTTTCAAAAGCGTAAATATAACATGTTTTCTTACAAGTATGTCGATGTGCTAACTGCAAAATGTATTGTGCACTTTACATCATATTTTCATTATTATTTGGTTACTATGCAAATTATAAAATAAACACCATAAAGTGTTTAATTGCAAAGTTTATACACTAATAAAAACACACTTTAAATTATACTTTCATTATTATTTAGTTACGATGGCAATTGTAAAAAATCTGCTAATTTTGTAAAATTACTTGCTCTTATGAATTAATTTAGTTTTGCAAAAATAAACCAATAAGATTAAAAGCTGATTTTATTTTATTTAAAGTTTCTTTTAGGTTAATTGTGAAATCATGTACTTGGTAAATATGTTAAAATTCTGCGAAACTTTATTGTGTTTCAATAGAGATAATTATGCAAACTTGTATGGTGTAAAGTTATTTGTATGCTAAGCATTCTACCAGAGAAAATAGTAGTGCTGTGGTTGACATTTAAAATATGTAGACCAAATCCCCTAATTTAATAGAATGTACAAACAGATAATATTTCTTAGCTAAAATTGATTTTATTTTACGTTTAAGTTTTCATATTTTTTGTTTAATTCTAAATATTTTTATGACGTTGACAATTCAGAAATTGTAACCTAAGAGTTGTTACACTTCTCGCGTTTAAGACCGGACCATACGTACCTTGATTACAAAACTGACCAGTGGCTATCAGCCAAACCGCTATTAAAGCTTTAAGCACACAAAATTATATCATCAAACCTTAACTAAACTCTCAACCCTGAAATTGGTAAAGTTCGGTTGAATATCTGCTTATAGACAATATAAAGACAATGAGAAGTTGGACGAAAAAAGGTACAAGAACTCGTTCATTGGTTCAACACATGACTGTGGAATTAGTAAAGTCGTAGCACGAGTAGCATTGAAAAGATAGATTGAGAAGAAACCTTTAATTACTGAAAGAGTCCCTGTATCAACCAATCAGAGGCTATAAAGTACCGTCACCGAGTGAAATACAGCCAGAGAAAAAACTTAAGGTTCGTGACTGGACACAGGGCTTTGCAAAAACGTTTCAACACCAAATTGTGCAATCAGCACATCAACAACAGTAGAACATACGTTTTTGAAGTGGAAGGCAATGGATAAACGACCCCACAGGAGTTCTTGCAGACAGTGAAATCCCAGCAAGTACTAAGACTCACTAAGAAGGTAGAACTCAATAGAAGTGGAGTATCGCCTCGCAAGGCGACATTATGGGGAACACAAAAAATAGAAGAAATGGTTATAAATATTTTTTCTAATCGATCACACTTTAGTTCATTTGTAAAGAAATTCCATTGAACAATTTGTGAAAGTTATCGGCTCCAATGTGCTATTAACACGTATATAAATACGTGTTTCATACAAAGCTTGTAGAACGCTAACTGTTTACGCACATTGTATTTACACAAATGTTGCTGACTACAGTAATTTGCTTTGGGTATTTCGCAGTTAACAGAACAATGAAATATTTAAAACTGTTCAAACATAGTACAAAACTAACATTATATAAAATGTGTAACGTAGTTTTGAAAAACTCACATTTTTGTAAATTTTTAAAGGTTTCCTCCAAAAAAGAATTTTGACAAAGGCTTAACAACTAGAACGTTTGCAAGATAAAAATACAGTTACTAAAATAAATTATACTACGTGTCAAATTTCATTAAGCTGGGCAATGTGTTTATTAGCGAAATTTTATTGGAAAACGATGTATTAGAATGTGCAACCTGATGGAAAGGCTCAAAGGAACGCCGATCCAAATCTCTAGATCATTTTTTGAAAGTGATGTTAAATATATATATATATATATATATATATATATATATATATATATATATATATATATATATTCATATTATATTTCTGAAAGTTTGTGTGTTTGTTTGTTTGTTTGTTAACCTCAAAATTGGTACCAGGCGAAAATCAGTAACGTGTTGTAAATCGGTAAAACAATAAAAATACGACTAACACGGGTTTTGGGTGATAAAAACCAATTTTTAAAAAGAATTCTGCATAACCAAACTGACACGGTTGTTAGGCCTAACAAGGTGATTCATGAAAAAACCTTTACATATTTTTTTTTAAAATAGCCTACTATATATCCTGACACGGTTGTTAGGCCTAAAACGGTGATGCGTGAAAAACCTTTACATTTTTTTAAGAATACTACATATCTAACTGACATGGTTGTTAGGCCTAACACGGTGATGCGTGAAAAACCTTTATATTATTTTAAAGACATATCCCAACTGACACGGTTGTTGGGCCTATCATGGTGATGGTGAAAAAAACCTTTATTTTTTAGAATACTACATAACCTAATTGACACGGTTGTTAGGCCTAACACTGTGATGTGTGAAAAACCTTTATATTTTTTAAAGAATACTACATATCCTAACTGACATGGTTGTTAGGCCTAACACAGTGATGCGTGAAAAAAACCTGTATAATGTTTTAAAGAATACTACATAACGTAACTGATACGGATGTTGAGCCTATCACGGTGATGTGTGAAAAACCTTTATATTTTTTTAAAGAATACTACATATCCTAACTGATACGATTGTTAGGCCTATCACGGTGATGTGTAAAAAAAACCTTTACTTTTTAAAGAATATTATATAACCTAATTGACACGGCTGTTAGGCCTAACACGGTGATGCGTGAAAAACTTTTATATTTTTTTTAAAGAATACTACATATCCTAACTGACACGGTTGTTGGGCCTATCACGGTAATGTGTGAAAAAAAACCTTAATTTTTTTTAAATAGTACTGAAAAACCTTAACTGACACGGTTGTTAGGTCTACCATGGTAATGAGTGAAAAATACTTTATATAGTTTTTTAAAAGAATACTCCATAAGCTAACTAACATGGTTGTTATGCCTAACACGGTGATCCATTAAAATCAAGGTAACATAACTATGGCTTTTGAGAACTAAAATTTATTCATCTATTTGAACACAAAGAAAAGCATAACTTTAAATACATCTCTTTAGGTTGGCTAATCTCTACCAAATTAATACCAATTAATACCAACTTTAATAATTACATTAATACCTATATAAACTTAATTTTAAATTGCCAGCTTATGTAAATTTAAATTTATAACATTTTATTTAATGCTCATGGTCTTTAATTACAAAACTAAGGTAATTTGAGTTTTTAAATTTTCCTGACTAGTTATTTCTATTAATCTTACTTGAATTACATTATTGTCTTTACCTGTAGTTGGAAGTTGAAGATGACTGATGGTTTCATGCCGTGAAAAAACTCAAATTTAAGTACATTCCATTCATATTTTACACAACTGATTTATGTGCCACACCTGTTAGTTAGGCACACGCTATATTTTTAAAGTTTTCAAGTCTAACTTTCTTAACACAATACAAACAAATTTTTACTAAGGTACTTCTCTTTTCATATAAATTTACAATCCTAACACGGTGATGCGTGAAAACTTTTATATTTTTTAAAGAATACTACATCCTAACTGACACGGTTGTTGGGCCTATCACGGTAATGTGTGAAAAAAAACCTTAATTTTTTTTAAATAGTACTGAAAAACCTTAACTGACACGGTTGTTAGGTCTACCATGGTAATGAGTGAAAAATACTTTATATAGTTTTTAAAAGAATACTCCATAAGCTAACTAACATGGTTGTTATGCCTAACACGGTGATCCATTAAAATAACCTTTATTAATTTTTTTTAAATAGTTCTTATAACCTAACTGACACGGTTGTTGGGCCTAATAAGGTGATGCATGAAGAAAACCGTTATATTTTTTTTAAAGAGTAACTTAACTAACACGGTTGTTAGGTCTAACACAGTGATGCGTGAAAAACCTTTATATTTTTTTAAAGAATACGACATATCCTGACACGGTTGTTGGGCCTACACGATGATGTGTGAAAAAACCTTTATATTTTTTAAAGAATTCTACATATCCTAACTGACACGGTTGTTAGGCCTAACACGGTGATGCTTGAAAAACCTTTATATTTTTTAAAGAATACTAGGCTACATATCCTAACTGACACGGTGGTATTCTTTATATTTTTTTAAAGAATACCACATATCCTAACTGACATGGTTTTTGGGCCTATTATGGCGATGTGTGAAAAAACCGTAATTTTTTTTAAAGAGTACTTCAACTTAACTGACACGGTTGTTAAGTGTAACATGGTGATGCGTGAAAAAACCGTTATTTTTTTTTAAAGAGTACTCCAAACCTTAACTGACACGTTTGTTAGGCCATGGTGATGCGTGAAAATCTTTATATTTTTTAAAGAATACTGCATAAGTTAACTAACATGGTTGTTAAGCCTAACGCGGTGATGCATTAAAAACACCTTTATTTATTTTTTTAAAATAGTACTCAGAACCTAACTGACACGGTTGTTGGGCCTAATACGGTGATGCAGGAAAAAAAGCCTTAATTTTTTTAAAGTGTACTCCATAACTTAACTAACACGGTGGTGCGTTAAAAACATTTATTTTAAAAAGAAATACACCATAACCTAACTGACACGGTTGTTGGTCCTAACACGGTGATGCGTGATCTTTAATGTATATTACGATTGCGGAAAAAGCCGTGACGGTTAACAGGTAATCATATTATATTTCTGAAAGTTTTTTGTTTATTTGTTTGTTATTCAATTTTAACTTGTTTGTTATTCAATCAACACTTTAACTACTGGACCAATTGAGATTAAATTTTAGAGTATCATGAACACGGTTTAGGTACCTGAGATAAACACAATACTATTCCAGTTTAATTGAATAATAGTGATTTTTAATAATACTGTATTTTATTAATAATATGACTTTATTCTCGATGCTACTGAAGGTATCAATAGTTTTAAAAGTACACACACACACACACACACACACACACACACACACACACACACACACACACACACACACACACACACACACACACACACACACACACACACACACACACTTCAAGTGACAACAATTAATAAAAAATATTATCCCTTGGTTAGTCTCTAATTAGACAAAGCACTTTAGCTGTGTACAAAATGTTTAATTAATTATGAAAAAATTTAATAAAACTCGTGCCTTGTATATAATCTACTTGAGGCTGACTACATGATGCAACTTCTCCGACCGACTTCGTAGTGCTAAGACCTCGACTCCACGAAATCACTACTTTTTATCAACTTCTCACTCACACAATACCATTATGTTATGAACAATAGTAACAAGTGTATCATTCAAACTACAGTTAGAACGTAGTTTCCATATTCTTTGAAAACGTAACCGTCATTAAGTGTTAGGTTCCTAAACTTTCGAATTGAATATTGTGACTTTGTTAATTGGCTGTCTGCGTTCATGCCGTGGGAAAACTCAAATTTAAGTACATTCCATTCCTATTTTACCACAACTGATTTATGTGCCACACCTGTTAACTAGGCACACGCTAATATTTTACAAAGTTTTCAAGTCTAACTTTCTTAACACAATACAAACAAATTTTTTACTAAGGTACTTCTCTTTCATATAAATTTACAATCATTCAAGGGTCTCCACCATCACACAAAGTTGCTGCAACATCATATAGTTCGCAAAAGTTGGACTATGTCGCACGTTAGCTTTCAACTTCATCTTGTTCTTCAGCGTAATCAGGGACATTTATACATAACACTTATAACTGAGTTATACATAACACTTGTAAACTTATACATAACACTTATAACTGACAGTTATACATAAGAATTATAAACTCATACATAATACTTATAACTGACAGTTATATATAACACTTATAAACTTATACATAACACTTATAACTTACAGTTATACATAAGAATTATAAACTCATACATAACACTCATAACTGACAGTTATACAGAATACTTATAAACTTATACATAACACTTATAAACTTATAACTGACAGTTATACATAACACTTATAGTTGTAAGGTTATAACTATAACAGTTATAACTATGTATGACAGTTATACATAGCACTTATAACAGAAAATTGTATACTTTCAATCCTAAGGACAATCTGCGGACAATAGATGCCGTATTGCAATTACGAAAGCTTCAGATTTTCTCTATTGCCTAAGTCGTTCTCCAACCTAGAGATCACAAAACTATTGCGGTAATCTTTACTCATTTTTTCTAGATCTAGACTCGCGCTCTCCCATCCTTGGACAGTGTTTCGGTATTTCCATTAACTGCACCGAAATATCTTTACAGTTCTGTTTGTCATTCTGAAGCGAGGCAACAGAATCACCACACACCCTGTATTGTATCTCAGCAGCGAGACAATACGTGCTTCTTAATATTATAAAACAAAATACTTGAATTGCCGGATAATATCTGAAAATTGAAGAAATCGTTTGGTCAGATCGAATTATAAGTGAATCAGTGATATTTAATGCGAACAATCAAAATATCAAGACGTGAACATGGTAAATAGCATTGGACGTCTTCAAGTACTATGCTATCGTTCGTTCAGAGTCCTCCGGATATTTATAGAAAACCTAATTAACATTCTCTATCACTGCTAATCGAGTCATAATTATAACAAATTATAAAACTTTATACTAAACACTTGGTCCCTTCCGGACAGCATTTTCAAATTACTTATTCACAGTAAACATTTTGATCCTTACGGGCCAGATATATATATATATATATATATATATATATATATATATATATATATATATATATATATATATATATATATATATATATATATATATATATATATATATATATATATATATATATATATATATATATATATATATATATATATATATATATATATATATATATATATATATATATATATACTTAAAGATACATTAGTATGTCAGCTAGATTTAGAGATTTATGTAAACAATTTCTATACTATGCTAAGAAGTATTAATTATAATATGTTGATTGACCAATTTTATAACTATAGTACAAATAAATCAAGTTTTTTTTTCTTTGAAAGTAGCTGTGCATATACTCGTATCAGTAAACATTTAAATAATTTGTAAATATAATGAGAATAATGTTTAGTCTGAATGCGTTTAAAAAAAAGATCTTCAAAGTGATATTCTTCATTACAATTATTACACATCGAAATACTAAATCCAATAATTTTTTTTAACAGCTCAGCAATACTGACAATATTCATTCAAGCACCTGCTTGTCAATATTCAGTTAGTTTTATGTACTGCCAGCTGTACAAATAAAGGCATGATATTTGTGTTTTCTACAAAGGAGAAGGGGAAAGAATATCAATTAAAAATGCTTAAAATACAGCATTATTATGAATATTGTGTTCATTTGTAATAGTTACACTTTTCTATTATACTACTCTTACTGGTATAGTATTTGGTAAGATTTACAATTATTATATTAAATTCTCTTTTATAATAATAAATATTAAAACAAAATTTGTTAAGGAAAAAAGATATAAATTATTTTTAAAATAAAATTCCTAGTTATTAAAGTGTTTAGAAATGTATCAGAAACAGTGTTAAAAGTTATTTTAAATACATTTAAAAGGTAGTTGAACGATGTTTACGTGTATGTGATGAAAAACGTGACATTTTCTAAAGTTTTAGTCAATTAATTATTTTAATAAGTCTTATATATACACTCTACTAATTAATACATATATTACCTAAGCATTGCAATTTACACAATGCCATTTTTTTTATGCCTCAGCATTCACTATAGAAGTCACAGGAAAGTGTATGCATACTAGGGAAAAAGGTGTTTTTAGAAGAATTTGTACTAAAGAAATCTAGGGTACCCTTAGGTTAACTTGTAGGTCTATAACTGAAGTCATAGAGTTCAAGCTACTTCACGTTATATAGGTCCTACACCTTATTTTCTTCTAACTTTGGATTTAATAAATTCACAGAGAAGCGTGAATTATGTTACGCACAAATAATTAGTAGTTTTTCGTTATTTGCAGCGTAGAAATGAATTGGTTAGCAACCACTGTGTTGGCAGTGCTCTGCTGTACGTGTGCGTCCATAAACCAAACCAAAGTGGACGAAGCCAGAGTGTACCTCGCATATCTGGACGTGAAGGTTTGCCAAGGAAAAACCGAAGATATCACAGCTACATTTAATTACTTCACAAATTCAACAGATGAAAACTTGAAGGAAATGGTAAAAAATATTCACATTTTAAGTATTGTTAAAAATATACTTGTTTCCAAAAAATAATTGGATAATTTGCTTTCCATTCAAATGCGCAAATTAATTGGTCATTTACTTTTTTTCGTACATCGTTCAGGAAATCAAAAGTCAACATTAAATATGAAACGAAACGACTGGTAATATTTCTAAATTTTAAGTCTTACGCATGCGTGCGATTGTCACGAAATATATTTGCGAATCTGGCGTGTACCGAAGAGACTGAAAGTTAAATTTGAACATTCGGTTTTTTTTAATAAGGCTGCCTAATTTGCATACGAGAAAGTGCGTGAAATATTCGTTACCCTTTATTTACTTAATCGCTATATATTCATAGCGATTACTCATATAAATAAATACTCATTTATTTATGAGTATTCACCATAAATAGTATTTCATATTTAATATATCAAATACTGTAAATAGAAAATATGGGAAACACGGAACTTAAACTTGTGTGGTTATGGTTCTTCAAGCGTGATACAATTTTGAAGGCAATGTAATTCTGAATGATTACTGATCCAACTTCGATTTATTTCATATTCCGGTCAGAAAATACGAGGGTTGTCCGTAAAGTATGGTTCCCAAGGCGCTAAAGTCGCTACGAACGCTGTTACACAGGATGCGGTGACATTGGCTTGCAGCTTGGTTCCCCCTCTCTCAATCCCCGCTCCGTGAGTAGTCTGCGATGCTCGGTTGTGGCTTGGCAACCGTTAGTAATGGAGTTACCACTTATGTCTCCCGCCAGGTGTGAATTATGCTCTGTGATTCGTTTTTTGTGTGCAAAAACACTGTGCCGGTGGACATTCATTCCCACTGTGTGAAGTCTTCGGAGAGAAATTTATGAGCATACAACACGTGCGCAAAAATGCAGAGAATTCAAAGACGGACGTACAGACGTTCATGATGAACATCTTTCCGGACGTCCATCTGTTTCGGACGAAATGATTGCGAAAGTGGAAGAAGCAAAGGTGACTGTTTTCGAGCCCTCCGAGATGATCGCTTATGTCAGAAAGACTTGCATTGATAAAATTTTAACAGACCATTTAGGGTATAGCAAAATTTGTGTGTAAAGTGGGTCCCAAGACAGCTTACAGCAGACCACAAATGGTAACGGTTTGATACTGCCCGCGAATTTCTTCAGGCCTACGAAACCGATGGCGAGAAATTCTTGGACTTCATTGTCACTGCGGACGAGACCTTGGTACAATACACGACACCAGAAAAGAAAGACGTCAGTGGAAACATCCAGATTCGCCGAAGCCGCGGAAGTTCAAACAAACTCTTTCTGCCGGTAAAGTCATGGTAAGCTTGTTTTGGGACAGGAAGTGGTTATTATTGTGCGAATTCATGGATACCGGCACAACAATCAATGCTGATCGTTACTGTGAGACGTTAAAGAACCTTCTCCGCGCGATTCAAAAGAAGAGGAGAAGCATGCCCACGAAGGGAGTTTGTTTCCATCAAGACAAAGCTCGTCTAAACACCGCCCGTGTAACAACCGATCTCATCAACCAATTTGGATGGGATACTTAGCCCCAAGTGACTATCATCTCTTCGCTAATTTGAATAAACACTTAGGTGGGACGAATTTCAGTACCGGAGAAGAGCCGAAAGAAAAAGTTTTAAGCTACCTTCGCGGCGCGGCGGGAGAGTTTCCCGACTCAGACATACAAAAGATGGTTCACCGTATGCAAAAATGCATCGATCTTAACGCGATTATGTCGAAAAATAGAAAAAAGTGTAAGCTTTTCAAAAATGTATTATTCAATGCAAATAAACATGTTTTTCATTGTGAAAAATTATTGGGAACCTTATTTTACGGACAACCCTAGTAGATTGGTTCACCGAACGATAAGGATGTCCAAGGTATGGAGGCGCTCATACCAGCCTCCAGTCTTATACGCGATGGCATCTTGTTCTGAAGTGCAATCTAATAGCTCATTTTCAATGACAAATCGTTAAAAAAACTATCAATTGAAATTCATTATTTATTTTACCCACAGAGCCAATGGTTTTTTATTTACTTTTTTTTAGGAAAAACAAAAATCACGACCAAAGCTGTATGATGCTGAGTACGTTTATTTTGACTGGAAATCTTTCAACAACCCTTACCTCTTACGTCAAGCAAAACTTTATGGTTTACTTGCCCCAAACGATGATCAGGAAGTATTAAATGAAGTAAGTAATTAATTTTTGTATTTAATACTGCTAAATTAAGAATTATATATGTTTATGTATATTAGTAACACCTTACGGTAACATAAAGAACATTAAATAGACTAACATTTTCTTTGCCTTAAGTTTAAACAAACTCGTTAAGTGTTATAAAGGTGGGCCGCCCTACGTTTTGCCACAAGTATTTACAAAACCAATAAATATGAATAAATTTATATTATTTCAAAAATCACAAACAACCATATGGGATATGGGATATGGGTTTGCTATCTTCCGAAGGATTTTTGCTTTCGAGATCTATACACTATTTTAAAAAATCAGGATATTCGATAATATTGAAAGTCTTCATTTCTTCAACATATGACTGATTTACTGCATAAATTTTATTTTTTCAATTTAATATTTATGATCGTAAGCAGTAGGTATTATAAACCTCAAATTTAATTTGTTTATACATGATTAAAACGATAAAATTTCGTATAGCTGATTTTGATGAAATTATTCCTGTTATCTTAGTACGTTATTTATACCTTGAAACAGACTATAGTTTTTGTAATTATAACCAGTGGTAAAGTATTTGTCAGTAGCCGAGATATCCGAGGTCTGCTCATTTACAAGTGACACCGAAGACATAAATCCGGCCATTTACAGGTGACACTGAAGACATAAAGCCGGCCATTTACAGGTGACAACGAAACTTAAAACAGGACATTTACAGGTGACACTGAAGACATAAAGCCGTCCATTTACAGGTGACACCGAAGAAATAAAGCCGGCCATTTACAAGTGATACTGAAGACATAAAGCCGGCCATTTACAGGTGACACCGAGACTTAAAACAGGACATTTACAGGTGACACCGAAGACATAAAGCCGGCCATTTACAGGTGATACCGAAGAAATAAAGTCGGCCATTTACAGGTGACACTGAGGAAATAAAGCCGGCCATTTACAGGTGACACCGAAGACATAAAGACGGCCATTTACAGACCGATCGGTAGTTCCGCTTGTATCAGTGACAGATTACACGTTCAGCGTCCCTGAGGCTCGATTCGGTTCGCGGAAACTTTATACGAACCACGAGTATAAAAATAATCCTTTTAGGTCAGTTGTCGGCAAACCGCGGCTCTTTGACTCCTTGGCCGCGGCTCTTCCACGAAATCTTTAGCGCAGGCACGGAATATTATTTGTTAACTTGCCTTGTAAGGGATGAGTAAACTTTTTGAAACGCAAGCTTAGAGAAATTTTGTTCGATGTTAGAAGAAGTAATTTTATTCGAAAACAAATTGTTGCTTTTTGCCGAAGATTTTGAAAGAGAAACTCTAATACACTTCCATGCCTATTGAAATATTGTCGAGAAAATAAGTCCAATATTGACATTTGCCATTTCAGAACAACACTGTTAAATATGAAGGAAGCTTTTCTCATCAGGTTCAACGGCTTTAAAAACAGAAACGCGACGTTAGTCTTTGTTTAAAAACCTCTGAATGACACGGTAACAGAAATAAAGTTTTCGCCCTTTAATATTGATACTGGATACATTGAAATGCAGTTGCTGGATTTTAAAAAAATAAAGAACTATGGAGCTCAAAATTCTAGCGCCATTATACCGATTTAGAGACAACAACATACAAACCTGACACCCTTACTTTCCAAGGAAATGCAAGACCATTGTTCACATTAGTAGAATATCTGTAGTTTTTTTAACGAAACCTTTTATATTATTTAACATGTTATATTTTTAAATAAATATTATCTTTATATAAGTATGGTACCAAGTTTTATTTAATGTACCGTTAGTTAAACTAATACATATTTAGCAAAGGCAAGCTCGAGAGTGTACTTGTAATTCTAATTATTTCCATTAAAATGTCTCTACTAAAGCAAGCTTAAGTTTAAAAAAAATGGCTCTTTGAACAAACTTCCATTTCCTATTTTTTATATTTGGCTCTTTTGGATGACAAGTTTTCCGACCACTGCTTTAGGTAAACCTTTAGTATCCTGAAAAGGAATTTACTCTGCGCCTTATTTCCTACATCGTTATGCCTTAAAGTACGACCATAATTTTAAAATCTAAAATTACCCTGACACGTGTTCCATTAAATAATTTTTCATTTCAATTTGCCAAATATTAAGTTTCATTAAAGTTCATGAATGTCATAACTTTGTTATTCACAACAAGATAACATAAGATAGTTCAATATTCTATTGTTCTTTGAAGAATGACGGACACGTTGAAATTCATAAAAGAACGATAATGTACCTAATACAAGATTATGTTATTGATACATATAACTACATCATTAGTAACCGATATTCTTGTTTACTAAAGTTTAAGTCTTAACAACCGTGTAATTCACACCCACAGTATTACAGTATTAACAGTGTGTTAAATGTACGTGCATTCGCTGTAGCCTTCATAATAACATTTTTTTTTAAATAATACAGATCCTAATGTTTAACTTAATTTACGGAGCGGTCCTTTGGCACGGGAATAATGCGTAATCCGCTATTAATTTTTAATCTAAAAGACTGTTATAAGATACCTTTTTGAGAGTCAGTGGAGTGTGGCACTACTTTTAGGGCATATTGAATCTGAAAGAATGTACCGAAAATAATACAAGGAACCTTTCTCCCATCCGTCCTGCTGAGTGGGTGTGTGAATGGGGAGATCGTCCGTCTTACACTATGCAATACATATCGTTAATGTTTTTATAACATTTGTTGTATAACTTTTGTGTTAATGTTTTTGTAAATGTAGTTTTTGTAACGTTATTACAAATAGGCTTAGGATTGATACTGCAGGCCTTTCGGGCTTTATAGAAATGTCTGCGAGGGAGCATTAACAGAAATGGTAGAAAAGCAGCTCAAAGAGAACTTTTAAAAACGTATGTAACTTTATTTTTATTTTTCTGTAAAGCTATAGAACGCTGCCATATTTCTTTTCCTTTCACTTAAGAACAGTTCGATGAGGTCAGTTTCGTATCGTACCGCTATAAAGTTCACTGTTTGTATGATTGTTTGTCTCGTGTGTGGCCGCATATATTCACCTATAGTCCTACAACACAGGCCTACAGATTGGACTGTGATTGATCAGCTTAGCATTTATAAAAAAACCATAACCTGATACAGGGTGTCCACTAGTCCCTGATATCCCCGATGTCCCGTAAAAGACACGGGCTTTATCAAGTGGTCCCAGATGTCACGGATAATACTGGAATTTAAAATTAAAATCCCCTTTTCCCTAGAAAATAATAATTTCCTTCCCTTCTCAGTGATTTTGTAAATTTCGATCCGAAATGCCCATAAATAAGCATTTGATACGGAAAAAATAGTAGAATGTGCCGCTATTAGCCAAAAATTCAAGTAGACTTCCAAAAAACTTAATTTTAAGGTTATTATAGGCCTATACCATCTAGTGTATTTAATCGTGCGACTAATATTATGTACGATGCCGCTAATTCAAGGTCCCATGTTTTTGTAATATATGTCTCCAAAAAGTCCCTGATTTTTGCTTAAGTTTATTTCCTTCAAAAGCTTCCTGACTGAAACTTTTCGATACGTTTTATTTCAGTACTACTCCACTGTACTTCAACCAATTCGTTTTTCAGTTTTTTCTAAAATTTTGAATATATTTTAAATTGATAATTATTCTAATATGTTACATTTTTTTAAATAAATTCTCTATGACGTGATACAATTGAAAATGCAAATGAGAATATAAACTATTATTTGTTATTTGGAAAGGATTTTTGTTTTTGTTATTTTAAGACGAAAAGCACATTGAGGCTATTATCGCCTTTTAAATGTAAGTGTGAGTGTAAAAAGTTAATAAGTGTAGTGCTGTAAGTGTGTCTTAGACTCGGGTACCGCGAAGAACAGCTAAATCCTCTCAATAGGTGCAGCAAGTCCGCAGCCCCTGCGGGTATTTGGAGAGGGTACTACTTTTGGTTTGAGTCGTACGTAGGTTCTTCGTTGCTTACAGCCAAAGTTTGTAACAAATGTGATCAGAGATGTTATGGTAGTTTTCGATAAAATTATTTTATAATGTTTCCTATACAAGTCTGAATGTATTATTATAGTAAAATGAGAAACACGTAGTCTACCGAGTTTAAACGAAATCGGTTTAGCGGTTAGGAGTGTTGCATGGCGTTATTTAAATACATTAATTGCTGTAATCTCCACAAATTATAGACTGTTATTCTTTTTTTTCTAAAATACTAAGATTTGTTATAAAAGCGCAGAATGCAGATTTGCTTCGATTAGAAAAAAACTGTTTAATGAACCTTAAATCAATCAAATATAAAATTTATTATTTATAAAATTATTATAAAATAATAAATAAAATAAAATAAAGTTATTATTTTATTATTATAAAATTTATTCGTTTAGTTTCTACAAATATTTCACTGTGCCTGGGTAGTGTTCTAGCCATCTACATTCAAGGCTTTGTCCAGGCATCAAACTTTAGGGAAAGACTCTTTGCTAAGTTATAAGTGGGTTCCTGGAGAAAATCAATATTAGGCCTACATGACTTTACTTACTCTGGTAAATCATCATCGCCAAAAGGAGCTTTCCGGTGGAAAATAATAGGCCTATAGCTGCGGGTTTAATGCTTTGGGCCCTATATTTCAAACGGATTATGTTAACTACACGACCTCTTTTTTTAAATGACCTATTTTAAGTAGGATCCGGTAAGTACCCGCCAATTGCCGTGCAATTTATTTAAGCAAAATTAGAGTGCCCAGTATTCTTGCACTCTCACGTAAGGGTTTCCAGGGCTCAATATTCTTGAGTGTGGCCGGTGATCAATGACCTTCTGCAGCCACGGAGGCCTGTTTTTGTACATTCCAGAACTGCATATGCGCAGAAACCAGTTTTTTAACAGTGGATCCCAAAGCTCGGTTCGATAGGTTATTTTGTGTTTGGCTAATGAGATCCATAAAACCCAACATATGCTGTAATCACTACATGGCCTTTGATACTGTTGACTGGCTCGCCTTAGGCTGCAATGCGTTTAATAAGAGATAACTTGCCAATGTTTGACCTGTTACAGAGTTTATAGACATCCCTGTTTCACCATGTTATATAAATGTTGCTTTAATTTCAAAATAATAATATTAATACACTGGAATGAAGTAGAATATGTTTTGTTGCAGTTTAGCAACATCAAAGCTCAGATGATGGACATATTTGAGAATGACAGAACATACGTATGTTTTAACACAAGCAGTACTAACAGACTTTGCGATTATGATTGTAAGTCGGACCACTTAGTTTTAATTATAAAAAGTTTTAAAATTATAATTTTTAAAAACAAATTTTTGTATTTTTTATAATTTGTATTAATTACTTTCGGTAATAACACATGTACAGAAATTTTGTAATTATAAATAGTAAAATTATTGCAAATAATTTGTAGAATTACTTATAACTAGTTTATAAAAAAATTCTAAAAAATAAACTAAATTATTTATTAGAGGGACTAGACAATTTATAGCAAACGACGTACAACTACTTACACACTAACAGCTGAAGGGCCTGCTTACGGAATAGGATGAAGAGGACAATACAAGCTGATTGAAAATTGTTTACAAACTTTAATCTTCAGTTTGCGTCCAATGAGACTTTATTCAACTTTGAGTTTCCGGTGCCAGAGCAGATAGTTTAACAAATTTCATGAATTGTAGACTCTTCGTTTTTAACATCAAATACAATTAGTCCTAGTTTAATGGTTTAAACGTTATTTCCTGCGGACCTGTTAGACTCATCAAGAACTGACAATCAATTCTAACAAATTCTGTGGACATACCTTTAGTTGAAGGTCTTGTAAAGGGCGATGAAAGTTAGCGTGGAAGCTGTAGAAACACTTAGAATAACGAAGGAAAAGGAGAGATAAAGGAGAGTAAGGGTCTCGACCTCTTACAAATTTTTTCTCTCAGGCCCACCGTAATTTTGTTCTTAGCAGGCCATTTTCTAATCGGCTGACCTATAGAGAAAGTGGGTTTGCCACGCACGTCGGGCGTTACAGAGCTCGACGCTGATTGGCTGCAAATTGTAACCCTTCTGGTATTTTCTCTATGTAGTTTTATCTGTGGTCCATTCAGGACCTCGGTTAGTTGACCGAACAAGTACAGTTTAATTTGTTTTGTTCTATATTTTAAGAAAGATATTCCACAATATTATAAAATGTGATAAAATGCTATGTACTGTTGTTTGATTCAGTATACCTGTACATGAAGACTAACCCTAACGTATCTGAAAGAGCCTGGTATTGGAAACAAAACACGGAATACCTGTGTCGAACAATTAGGCCTGCTTTTGTAAAGTATGTAAACATAAGCAACCGTTATGCGATATCGCAAGGTCAGTGCTCATTGTATTACTTCATTATTGTGTTTAATTCGAGAAACGTGTTTTACACTTGTATGTATACGTTGTATGTATAATTGTAGGCTACAAAAACCGAGCCGATATGTGGATGGACGCTTATGAGGAGCCGAAGGTTGCAGACTTCGAATGTGTAATGAAAGACCTGTGGGAACAAGTGAAGCCCTTCTACTTGCAGTATTTTTCCTATTTCCGAAACAGGCTCCGACAATTTTTTGGTAAAGAAGTGATATCGGAAAAAGGACCAATACCCATCCATTTATTTAGTAAGTAAACTTTATATTTTTTTACATAAATGAAACACTTTATAAACTAGAACAAAGCCACCATTTTGAAATGTTTAGAAGTTTTGTTATGATAACAAAAACCAAAATACTTCACTTCAACTTGTTTCAACAACCTTTATTAGTAGTGTTTGAGAAAAATGTTTTTTTTTTGGTGAAAAGCACATTGAGGTTATTATTTATTTTCACTTGGCTTTGTGATATCTGGATAAATATTCTGTCACCATTTCATGTACTTTCCACAAAGGTCAAAAACTGTACGAAATCCATTTTGGAAAAGACTTACGTTTCAAAAATGGGTTTCCTGGAGTAATTTAAATCATTCCCTTTGTAATTTACGTGCTTCATCCACAGAACCCCACACATTAAGTTACTGTAAATAGTAATAGTTATTCATGTTCCAAGTATGATGATTTCAGAGAGAGTGTAATTTAATTTTATGGGGGGACTAAAAATAATTGGCGATGTTTTCTGTAAAACTGGCAACGCTGCTGGGTGCAGAATATTATGTGATACCAGCTGCTACATTGATAGTAGGCGCATATGCCGGTTTTCAAAATGTTAGTACATTTTAAGGTTGTTATATTGATATCAGGATGTGTGTGAGAGAGATTTACAAGTAACAATTGGCACTCATTTCAAGGCCCCAGGCCTAAATCTTACCATGATCGCCGTTGGAAAGCAATTAAGAAATATTGCATACGAAAAAAATTTACTTTCATAAAGTTTTTAAAAATGTTGGTTTTGCCAAATTAAAAAAATGTATATCTTGTTTTTGTAATTATTCTAAAACAACGCTTATAGTTTTTTTATAATTACCTCATATTTATAAATCCTTATCATACTTATAATCCCTGAGAGGTTTACAATTCTGATTTTGAATGTTTTCACAGCTTTTTTCAGTGGCATATCTCTGGATTCCTTTTTGGGGAAACCCTATCCAAATAAACCAGAACCAGATGTAACAGCGGAACTGAACAAACAGGTAAAATGAACCAAATCAGCTGTATTTAATACTGAATAAGTTATAAAATTAAGTTACTTGTTTTAAGTAGTGAAAACCTGGCAATCTTTCCACTATTCACCGATACCAAACATAACCGAAAACAGTATAATTTATCATAACATAGGTTTTACGTTGTAAAAAAATGCATTCATTTCTATAAAAAGACAAACATGTATATCAATTTATAATTCACAGTTTCTTGCTTTTATGTTTCATTTCAGAACTATACTGTTTTGAAAATAGCACGACTGGCTGAGGACTATTATAAATCTCTAGGGTTGGGGCCTCTACCTGATGATTTTTGGAAAAATTCCATGTTTGAGAGGCCAGAAGACAGGCGCGCTATATGTGAAGCAACGTCGTGGGATTTCTATGACAAAAAACATTTCAGGTTCTGTTTTTACGTATTACAATATGTAGAGTTAAACTTAACTAAAATGATATTTCAGTTTCTCGAGAACGTTAAGAAAGAAATTTAATTATTGCTGCGTGTGAAATTCTCATACTTAAGTTATAATTTGCTCCAATAACTAGGGGTCTGCGGGGTCCCGAATTTTACGGGTCGGGTAGGGTCATTCTATTTGTATTACTCGACAAAACCAATTGTTGACCTGTCAGTGCGTGCAGTATTATCGGTTAGCAGTTTTATTTATTGTGATTCTACTACGTGGGGATCATGTGGACTGTGCATGTTTACAAATATAGTTTCCTCGTTGGGCCCAGTCAACACACTGCCTTGTCAAATAAATATGTCTGTGATTGACAACAATACACAATCAGTTCGGAGAATCTACAGATACCCTTTTTCCGAATGTATATCGTTTCATGATTATGTCACTAAATTAAAAGATGTAATTTTTTCAAAGACAAAAATCAAATGAAAATATTGAACACAATAAGCCCGTATTACATCGGTTTGTTGCGGTATTCACACATTTTTTGTTCGCCGATATAATCGGCCCGTTAGTATTCAGTGAGACTAACGGAGCCCGTATTACAACGGTCCGTGGCGGTCAGAGAATTAAATATAAAATGAAACAAACATTAATTCTTATTTTTTTTTTATTTGACTTTGGCCTAGCTAAAAATGTGATGGGTTCCTCATTTAACCGTTTGGCCCGACCCGACCCGAAAAACCCGAGCTCCGAAAAAAAACCCGACCCCCAGACCCCTACCAATAACTCAATAAATTGAAATTATACATAACTGACGTTAAAGGAAATGGACTTTTATGTACATCATATGCAAGCATAAAACATCAGTCATGTAATTATGTAATTGTCAGAGCGGGGCTGGCATGTATTAAGCCGCCTCGGTGACCTAGTGGATAGCGTACTGGACTTTCACCCCGAGGACTCGGATTCGATTCCCGGCGAGGGCATGGCATTTTCATACGCTATAAATCATCCCATCGTCTGTATTAGCCCAAGAGTGCACAATAGTCGGACGTTAAACACAAAAAAAAAAAAAAAATGGCATGTATTAAAACTGTATTTGTCAATACTTTAAATATTTATTAATGAGCTTACTTATACACAATGCACAATATATATTGAATTTTCAAAACGCACTAAACAATTTAATGAGGGATCGGATATGCAGAATAATTGTATCAATTTTAATTAAAATATTTATTATTGAACTTATTTATAAACATAATTTAAACGAATAAATATTAAATACATACTGTCTAAAAAAATATCGTCAGTAACGGATTTTGAACTCATCTCATTTAGTTTCACAGAGAGAAATCATAGCACTGAGCCAAGATAACATGTATAAACAATTAGCTCACTGATAGACTTAACTCGCTTTAAGAATATTGGACTTAAACAAGCGTGACGATTTTTCACATTTTTTCGTACAATTGCGTATTTCTACTTTTTCTAATAAAAAAAACAGTACGCCAACCGAAAAAAGTTTTACTTAGAAAAATACAACGGCCAGCTTGTCATTAGCTACATCAGCAACCACATCATTCCTACTTCTTTTTTCTTCACTTTCTTAGATTTCCTCTTCTGTTTAAGATCACTACAATATACTAAACCACTGCTATAACTACGAGAGGCGTGATCGAAGCGCTTTAACCTACAAGGCACGTGCTACACTGACCGATGTTACCACTTTTACGGTATCGCAGTAAAGTTGGTATGTGGCATAGTCTCAGTGGCATTGTCAAACATATCCATGGAATATGTTTACGGTAATTGCCATTTTAATTATGTGTTCGTATTATTTTGAATGTATCCTACGTTATGTTGAATTGTTTTAATGGCAGTGTGCTGTTACACAACAAAAATTGTTTTGTTTGCATTACGGTTAACAATGTTTGAATTAAATGCAAAACACCCGTTCGTAATATAAAGTTATCTGAAATGCTTTGTTAATTGGTTGCCACCAGTTATAAATTGAAGCTACTTGTGCAGACAGACAAACACATTTTATAATGAATATTTTTAACAATATATTAATATTGTTAGTGTTCGAAAACTTTAATAAATATGTTAATATTGTGTTGTTAATATTATTTATTAGGGGAAAATAACAGTTTTTTTTCTGAAACAAATACTTAATACTGTACAATTATAGACAGGATAGGAATAAATGTCTTATCTTGCTACGATTGAAAATTTATTGTAAAATTAAGAAGTTTATTTTTTTTTTTTAGAATCAGTGTGTGTGGCGGCGTGAATAGTGACACATTAGGAACCTTTATGCATGAATTTGGTCACATATATGAATTTTTGGGTTATAAGGACCAGCCGTGCTGTTTCAGAGACCCGGCTAGTTCAGGTAATACTAAGCTTAATACCTTTAGAATCATGTAAATGTAAAAACATTAATATTTGTTATACATATTGTAAATGTTGTTACATGTTCTTTTATTTATTGTTGTTACAGTGTATGTTATTATGTAAAGTTTTATATGTTGTAACTTGTAACAGTTTGTTATCCGCAATCATCTTACATGAGTTGAAAAATAACTATTTACTTTATAAAAAATAACTTTATACTGTTTTTTTTTAAAAAACTACTAATTATATATATATATATTTATATATTATATATATATATGTATATATATATATTATAATTATATGAAAAAATATAATATATAATAATATAAATATAACGTTGTCCATAACGACTTATGGACCAATGGAAAAGTTGGAGATCAAAGAAAGAAAAATTCTACGGAAAATTCTAGGTCCCAAATTCTATAATAATAAACTTGTGCACATTAGTAATGAGACCTTGTATAGGAGGACCGAAAAGATGTCCCATACAATAAAGAAAAGGAGGATTGACTTCTATGGTCACATCCTACGAATGGACCCGAAAAGGATAACAAAAAGGATCTTCGACTTTTTCCGCAATAAGAAAACCAAACTGAACTGGTTTAAGGAGATAGAGAGGGACCTACGAGAGTTTCAAATTACAGAAGAGATGCTTGCAGATAGATCCGCAAAGAGTATAATCGAAGGTAAAATGAAGAGGTTCCAGGACAGGGTCAAGACCAAAATACCATATAGGATTTCTGAGGCGGAGAGGACGGCAAGATCTGAAAGAATGAAGAAATACTGGGCGGAAAAGAAAGCACGACACACTGAACATTGATTGATCAATCGTCCCCAAAGTGGGTGAAACGTAGAAGAAGAAGAATATAAATATAAATAAAATATATTAAAATATATATATATATATATATATATATATATATATATATATATATATAACACAACAGTTATTTTTAACATTTGTGTTGTATTTGTCATACAAATTTGCACACACACACACACGCGCGTGTGTGTGTGTGTGTTGAAGCAAACCCCAGTTGCTTCAAGGCTCGACTGGGGTTTTGTTATCAAGGTCAACTCGTATCGATAAAAGATGGATATCTCTGAAGGAAAATGGAATGCAAGTGATCAAAAAGAGAAAGTACAATGATTGCAGGACTTGTGAATGCAGGATACAGACTAGCTGCACCTATTGAGAGGATTTAGACGTTCCTCGTGGTACCCGAATCTTGAAGGACTTGTGAATGTAGGATACAGACTAGCTGCACCTATTGAGAGGATTTAGACGTTCCTCGTGGTACCCGAATCTTGAAGGACTTGTGAATGCAGGATACAGACTAGCTGCACCTATTGAGAGGATTTAGACGTTCCTCGTGGTACCCGAATCTTGAAGGACTTGTGAATGCAGGATACAGACTAGCTGCACCTATTGAGAGGATTTAGACGTTCCTCGTGGTACCCGAATCTTGAAGGACTTGTGAATGTAGGATACAGACTAGCTGCACCTATTGAGAGGATTTAGACGTTCCTCGTGGTACCCGAATCTTGAAGGACTTGTGAATGCAGGATACAGACTAGCTGCACCTATTGAGAGGATTTAGACGTTCCTCGTGGTACCCGAATCTTGAAGGACTTGTGAATGCAGGATACAGACTAGCTGCACCTATTGAGAGGATTTAGACGTTCCTCGTGGTACCCGAATCTTGAAGGACTTGTGAATGTAGGATACAGACTAGCTGCACCTATTGAGAGGATTTAGACGTTCCTCGTGGTACCCGAATCTTGAAGGACTTGTGAATGCAGGATACAGACTAGCTGCACCTATTGAGAGGATTTAGACGTTCCTCGTGGTACCTGAATCTTGAAGGACTTGTGAATGTAGGATACAGACTAGCTGCACCTATTGAGAGGATTTAGACGTTCCTCGTGGTACCCGAATCTTGAAGGACTTGTGAATGCAGGATACAGACTAGCTGCACCTATTGAGAGGATTTAGACGTTCCTCGTGGTACCCGAATCTTGAAGGACTTGTGAATGCAGGATACAGACTAGCTGCACCTATTGAGAGGATTTAGACGTTCCTCGTGGTACCCGAATCTAACACACACTTACAATACTACACTTACGACTTCAACATTTTACACTCTCACTTACATTTATGGAGGCGATAATAGCCTCATTGTGCTTTTCGCCTTAAAATAAAAAAAAATACAGGATTTTGGTAATTTTTGAGATTGGTATTAAAAATATTATTATTAAAATTCTGGTGTTTTTTCTAGGACTCGACGAAGGTTTAGCCGATTCAATGAATTTACCCTCAGCATCTTATAAGTCTTTGCAGAGAATGAAACTGATCGACAGTTCTTTTGCTCTGGATTCGGAAGTTATCATAAATAAATTGTATAAAACAGCTGTGTACTCTATTGCTGGATTACCAGTTACTTTATTAACTGACATGTGGCGGTGGGATTTGTTCAGGAACAACATTCACCCTGACCAATACAACAAGGCCTTCTGGGACTACAGGTACATTCCCTTGACGTTATATTACATACATTACTACCTATTGACGGTTTGCGTAAACGACTTGAATTGTTTAGTCTCTCGTAATATGCACAAACTCACAAAATACGTACAAACGCCCAAGTAATAACAATGTTTTTGTGATCAAGGGATTTTCACGTAAATAGTAGTAAGTGATAATAATAACAAATAATTTAAAATCAATATGCCGCTAGACTCAAGTTTGCAACTGCATGTTTGTCAGCTGTGACGATGGTAATCTTGAAACAGGTTTTTGATAAGGAACGAAATATTTTACAGACTCCAATAAATAATGCTATGTTGAGTGCTTTTTCAAAGTAAGTATAGTTTTCTTCATTTCTCCTCCTCCTCCTCCTCCTCCTCCTCCTCCTCCTCCTCCTCCTCCTCTTCTTCCTCCTCCTCCTCTTCCTCCTTCTCCTTCTCCTCCTCCTCCTCCTCTTTCTTCTTCTTCTCCTCCTCCTCCTCCTCCTCCTCCTCCTCCTCTTCCTCCTCCTCCTCCTTCTTCCTCCTCCTCCTCTTCTTCCTCCTCCTCCTCTTCCTCCTTCTCCTTCTCCTCCTCCTCCTCCTCTTTCTTCTTCTTCTCCTCCTCCTCTTTCTCATTCTCCTCCTCCTCCTCCACCATCTCCATATATTTAGTTTGGGATTAATGTTATTTCTACAAACATGCATTATTAAAGCTTGGTAGAATGTATTTAGAAATAAACTTAAAAATAATGTATTCATAAATTAATGATGCATGTTCTATTTAATTTCAATTAAATAATTGTGTGTGTGTGTGTGTGTGTGTGTGTGTGTGTGTGTGTGTTTTAACCAGAATTATAAGTT
>CM040187.1:38699684-38727184 GCA_022606455.1 Callitettix versicolor
TGCGTTTGACTGTTTGACATTGCTTAAAACTTAGTCACAGTTACAAGTAACAACGAAAATTTGTTTTAGTAAAATACTCATACTCACGAGGAAATAGAATACAAAAGGCCGTTATAACCGCTTAAAATGTATTTTTGTAATCCCAACCTTATAGCATATCTACATTATAATCTGAGCCGTAATGCAGCATTTAAACTTCGGAGGTCTTATCATTCCTGAGATACAGTGATAACAGTGAGTGGGTGAGTGATTTTTTTTGTGTGTTTCACGTCTGACTATTGTGTACACTTGGGCTAATGCAGAAGATGAGTGAGTGGCATATATATATATATATATATATATATATATATATATATATATATATATATATACATATATATATCTCACTGTTACCACTGTATCTCAGGAATGATATGATCTCCGAAGTTATATACACACACACACACACACACACACACACACACACACACACACACACACACACACACACACACACACACACATATATATATATATATATATATATATATATATATATATACATATACACACACACATCTTGAGACTGAGTACAAATAAAAACAGATTGAACAATAGCCTATGTAGGTACTGGTAATTGGTAATATTAAGTTGTATAACATCTGTATAACATTGATTGTATAAACATAATCCCCAGCAAATAATAGACATCAAGAACTAATGTTTTTAACACTAATAGTACTACCACTTCTTGCAGCACAGATTTTAAAATAATTTTAAATATTGTAATGATCGACAATACACTACAGTATTACCGTATCTTTCAAGTTGTATTTAATAAAATGATAATTAATATGACTAACAATGCCTCTATGATTTGTCACGGTTTTTAGTTTCTTATTATTGACAACAGCGAAACTAATCGATCCGAATGTTCGTTTAGAGACAGTAGTGAACAAAAATATAATTTTATTCTTTATTATCTACAATTCTTTGAGTGAAAACCATTTATAATCTTAAGCGAATTTTTACTGAAAAATAAACTATTGGAAAGGCCCTTAATAGACCCCCCCTCAGACTGAAGTAAATGCCTTACCTGACCCGTAGAACACATTTTGAGGAGTGATTTAAATTTAATATGTGCATTATAAATAGCTTAGCCAGTTTCGTTACAATTCCATTAAAATTTTTTTAAATGGTGATCAGTCCAAACAAATTTTTTAAATCATAACTTTTTTTAAATTTAATTTTAATGTCTTAATCAGAGTATAAATTAGTACTTTACCGGTCCTGTTTTCTTTTCGTTTTTGTCAAAAAAACGTGCCCCAAAAATTGATTGTAACAAGTTATTTCAGCAAAATGTTCCAAAATGGCGGCTATTCTAAGTGTTAAAAAAATACTTTTTTATTTTACACTGCGTCTGATCCCATCGTTGTAATAAGCATTAACACACTGTATAAATAACTGCAGTGTTCCGTTGAAAATACGAAAATTAATTTGAAGGCGGTCAGGGTTCGTTTTCGTATTTGCAAAGTCTATTAGGATGGTGAAATCGAATTCTTAAAAAAGTGGAAAATGAATTTTTTTCCTACCGTGATTTCAGCGAGACAGCTGCGTGCCGCATTGGCTACTGATAAATTGTTTACCCAGAGTTATTTTCTGTCGGTCCTATGTGGCTGGCAATACAAACGTTTTAAACAAAACTTATAGGCCTGGGTGAAATTGAGTTACAATCACGTTGATGAAATTGAAACTGAACATTCCACTTTGCCTGTAATCAGTTTCGTGGTCTGCAACAATTACTGCCGAGTTTGGACGCTTATGAGGGCCAACTCGTGTATTTAATACGTCACACGAAAAGTTAACTTCAATTAAATAAGTTTATGTTTTCAGTTTTTTTCTAATTATATTCAACAATAACAACATATTCAACAATACTAAACATTAATTCCTTTTTTTGAAGATATTTTCACTGTGAGTAATAAACTGTAAAACTGGTTTTCGTCTCAATTCTGAAACCAATTTTATTTTGTGCCAGACTGGTTTCTCGCAATTAATATCTTCCGGGTTTTGTAAACTTAACTCTTAAATGTAAGTACTTCAGAAATATTAGTATAGTAAATAAATTAATCTTATTTTATTACTGATTTCAGATGACTGTAATTTGAAGCTTCTATTTAACGGAATATAAAAGGCGTATTTTTAAAAATAAATTAAAGTTAAACACTACGTTATTTTAATTAAACACAAACCATTATTTTAGAAATAAACTTTAAAGTCTAATGATTTGGGTGGTTTTCTTACTTCACATCAAGAACATTAGTTTTAAAAATTATTATATTTATGAGAAAAATGTCTGTTATTTAACCAAAAATAAAAATAATGTATTACGTTCTCTTACTTTTTTATTTTAATGACAATAATTTGTTCGGAAACACAACACATGATTTTTATTTTTCTTAAAAATTATAATAACAGGATATGTAGCCTTTTGTATTTTAATACAAAGTCAAGATGCACTGAGAAAGGATTTTGCAAAAAATTGATTTAACGCCATTAAACTACTTACCCAGTCCAACTTTAATAATCAACGTACAGCCGAGACTATTATAACTAGAGACTTGAAATTTTCACCTTCTTTCAACCATGTCGATACGCACTAAGAAAGGATTTTGCAAAAATTTGATTTCAAAGCCATTAAACTACTTACCCAGTCCAACTTTAATAATAAACATATAGCTGAGACTATAATAGCTAAAGATTTGAAACTAAAAATATTGTTATCGAGGTGTATTAAATTGAAACATCAAACAGTATTTAGGCTCATACCTGGACAAAAAAGTATCACATTTAAAAATTGTAAATATCCTTAATCTTTTTAAATGAATAAATATTTTAATACATTGTTGTTTTTCTAATATAACCTCACTGTTGCAAAAACATTTCTTTCCCGTGCAACGCCGGGTACTCAGCTAGTAAATTATAAAACCACGGATCACTTTTTACCTCCATGACAGCTTTTTAATTAAAGATCTCAGCTTTTGATGAGGCACTCGTCAATACATTTACTAAAACAATAGATCACCAACGAACAAAGCCGGAGCAAACCGCACAGCGCACTAAATACCCAAGTATTTGCTTTCACATGCATCTATCGGTCAAAGCAGTGAGAATGCCATTGATCATCGCACAATATCGCACATCCGGAAGCACAGCGCACTAAATACCCAAGGATTTGCTTTCATATGCATCTATCGGTCAAAGCAGTGAGAATGCCATTGATCATCGCACAATATCGCACATCCGGAAGCACAGCGCACTAAATACCCAAGTATTTGCTTTCATATGCATCTATCGGTCAAAGCAGTGAGAATGCCATTGATCATCGCACAATATCGCACATCCGGAAGCACAGCGCACTAAATACCCAAGGATTTGCTTTCATATGCATCTATCGGTCAAAGCAGTGAGAATGCCATTGATCATCGCACAATATCGCACATCCGGAAGCACAGCGCACTAAATACCCAAGGATTTGCTTTCATATGCATCTATCGGTCAAAGCAGTGAGAATGCCATTGATCATCGCACAATATCGCACATCCGGAAGCACAGCGCACTAAATACCCAAGGATTTGCTTTCATATGCATCTATCGGTCAAAGCAGTGAGAATGCCATTGATCATCGCACAATATCGCACATCCGGAAGCACAGCGCACTAAATACCCAAGGATTTGCTTTCATATGCATCTATCGGTCAAAGCAGTGAGAATGCCATTGATCATCGCACAATATCGCACATTCGGAACAGACGAATTATTTAAACACCTTCACGTTAACTTCCATCTATACGTACAGTGCATCTCAAATCTCTGTTAATCATACTTCTATCTGCTTTCTCCGCCGTGAATGCACTGGTTACATGTTACCCGTCTTTGAACTGCCACAATATGCCACAGCAATAATTCTGAACCTGAAATGCGCGAAATCTACAGCAATATATGCAGCTACTCTCCTCGAAGCTATTGGCCCGAAATCCCAAAAAAAGAGAAGTACGCTATTAATTAATAGCTTTCAGTATTACAGTAAATCTAGTACTATACAAAACCAACTAGACATAACCCATCAGTACACCGCGCCAGAAGTTGTACGCGAATATTATTTTCACCCATTCGTTTCTCCAGTATTTGTTCCATTCAACTCCGGAGTCAACTAACTCCAAACCGAAACAGCAACTTGTGTTTTCAAAATCTCCCCCGACAAATATTTGCACAGTTTTTTGTTTAAGTTGAGTTTGTCCTAATTTACTGGACTTGATTTACAAAGGATTAACTTAGCCTTTTCCTTCTACAATATTTGATGGAAAAATATTTTTCAATAATTAACTTGGTCGTTTTTGAAGAAAATAATTACTAAACTTTTTTAGCAAGTTAAGTTTAACAAAGGAATTAATCAATGGACTCCTAAAAGGAAAACCAAAGGAAACATTGCGTGATTTTGTATTTTTTTCTTTTAAACACAACTGTTGGCGAATATACGAAGTAATAATAACAGGGACTTTCCATCATTAAGTAACAACTTTTAAAACAGAATTTAAAACAAATGAAATTTAATAATTTCTGATTATCTTTTGTTTTCGATGCTTAGGGATTATTTGTTTCAACAAATATGTTTGCAGTTGTGATTTAAAATAACAGGGACTGTAACCTTTAGGCCATTGACAATTTTGAATCCGCCAAATCTTCAAAACACTGAGTACACATTACACAATTTGTTTCTAGTTAGTTGAATTATTTTCTAGTCACTTGTTTAGGATAAACAATTACAAAAATTCAACTACTTATAAAATCAGGAACCGGGTAAATTAAGACCTATAATAGTACTTTATATGCTAAATATAGGACTATAATAGTCACTCTTGATGTGACTATTATACACTACTTGCCAAGTATTTAAGTAAAATAAATTTAAAAATATCGTTAAGAAAGTTTTTTTTAATACGTTATAAAATATTTTAATTAACAGTACAAATTTATACTTCACGGGCTTTAGGTTTATATTTAATGTTTTTATTCGTAGAGGCATAAATAGCAAAGTAATTAAATAATAATATAAATTGAGGTTATGTCATTTGTTTATGATTATAATTTGTGGTAGAGTGGACAGTGTCTTGCATGCATTGAACCGGGCCACATATATGAATTGGTAATAAGGATCAGTCACGTTTTTCCAGAGGTCCGACCACTTTAGATAATACTATACTTATCAAACGGCACTTAAAATCATACAATATTAATACCTCTGTTTCCGTTTATACTATAATGTAACACAGGTAGGTAAATGAAGTAAAGTATTAATTGTCTCCGAATTTTTCTTTCAAGTTTTCCTTTGTACGTCAGCTGCAAAGCAAAATAAATTTCAATTTAAAAAGGTCGTAGTTTTGTTCGGAACATATATTTTATTGGCTCTTGTGAAAAAATGTTTCTTTTATTTCGACACGTTAAATACGTTTAAGCTTATATACCTAAGCCTACAGCACGTGAAACGTTAAAAGCACATCAGTCTCCCTTCAACGCACCTAAAGCTTAAAAGATTTCCAAAAATAAGCTGCAGAGAGGTCATTGCCGGAGTGCCGTCCCGGACGACGGTTTTTCCACA
Organism: Callitettix versicolor; assembly: GCA_022606455.1. NCBI lineage: Eukaryota > Metazoa > Arthropoda > Insecta > Hemiptera > Cercopidae > Callitettix > Callitettix versicolor. Next base: position 38,705,323 of record CM040187.1, read on the forward strand.
AACATTCGTTAATACGTTATGTACATGTTTTGGCCAAAATATAATATATACAGTATACTCTCAATGTTTTGAGTCCTAAATGCAGACAAACAGGACCAAACAAGCCTCTTTGTCACACCTTTACAACAATACCTGGAATAATTCCATGTGCAAACGTTTCAGATAGTCATAGTAGCTGAAATGTTTTCATTTTTATTATGTGATAGAAAAAACATTCAATTATTTTACTTATGAACAATGAAAATTAATTTGAGGAATAATCTATAAAAATAATTCAATACTACGATAATTGGAATTGTGTTCAGCTCAAATAAATAGAGTAGTTGGGAAATTTAATTGGTTGGAACAATAACGACAATAATACATTACCTACCTATTAGTACATAGAACCTATTGAATGTCATGTAATAATTAGAATTATGAATGTGTGTACCAGTCCAGTGAGTCAATAAATAGTAGAATTATGGAATGTATACAAATTTATTTAGAATCATAGTAAATATAATTAAATTTTACTAATTATTGGTATCTCAATTCTGATTCTAAAGTTAATGTTTGCTTTTTGAAATTTAATTAAATTTTCTGACATTTATTAATAGATCAATTCAAATAGTCATGATTCCAAATTTAACAAATATCCTGAAACCTATCTTCGTTAGTTAAATTTATTTTCTAACTCTGCTTTCCTGCCATTACTGCCCATTCCCTTATTTACTTTCCTTGATTGGCTATTTGATAATCTCGTCTTACCTTCTTGTCTTTCTTGTTTTTTGGATTTATAAATAACTTCGATGTATTGATTCAGTTTAGTATTTTGTCAACTTAAAAACTTGACCTAAAAAGTAACGTTCCTCAGATAAATATTTTTGTCAAACTGTGTATTTTTTCTTTCTTTCTTTTTTCTTTTCTTTTATTATGTATTTTCAATAACAATTAACCGTTATTACAACTTAACTCTTTGAATAACGGCAAACTTTAAGGTAGCAAGAAAGCCGGAAAGATTATGGCGAAAGTATGTCTTCAAATTAAATTTTAGATAACTATTTAAGCTGGTCTTAAAGTGCGTGAATTGTAGAAAAAATATAACTATTTTTTGTTGTATTTCCCCACAAGTTTATACCCTCAAGAGCTCACCATTATTATCTCACTTGAGAAATAAGATCTTAATTCAAGTCAACGGTCATTTAAAAACATTACAGTGCTGACTCAGCAGGGTGAGTACATGCCAAATATGATGACAGGGGCAGCAATTTAAACCGCATTACTCATGTTTAAAAACAGTGCGTCTAGCAAGCCTAAGTCTTTTGTAGTCTCGTGCCATGACTGTTAAAATTAGAAAATTATGAAACATTACATGAATTAATGTTTGATTTTAAAGCAAGTAAAATTACAATATTTAATTAAGTGACACAAATTGTAGATTATTGCAATAAAGTAAATACAATTTAACCCCGAAGGGGGGTGCAGACTAGCTGCACCTATTGGGAGGATTTAGACGCCCCTCGCGGTACCCGAGTCTAACAACACGTACACTTGCAACACTACACTTACGATTTTAACACTTTACAGTCACACTTACATTTAGAGAAGCGATAATAGCCTCAATGTGCTTTTCGCCTTTTAATTATATATATATATATATATATATATATATATATATATATATATATATATATATATATATGTGTGTGTGTGTGTGTGTGTGTGTGTGTGTGTGTGTGTGTGTGTGTGTGTGTGTGTGTATATATATATATATATATCGAAGAAATTCATTATTGTTTCTTTAGAAATATAAAAACATATATAGTCCAAGAATGTTTTAAACGCTACTAAAAATATGTTCTAATCATGGATGCTCATTTATTGGTTCCCTTTCGGGTTATTAATGATAACAATTATATGCTCAAATAAAACTAAGTAATGCTTTTTTAGATGACGTAGCAAGGGAATTTCCTGCAAACGTCTTCAGTATGTCTGTAATTTTAATTAAAGTAATAAAGACTTGAAAGCAACAAAGATAAAAGAAGTTCCAATTGCATTGTTTCGATTTATAACACTGAGTGAAGTTATTCTTTAAATTAATTTTTAATTCTAGAAGTACGGAAGCACAAAAACGTTTGGTAAAGTATTATTTACAATATTCCCGTTAATTTGTGCTAATAGTGGACTTACGTATTTCCTGCAGATCACACAAAACCGTTGTCTGCACTGCGGAAATATCACGCCACGCTCGACTTGACTCTCTAATATCCCTTAGGATACATAAACAATATTTACCGAATCATTTTACCTTCAGGAATTCCCTTTTGGAAAATATGGTTTGGCAGGCATGACGAAATAATCTGAAAGGAAATTTTTAAGTTAAACAAATTGACAACTGATATCATTACGAAAATAAATTATTGGCTTTTATATTTTATTACGAAAAGAGATTAATTATTTATCTTTAATCAGATACAGTTTTATTTTTCAAAAATTGTCATTACGTCTGTCTAATCGGATAGTAAAGTTTGCAGTCACACTTTAGTAAAGACTAAAATGGAACGGCGAGAAACAAAAAAGGGAATTCTATAAAAATAGATACATAAATTATTATGGAATTGCCATTGCAGGGGCTATATAATCAAGCCTCATGGCCTCTAAAACATGTTTTGAATTTTCGTAAAAAATTTTGTAACATTAATTTTTGAAATTTTGAATAGCCGCCATTTTGAAACGGTTGAATTTTTTTATATCAAAATGCTCGTTTAGGCCTGAACATTTGACCTCACCGTGTAGCGAGTATTTTAATATACAAAAACAAAGTATAAAAAAGGTTTATTGCTTAAAAACGAATGCATTAAAAGTAATGTTCTGATCATTTACCGTATACTAACGGGACATGCCGTTATAGTGAGACCTTGAAATAACACCCATCCTGCCCTTTAGCAACCCCATGAGTAAAATTAGGAGTGACATGATCAGTTTTGAGGTTTTCTGGGCAAAAATGTCTAAATCTATCTATCTATAATTCGGTCTACAACGTTCTACGCCGTCTTCCGATCTCCAACCTCCACCGATCGCGGTCCCACTACAGGTCTTCTGGTAGATCCCTTTTTTTATTTCCTTTTCGACTCCCTCTCTCCAGCTCAGTCTCGGCCTTCCTTGTTTTCTTCTTTCAGGTGTTCGCCATTGCATGATTTTTTTGGGAATTCGAAATGTCCAAATTGTTCCAAATACAGAAATCTTCGTTATTTTTGACCAATATAAAATACAAGCCCAACACAAACTTAGTTGTGCTTCAGTCGCCAACAGGTTGATTTTTATATTGCACTCGTTCAGCAGAAAAACACTCACAATGTTATTTTAGATTAGAATATAAAGGCAAGTTGTCGAGTTATGTAATAATAATAATTGTACCTTCACTTAATTTATACTTCGTAAAGGGAAACATGAAAAGTACCTTATATTTCACTTTTTTTTAAAAAAATCTTATTTCATTATCGTGAAAATACGAAAATATATCCAGGTGAGGGGTGTCAGGGTTTATTTTTGTATTTTCAGTGTAATCTCAAAGTTTATTTGGGTTTGATTCAGACTTACTACAAAAATCAATTTTAATAATAAAATGGAAAGTTCGTTAAAAAATCTTTCAACCGTTTCAAAATGGCGTCATTTCAAATGTACATAAAATGTTAAAATTCCAATGAAAATACGAAATTGAATTGACGGTGGTTATGGTTCATTTTCGTTTTTCCAATTTAAAGTGCTCATGAATGTTCTGCCGGAAGTTTCGTCGACGAGACAACTCTGTGCTGCTGTTATTTCCAACTGAAACTGGACTGAAGGCAACCAACACCTGTTTCCTTTGCTAACCCTGAGGAGAGTTAGTTACGTAACACAACTCTGTGCTGCGGTCATTTCCAACTGAAACTGGACTGAAGGCAACCAACACCTGTTTCCTTTGCTAACCCTGAGGAGAGTTAGTTACGTAACACAACTCTGTGATACGGTGAGGCAAGCAACACCTGTTCCCTTTGCTAACCCTGAGGAGAGTTAGTTACGTAACACAACTCTGTGCTGCGGTGAGGCAAGCAACACCTGTTTCCTTTACTAACCCTGAGGAGAGTTAGTTACGTAACACAACTCTGTGCTACGGTGAGGCAAGCAACACCTGTTCCCTTTGCTAACCCTGAGGAGAGTTAGTTACGTAACACAACTCTGTGCTACGGTGAGTCAAGCAACACCTGTTCCCTTTGCTAACCCTGAGGAGAGTTAGTTACGTAACACAACTCTGTGCTGCGGTGAGGCAAGCAACACCTGTTTCCTTTACTAACCCTGAGGAGAGTTAGTTACGTAACACAACTCTGTGCTACGGTGAGGCAAGCAACACCTGTTCCCTTTGCTAACCCTGAGGAGAGTTAGTTACGTAACACAACTCTGTGCTGCGGTGAGGCAAGCAACACCTGTTCCCTTTGCTAACCCTGAGGAGAGTTAGTTACGTAACACAACTCTGTGCTACGGTGAGGCAAGCAACACCTGTTTCCTTTACTAACCCTGAGGAGAGTTAGTTACGTAACACAACTCTGTGCTGCGGTGAGGCAAGCAACACCTGTTCCCTTTGCTAACCCTGAGGAGAGTTAGTTACGTAACACAACTCTGTGCTACGGTGAGGCAACCAACACCTGTTCCCTTTGCTAACCCTGAGGAGAGTTAGTTACGTAACACAACTCTGTGCTGCGGTGAGGCAAGCAACACCTGTTCCCTTTGCTAACCCTGAGGAGAGTTAGTTACGTAACACAACTCTGTGCTACGGTGAGGCAAACAACACCTGTTCCCTTTGCTAACCCTGAGGAGAGTTAGTTACGTAACACAACTCTGTGCTACGGTGAGGCAAGCAACACCTGTTTCCTTTACTAACCCTGAGGAGAGTTAGTTACGTAATACAACTCTGTGCTACGGTGAGGCAAGCAACACCTATTCCCTTTGCTAACCCTGAGGAGAGTTAGTTACGTAACACAACTCTGTGCTACGGTGAGGCAAGCAACACCTGTTCCCTTTGCTAACCCTGAGGAGAGTTAGTTACGTAACACAACTCTGTGCTACGGTGAGGCAAGCAACACCTGTTCCCTTTGCTAACCCTGAGGAGAGTTAGTTACGTAACACAACTCTGTGCTACGGTGAGGCAAGCAACACCTGTTCCCTTTGCTAACCCTGAGGAGAGTTAGTTACGTAACACAACTCTGTGCTACGGTGAGGCAAGCAACACCTGTTCCCTTTGCTAACCCTGAGGAGAGTTAGTTACGTAACACAACTCTGTGCTACGGTGAGGCAAGCAACACCTTTTCCCTTTGCTAACCCTGAGGAGAGTTAGTTACGTAACACAACTCTGTGCTGCGGTGAGGCAAGCAACACCTGTTTCCTTTACTAACCCTGAGGAGAGTTAGTTACGTAACACAACTCTGTGCTGCGGTGAGGCAACCAACACCTGTTTCCTTTGCTAACCCTGAGGAGAGTTAGTTACGTAACACAACTCTGTGCTGCGGTCATTTCCAACTGAAACTGGACTGAAGGCAACCAACACCTGTTTCCTTTGCTAACCCTGAGGAGAGTTAGTTACGTAACACAACTCTGTGCTACGGTGAGGCAACCAACACCTGTTCCCTTTGCTAACCCTGAGGAGAGTTAGTTACGTAACACAACTCTGTGCTGCGGTGAGGCAAGCAACACCTGTTCCCTTTGCTAACCCTGAGGAGAGTTAGTTACGTAACACAACTCTGTGCTACGGTGAGGCAAGCAACACCTGTTTCCTTTACTAACCCTGAGGAGAGTTAGTTACGTAACACAACTCTGTGCTACGGTGAGACAAGCAACACCTGTTCCCTTTGCTAACCCTGAGGAGAGTTAGTTACGTAACACAACTCTGTGCTACGGTGAGGCAAACAACACCTGTTCCCTTTGCTAACCCTGAGGAGAGTTAGTTACGTAACACAACTCTGTGCTACGGTGAGGCAAGCAACACCTGTTTCCTTTACTAACCCTGAGGAGAGTTAGTTACGTAACACAACTCTGTGCTGCGGTGAGGCAAGCAACACCTGTTCCCTTTGCTAACCCTGAGGAGAGTTAGTTACGTAACACAACTCTGTGCTACGGTGAGGCAACCAACACCTGTTCCCTTTGCTAACCCTGAGGAGAGTTAGTTACGTAACACAACTCTGTGCTGCGGTGAGGCAAGCAACACCTGTTTCCTTTACTAACCCTGAGGAGAGTTAGTTACGTAACACAACTCTGTGCTACGGTGAGGCAAACAACACCTGTTCCCTTTGCTAACCCTGAGGAGAGTTAGTTACGTAACACAACTCTGTGCTACGGTGAGGCAAGCAACACCTGTTTCCTTTACTAACCCTGAGGAGAGTTAGTTACGTAACACAACTCTGTGCTACGGTGAGACAAGCAACACCTGTTCCCTTTGCTAACCCTGAGGAGAGTTAGTTACGTAACACAACTCTGTGCTACGGTGAGGCAAACAACACCTGTTCCCTTTGCTAACCCTGAGGAGAGTTAGTTACGTAACACAACTCTGTGCTGCGGTGAGGCAAGCAACACCTGTTTCTTTACTAACCCTGAGGAGAGTTAGTTACGTAACACAACTCTGTGCTACGGTGAGACAAGCAACACCTGTTCCTTTTGCTAACCCTGAGGAGAGTTAGTTACGTAACACAACTCTGTGCTACGGTGAGGCAAACAACACCTGTTCCTTTGCTAACCCTGAGGAGAGTTAGTTACGTAACACAACTCTGTGCTACGGTGAGGCAAGCAACACCTGTTTCCTTTACTAACCCTGAGGAGAGTTAGTTACGTAACACAACTCTGTGCTACGGTGAGACAAGCAACACCTGTTCCCTTTGCTAACCCTGAGGAGAGTTAGTTACGTAACACAACTCTGTGCTACGGTGAGGCAAACAACACCTGTTCCCTTTGCTAACCCTGAGGAGAGTTAGTTACGTAACACAACTCTGTGCTACGATGAGGCAAGCAACACCTGTTTTCTTTACTAACCCTGAGGAGAGTTAGTTACGTAATACAACTCTGTGCTACGGTGAGGCAAGCAACACCTGTTCCCTTTGCTAACCCTGAGGAGAGTTAGTTACGTAACACAACTCTGTGCTACGGTGAGGCAAGCAACACCTGTTTCCTTTACTAACCCTGAGGAGAGAATAGTTACGTAATACAACTCTGTGCTACGGTGAGGCAAGCAACACCTGTTCCCTTTGCTAACCCTGAGGAGAGTTAGTTACGTAACACAACTCACTAAACTGAATTTTATACAGTTGCCGTACTCTTAGAGTTTTCTTGATGTCTTAGCATTACCATAATTCCTACCTTTATGTATAATTTTATATAAATCCGCTGCACATATTAAGTTATAAATTCTCTTTCTGCAATCACATGTGTTTTTAGCCAAGAAAAGCGATAATACAAAGCTTCTAGAACATAATACTTGTTTGATTCTATTTTAAATATAACAAAGCAATATAAATGTAAATAGATTTAAGTACATTCGGAAAAACGTTTTGCGTTAGGACAAATGTACTTTCTTGATAATTAGTTTTGCTTATTTAAAAAAGTTTTAAATCAAGAAGTTACGATATAGCCTATTGCTTATTTTGTACTATTACTATAATTTTGTTTTAGTGTCATACTACAGTTTTATTGTGTAATTGGGTTATTGTGTTTATAATGACTGGATGTGTATTTGGTAAACCCTCTGGTTCAAGATATTCTGTGCTCTGTCCATAGACTTGAACTACGAGGTGCAAGAGTATCTTTTATCTGGATTCCTGGTCATTGTGGAATATTTGGAAACACTGTAGCGGATAATGCGGCAAAGGAAGCAACTTTTCTGCCGCCATGCACTCAACTTGTAATTTTGTCTGACTTTCTTTGTCACGTAAAACATTTAATTCTTCTACAGTGGGAAAAAGAATGGGCAGCTACAAGCAGTAACAAATTGAGGGTAATTAAAAATACTGTTCGTCCTTGGGGGTCGTCAATACGTGCAAGTCGTAGAGAAGAGGTGGTGATCATCCGTCTTCGCATTGGTCACTCCATGTTAACGCATGGATTTCTGATGGAATGCGGGGACCCACCTGAATGCGATTTCTGTCGGGAAACCATCACAATAAGACATATATTGCTCGATTGTGATGGTTTCGATAATGTGCGTGTTATGTATGGTCTGAGCAACTGTTTGCAGACGATGTTGGGAGATAGTGCCTCGGCCGTTGACCGAGTTCTAGACTTCCTTCATCGTCTGAATGTTTTAAATAAAATTTAATTTATATATTTGTTATTTCTTGTGTTATTTTATTTACTTATTTTATCTAAATAACTTTGTTTCTGTTATGTTTATATATATAATTTTACCAATTGTTATTAAATTGTATTCATTGTTATTTACTTGTTAAGTATTTGATATTGTTTATTTAAATTTTATTGTTATTTAAATTTTGTTTAATTTATTTTTACTATTATAGTTTGTTAGTTTGTTGTAGTTTTATTTTCTTATATAAGAAAATTTTGTTAATTTTTTTTTATACTTTCATTTTGCGTGACGGCGATGATAACCTTAACGGTTTTTCGCCGGAAAAAAATATAATGATAGTTTTTATTTGTTATAAATAGTCTTTTGAGTAAAAACGTTCAAACATTTTAGTTCTCTTGTTTACAAAAATAAATTTTAAAAAAACAAGTAAAATTTAAAATCACGGATTAAAACAACATAACTGTTTTTTTTTTAACTTGAGTGCTTATAAAAACCGTGAATCTGAAATACCATTACAGATATTTTGTGAAGGAAATATTTTACAGTAAAGACCTGTCCGTTTGTTTAGACATTAGATCCTCTATATATATATATTCATGTATTATATGGGAGCACTGGCTCCTATGTGGGTCACGTCTTTCCTTTCCGCAATATTAGTAATCCCAATATTATATTGTTTGTTAGAAAAACACGTTAAAATAAAATGTGCTTCCGTTCACATAATACTTTAACTGCTTGTATCCATATACAGACGTTTAATAGTGTTTTATAAGTTAAGTTTTATTTATTTCATATTACAGTTTATATTCGAAATTCACTTCTGAATTTTCCGTTACATTAAATAATTAATATTTTTTTCATTTCTGTTCTAAAAGTACTTTTTTCGTTCTTTTAAATATTTTAGATAATTTTTCGCGATAAAATAAACTTAATTCTATAAATCGCAGTAAATGCTCCCAAATTTTTATTTTTATTTGACTTCGCAATTTCACTTTTGTTGTATGACTCCATAGAAATCGAGTAGGTTTTACCGTCATCCGTTGGTTAGAACCGTTAGGCCTACTTGAATGTTGTTTAGGGTCCTGCAGGAGGCGGTGGACCCGACATCCGATCTCAAAAGTCGCTATTTTCTCAAGTATATCATCAAAACGAAAAAAGATATATACTATTTAAATGGCCATACTCAACATTAATGTCCTTTATTAGAAGGACATATATTTTTGCCATTTTAGAATGTCTTGAGATAGGCCATAATTTCCTCCCTTTCTAAAATTTCTATAATTAATTAGGCCCGATGGAAACCAAATTCGGATCGAAACTGCGCTGAGTGGAGGACACTACGCATTCAAAACCTAACATATTGTTTTTAATGTAAATGCGACAACTGAATGCATAACGGAGTCAAACGGCGTCGCTGGACTCCGTTCTGCGTAGCTTCGACTCTGTCTAGGTTCAGTTTTGAAGCTAATTCCGCTTCCCCTCCCGACACTGACCACGTCTCCGAGGTTATTATTTAACCTCAGCTCAGCGCGGTTCCGCTAAGCATTTGGTGGCACGTACCCGGCCTTATTGCCTCCTGAAAGAGGCTGTGAATCCGTTTGGTGCTTATACACACACACACACACACACACACACACACACACACACACACACACACACACACACACACACCTGTTAGGATCGGCACTCATTTCTATTGGTGATCTCATTTTGCAATAGAAATTCACTAAAAAAACACAAAAATGACAGGCTTGTTTTGGTGCATAGTAACTTTTAGTAAAAAAGTTAAACTCGTCATAGATAAAATAAATTAAAGTTTAGAATAAATTTAAAACATTTTAAGTTTAATGTTATTGATAAATCGATTATTGGATACGCCCAACAAAGCAATGTACCGGCAAATATGAGTTTCGCAACACTACGCTATGAATATTGACAGTCTGTCGCATCGTAATGATGAAACTGTCAGGGAGCCGATTCATCATTCGCCATTTGTCATTTGCATTTTTGTCACTTGTTGATCCGGTATTGATCAGACCGGCTGTCAGTATAGTCTTTAAGTGTTTTATCACAAAGCAGCATGCGTGACGTTTTGTTTTACTAAAGTAATAAACATTTACAGACAATGTAATTATCTGTATAATATAAAAATGAGTCCAGTAATGGTCCAGTAATGGGAAAACTGATGAACCTTGAAACAGTTGTCAAGGTTTAAAAGATGGAAAACTAGATAACGGCTTGTAACAATGTAATTGGTTTTAACACACACACACACACACACACACACACACACACACACACACACACACACACACACACACACATATATATATATATATATATATATATATATATATATATATATATATAATAGTCACACGTTAAACACAAAAAAAAACTCATACTTACATGTAGGAAGGTGATAATAGCTTCAATGTGCTTTCCGCCTTAAAATAAAATATATATATATATATATATATATATATATATATATATATATATATATGTGTGTGTGTGTGTGTGTGTGTAAAATGATTAACCTCAACTGAAATCTTTCAACTTAAATAATAGTACAAATCTAACCTCAGTAGTCTGTGTTGCTACTACCGAAGGAATAGTTGTGGAACAAAGATTGACCCGTATAACGTAGAACAAAGGGTTCTTATTTCTTAAATAAATGTCATTTTCAGAATAAATAGTGTGTTTGGATGTCAGTTTTAAGTGTGTATAAAACCATTCGCATTTTTAGAATAAAAATCACAAGATAAAAGGTAACAATGGTAAATATTTACTGAATATAAATATTCATTGTTACATTGTTATTTTGAATATAAATAATAATAAATTAATCGTAATTAACTGAACATTTCTAATAATAATGTTGAAATATATTTATATACGTTATTTTAAAACGAGGTAAGTAAACAACTAAAGTGATTATTGCAATTAACTGTGTTATTTGTTTCTTTAAACTTCAGTAATTATTGTCTGAGTATAATTTGTTTAATACTAATGTAGAACACATTGTGATTTGTTTATTATTAACCACAGTTAATGTAATTGAACTTACTGCAAACTGGTATTGCTTTTTAATAACATGTTTTATTCGATAATGGAGTCAATAGTTTAATTGCAATGTGCCTGTGCACATCAATGGAAACTAAACGAACTGAGTGATTTCGTAGCAATTTTACTGGTAGGTTGATTGTATTTTCAAAGAAATGTCAAATGTTAAGTAGTGAAGATTCAAATGCTGATTAAAATAATAACATCAGATTTTCCAAAAAGTATAAAATAAAGTTATTTTATTTTAATTTTATATTTTTATTTTTTATTTTATTTTAATTTATTTTTTAAGAGATGTCATTTTGAAACAGATAATGTATTTTCCTGAAAAAAACACTTGCTTAAGCTATTTTCAAAATTTATTTTTGAGTAAATTTGATTCAAATCGGTGACTACCACCACCGCCGCCACCACCGAAACCGCCCCTACCACCAACAACACAACCACCGCCACCGTCACCACCACCGCCACCGCCATCGCCGCCGCCACTACCACCACCACTACTGCCGCCACCACTACCACCACCACCACTACTGCCGCCACCACTACCACCACCACCACTACTGCCGCCACCACTACTACCACCACCACCGCCACTACTACCACCATCGCCACTAACACCATCCCCGCTACCACCACCACTACCGCCTCTGCCACCGCCACTACCGCCACCGCCACCGCCACTACTACCACCACCACCACCACCACCACTACTGCCGCCACCACTACCACCACAACCACCGCCACTACCACCGCCATCGCCACTAACACCATCCCCGCTACCACCACCACTACCGCCTCTGCCACCGCCACTACCACTACCACTACCACTACTAACGCCGCCGCCAATACCACTACCACCACCATCACTATCGCCGCCGCTACCGCCACTACCACCGCCACTACCGCCACTACCACCACCACCAATACCGCCACCGCCACCAACACTACTACTACTACTACCACTACGGCTGCCACCAACACAACCACCACCCCCACCAACACCACCACCACCGCCACTACCATCGCCACTAACACCACCACCACCGCCACTACCATCACCACTACCGATGCCATCGCTGTTACCAGCTCAACCACTAACGCCACTACCACCACCACCATTACCGCCACCGCTACCGCCACTACCATCACCACCACTACCGCCACCGCCATCACCACTAACACCATCTTCACTACCACCACCACCATCCTTATTACCAACATCATTATCATCATCATCATCATCATCATTATTAAAAATAAAGATACGTGCTTCTTCAATGTTATCAGGTAATATATTTGTATTTCTCTTTTGTTGTTAAATTTTCATTAAATATAATAGCATTGCCTGCAGAAACATATGTGGAGCAGCTAACAGAAACATTTCTGTTTTAATTTTTACGATTGTAATTACTTACTACAAAGTAATTACGTAATAGAAGGCAGACGACAAATTCCTAAACTTTCAGGAGAGAACAGTAAACGATATTTTACATTTAATGAATTAATGTGAAAATATAGCAGCTGTCAAATTGTGTTCTATGACTTTATATCTAAAACATATTGTAATCAAATCCGTGAAGTATGATTGTACTATTTCTTTATTTAAAATATTTAACTTTAATTACAAAACTTGCAGTATACAAGTTTGAAGAGTAGAAAATCTTTAATTTTCTTTTCGTAATCATAGCAATCATAGTGGTTCATGCACGAGCATTAACGGTTGGTAACCATCCCAACCAGAACGTTTAATAAAATACAAATTTCACTCGCATTTTAATTACGCTGAAACATTGATTAAATCCGGCTTCAAAGTTGCAGAAAACGTCACTTTACAAACTATTTCTCACCTTCTTTGCTGAGTAAACCAGAAAACTTCGAAGACAATATTTTACCAAGAATGTTTTACCAAGCAATTTTCGTAAATGAAAAACGATTGAGAGGGGAAGCACTGAGTCGATATTATCGTAAGTTCCTATCTTTACTTCTTTGGTTATATCTAGTTTAGTATGCACAATTTCGTATTAAGGGAAAAACTATTTTGATTTTCTATCATACATCATTCATCAACGTGGTCAGATTAAGTGATGTCCAAACTTTAAAAACTTTCTTGCTTTCAATAATTAACTAACCCCCCCCCCAAAGAACGCGTTACTTAATGAATTGCAGAAGAATGGTGTATAGAGTATACGGATAGTAAAATTAGTATTTTAATGTTAATTCAAGTCATAACATTATAATAAAATATAATATGCACGAATCCGTCAATATGACAGTGACGCGTTTCTGAACATTCATCCCATTATCAGAAATTATAAATATTAACTTATTCGACATCGACAAAAACATAACACAAACATGTCACAATCAATTCTTCCGTTCCTCTTAAAAAAATGAATAAGCTAAGTTTTATAAAAAACGATAAATGGTCTAAAGTAAAGGAACTGGTCAAATCGTTTAGTCTCCTATGATATTCACACACAAACACGCGCACGCACGCACTCACACGCACACATGCGCACACACATATTCATCATTACAGATAAAAGTCTAATCGATGTTGTGCAAATTGAATTAATACAATATCAAGATGAAACACTTGAGGAGCGTATTGGCTCTGTCGGTGGGGTAGCGGACAGTTCGTTACAATTCCGATCTGTACACAGGCACGAATCTAATACCTTTCGCGACTTTTCTATGTTATATCTATTTCCCGTTTGTATAAACTAACTAGAATAAAGTTGACTGTAAATAAAAAAAAATCTTGTAGCACAATTATTATTTTATCATTCTCGATTCATTACGGTAAAAAAAATGAAATTTTCTTAAAAAATCGAAATAATAATTTTAAGAGAACCCACATTTCCTTTGGAAATGTTTTGGAATCATTGTTAAAAAAAATCGTTTTGAGGTATCTGCAAAAAAATGGATGAGAGACAAAAAGATCCGATTTTTAATAGTCGGTTAGAATATTTTTAAAAAATTTTAATCATGATTTTAGTCACTGTACAAAATTTAAAATTAAATTAAATCTAGAAAATCTTTGCAAAACAAAAAAATTGCGACGGTTTCGTTGACGTGATGGAAGCGAATTTCCTAAAATGCTTGTTTTTAAAATCCGTGAACTTTAACATTGTAAGCGTTCAAATTTCAATGAAATCGCAAAACATTAACCCAAACAACCCTCAAATTACTTTTTTTAATTTCAGGGAATTTAAAGAATCTAAAATGCTTATTTATGCAGGTTTTAGCGCTGATACGATGGTGTGTTTTTTTTTTTTAAGATTCACATAGTAAAAAAGTTACATTCAAAGATTTGCAACGTCAGTCTATACAAAATAATAAATAAAAATGGTGACATTTTAAAACGGTAGGATGGATTTCGAGAAGCGAACAGTTACTAAAATCGGCTTTGTGAACTAGCACAATAACTTTCATACTACACGGAAAAACGAATATAGGCCTAAACCCTAACCACCATTAGACTGAATTTCTTGTTTTCTTGGAATTTAATAATTTTAAATGCTAATGTATGTCAATGTTAACGCTGATTACTGATTACTTTAAATCAGATGATTTACAAAGACGGGCGTAACGAAAATAAGTGATTTTTTTAAATTTAAAAATGGCCTTCGTTTTGAAACTATTGAAGAGACTCGGCTAGGTAACGAACTTGTTCAAGGTTACCAAAAACAGATTCGCGCAAATTTTAAGCTCCTGGATTTGGGTATTATCGTGATGGCAACTGCAATTGCTCATTTTCTAATGGAAGTTCGTTAATAAACTCTGCCCACTGTGGAAAATGTACACAAATTCAACTAGTTATCAACATTTCATAAAAATCGGCCATTAGTCTTCAGATGCATCTTGAACACACACATAGCGTGCTTGATACAGGCTTTATATGTTGTTTGCAAAATCATGACACTTTTTATACATATCCTTAAGAATTTATTGTACAACTAATTGAATTTATGAAGCTTATTGAAAGTTCTAAACACCTAAAGTATTGTTTATTTTGTTTTATTAAACTTCCTTTTACGTTATTCGTTTTGTCCAGATTTTTACAAGATTGTTATGGAAAATAATTGTTTATAAGTTTAATAACTGTTTTAACAGAAAAACTTCATTTATGTTAATTAATTATTTTTCAATTTTTGGGATTTTCTATTATTATAGTATTATAGATACCGTAAGATTGTTTTAATAATTTATTTTAACTTTTCATTATGTCAGGACTTATAAATATTTTGTTTTGAACATTTAATAAAATCTGTTTCAAATTATTTCATTTTGTTTTTGCTAATAGTACACGTTCTTTTATAGAGAGTCAATTATTTGTTTATTTTTAATTTTATTAAAATTATTACTGAGAACTCATTATTTACATTTTTATAGTTGATTTGGTTTTATTTTAAATTTGATTGTTCGGTCAACTATGTTATGATTAAATAAACGAATTAAGGGTTAGTTATAATGTTTAGTAATAATTAAATAGTTTGCAAATTAATTTGTTTGTTTTTACTGTTTGTTGTGTATTTGTTTTAACGTTAATTCTTCGTTGTTTTTTATAAAATTGCTTTATTTCAGCACTTACGAAAAAATATGAAACACTTTTTTATTTAATTTAATTTAACCGAAGATAAGGAAGTTCAATCCCCGCCAATTCTTTTAATGAAAAGTCTGAAGGGAAAATTTACAGACACGGCTACTACGTTTCTTCGTTAAAGAGGAAAACATAATTTCTATTCAAGTTTTCAGCTTAAACCATAAATTCATTTAAAATTAATTGACGGTATCTTTATTGCGTTAGTTTTGAAAGCAGTTTTTAATCATATTATATTACTGAAGAGGATTTCTTATATACACGTTCACACACTCATACTAACTACTTATTTTACAATAAAAGAAAATGTGTGTGTGTGTGTGTGTGTGTGTGTGTGTGTGTGTGTGTGTGTGTGTGTGTATGTGTATGTGTATATATATATATATATGTATGTGTATATATATATATATACATATATACATATATATACATATATACATATATACATATATACATATATACATATATACATATATGTACATATACATATACATGGGCGTACCCAGCTAAGAGCAGGGGAAAGCTGCCCCCTGCAAGCCGTTATTAAATTTTGTTGCTGGGATTTAATACAGTTCTTGAAATAACTATTTTAATAATCAAAAAAATACTTACACTATTGAAAATTATGAAATTAGGATAATTTATCGTTATTTTATTGTCGATCGAAATTATCGTACAATCGTACTCAATTATTTTCTACAGGAAAACAGAAAATACACCTGCTTTTGCCGTATCCCATCTTCATCCTTCATACATGCTAACAATTACTTCGAAAGGTTTGGGAAAAAATGCAAAATCTTTCATGGAGTTTTATGAGTTGGGTGATGTCTCTGCAGAATTAGATTTATGGTATAATCTGTGCAAAAAGAAGGATTTAGCAGGAGATAAATTAAAGGATACTGAAGTGGCTGCACTTTTGGAAGAGGCCAATATTTTTTCACTGCAACAAGGCATGACACTCCTCATTTTAAGTGCTTTCCCATCCACTACGGCTACCGTTGAACTATCTTTCAGTACCCTTCGAAGGGTAAAGACCTGGCTGAGAAGTACAAGGGGAGAGGACAGATTGACTGGGTTGTGTTTGATGAGCGTCCATCGGAAATTCTTTAAGGAAAATCAGGACTGGATTCAAACAAGAGTTTTGAACAAGTTTTCTACAAATCCAAGACAAATGATACTAGTATAAGCATGTAACTAGAATACAATTTTTTCAAGCAAATAATTGTAATAACTTAGTTGATAAAGCACTGCTATAATTATATATAATTTTATTAAAATTTTGGTTTCGTTCACCTTTTCTGTGATAAAATGTTACATTGTATATTGAATGACCATGGCTTGCCCTCGCCCCTTAGTTTTGATCCTGGGTACGCCCTTGTGTAATATGTGTATATATATATATATATATATATATATATATATATATATATATATATATATATAGAGAGAGCATATTATAAGCGTACTAGACTTTCACCCCGAGGACCCGGGTATCCATGATTTGGCATTTTCATACGTTATAAATCATCCCCACCGTCTGCATTAGCCCAAGTGTGCACAATAGTCGGACGTTAATATATATATATACAAGAGCATATTACAAGCACATAAATTCTCCATGATAATTCTCTACTTTAATAATCAGCTGGACTTTGATCCCCGAAAAAACAATTTAAGCCATAATGTTTTCTTAAAACTTAGGTGTTTAACAGTCTCTCTTAGTTACATTAAGTCAATAGTTACTAAAAATTACCTTTTTCAATTGACTGGCATTTCTTATAGTCTACAGATATTACTGCTGCAATGTTACACTTACTAAAACTTGAAGCGTGAATAATAAGAACCGAAACTTTGGATCGGTCATTGTTTTATAATAACTTATTATTTCGAAATGATATATATAACGGGTTTTACCATAATTAAAAGCTTCAAAAGTGAGATATTATATAACATTTCCTATTTAAAATATTAAGTTATTTTAAATCCCATTTCTCATCTATAAAAATATAACTATCACATTTAAAAGGAAGTGTACTTATTCTAATTACGAATATCATATTAAGCATGTTATATCATTCCCAATTAAAAAGCTAACAATACATCTATTTATTAAACAAGCTCTTTGAAAATAATTTTCACAAAATATTTCTTTGACATATTTTTACAAATTTAAATATTTAATCAACACTATGTTATTTGACTGTTATATGACTTATAGTTTCAATGTATAAGAAACGTTACATACAAGAAGGTAAACATACTAATAATCACAATCTAGGATTGATTCTAATCAGTCAACTGGAAACAAATTTAATATAAAGTTATCATTGTGTACTTGTTTGCTGACTTCAATATTAAACCTGTTCAGTGAATATGTGAGTGAAAGTCTTAAAAAATAACTGTTATTTTTTTCAAGAAAAAATCTAAATGAATATGGTAAAGATGTGAAAATATCTGTTACAAATAAATAAACAAAAATGCGTAAAAAAGTAAGTTTAAAAAATATTTCCTAACTTAAGTATAAAAAACACATTTCCCTATTTTCTTTGCACATTTATTTTTGAAAGTGGTTGTGTTTTTTATTTGCGTTTATCTTCGTTTGATCTCGGAATTTAAGACTGACAAATTTATGAACTCTCCTTGAGCAAGCGTCATAGGTTATTGTAAACCACGTACATTTCGAGAAAATTGCCCGACAACTTTGTACTAACAAACACGTATCAAATCTGAGGAACGTATAAAAAAGTCTATTACAAATTGCGTTTTACAGACATTACAACTTTTCCAAAGACTATCGTTCTAAGTGTAACCTAATAAAGTAAGGTTTATTCAAACAGTTACAACTCTAAGTAATATTGTAAGAGAAAATTTAAATTTAAAAGGAAAAGCTTACAATGTGAGAGAAGCATTGTAGTGTAGGGATTATTATAATGTAGCAGTCTGTAACTTAAAAGCAAAACCTTTAATGTTTAAGAAATCCAAGTTAAGTTTCATTTCACTGTGTTTGATTTATTAAAGTATTTTGTTCATTACTTCAATTATTTATTTGTCTATTTTCTTACCTCTTTTGTTTTGGAAGTATTTATGTTTTTTATGTGGGAATTTCTTTTACTTAAAACCTTCCTTTGATCTCGGACTTTAAGATTGAAGAGTTTATAAACTCTTCGATTTACATCGAAGAATGATTACAAGTGTCAAAGTGTGTAGATTTTTAGATTTTTTAAAAACCAGTTTTTAAAGTTTGATTTACTGTTGTTAATTTCTGAGAATTTTAAACTTTTTGGTTGATGTAACAAATCCAAATTTGTTTAAAAGTTGGAAGTTAGAAATACGGAAAATGTGTTGTTAACGTCAATCTTTAATTCTTTATAAAGTGTGTCGTTGTAGTAGTGAATTCTTAAATTAATGCTCACGCAGATGTCTCGCTAACTTTACGAACCCGAATCACCCAACACTAACAACCCTGAGTTATGCGTAAATTAACATTTTCTTACACTATTCGTTACAGAGCGAAATCTCTTTATCCAACCAAAATTGAGGTAATTCATAATCTTTTATCAAATATATTTTATAGTATTTTATCATCAATAATGTTTATGATTATTTCATTCATTTTTCATTGCTAACTTAAATGATAATTTATGCCAATTTTAAGCAAATTACAATGATAAAATTTTAAAAATCATTACAGGTTAAAATATGATTTTTTAAGATTTTCAATTATCGCCATTTTGATATAAATGAACTGATTTTGCGTCGATCAGTTATTTCTTTAAAGATAAAGATTAGTAAAATGATCGACCTAGTTATTAATAAAATCACAAATTTACGAAAATATATCGAAAAGTTCTAAACTTAAAAATAATGCTTGACATTGGGTACAAAAATTGGAAAGTCAATTATACAACTCGTTATAATTTGTCCTGTAACTATAACCTATTGACCAATATAACTAATACTGATTATTATCTAAAGGATATTATGAAATATTTATCTGAATATTTATCTTCCATATTTTTAAGAAGCGAAAAAAACAGGGGAAGGTGAAGAAGAAGAAGAAGAAGAAGGAGGAGGAGGGGAGGAGAAGGAGAAGAAGAAAAGAAAAGGAAAAAACAAGAAAAAAGGAGAAGGAGAAGAAGAAGAAGAAGGAGGAGGAGGAGGAGGAGGAGGAGGAGGAGAAGGAGTGGAAGGAGAAGGAGAAGAAGAAAAATAAAAAGAAAAAGAAAAAGAAAAAGGAAAAGAAGAAGAAGAAGAAGCAGAAGGAGCTTGAAAATTTTGTTAACAATTCAACCGTCTGAAAATGGCGGCCATTAAGATTTTAAAAAATGAATAAATTTGTTATCTTACAGTTTGTCACTGTACTTGGCGTTAAAATGTAAAATAAATGAGCATTTAATTTTTTTTTAAATCATTGAAAATACGAAAATGTACCGAAGGGTAATCAATGTTATTATATTTACAACAACTTAAATGCAAATTAATCCACATTTGAGAGATCGTGAAATCAGATTTTAAAATAAATGCAAAAAGTTACGATTTTACAGCTTGATTTAGTTATTTTTATTGTAAAATACAAAAACGTTTCCGTATTAATATGTCCATTTACGTGATATTATAGAATGTCGTTATTTATTGTACAATAATGTCAAGGAAACAGCCTTGTGCTGAACGTAGGCCTATATTAAACGTACTCCTCGTATATATTTGAAAAATAGCTAATATTCTTTAAAAACGTCTCACTTCTTTAAAATCTTCTGGAAGATTAGTCTCTTAACTTTAAGTACTTTGAACAAATACGACAAACATTGGTACAACGTTTCTGACATTTTTTTTTTTCATTTTTACAATCAATTACTATTAAATGAAGGTACTAAGTGTTGAAGAGAAATTTATAAAAGAGTTATCTCTTAAACAGACAATGTTTTACTACATTTTATCAAAATTGTTAAAAGCGATCTTGAGAACATAAAAATTGTTGTTAATTTCACACGTGTGCGTGCATATGCGCGCGTGAGCGTGTATGTGTAAATAAAATGTATCTTTTTTTATTGAGTGTATCTATATTACTAATTATTATCACTATTATCAGATGTAATAATAATAATAAGAAGAAAAGAAGAAGAAGAAGAAGGAGGAGGAGAAGAAGAAGAAGAAAAAGAAAAAAGAAACGAAGAAGAGGAGAAGGAGAAGAAGAAGGAGGAGAAGGAGAAGGAGAAGAAGAAAAATAAAAGAAAAAGAAAAAGAAAAAAAGAAGAAGGAGAAGAAGAAGAAGCAGAAGGAGAATAAGGAGATGAAGGAGGAGAAGAAGAAAGAGAAGGAGAAGAAGAAGAAGAAGGAGAAGACGAAGAAGAAGATGTTTTAATACAAATTTGAGTTTTGTCAATGACTACCCCCTAAATTTTGGGTAAGGGTTTGAACCCGGGACTATCTGTATCTCCAACCAATGAGTTTTCTTGGTGTTAGATTTCGCCATTCGATTTCTGAGGTACAAAAACCCCTATTCTAAAAGTTTAAGCAAAATCCTTCCTCTGATGCCGAGATCCCGCAATCGGACCATGTGCATATTACAGTTCAGAAAATATAAAATAGAGATTAATCGTCTTTAAAAACATTTTATCCGCAACAAGAAATAACTACAAGCCTGAAGTATGTTTTTACAGTTGTTTAAAAATATAGTCTTGATTCTGCTTCCAGACAGGATGACTTCGAGCGTGAAATTGTAAAGCTCCTTCGTTTTGTTTGCGGATTAAACAAAGAGTTTGCGAACCTTGCGGTACTGCAAAACTTGATAGGGCCTATACAAAATGGCTCAACATCAATCAATCATAATGCTTTATTTTATTTTTTTTTTTTTTTAATTATTTTATGTGATTATAAGAAGACAT
>CM040187.1:38729684-38747184 GCA_022606455.1 Callitettix versicolor
GAAACTGTTTAGTGAACGTGAAAAACGTAAAGTTTTAGAAATGTCATCATGTCAGCTGCGTTCAATGTGTTGGTACAATGTGAAACGGTAATCCGCCTACACTTTGCTGAGTCATGATTTCCGGCAAAACTTTGGATTTGGTCAAAATAAAACAAATCATTTTGTAGATTAAGTTATGAAGTGTAAATTAAGTTATTTTCTTAGAAATGCCGAAAGTCGTTTTCTTGTGAGATTCATGTAGAACACATTAAAATGATATGAATTATTTCTCCATAATAAGGAGCAAAGATTCTGTGATTATTTTTGTTTTTTTAGACATGTACATGCATATATATATACGTGAAAAGTAGTACTTTTTATGTACTAATTAATGTTTTTCTAATATGTATATTTAAAAACTCCTTGTGATATTTACTAATCCTTGTGATGTTTCAGCTTTTTTAGTTAGGTACCTGTCAAGATTATCTTGTTATAAATTTCGGTCAAAAAGGGATGCAAAAGTGAATTTATTTACGCCAAGTGAAGCTTCACGAAATTTGCTTTCGCTTAATGCAAGTCAAGGTGGGCGGAAGCGGAAGTGACAAACATTGTGCAGTCGACCAGTTTATATTGCTTTTAAATCTTGAACAAACATTTCCAGGGATCACTTCCCTCTAAGTTCAAATTGAATTTCCTCAAGTGCCTCGCCTCGTCATAATTTTCGTTCAAGTACTTGGAATTAAGGTAGCCATTATATACTCGCTATAAATAATTATAAAATATGACTTCAAATATATTCCCCGTGATAGCGACGAGTTTCACTTATGCTGCGTCAAAATCAGGGGTCGTATACCATTTCAAATTTCGTCGAAAATTACTGATGGACAATTTTTTTAATTTAACTTAATTAGGATTAACAGCCTAATACAAATTAAAAATCAGTTAGTAATAACAAATTTAAATAATTAGGACTTTTCATTATGTCCATCTATAATGCGGAATTTCTTATGAGCATACTGACTGTCTATTAGGTTTAAAGTGCACACATTTTGTACAGTGAAAAAGCATTTTTGTTAATTCGTTAATTTTAACGTGTAGTTATAAAATTCTTAACCCTTTGCTACGAAATTTAAAAACCCTTTGCTTATAGGCGAGTTATTTATAACTTACCATGACTAAACCTCACTGACAATATAGAACTATGCTACCACTAACTACATAGAACTTGTCACCACAACTATAATTTGAAACCGAAGAAAACAGTTATCTACAGACTTGGGAATGTTGGTGATCGGATTAAGTCTCGTAGTTACATCAACAGCCGCTGCAGATATAATTGGCACTGCCGTAACACTAACCTATTTCCTCACTCAGTTAACTTCGTCACGTAATTGCAACCTTTTCTGATCGTCCCTGTTGATTATTCCAATTATTAAGACTATTTTCGTTACTTTTCCGGCTTGTGATTACCTTAACAATCTAAAGAGTTACTGAAATATTTACAGTTTTATTTAAAAAATATAAAGTGTTTATTTAACACTTGTTTAGATTAGTGATCGCAAAGTGACAAAGTTTCACAAAGACGTTGGTACTTTGATATTAAAACGTACGCTAAAATTGTCACTCATTTTAATCCATTTATTAACAAAGGTTTAAAAAATTTATCTGTGAAAATTACAACTTCTTAGGATTATGAATGAAAATCCAGAATGATCCATTCCTTGAAACATATTAACACTTAATATGTTTTATGTAGATATTATTATAACAAATTATATATTTGTACTGACTGATTTAGAATAATTTTTAATGACATATTCAAACTGAATTATTATTCAAAAACGTCCGGGCAAAACAAACCACATTTTGACATAAGTTTTGAAATCTCATCCGATTTTGTTCAGAATCTGTACAGTGACTATATGATTTGAACAAAACATATTTACGCTTTCATTGTAAATCGACGTTAGTCATTTTATTTATTATTTTTTTTTTTTTTTTTTTTGGTCGATTTACACCAAAACCGATTTTTTATTTCAAATTTTCTAAAAAGTAATGAGTGGCCGGTTTTTGATGTTATAGCAACTTTTTTGGCGGGCGAACCCCAATGGAGCTGTTTTGAAAGAACGAGGCTATACATTCGGATGTGTACTGGTAATTAAAAAATCGGACCCTTTTGGCAGCGAAAGTCCACAAATGGTGCAACAGGGATCACGGGAAGGTGGATTTCTATCTCACATAGATTTTCACTTCGCACGGTTGCTTCCGAGCTTACTTGTTCCGTTTCAGGCTGGAAACAGACTCAGCTTGTCCCCTCTGTCTTCCAGCAGTGGAGGAAGGTGCGGAGCATGTGTTTTTCCGGTGTCGGAGATTCGACGAGGGAAGGATGAAGCTGCAAACATATCTGCAAGGCAGCATTGCACCGTAAAGTCTGGTTGCGACAATGATTGCTTCAGAGGCCAACTGGAGGGCCATTGCGGGATTCGCTGCAGTGGTCATGAAAAGGTTGAGGGCTGAGTATCGAGAAAGGAGAGCCAACGCTGTAGAAGAGTAGGCAGTCAGCCAGTCCACCTTCCCATGAAGTAATGCCTGGCGGCGGTTCCGTGGGGGGGGTTTACAAAAGAGAAATGCTTTTGGTGGTTTTTTTAGTGGGTAACAATATATCTTGAGTTTGAGCTTGAGTGGGCTATTCGAGCCTCACACTCTGGGGTAGCGACTGTCTACCCCAGGAAGTCTATAAAAGATTTTTTTTCACCTTTTTTTCGCATCGCAAAACACACACACACACACACACACACACACACACACACACACACACACACACACACACACACACACACAATTGCGAGTTCACAGATAGGAATGTAAGAAAAATTGGCCTGTATGACTGGGGTGAACTTTAAAAACATAAGACCTCTCATTGCCTCAAGTTTCGTTCATAGTCTTTCTTTCTTTATGCTCAAGATTCTTTTTACTTCGTGTGAAGAAAAAGCAAAAAGTGTACTTTTATTTGTAAAATGCTTTTGGTACAAACAGAGTTTATGAATAAGAGCTGACAGCTAATGGAGCAGTTACTACACATTCAAAGGTATCAACCTCAGTAGATCAATGTGTATTGTTAATGTGAAACATAAATTTCAAGGTATCGCCTGCAACTCTGCGCTGAGCTAAATAAGAAAAGTTGACACTTATTAAACACTTTATGGCGTCAGATTTTTTTAAAAATAAAACTTTTCGCAATATAGTTTATTTTAATAGACAAATTATTATAATACTAAAAATATATATCGTTTGCATCAGCTATGTATGTAGAACACAAAAAACTGAAATTTTAGATTTTTCCTTAACACCAAGAGTTACGGTTTTCATTTCAGAAAATATAAGTAATATTTTTTAAGAAACAATTCAGGTAGGAGGAAAATTAGTTGTTTATTTTAGTTTCAAAACAATTTCAGAATAATAGGCCTACGAAAATGTTTTTATTCAACAAAATTTTAGGTTAGTATGCCTATTTGTTGTTTAGTTAATCTGCTATTTGTTACCAACAAAGTGGTTTTATTGTTGCAATGAATATAAAGTACTACAGATACAGTAGTGGCGTAGGTAAAACTGTCAATTTCGAGCAATGTTGTGTAGCATTTAAGGACACTAGTTCAATTTTATTTTAACTGGGTTTAAGTAGTATTGTTAATATAAAAAAAAAGTAGGCACAATGAAGAGTCAATTGAAAACACGGGGCGGCGAGAGTTAACACATTATATATATATATATACTCGTATATATTCCCTCAGGGGTGCAGACTAGCTGCACCTATTGAGAGGATTTAGACGTCCATCGCGGTACCCGAGTCTAACACATACTTATATTTACAATACTACACTTACGACTTTAACATTTACACTCATACTTACATTTAGGGAGGCGATAATAGTCTCAAGGTTCTTTTCACCTTAAAATAACAACAATAACTATATATATATATATATATATATATATATATATATATATATATATATATATATATATATATATAAATTATTTATTACGTATTATTGCAATTGTGTAATTTGTTATATAATTTTTTTTATTTTTTTTAAGGAGACCTATTATGGATACAATAATTTGGTTTTTGGTCATCCACTTCTTCTATTATTTTTAATATTATATTAATTAACAATAACATTAACTATAGGCTAATAGACTGGACTAACGGGTTAGGTTAGGATCAATGTTATTGTTACGCTAACTTTTCTGACTTATGAAAATATTAAATTGTAACAGTAACAATAGAAAAAATATGGATACAATATTCAATTTGTTTGCCAGTCCAGTATTGTACATAGCCTGCTTCTAAAGACGAGCAGTATTCAAGGTATGTAAATCGTGTTCAATAAATGCAATCCCTTAGCGACAAAAGCTTTGTCTGTGAGCCAGACTTGCCCCATTTATATTTGCAATGTCTTTTCTTGTCCAGGAGTTATACTTTAAATAGGAGATGTATTTACTGAAGATTTCTATTGAGGCCAGGAAAGTACAATACTAACAGTGAACAATATTTTATAAACATGATTGTAGTAGTTATTCAATAAACTTGTTTTTATTTAATGGTTATATAAATGTTTTTTGTTTAGATGTTAACTGGAACGTTTTTAACGTATGCAATGTATGCTTTAACAAACGTAATTACACAATTAATATTCAATTCAATTCAATTTATTTAGCTATAAACACATCACTCCTTGGAGATACAATGTATCACTGAGGCATACCTCTCTGTGATCGGGAGCTAAAACTTATAAACTAACACTTAGAAACTGGAAAACAAAAAGGATAATTACGCTACGCAGTGAAAACAAAATAATTATTTAATTAAAATAAAAATTATGCAGAGACATTAGAAATAAATGCACTTATATAAAAAGTTAACGTTATCGTTTAACTATAAGTTTCTTTTATATAATTCAACAACGTTTTTTCCTTGTTTTAGAAGAAACAGACAAATTCTTTAGGTGAGCAGGCAGTTCATTAAAATACTTTATGCCAATTCCCCGCAGGGGGTGCTGATAAGTTGCACCTATTGAGAGGATTTAGACGTCCTTCGCAGTACCCGAGTCTACACTTACAACACTACACTTACGACTTTAACACTTTACACTTACACTTACATATAGGGAGGCGATAATAGCCTCAGGGAGCCTACTTGATAGCGTACTGGGCTTTCACCCCGAGGACCCGGGTTCGATTCCCGGCCAGGGCTTGGCATTTTCATACGCTATAAATCATCCCATCGTCTGCATTAGCCCAAGTGTGCACAATAGTCGGACGTTAAAAAAAAATAAATAAAATAATAGCCTCAATGTGCTTTTCCCCTTAAAATAACCACAAAAAAACTTTATAGCATTATAAATGCTGTTCTTTTTACATATTGCTTTAGTACAAAGTGGTATTCTGATATCCTTTCCACGTGTCATACTATTAAATTATTTTTTTAGTTCCCGTAATTAATTTTATAATCAATTTATAATTTTCTGGAAAATATAAAATTATCTACAAAACTTTCTATTACAGTTTATATTTTCTTTATTATAATGGCAACGCATTCCGATGAGTTTGAGCACAGTCTTATTGAGTTATTCAGAAATTAATATTGGCCAATATATAGATATATTATTTGTTCTTATTTTTAAAGTATTTTGACATTGGCCTAACATGTAGGCTTATATTCTAGTTGAATGTTTATGTTTTAATACTGACACTTGAAAACGAGAATCGATCCTTACTTTCGAAAAGACGCGTATTGTTCTTTGTCTAGCCACCAACAGTCATAATAATTGTCCAATAGTTTGCCAGCTACTATAAAACAAAATATGTTTTCAGTTAAAGGATATAGTATAATATTTATATTTTTAAATGCTTATTATATTCCGTAAAAAACTTCAATTTGGCCGTTTTTTGCGCTTTGCTAGAATTCCCAAAACGTTCCTTTAAGACTTTAGGCAACTTATAAAATTTTTATAAATGTCATGTGTTACATAAAATGCAAAATCAGATTTTGTATATACATTTTTTACATTTAATGAACTTTTTACTGCTATGAATAAATCAAATATCACGTGTAATACTTTTGTAGCTTGTGAAAGGAAAATGAATACCCCTTTCCCTTCATCATCCTACATCATTTCTATTATGTACAGAATACCTACAATACGAGACGTGTCTTTGAATAATTCAGTCATGTGTTAATAAGTCAGACATATTCGGAACTTCTCAAGCATAAACAATGTAATTATATTTATTGTGTTAATATATAAATAGATGTATTTTATGGTGTTATTGTTTATTATGTTAACACTGTATTAATATACAATGTTATTATAATTACTAATTGACATTATTGTAATGCTATGAGTTAAGCTTGACTAAAATATACCTACATTTGTTCTCACAGAATCAAACTGTAAAACTAGTAAGTAAACAATAAAATATGACGTTAACTTGTTAGTTATATATAAGTTTATTTTAAAACAAAGAATTTCTTTAATTGTTTACTTGTTTTAAAAAAACGAACAGAGCTATTTTTAAAACTAATTTATTTGGACCTCTTAAAATAATAATAATAACAATAGTTTATTTGGAACGACGTGAACAATGACTACTCAATATTTATTTTATTCACTGTACTCGTAATAATTTTATTTTCAAGTGTACTGGAATTTAAAAATTATATTCAATTGACAATACCGAATCATAAAATTGAATTTTTATAATATAGGCCTAAGCATGAAAATAACGGTATGAAGTTATAGTCTACAATAACATATTAAATAATAATGCTACACTGACCCATAGAATCACTGAATGATTTACCAAATGAATCACTGACTTGCTGGAAAACAAATATTTCTACCAATTAACTGAAAACAGTTTTAATTTGGCGAATATGTAACCAACAGTTTGTTGTATATAATAGGATTTAAATAGGATTTATGCTGTTTTGTAATCCTATTTACGAGTCACTAACCTTCACGGATTTCGGATTTGAAGAAGAAAAATGAGGATGTGTTCCTATATTTTTACATACTCTTAAAATGTTTCAGTCCCCGCAGGGGGTGCAAATTAGCTGCACCTGTTGAGAGGATTTAGACGTCCCTCGCGGTACCCGAGTCTAACACACACTTACACTTACAACACTACACTTATGACTTTAACACTTCACACTCACACTTACATTTACGGAGGCGATAATAGCCTCAATGTGCTGTTCGCCTTAAAATAACAAAACAACTGTTTCAGTGCGTGTTCAATTCGCTTTTTTACAGTTATTCCATAATTTTGTTAAACTGTTACTACCCAAATCGTATTACTGTTTACCTCATTTATCTAAAGTGTATCTCATAAACATTACCAATCCGCCTTTTTTAACGACGGCTCAATAGAGAAGGCCTCAAAACTTGGTGGCAACCTGTGTTTTGGCATTGCTTACGTACCTTGAACTTAAACCAAAAGAAAACCTAATCTGTTACAAAGGTAACATGATCCCATCGGTCTCGTTTAATTAGTGGAACGGATGGGCAACACAACTTGAGCATCTGGTTATTGTCAGCTGTACTTGGTCATCGTAGCTCTGATTGTCTTCTAGTTATTCCAGTCATATTTATAAAGATAACGGATGTTTATTAATAAAATTTAGTCATTTTTTAAATTGAAAACATAACATTAATCTCCGTTAAATTCAATTTCTTAAATAAATTGCATTTTGGAAACTTAAAAGCTTTCATATGCAGACTTTAAAGCGTACTATGATATCACAATCAGATACTTAAACATGTGTGAAGTGCAATAAAACTTGGTACCTTACCAGTAAGTAATAAATTACATTATTACATCGTTGCCTTACAAATTGACTTGATCATTTCCATTGAACCAATAAATAAGCTTATTTTCAATCATTACTTTTAGGTTTTGTTTTCAAAATCTTTGTATACAAATATTTCATAAACAGTCTCTAAAATACTTATGAAACTGATAAAAATGAAACTTTTTATTACAAATTATTGTACAAAATTTTAGACAAGTAGGCCTATACTATATTTTAGACCATGTAGTTTTGAAAAAAAATCGAACTGGTTTCTATGTAACTTATTTCCTTCTTTCCTGCAGTAAATGTGATAAAAGATAAAGCCTTAGGTATCAATGTAAGCGGTCAGCGTTAGTGTTCCGAACTCTGGTTAGCATTCTAATTATTAAAGACATTCGGTATTACTTTCTTAAGCGTACAAATATACCGAGTATCCTGATATCGGACCAAATAAGGTTGGTTATATGTATTTTTCGGCCTTTTACTCATGTATGTATTGAGTCATTTTCTAAAAAAACAATTCACTATATGCTTAATCTTTTAATTTATTTTTCCGAAGTTTTAGATTTTTAATTTTTTTATTTTTATTGTTACTATTTCCTTTTTTAATCAGTTTAATTATTTTTAATTTTGGCTCTTTATTTTGTTTGTGTTGTGCTAGTTTAGGAGTTATTTCAGGACGATCTTCTTGTTATTATTATTATTTATTCTTTATTAGGAGATTTATTGGTAAAATTCTTCCTTATTAAGTAATATTAGCAATAATTTTATTTTCTTTAATTGATATCATTTTATTAATTTCTATTACTTTCAAAATTTAATTTGATTTTTTTTGCCTCTTCCTTTAGCTATCCCCTACATATGCTACAACAATTACAAAAAATTAAAAATTCAGAGAGCCGTATGTTTAAAGCTCTTGGTGGATTTGCTATTGGTAATCATAAAATATGTAGTTTTCTACTGCACGTTATTGTTTTTTTAAAACCGGTTTCAGCCATTATTTAAGTATCAGGAATATATAACCTCTACTTTCTTATAGCCTATTCAAAGAAGCAAATGCAAAGTTTAGAAAAATAATCACGGCAAACAGTGAATTTACAAAAGTATTTGTTTATCATTTTGAAATTCTCGTTTCACTATAATAATCAGCATTGAAGTCTTCATATATTAGCATTTCAAATGTTTCACTTACATTGAAAATAAGAAAATAAACCCCTATCGCTATCGAATACTTTTTTTAAAATTTCAACTCATTTTGAAAATTCAAAATGTTACTTTATACAATTTTTAACGATGATTACGATGGCGAAATCAATTTTCAAAAACCAATTAAGATGAAAAAGTTATAAATGTTTAGAAATATTAATACCGCCATTTTGAAACTTCAACTAATTCGCTAGTTTAAGAACTTTTACAAAATTAAGTACTGTATCTTTTGTTTGTCTGCTACAAAGGTTTAGGGCACTTTTATATAAAAATGTTTACTTAATAAAACATTAGCATTTTCGTTCTGCCTATAATAAGGAAAACAGGAATAAAATTAATGGTTTAGGTTACTGTCATAGTAAAGCGTTATTTAAGCAGGAAGCAGGAAGCAGGAATGATTAGGTTATTTGTCCATGAGGAACAGATTGAATCATGGAGAAGTTAACGCAATTCTGTATAAGGATATAAGATATTTTAGTTAAATGAACTTAATCAAAAATCATTATAGTTCGCTTTGAATTAAACTTTACAATTGTACTGCATATAGCACGTCATCGTGTTACGTGGGAAAAGTAATGAGCTTCTGTGAAAATTTTGTTTTTTATAACCGTTTTTAGATATTGTAAGTGAAATATGATTTTGAATAGTTTTTAAGGTATTTTAACGGATTATTTAATAATATATCAGTATGTGCAACTAAAATAATTACAAATTCTAATTAGTCTTATTAATTTGTATTTTATTTCAATAAAATTTATCCCTTTGGAGCTAACAAAAGCAACGAAGTATTACCCGAAGTGTTAAGTTATTGTTTTCATAAAACATTCTGAAGTTACTGGAAATAACAAAACAAAAAACAAAAATATAAGGATCAAATCAACGTTACTTTTGGCTACCATTCAAGTATATGCTTCCCTTTTATTGTTTAGGCTTAGGCCCAACAACTTTGAAACTTAACAAAAATAAAAAAGTATCCTGGCGGGGGGAAGAAAACTATTTGCTTAGTAATTCAACTGGCTTTGGACAATTTAAATACCAATTGTTTGTCATTTTGTAAATTTTAAACATTATGAATGGGCTTATGTTGTTATTAGGTTTTTGAGTTCAAAAAAATATGTTTTACTTACTCCGTGTGTATTTATGCACATCATTGGACACAAAACATATTGACTGATTTCTGTAAAGTGTATGTGCCATTTATTATATATATCTCGATACCATTAATTTTTAATTTTTCAAAAAATCTACTTTAAACTTATTTTTGTCAATAAGATTTAAAAATCAGATTGTTTCGAAATTGTTGGTTATGTTTAAAATCTGCAAACAAACTGATCATTTTATTATTAATATTATAATTTTAATTAACGAGTTTGGTGCTTAAATGTTATAATCGAGGGTAGAGTTATAATTTTTAAGGACACTTCAAATATAGCCTAATTGGAATTTCAGTAGAGCATCAATTAGATTATTAGAAGGAATTTGAACCGGACCTGATAATTCCCAGCATAACCTAACCTAACATAACCGGACCTGATAATGCCTAGCATAACTTAACCTAACCTAACCGGACCTGATAATGCCTAGCATAGCCTAACCTAACCTAACCGCACCTGATAATGCCTAGCATAACGTAATATAACATAGCAGTAAAACATCAGAAAACACTCTAATTTTTCATTTTAAATCATTGTATACTTTTCAGTGGTAAAGTATTGGGTCGGGTTGCCACCAAGTGCGGAGCGGACTAATTCCAAAACCGAACCCATTGATTTTAACGTAAGTGCGGCCACTAAAACTTAACGGTGCTGAGCGGAGTCAAACAGTGGTCGCGTGGCTCCGCTTCGCTTTCAGTGGTCGCACTTACATTAAAAACAATAGGTTTCGGATGCGTAGTCCACTCCGCTCCGCACTTGGTGCTCAACTAGTCTTAATAAGCCTACTGTATTTAGAACATTCAATAAACCTACTATATTTAGATCATTTAATATATTTTAGAGCCTACATAGTAGAGGCTCTATATTTATAGATATTTTATATAAATATGAGCCTACTATATTTAAAGCATGTGTGTAGTTGACATTTCTCAAGCTATAAGAATACAGCCGTGGAGTGTGTGCGTCACTCAATTATGTAGTTGTGGTAAGATCGGAAAAGCAAAAATTCTATTTTACGATATTTAACTGCACTTTTGTTTTTATTTTTTTAAATATCCAATTGGATAATCGACACTTTACTTTAGTACAGAGGGTTAACTACAAGAAACTCTTTTCCCTTTTCAATAATACAGTCCACTTTCTCATATTTGTAACTAAACAAAAA
Source organism: Callitettix versicolor (assembly GCA_022606455.1). Taxonomy (NCBI): domain Eukaryota; kingdom Metazoa; phylum Arthropoda; class Insecta; order Hemiptera; family Cercopidae; genus Callitettix; species Callitettix versicolor. The sequence goes on from CM040187.1 coordinate 38,741,047, forward strand.
TCGGTTTGATGTAACTAAACAAAAGAAATGATTATTATACTAGATATATTTCTAATAATGTAATGTAATATTAGTAGATGTATTGATAATAAAATTTCCAATTTTTCATCGTTTTTATTTTCATTTATCATCAATTTTTTTAAGTGAACATATAAAATACGACCTGAATACAGACATTTTGATATTGAAATATTCGTTACTATTTTATACAAGTTGATATATTGAAATTTATTACATTTCTTTGACGTTCGATTCTTATTTAATACACATTCCAAATCTATGAATATGTATTATTATGAAAAGAAGAAATATATGTGTTAAAGTTATATGACAGTGTCTAACGAGCGAAAATGTTATATGACAGTGTCTAACGACAGTGTCTTGAAGCAGTCGAAAATATTATTGTATTTTCCCGCCTCTGTGTTCATCTGCCACATGATTACGCATTGCCAAATTGTATTCAAAATTGACATCGGCTATTTGTATATTATGCATATTTACACATTTTTATTTATTTTGAATTAAATCCAAGGAAAGTGAAACACTTAGCGCGAAAAGGTTTAAGATGGAATTAACATCTTTTCAAAAGTTCGAAATGGGTTTTAGAAAAACATTAACTTCAAAATTGGATTTTTTACAAAATTTTGAATGTGTTTCTTAAAATCCCCAAAATGTTTTAGTTTACTTTTAACTAAACTACCACACAAAATACAAAGTGTATGTTCCAACGTTAATGAAGCAGTAGTATTAATTAGACTGAAAAATAAAACAAATAATTGATTTTTGTGAACACCTCGGAGAAACTGATAGTCGTTTGTCAAACAAAGTTCTTTGTTGATCCTGAGGAATGCGATTCGCGCAGTTCCCCTTATAGAGTACGCCGCACACAGAAGTAAGAGTGGTTGCCTAACCGCGCTGCCGTTTTTCCTGAAGCGACGTTACTTGCGAAATGTTTAAACTTTGTAATTTGCCTCGAGCACTCGAAACACTTGCAATCAACAAAATACTACACTGATTTTTAACGCCTTGTGAAGTTTTGTGTTTTACGAAGTATAAAGAGAAAAAATTGTGTTTCTATCGAGAGAAAATAATCTTGAAATTCTTCGTTAGATATCTCGAATATTGTTATCCTCGATTGATTAACTTAGATGCGTGTGCACCACACACACACACACACACACACACACACACACACACACACACACACACACACACACACACACACACACACACACACACACACACACACACACACACACACACACACACACACACACACACACACACACACACACACACACACACACACACACACACACACACACACACACACACACACACACACATTGCAGTGATGACAAAACAACTGACCGATTTCGATGAATTTTGTGTATTTATGTGTAGTCTGCTTGAATATATGGATAATTTTATATAATACAAGATTTACATTCGACAATATCTTTTCCAAAGAACGAAATACACAAGAAGCTGTTACATGGCAGAATGGAAGAAAGGATAAAACGAGGAAGGCCGAGAAAAACATGGAAGCAGGATTTGGAGAAGGACATGAGGGTTAAGTACGTTGAAGTTTATAGGAGAAGACCAGTCTACGCATAAATGTTTTATTTTTTAAAGCTCTTCTTTTTTGTAAAAAAGCTGTTTAAACACTATCAAAAGTCGTTTTTCTCAATCATAGTACAAGCCAGAGTGCAAAGAGAAAGTACCCACCTCTGGGTTAGTTTTGTTGTTTCAGTTCACTTTAAAGGTTGGCGCACTATCTTTGACTGTTAGTTTTCATAGACCGAAAAAAAGACTTTTTTTCAAAATCTGAAAGAAACTATTTTTTATATTTATTTCCTCTTTTGTTTGTAGATAATTCCAAACCAGATTTAACAAACATATTGAAACGTAAAAATGTTTTTTTATTCTTAAATAATTTTAATTACTCGTGCATTCAATCTCTCTTCGCCCTCAACAGGTAACTGTGAAAAGGGAAAATAAAAATCCCTCGGGTCAACGTTTTTAATTGAGCTTTCATAATGTAACGTTTAATCGGTAACTGTGGCAATGAAAAGAAATAAAAGTAAATTTACCTCGTACTGTCCTTTAGTTGCTGATGCATTCAGTAAAATGTTTACGCCAGTGCGCTGTGCAAAAATATCATTTTACATTTAAAATACTGTTTTTATTATTTCACGTTATTTCAAAATCCCTTTGTATACATTTTCCAGTTATTTTACTCTGCATTACTTTCTTACGGATTATCACCATTACTTGTTACTCCAAACCATGAAAGTTCAAAAGTGATGCAGCACTTGGTTGGCTGTCTCGCTGACACGATGGAAACGATTTTTAAAAAAAATAATAAAATATAAATTGAACATCGTACGAAAACATTGTATTTTACAGTTTAAAAATGTAAATCGACCTGTGTAATACAACTTGGTTTACACTTTTAAGACATATTGAACGTAAATATTTGGTAAAATCAATTTTAAAGGGAACAAAATGTTGCCTGTATTTGTTACAGTTGTTTTTAATTGGAATATAGATAAGACATATTTGTCCACAGATAACTACAACCGATAGCCTGTAGTATTAGCATTCGATATAAACTTACTGCGAGGATATCCCTTACGAGAGTATGTGAGCACTCGCTACTTGTGGCATCTTGCGGCAGAGTGTTCAACTACAGTTAAGTAGATAATAGTACTGTCTATTTTCTTAGACGTCTCCACGCCCTGTCGTTGCAGGTTGTAGCTTCCGTAGCGGCAGTTAGTCCAATTACTTTGCCTTTGATATCGAGCAAGCTTTTATATAACGATGATTACTCTACTTTTAGTCCGATTACATTTAACGTATTAGCTTAAAGTCGTATTTTTCTGTAAGTTTTATTTACGCTAAAACATTATTTTCCACTCATATAAAATTCGGTTTCTTATATTGAACCTATGTTTTGTAAAGCTCTTTAAACTGATAACTTCCTCTTAAAAGTGATTAAAATTTCTCGTCAAAACTGACTAAGTTCAGGACAACTAAGTCTCCAGGCAGAACCTCCTTGCGTCTTGACTGATTATTTAAAAACGTCATGTTAGATTGCAATAAGGAAGAGCTCAGGTCAGTTGTAATGGACCACTTCGTATCTGTTTAAACAAGGTAACACAAACACCACCCCGCAGGGGGGTGCAGACTAGCTGCACCTATTGAGAGGATTTAAACGTCCCTCGCGGTACCCGAGTCTAATACACATTTACACTTATAACACTACACTTACGACTTTAACACTTTACACTCGGTTTTCCTGTAAACAACACAAACAATTAAGTTTATACTTACAATTCCGTTTCAGTAAAATGTTAAGTCATGATTAAATAAAATGTGTGTAGTAGCCTACATAAGATATGTTAGCCAAAATAAAACAGCGTATTGTGTTTAGCTCTAATTGTTCCGAACAATCTAGATCAACATCTAAAACTTTCATAGTTCTGGAAGCATCGGTTGAAAATATAGCAGTTATATTCCTCAACTCCTTATATCCCTCAACTCCTTATATCCCTCAACTCCTTATATCTCTCAACTCCTTATATCCCTCAACTCCTTATATCCCTCAAACTCCTTATATCCCTCAACTCCTTATATCCCCCAACTCCTTATATCCCTCAACTCCTTATATCCCTCAACTCCTTATATCCCTCAACTCCTTATATCCCTCAACTCCTTATATCCCTCAACTCCTTATATCCCTCAACTCCTTATATCCCTCAACTCCTTATATCCCTCAACTCCTTATATCCCTCAACTCCTTATATCCCTCAACTCCTTGTATCCCCAACTCCTTGTATCCCCAACTCCTTATATCCCCAACTCCTTATATCCCCAACTCCTTATATCCCCAACTCCTTATATCCCCAACTCCTTATATCCCCAACTCCTTATATCCCTCAACTCCTTATATCCCTCAACTCCTTATATCCCTCAACTCCTTATATCCCTCAACTCCTTATATCCCTCAACTCCTTATATCCCTCAACTCCTTATATCCCTCAACTCCTTATATCCCTCAACTCCTTATATCCTTCAACTCCTTATATCCCTCAACTCCTTATATCCCTCAACTCCTTATATCCCTCAACTCCTTATATCCCTCAACTCCTTATATCCCCCAACTCCTTATATCCCCCAACTCCTTATATCCCTCAACTCCTTATATCCCTCAACTCCTTATATCCCTCAACTCCTTATATCCCTCAACTCCTTATATCCCTCAACTCCTTATATCCCTCAACGCCTTATATTCCTCAACTCCTTATATCCCTCAACTCCTTATATCCCTCAACTCCTTATATCCCTCAACTCCTTATATCCCTCAACTCCTTATATCCCTCAACTCCTTATATCCCTCAACAAAGAAGAAAGATTCTCTTTATATCCTAGTTTGGCTTTTTTCCATTAATTTTCCTCTCCACAATCAGGCAAAGACCTGTCACTTCTGCTTACACTTATGCTAAGTACCGCATCTTTCACGCCATCAAGCACCTTCCTTAATAACAAAGATGTCACTTGTGATGTCTGTCATGATGTTTGCAATGCAATTATCACACATATTATCACTCGTATTTATCTATTACCAACTTTTCCTTCATGTAAACATTTACTTACATAAGAGGACCTACAGGGGTCATAGAATGCCAGTACATAGGTTGGTCCACGGACACAATCAGAAGTGAGACAAACCTCACCAAATTATATTATATAAAAAAATGTAGAAAAATAATAAACAAATAATGAGCTGTGCATATCATTCAGTCTGTTAAGTTTAAGTCTTTGATTTTGTCCTTTAATTTATTTCGCAACACTTCGGCACCAACTTTTAAACTTTTAAGTTCCATTGGAACTTGATTATAATACTTTGTTGAATATTTTTGTAACGTGTATTTCTTGAGATGCTATTAAAGTCGTCTTTTAATTTATTATATTGGTATATTAGTGCTCTCAGTAGGAAAACTATTTTGAGATCAAGTGGTCTATCCGTATCGTGTTCATTAATTCCTGTTTCAGTAATTTGTTCTGAAGTCTGAGAAGTGGGTTAAGGGTCAGATCATAAAGGCCACTTCAGCCAATAACACCATAAACTGCATGCCATGAAACAACCCGTTAATGTACTTGCAGCAGCTGATTGCTTGATAAAATTTGCCTAAGTCTATAAAAAACATATACTGAATATTTTGTCATACTAACTATCTTCTGTGCATGCAGGTTCCAATCGTCATCATCGTATCATACAATTAATTAGGTTACCGTTTGTCATTCAATTAACATATTTTGAGAGGTCAGTTTTCGCAAGAGAAGACAAAACTTTCCGATCTAATCAAAAGAAGTAACCTAATAAAAATTGAACAATTTAATCTTGTGGTGAGTTTTGTTTAACGCTTATGGAGGTTTCCTGATAATTGTTGAGCACAAAGACCACCACAGCCAATAATATCATAAACTGCAATGCCATGAAACAACCCATTAATATATTTGTAACAGCTGATTTCTTATTTGCCTAAGTCTATTGAGCAAACTCGAGGTTGAGCAAATCTTGATATAATTTACTTCACTGTAATCATATGGACAATATGTTTACCATTAATTCGTAATCGTTTTTTTTTTTATGCAAACACTTTTTTATTCGTTAAATTTATAAAAAGGCAGAAATCTTAACTGTACGGAAGTAAACAAACCGCCATTTTGTTTTTGCTATTTTCAAAAGTCATTTGCCAAAATTACAGCTCGTAGTCTGATCTTATTTAATAAACCAGTGACCTGATCTTTGTAACGCACCAGTAATGTTATCCAAAACATCCCTAAAGACAGCTTTTTTATTCTGCTTTTTTTGTATTTTAAGGAAAAGCACATTGATGCTATTATCGCTTCCCTAAATGTAAGTGTGAGTGTAAAGTGTTAAAGTCGTAAGTGTAGTGTTGTAAGTGTAAGTGTGTGTTAGACTCGGGTACCGCGAGGGACGTATAAATCCTCTCAATAGGTGCAGTTAGTCTGCACCTCTTGATGGAAGTAGAACACAACTTTGCAGCACTATTTCCAAAATTGTTTGTTTTAATCTGATTTACTCTATTTTCCCCTGTATTTGTCTGT
>CM040187.1:38752184-38809684 GCA_022606455.1 Callitettix versicolor
CTGACAGTTGTTGTGATCACAAAATATTTATTTTCCCATAAGTATTCCAGAATTCAAAAACAAGACAATCATTTACGCAACAGCGTTTGATTTGTTATCCTGAATTGTATTTATTAATTACACTGATTTTTCAGAATAAAACCACATTTATTTTAAAATTCTTATAAATCGGATTTAACTTGAAAATTCAATCTAATAATTGTTACCTGTTAACGTTTATTTTACTCTTTTATTTCTGATTTAAGAGAGTTAAATTAAAGACACTTTTTTATCAACTTTAAACTTAATTTAATTTTAACTTAATTTAACTTAACTTAACTTAATTTAAACTTAACTTTCGTATTTTATTTAAGGATGTTAGTGCTCAAATATTTCTTTTAAACGTTCACAGAATAAATTTAATTGAAAACAAAACAATATGTTCAGTATTCGTTTACGTTATTTATTTGTTGCCAAGTTATTTCTCCGTTTTATAATTTGATAACATTTAGGCCTAATATTCCAGCGCGTGATAAATGAATTTTTGTTTGCCAAAGTGTGAAAGTAACGAAGGCGATCAAGGATCAGCCCTAGTCTTGAACTGTAATCGTAGCACTGATTTAAACAATCTTCGTATGATCAAAATTTCGGATAAACTTGAATGATTTTGAAAAATTCTATTTTCGGTGGTTTATGACAGCGCCCGAACATCATGATGAGTGGATACTTAATAATCTCATTGGAACAAAATGTATTCGAAATCGAAAAAATCGTAGTTTTTATCTATTTGTAATATCATTTAAAAATAAGTCAATGCAAAATTATAAAACTCTATTAAGCACTCACAATCTTAATCATATATTTCTGAAAGTTTGTGTGTTTGTTTGTTATTCAATCACGCTTTAATAACTGAACCAATCGAGATGATATTTGGTATGAACGTGGTTTAGGTACCTGAGATAAATATAGGACTATTCATGTTTTAAAAAATACCGTTATATTACTTAACCAGCCAAACATAACTTAGTATTGTGGCATGTATTAACTGTACAACAGTGACGTTTTATACATTTATAATATATAATTGGTATTGTTAAGTGTGAATAATGAATGTTTAAATTATTTTAAACGCCATCATACTACTTACCCAATCCAACTTAATTATTTAGTATTTAGTTTTGTGACAAGTGTTAATTGTACAATAGTGACGTTTTAATAATACTGTACTTCACTCAAGATATAACAGAAGCCTACTAGGGTATCGAGTAGCAAAAATCTATATGTTGGCCGAAATCCATAAATCGTGTAATATTGTATGTAGAAATATATTAAATTGAAATGACCTATTCTGATTTTGAAAATCGACTATACATTTTATTACCTACATTATAATTGCAGGCAAAGCCGCAACGGGTAACAGCTAGTTTCTATATAAATTGAGATATCTATAAATTCGTTTTGTCTCGAGCGATTTGTACAGACAGACAAAAACCCAATTAAAGAACACTTTGTTGGTCTCAGCGGTCAGGAGAACAGTAACGATCCAGCGAAATCGTTTTCCCAACATCATATTTTTTATATACTTCTTGACGTGAGAAAGTATATACTCGTATAATTAATTATTTTTAAACGTATATTTTTAAAATTTATAAAGTATTTAAAATTCCATAATAAACTGCTTCACGTTTCACAAGCAAACACTGATTAAATCCGTTTTTATTGCAATAATTAAATACGATTTGCAAACACGGTACTTAGCTCCAAGTAAAATTAATTTATGAACTTATTTCTGTCATAAGGTGTTGTCTGTTATTGTTCTTTTCTTTCAGTTGTGACAATAAATTGTACCCAAAGAATATTGTTCGTTCGCTTTGTGGTGTTTAAACATTGTAGTCAATGGCAGCAATTTTATACAGTTTACAAGGCAATTATGTAATAATTTATCCTTCAACGCAAGGGGTGCAGACTAGCTGCACCTATTGAGAGGATTTAGACGTCCCTCGCGGTACCCGAGTCTAACACATAACTCTTACAACACTACACTACATTTAGGGAGGCGATAATAGCTTTTTCGCAATAATGTGCTTTTCGCCTCATAAAAAAGTTACATTTATTACGTCTATATTATAAAGCTATGTTTATAAAAAATTATTTTTGTGTGCTGTTTATATACAAGACATGAACAATAATAATTGAACATAATAACAACAATAAACATTAAAATTAAAAAAATATAATTAGGCTAATATAATCTGTTAACTACAGTATAGTTACTTAATGTAAAACGTAACAAAAGTAAAGGGACTATTTTTTTCAGTGTGTGGTCCCACACACTGAAATGGTTACCACAAATTCGAGTACGTTTTAGTTTTGCTTATGTATACAGAAAGAAGAACAAATAGCATAATCACTGAAACTCCTCAACTTTACAGCTCACCCTCTTCTAACACCGTATAATGCGTTTGTGTCGTTTTATTTCTGCACATTCCACTTAGATCTTTTCTTTCAAATTGTCTTCCAGCATGTAGCTTTTGTTTCTTAGTTTTCTTTAAACAAATTTTTAATTAAATGTGTTTTATCTCTCTTTCTCCAAATAACCGAAATACAACTTCCTTTTGATCTTGATTTTAATTTCCTGCCGAAGTTTCAAACAGTTATTTCGCCCATATTGTTAAATTTCCTTGTTCGCAAAAGTTACACTTTGTACTTCCGTATATTATACTTTTGTAATTAAGTTTCGGTTAAAATGTTTTAAAGGGATCGTCATGTCTTACATTTAAATAAAGTTACGTTTAAAATATTAAAAGTTTATACAGGATGACCCACGAAGAACGGAACAACCGTTTTGAATGTGTTCTCTAAAATAAAAATATTCCCTAAACTGCTTCTATTCCTGTAAAAGTTGTAAAAACATTTTATAAGTTTACAAAAAAATATAATTATTTTATATGTTTTTTGAAATAGTAGTACTTTAAAATACTTTAAATCAAATGTCTAAAAACCAGTAAGTTTATAAACAAAAACTACCAGAATCAAACATTTTCCAATTCTAAATAAAATAATACACTTATTTTTATTACAAAAATGTCTGTAAAACGTAAATTATGTCATGCATTCTTTCATAAAAATCGTTAAATAAACACATTGAAACTTGTTTTTAAATTATACAGTGATTTCAAAATAAACTTTTGCGAGGATTGCCTATGCCCCGCAATGCTGATCTATATACTGTTCTTCACATCCGATTGGTTGATAAAGAAATTAACATACATTCAAAGAAACGTTGTCATCGTCTCTTCGTTCGTAATCATCCTGCCTTTGGGGTATTGTGTCTCAAGAGAAATAAGGTGCACGACCTGTGGCAATAAAAAAATTTGGTATGTTTACGGGACTACGAAGGACTTTATTTTTTAGAATGTTTGTTATTAAAGGAAATTTATTAAATAATCTTCTAAGATTGATCATGAATAAATAAACAAAATATGTATTAAATTATCTTTATAAAACGTTGTCATAATGCTTCTAAAAATATATTATTACATAACAGTAAAAGTGCAAGTACTGGGATGATGTGCGTTTAAATTAAAATACCGGAGGCAGAGCTTCTTCAGATTTTAGAATTTTAATAAATATTTTTTTTTTAAAGGATCAGTGCTTTATATTGTTTTTGCATTCTCCTTTTTTACATAAATATAAACACAGGTCTTGTAATATATTTAGAAATTAAAAATTAATTTTACATATGGAAATTTTTTTAAATCATAAAATAATTCATTATTTAAGTAAACAAACAACACATTACATTTAATAGCTTAACTTAATATTATATTCATTTAAAATGTCATGTTTAATTCAGCAAAGTTGATTTAAATATCCAAGGATGGATGTATATTATCATAACCTGCATGCATATTATTTTTTATGCCAATATTATTGCCCTCAATGTTTTGAATAATTAAAAATTCGTCTTTCAATAAGACGTCTGCGAGGCGCCAAAATACAGTTTTATCACAATATATTCAAAAGTACTTGATTATAAGACGCGACATTTCTGTAGCGTTTTCCAAAAAAGCCTTTGTAGGTTAAAAAATTGGAAAATTAATTTTCTATGCAATAAGATCTCGACTAATGAATTTCTCATATAAAAATACACCAAAGTATCAAAAATATCTTTCTTGCAATTTCGAAAAAAAATAGAAATTTACTTCTTTGAAAACCGATAACATGTATTTTCACGAAATAAACCTTTTACCAATGAGTTTATCTAACTGGGAAACCCTAAGGCCAAAGTTTTAAGAAAACTCTTCGAGTCTTTTTGGAAAAATAGAAAACTAGTTTTCTCGAAAATAAGACCTTTATCAGTGAATGTGAATATCTAGTATCGGAAACCCCTAAGTCGAAGAAACAATTTACACACACACGCGCGCGCGCGCGCGCATAATTTCATTACATTAATTCTCTCAAAGTAAGCAATATGTTTTAATTAAGTACCAAACAGTATCGATTATTGAACAGCTGTTTGGAATATAGATGGCTACCAATTTAAATTTTAACTATGTTAAATAACAATTAGGTAAATGACATAATCACTGTTAAATATCTGGCAATAATACCGAACAACAGTCAAAAATATATGAAGTTGGCCAAAAATATATGAGGTTGGCCAAAAAATTATCAAATTGGCCAAAAATATATCAAGTTGGCCAAACATATATGAGGTTGGCAAAAAAATTATGAGGTTGGCCAAAAATATATGAGGTTGGCCAAAAATATATCAGGTTGGCCAAAAATATATGAGTAAAATTTATGATAAAAAATGTACAGTTCAGAAGTAAACCGAAAAAAATCAAAAACAAAGCCTGATAACAAATTGTTAAACCATTTTTTTATGAAGTATGGTTTGCTCATACAATATTTTGCTCAAGTGTAGTCTAAATTATTGTATCCAAATAAAGTGCATGGGACACTACAGCAAAATCATCCTGTTTGGGAACTATTTAAAACAAAGTAAAAAGTATGCTTATTTTTTTTCAAAATTGGTTTATCAAATTTCGCTGAAATTTTCATCAGATTGGGAGATTCGTAACTCATATAAGTGTAGCAAATTTTTCATGAAATAAATTCGAGAGTAAATCGAAACAATAACAGTAAAACAACAGGTTTATAAATCTATGACAAAAATCGACCGGTGACCAACATTTTGATCAAATTTGATAAATTGAATTCGTCATATTTAAAACAATTTGGTGAGCCGATTTTAAAAAACACGTTCAACTTTTTATTCTTAACCACATCTCAGAACCAGATTTTTGTGATAAATTACCATCCACACGATTTTTTTGAAAAACTTAAAATCATTTGTTTAATGTTTACATACTTTTGAACAGTCCTATATATTGCTTTACACAGTTAACAAGGAAATACCTAGAGCAAAAGTGTTTGCCAAAATTTATTTCAACAAAATGTAAGTGAACGAAATAACCAATTGTACAGATGCAATAGGTAACCTTTGTATAGTCCTAGTGAAACATATGTCACTGGTCTTGTAGTGTAATAGCTAACCACAAATACACATTACATCGTTAATGGCTAATGGGGGAGAGCAGTCTAATGGACTTTCGTTACTGGTCCAGAACAGAAAATACTAATGATAATGTTTTGTGTGATTGAATTTCAATGTCCGAATAGTAAGAACCACTGAGTATGCAAACCAAGTAAGACTGGAGACGTAAGACCAGACATTTATAAGGCTGAATCTTACCAAAACTATATCCAAGTCATGATGTATTTGTAAGTCTCGTTTCGGGTCCCTCGCTTTGAACATGTAATAAACACAAGATGCCATCTCACTACACTACTGTTGCACAGTTAGCTATGTACAGTAGTGCCCATTAAAAGTTATTTAATAACTTCAGGCGAAAATCTAACTTAAAAGTGCATCGACCGGGAATGTCAGCATGTATGAATAAACTTATTCAATTTATTTATGTATGTTAATTAAAAACAACATAAAGAACATAATTTATAAACCTGATCACAACGAAGGATTAGCATTAATTTCTTTTTACTTTTAAACATCAATTTGATGGGGTAACAATTGTAAGATTTTGGGGTTTTTTGACTCCAGAACAGCATGTATTTGTAAAGTATGACGAAGTTCAATTTCAATTTATTTAATTATAATTATAAATACATCACTCCTAGGAGACACTGAGGCATACCTCTCTGTGATCGGGAGCTAAAACTTATAAACTAACACTTAGAAACTGGAAAACAAAAGGAATAATTATGCTACGCAGTGAAAACAAAATAATTATTTCGTTATTCTTCTTGAGATATTAATTAGTAAAATTGAGCAAGATCAACGAAGCAGATATTGTAAAAATATCAGTTAAGTTTTAAAGAGGATTTTACAAAAATATGCTTGCAAAAACAGTTTGAATCTTATTACATTATATTACTAGATTTTATTATATTGTATTGAGTCTTGAATATTACATTTCTGCAAGCATTGCAATACTTGAAAGTCCGCGGTATGCTTTACGTTTCACAAATAAATTTAATAAAAGCAATTTATGGTGCAATAATTAAATTTGAGTGGCGTTCCAAAATGTATGATTAACCCGGTTTTCAGCTCCAAGTATAATTTATAAACTTAGCTGTGTTCTAATAACTTAGTCTGTTCGTTGAATGAAACACTAATTTTGCCCAAACACCATTATTCATTACAACGTGGTATAACACCGCAGTCACTAGCCACCATTTTGAATACTTACAATTTAATTAAGTAAGTTATAATTCTTCTTACAGTTATTATTGTTTTTGCATTGCGAAGTAATAATTATAACAATATTATTAGTTTCCTATTTACATGAATTATGGTATTAAACATTATAAAAACAACAAGAACAACAATATAAACACAACAACAACATAACAACAACAACAACAACAACAACAACAACAACAACAACAATATAAACACAACAATAACATAAATACAACAACAACAATATAAACACAACAATAACATAAATACAACAACAACAACAACAACAACAACAATAACAACAACAACAACAATTATAAACACAATTAACATAAATACAAAACAACAACAACAACAACAACAACAACAATATAAACACAACAATAACATAAATACAACAACAACAATAACAACAACAACAACAACAACAATACAAACACAATAACAACAACAACAACAATATAAAAAAACAACAAAAATATAAACACAACAACAACATAAACACAACAACAACAATAACAACAACAACAACAATATAAACACAACAATAACGTAAACACAACAACAACAACAACAATATAAACACAACAATAACATCAACAACAACAACAACAATATAAACACAACAACAACATAAATACAACAACAACAACAATATAAACACAACAATAACAACAACAACAACAACATAAACACAACAACAACAATAACAACATAAACACAACAACAACAACAACAACAACAACAACAACAATATAAACACAACAATAACAACAACAACAACACCTTGTAATTTGTACCACATAATAGATTGAACTACATTGTTTTAATACCCAAGTTTTTAACATACGTATGTTTTTAAAATATCACTTCAAATAAAGAGAGTAAATCACACACTCAAATGGTTACCGAGTAAGTTTTTAATTTTACTTACGTAAACAAAAGAAACCACAAACAATTACGTTCAACTTATTTTCACCCTTTTGTATTACTTTACAGTGAGTTTGTTTCTTTTAAGTGTTGCTTATTTCATTTTGGCTCGTTTCTTATCAAATTGCTTCTGTTTCTCAGTTTTCATTTAATAAATATAATCCGGTTTATCTCTCATTGAAGAACCTAAGCACAGCACAATTTCCTTTAATCTTCATTTTAAGCTAAAGTTTTTACACGATTATATCTCCTTTAACATTAAATATCGGCGCACGTAAGTGAAAAGTTAACGTCATGTTTCCGGAAATTCCATTTTTTACAGTATTACAACTAAAATATTTTAACTGGTTATAATGCGTGTCAAAAGAGCATAAATTTGAAAATATTAAAAAATATCAAAATACGTAGTTATACCAACTATATATATATATATATATATATATATATATATATATATATATATATATATATATATATATATGTGTGTGTGTGTGTGTGGTGTGTGTGTGTGTGTGTGTGTGTGTGTGTGTGTGTGTGTGTGTGTATATATATATAATTTATATATACAAAATATACATATATTTTGTATATATATATATATATATATATATATATATATATTTTTTTTTTATTTACTTTGTGATTTAGACATATGGATGACAAAACTAAGTTTCTTTAATTCTTTACACGCACAGAAACTAAGGTTTTAACAGTAAATAGATCCCAATTTCAGAGTTATAATACTTCGTTAGAAGAGTGAAAAAGAAGAATCCGCCTGTATTTACAAGAGAATAGGACTTAATTGAAGCTAAGAGAAAGAGAAAGAGAAGGGAAACTTATGTCGAATTAGGTAAGAAACAGGCCTATTATACAGAGTGGCGTAATTATGAAACAGATAAGTAAATAGTTTATTGTATATGTAGTCTGTCACCTTAAAATGAAAGTTTAAGAATCAACTTACTTCTTAGAACATATAAACCTTCAACGAGAGATAACTCTAACGCTCTAATAAAAAAGTCAACAGCAGGCTGAAGTGTACAAGGTCAGCTTACTTAAGCTATTTACAAGATAGCCTAAAACAACACCGGGAAAAATTGATATTTTCATGTCGGTAGGAGTGCCCATCAGAAGCGTCTTGTCCTGGAAATAATCCTCCGGGTTGTCTGCGCATATTCGTTGAGCAATTTACGAATTTACCCGATGAAAGTGTTCATACAATTGTATTTTAATCATTAATATAAAACGTAGGCTTTAAGTAATATAAACGCATTTTTCTCAAATTTAGTCTTCAGATAAATAAATAAGATTGTTTTGCAATCTTACAAATAATCGAAAATCTACCTGATTTCTAAAAATCGGTTGTGCATAATTTACTCACATTTCGTTCAATTGGGGTTAATTAGAAAAGACATGAAGAAAACTCAGCTGAAGTTTTTCAATTTACTTTGAACCCGTTTCAAATGTATAACCTAAGCCAATTGTCTGGGACGTTTTCTTTATAGCTTTCAATCGGATTGGTTGAGGAAATGCCCCCGAATATTTATTTAGCGTTTCACTACTTTATTGAAAAGTTTTAAGTAATTAAATTGAAAGTAAGACATTTTGCAATATTAGTGCAAAATTTATTACACAATACTTTGTTACACTTTAGAATAATTGTTCTCGTCATGTTTGTTAGGCGCGGTAATATTTAATTGTTCTCGCCATGTTTGTTAGGTGCGGTAATATTTAATTGTTCTCGTCATGTTTGTTAGGTGCGGTAATATTTAATTGTTCTCGTCATGTTTGTTAGGCGCGGTAATATTTAATTGTTCTCGTCATGTTTGTTAGGTGCGGTAATATTTAATTGTTCTCGTCATGTTTGTTAGGTGCGGTAATATTTAATTGTTCTCGTCATGTTTGTTAGGCGCGGTAATATTTAATTGTTCTTGTCACGTTTGTTAGGTGCGGTAATATTTAATTGTTCTCGCCATGTTTGTTAGGTGCGGTAATATTTAATTGTTCTCGTCATGTTTGTTAGGCGCGGTAATATTTAATTGTTCTCGCCATGTTTGTTAGGCGCGGTAATATTTAATTGTTCTCGTCATGTTTGTTAGGCGCGGTAATATTTAATTGTTCTCTTCATGTTTGTTAGGCGCGGTAATATTTAATTGTTCTCGCCATGTTTGTTAGGCGCGGTAATATTTAATTGTTCTCGCCATTTTTGTTAGGCGCGGTAATATTTAATTGTTCTCGTCATGTTTGTTAGGCGCCGTAATATTTAATTGTTCTCGCCATGTTTGTTAGGCGCGGTAATATTTAATTGTTCTCGCCATTTTTGTTGGGCGTGGTAATATTTAATTGTTCTCGCCATGTTTGTTAGGCGCGGTAATATTTAATTGTTCTCGCCATGTTTGTTAGGCGCGGTAATATTTAATTGTTCTCGCCATGTTTGTTAGGCGCGGTAATATTTAATTGTTCTCGTCATGTTTGTTAGGCGCGGTAATATTTAATTGTTCTCGCCATGTTTGTTAGGTGCGGTAATATTTAAATGTTCTCGTTATGTTTGTTAGGCGCGGTAATATTTAATTGTTCTCGCCATGTTTGTTAGGCGCGGTAATATTTAATTGTTCTCGTCATGTTTGTTAGGCGCGGTAATATTTAATTGTTCTCGTCATGTTTGTTAGGCGCGGTAATATTTAATTGTTCTCGTCATGTTTGTTAGGTGCGGTAATATGTAATTGTTCTCACCATGTTTGTTAGGCGCGGTAATATTTAATTGTTCTCGCCATTTTTGTTAGGCGCGGTAATATTTAATTGTTCTCGCCATGTTTGTTAGGCGCGGTAATATTTAATTGTTCTCGCCATGTTTGTTAGGCGCGGTAATATTTAATTGTTCTCGCCATTTTTGTTAGGCGCGGTAATATTTAATTGTTCTCGCCATGTTTGTTAGGCGCGGTAATATTTAATTGTTCTCGTCATGTTTGTTAGGCGCGGTAATATTTAATTGTTCTCGCCATTTTTGTTAGGCGCGGTAATATTTAATTGTTCTCGCCATGTTTGTTAGGCGCGGTAATATTTAATTGTTCTCGCCATGTTTGTTAGGCGCGGTAATATGTAATTGTTCTCGCCATGTTTGTTAGGCGCGGTAATATTTAATTGTTTTTGCCATTTTTGTTAGGCGTGGTAATATTTAATTGTTCTCGCCATGTTTGTTAGGCGCGGTAATATTTAATTTCTGTGTTTTAAGGCCATTATAGCAGCTCTTAATTGAAAACAAGTTTATATTTAAAAATTCCTCCACAAACCGCTAAATTTTTTTAGGGATGTAGTTATAACCTAACCTAACCTAACCTAACAAACAGTAACAACCAGAAAATACAAAATAATTATTGAGTTTCAGTTTGCAGTGTTTTCCAAAACTTTTTCTTCTTGTCCTATTCTACACTGTAGCAAGGCCAGACTACAGCACAGTAGTATAGTAAGTGGACGAGTATCCTTGCCTGATTTCTGGCAATGTCCTTTTACCCCAAAGATCCTCTCAACCAGGTCGTTCTGGGTCTGGCCCTGATCACATTTTCAATTACTTTATTATGTAGGTTACTGAACTGAACCCCGGATTGCAGCTCTGTATGAGCCTTTGGCTATAGACGTACCTTCGGCTGACAGTGGTCACGCTATTCTCCACAATTACACTAATTTTATTAACATTAATTGTGTATTTGTGTATTTTTAATTTTATTTAATTTTATTTTTTTATTATTTTTTTGAAAAGGGTTGTATGATTATTATTACATCGTTAAAAATTAGGAAGGCTTAAAACATAGTCTACTTCCTTAATAAAATTATATTTCTCACAAATTATTAGCCTACTACTGAATTACCCTCATCTTCAGTGAATATTGTATAGTTATTATTGTTGACATTTTGTGTAAATTATTTGGTAATTTTGATCTCATTCATGTTTTTGTTCACGTTTTTGAGGTTAAACTTAAGCTCATAAATAACATCAGCTGATATGTTTTAGTGTTAGAGAGGTTAACAATTCCATTAGAAAAACTTATGTTTGGAAAATTTAGTATTACAGTATTTACATTCGATTTAGTAATTTAATGATTGATTTGGTTTTCTTTAAGATATTTATTTATTTTTTTTTAATGAACATCTCCTGTATTTTGTAAAAATCATATATTTTGTATAAACAATTATCGAATTTGATGGAGTGAAGTTTGTGACTAAATAATTTCAAATTAGCACTTGAATTTTTCCTAAACCCAAATACTTTAATACAGATTGTTTGCCCAAATCCCAAAATATTTTAAGCAGAAAACGACTTACACTTTAAAAGTGACATATATAGATGTCGCATTATTCTTCAAACATTCACCATTTAATGGCAGATCTTGACAGCAAAATTTTCTTTAATTTTAACTTCTTAGAACTATTAACAGACTGTCACACAAACCCCTTCCGTTACTCAGGCCTTCTGTTCAGTTGTTTTCCTCTCTACCTGAACTGAACATTGTTGCCTGAAAGGCAACATTGTCTTGCCTTTCAACCTTCCTTGCTTGTCTCGCCGCCCTTTAGTTTTAACATCAACTGTGTTGAAGGCCATTGAGGCAAACTAAGAAAAGTCTTTGAGGAACAAAAGGGCTGTCAAAATTCACTCAAAACAATACCTAGATGAAAAATCTAATTTTAGTTCCAAAATAGTTCTGCGAATCTATTAAGAATGTTAGGAATGTTGACCTGAATTCCGATCCGTAAGTGAATTTTTGAAGTTACAAATGACCGCGGTAGATCTTTTTGAATAATTTTAAGAAGAAATAGTATTATAATTGTAAAATGTAATTTTTTCTTATTTCTTACCTTCCGATGAAATAATGAACACAAATTGACAGCCGCGGGACTGGCCGACATATGTGAAAACTGAAATACATGAAACCGAATTAATATATATTGATTTATATTTTAATTCATGATTCGAATATTTACTTAAAATTCATTATAAGAAAGAAGTCCTACAGGGATAATTTATACATTAATTACAAATTCAACTTTTTTATTTTAATTTTTACACTTTTATATTTTTTTATAAAAACACGTGATGGGCTACAAAAGCCTAGTACAAATAAAATTGTATTTATAATTATTATAAATATATACATTGTAATATTTAAATGTATTAATTAATAAGTACTGATTTATATTTCGAAACAAATTTACGTAAAATTCAATGTAAGACATAAGTCCAGTAAGTACAACATTAATTATTAAGTAATATTTTTTATGTATACACATCAATTACTAAGTAATCTCTAACTTACTTTGATACTAATAACCCGCACATGTATATACTTATATATGTATGTGTTATCTGCTGTTTATACTTTCATAGTTCACACACACACTAATACAAATATTACACGTGTACTGCACTCTCAGCTGTATTGAATGGATATGACTCACCGTATACAGATTTAGCGTGACGCGAGCTCAATGCTTTTTACCCACCCAAAAAGTGCAAATCGCGCCTAAAGAAGTTTTCACTTCAAAAAAATGTTCCAGAAATGTTTTATATTATACAAAGAAATGTTTTGTAAATGTGTTTAATAAAATAAGCACAAGAAAGTGTTTCACCAACTGTAATTATCTTCCTGCTGTCAAAACTTCCTCTCTAAGCATATAATTAAGTAATTCTTTTGACCAATAACTTTTAATGCGGTCTCAGCCTGCAAAACCAGGAATAGAAGGGATGAAGTTATGGACAAAGGTAACTATATAAAAACAATTTTTAGTACATATTGTATTAAACACTTGTATTTACACAAGTACAGAAGGTTTTATTCTCCAACGACTCGTCTACAGCCTAAACTATTATTCCGATTTTGATCAACAATGATTATGTTTGCAGAATGTGCTTTAAACAAAAATAATTAATTTAAGCTCGTAAAATTGCAAAAAAATTCAAAACAATTCATAAATTTAAATACATATGCGCCTGCTATTTAAACTATTTAACCATCTTTGATAAACGATTATTCATTTTATTTGTCATGGTTATAGCATGTGCTTTTTGTATACAATTTTTTTAATGTTAGAATTGTTAAATTTTAAAAACCATCATAAAATTTAAAAAAATATCAAAACTAGTTTCATATTTTGGCTAGTTCAAAACTATTCAAAAAACTAGTTGAAACAATATTGTTTCAAGTTTCAATATTTTTTAATACAGTTAGATTAAACTACTGAACCAATTTTCATCAATAATCATTTATCTTATTCGTCATGATTACAATATTTATCTTTTTTTATAAAAATTATAAAAATAATTACTTTTAAAATTATATAATTGCAATAAACTGCCAAAAAAATGTACCGATTTCGGTATTTTGTACGTTTACTGAACAGATAATCTAGAAAGATGACTTTTTATTATACGTTATTAAAAAAGAAAAAATATCTTTTTGAGTTCACTACAGTCCTAACAAACAGCAGTCTTTGACTATTATAATCGCATGTAAGCATTAATATAACCGGATTTTACATTACATACTTCAATTAGACTGTAGTATTTACTGTTTACTAAAAGCAGTCTTTTATTTAATAACATTTACATATTACAACTGTAATATGATTGTATTACCGATTCTACTTGCAAAACTGATTCGGTCAATAATTACTTAATTTTTGGCTGCAGTAATAATTTAAATATTACTTTCAACAATGTGTTTTTTATCAATCATCTGTTTTGGTACACACACAATTATTTCTGGCACCTATGCCTGCATTGTGCTCCACTCTCACGAGGACAGTATATACTGTTCCTCGAATTTTGTTTACAAACCATTTATCGGTTTTAAGTCAGTTTTATTTTACTGTAAAGCCTTAAAATGGAAAGGTATGAGGCATGAGAGTGACCTGGTGTCCTGACGAATCTTTATGTACCCCATATGTGTACTTTCAATAAGGCAAGTCCTTGTGTTTACAAAACTGACCGGAATGTCTAGCGTGATAATATATGAAATATTTTGTAAATTAAAAAAAATATGCTTGCAGCATGCATCTGTTTGTTTTTGTTGTACGCGGAATGCCAAATAATAACAGCATTAAACAACACCCCATCGTAATCAGCTTCAGGTCCTGCATAAATCTGCATACGTAATTTCCAATTCCATGAAAAATCGAAAATGAACTCTAAATGCCATCGGGGTTATTTTCGTGTTTTCAATCGTATTTGAATTAAACAATAATCCACACGGGTTTTAATACTATTCACGATGGTGAAATGACAATTTTAATGAAGATTAAAAGTTAAGTTTTTTTAATATTCTCATTTGAAACTGATTAACAAATTTTACAACAAACTTGCTCAATATATAAATATATAAATAATATATATAATATTAATATATTAATATAATGTATAATAATAATAATATAATAATAATAATAATAATAATAATAATAATATAATATAATATAACAATATATAAATATTATTATATAATATATTTAATATAAATAATAAAATCAATTTTTATTCCAAATTTTGCCCAAATCTAACCTAACCTAGCGAACACTAGCGTGCTAAGTTACCGTTATCAAAATTTTTAAAGATACTAAACACGTCGTTATGATCTAGATGTCATTATCGATGCTCATTTCATGTATAATGAAGTGGTATTGGTTCTAGTTCTCTCCATTATTTTCGATCTAAAAGTTTATTTTCCAACGGAAATAAATGTTTAGCCTAAACAGGGTGTCGTCTTTTGCTGTTGGCTCAATCTTTATAAATATTTTATTATTTTTCTTTGTAAACACTAACCTATGCCTTACAATAAAATTATTGGTTCTACGAATCCCTGAAAAATATATCCAATTCATTTCATTTTATAAATGTAAAAAAATGAAATGAAGTAGCAAACCTTTTAGAAGTTACAAAATAATGTTTTTGCTGCTAGTGTTTTAGAACCGTTGACGTAGTTGGGTTTTAACGATCAGCTGATTCGTTTTTAAATTTAAAATAAGTAACTAATTAGTATTTTTCTAAAGCTCTAGTCTTAACACTAATGTATTTTTGAAAACTCATCTGCATAGTGCTCATAAATAAGCGTAGAAACTAGTCACCAAGGAGAATGGGAATAAATGTACTTGGTCTAGTGCTGTAACCTCGTGGATAAAAAAATAAACATATTGAAATTTGCTAAAGGTAGTACAAGATCGTAAAATAACAGGCTTAAAAGTACTGTTGTATCGCCTTCACAGTGTACCTAATTCCGTTCTGAAATACTAGACAATGTGATAGTTTTAAACTGTACTCTACAAATAAGAGTGCTAGTAAACCCTTCCATTATTTCCGATAAACTTAAATGTACGTAGAAAATTTATAGCTTTTCACTGTTCTAAATATAATCCGAATAAAGTAACATATTTTTAGTAAAATTTGAACTAAAACATTTATTAAAATTAGTTTATCTGTCTTTTTATTATTAGTACTTTAACCAAATATACTTGTAGTTGTGTCTGTATTATACTAAATCGAAGATCTCTTCTGCACTTACTTTTTTTAAGCAAATTTGCAAATCAACTGACTGAAATGGCTAACTTGAGAGTAAGCTTACCGAGCAGAGGCCTTTGCACACTTTAGTGAAATAGATAATTTAAACAATTATTCTTAAACATTTTCAAGCCAAAAATTTGTAGAACAATACTGATAATTTAATTTTTCATTGAAATGTGAACAGAAATATTATATTCATCTGCTCTCTGGTGAAAGCGTTTGTAACTAAACGAAGATTTTAGTTAGAACCAAACAGAGAATCTAACGCTTCTGACTGCAGCAATAAATACGAATACATTATATTTCAGTATTTATCTAAGGTTTTAATATTTCCAAATTTGAGTAAAACCTGTAATTAACGAAAAAATATAATGTGCTGTTAGAGCTACTTGTGATAAATAAATAGTTAAATTCTTCACTTTAAAATTAGTTAACGTACGAGTGGAAGACATTATTGTATTAGGACTAGTAAGTGCTGCTATCTTCTGTGAAGAAATAAAACATAATTCAGAAATGGAATTACAATGATACAACATAATTATTATTATTATTACCTATAAGTAAATAAGTAATATTCTTTTTATATTCTTCTTCTTTTCTGCTAGGATTATTGTCACTGTGTTCAGTATAATAATCTGCCTTTCCTAGCTTCGTCAATTCTTCTTTCGTTGACGTGTTTCGGAGAACCTCCATCTTCAAAAACTATTTCTACACTGGTCACCAATATTATGGCTCGTCCTATTTATAACTTTCTAGCTCCACCTCGTACCCCTCCTCTATTTACGTGCCTGTGTTCAACACGTGTACATTAAACCTAACGTGCTCGTTTCTGATTGGCTCTTCAAAATCATACGTTATCATACGAAGATTTTTCTGATCTTTCTGTGATTTTGAAAAGAACACGTTAGATTTAATGTACACATGTTGAACACAGGCACGTAAATAGAGGAGGGGTACGAGGTGGAGCTAGAAAGTTATAAATAGGACGAGCCATTAATATTGGTGACCAGTGTAGAAATAGTTTTTGAAGATGGAGGTTCTCCGAAACAAGTCAACGAAAGAAGAACTGACGAAGCTAGGAAAGACAGATTATTATACTGAACATTTAATAAGTAAACATTTATTTCTATAAGTAATATTTTACTTACCGTATTACGTTTAAAATAATGCAAGAATAATTGTAAATTAAATAAATGTCACAAAATTAATTTTAACAATTAAATTTAAAATAATTATTTCGATAGTATTATTTAATGGGTTTTTACTATCTACAGAAACATGTTTTAAGGTAATGGAAGCTGTATGAAAATGACTAATATCAACACAACTGTTGATATCACAAGAAACGGGTAACTATTAGTTTATTATTGTGATAATATGATTTAAGTTTTGCTTTCACAAAACTAAACGTAACGTATTTAACCTGGAGAGATGCACTCTTCGAATTCAAGGGAAACGCCCGTTTGGGTTGTACATTCGTAGGTTGTACGCAAATACGGCATCAAGACCGTGATGATGGGCAATTTAACAACGGATATCTAATTGTAAACAAACCCAAAGCAGACTATGTTGTAGAAAAATTATCGGAAACCATTCGGCAATATTCCCTGTTGATAATTTGTATTCATGTGTGCCTCTATTCACATCATTGTTGCAGAAACATACATTGGCTATGGTTGGAACTGTCAGGAAAAATAAAGCACATAAGGGTCGCAAGGCAGGAACATCTACGCATCAAGGTCGCACTTTTACAAAAGGAAAGCAAGAACCGGAGATCGTACCGAAGCATGTGTACACCTCTTAGATCAGATGACAGCAAAATATGCCGTCAGTCCAAAACCCAGACCTCTATGTACGGAATTTTGAATTCTGCCTGTCTTTCATATTTGGTAACCTACACAAAGAAAACTTAAAAATTTAAAGTGAAAAGGTGAATTTAAGACTGCATTTTCTGTTCAATTTGAGAGAGAAACTAATGGCCCATTCATGCTTGAAAGACTGGAAATCCCTATACTTCGTAGAGGTACAAGGCTCGCTATTTCAAGCAACTGGACTTTGAAATACCACGTCCATAAGCGACAGACGCAAATCGAGATTCCGGGAAATGTGTACTTTGTCCAAGGTCAAAGGACACCAAAACAACTATTAAATACAGTCCTTCAAAGACGTTTTGTTGCAAGAATCGTGTTCTTACACTGTGTTATGACTGTGAAAAATTAAATAGTGTCCTATAGTGCAAAAATAGATTGGGCAAAATGTTTTTTCCTATTTTTACGAGACAAGATATTTTGTTTTGATTTTTGCTTCACTATATTCTTTGTAACTTGTAATTTTATGTAAATTTGATTTTTAATTAAATTCTATTTGTTATACTTAAATGTAAAAAGGCCGCCTCGGTGGCGTAGTTGA
The DNA here is from genome assembly GCA_022606455.1 of Callitettix versicolor. Classification (NCBI taxonomy): domain Eukaryota; kingdom Metazoa; phylum Arthropoda; class Insecta; order Hemiptera; family Cercopidae; genus Callitettix; species Callitettix versicolor. The sequence goes on from CM040187.1 coordinate 38,770,814, forward strand.
TAGCGTACTAGGCTTTCACCCCAAGGACCCGGGTTCGATTCCCGGCCATGGCTTGGCATTTTCATACGCTATAAATCATCCCATCGTCTGCATTAGCCCAGGTGTGCACAATAGTCGGACGTTAAACACAAAAAAAAAAAAAAAATGTTTATTGGGACAATCCGTACCCCAGTATACCTTTAGTGTCAGTAAAAAGTAAGTGATCCAGGGTTGAGGTAATGGAAGCTTTATTTTCATTTCTTAAATCAAAAACAATTGTTTTTACAACATTTTCTGTAACTAATTTGTGAATCGTTTAGTCTACTGTATTGTGACCCAATATTTTTGTATTCAAGAGACATAAAAATAAATATGTTCTTGAAGTTATCAACAACTACTTTTCACGATGATAATAGCTTACATTCTACATAGGCATACCTCGTATAGTACAAAAATACAAATAAATAAAACAAATAATATTTTGGAAGTATGGCAAACGCTTTTTTTTGGTTATTTTAAGGCGGAAAATACATTAAGGCTATTATCGCCTCCCTAAATGTAAGTGTGAGTGTAAAGTGTTAACGTCGTAAGAAAGTAGTGTTGTAAGTGTAAGTGTGTGTTAGACTCGGGTACCGAAGGAAGTCTATATATATATATATATATATATATATATATATATATATATATATATATATATATATATGTGTGTGTGTGTGTGTGTGATATTTGAAAAACATTGCTTAAAATTTGGTTGTAAATGAAGTCACAATAATGAGCTGAGTGGAGCAAATTTTATATTAAAAACATTTAAGGTTTGGGAGTAAATGGAAACAAAAAACAAACCTGACCACCGTTAGTTTTGTTTTGATCTTTCTGATTTATTATTGAAACGTAATTCCTTATTATTTCAGATTTTATAGTTTATTTGAAGTGCAGTCATTGAAATCTTGGATCAAAATTTATGCAAAAGCTAACGAATCGGTTTTGAGAAAGTTTACAGATTTTTAGTTTTCAGTAAAAACAAAATAATGAGTGATTCTGAAAAATTGATCTTGAGTTTTTATGGATATATCCGCGTTCAGGTTCCCAAAAAGTGATTCGGGCTTGGATGTATGCCCGCCTGTGAGGCTATAGCCAAAAAATTGACTGATTTTGTTAAAATTTGGCTCTTTGGTTTGCTAACAACTTAGGAAAATTTAATATTTTTTCCACAAAAAAATCAATACAATTTTTTTAGAAGAACACATTTAAAAGAAATTTTGTTTTAAATCGTTTATTTTACTGACAAAATTTTGCTAAAATATAATCCTAAAATACCAAAACAAAACGTAGCCTACTGGTCAATGTACCTCCTTAAAAGTTCGGGTTTTTCCAAAAAAAAAACGTTAGTCTATTTTTTCAGAATTGGTTTACCTATTTTTGTCATAATATGTAAACCAATTTAATTCAACTCAGCATGTCAAATTAAAAAACAATACGTTTTTAGATTTAATCGGAAAACCCAAAATAAACCCTGACAGACGTTAGGTGCGCTTTATTTTCTCATTGCACTCTCGCATCACAACTTTCTTTCATTCTAAATTTGATTCGCTGAACGAACTGAGCTAAGAATCTTCATATTGAATGAAAATTTTTAGTGAGATCTGGTGGAAAAATTTCTACAGTCGAGGCCCATTTTCGAATCGAATTTCATGGGAAAATAATTTAAGAAACATAGTTTGACGGCTGACAGAGTTCATTTTCATATTTTCCTTGCAACCTGAAAATTTATAATGCTAATGTATGCAGATTTTCATGTTTTGTATGATAATGAAGTAAGATTTCCAAAAAGTGAACAATTACTTTTGAAATGCCCCTGCGTCACGCCAGAGAGGCAGTTGAGTGATGCCATTATTTTACAATAATTATATATATATATATATATATATATATATATATATATAAGTATAATTACATTATAATTATAATTATGTATATATAATTATTAAAAGAGATGTATAAAAATATAATCACACTATATTGCGTGTATTAGGGAAACAGTTGACAGTAGCTAAAATTTATTATATTGCCATTTTTGCTGAATTAGACACAAAATTTTCTGCAACCGGAAGTGACTCAATGGTTGTCGAGCAGAACTCCAACACATGCTTTCACTGTTTGTTGTAGCCCTACGCGGTTATATATTTAAAATTTAATTTAACTTGAGAAAATTCAGTTAATTGTGGTTTACAATAAAATAAGTTTTTAGATAGGAATATGTGCGTGTGCGCGCTCGTTTGAATGTGTGTGTGTGTGTGTGTGTGTGTGTGTGTGAGGAAAAATTCGTTAACCAGCAAAATTCTTATAACAGTTTTAAAATGGCGACTATTTGAACTTATTAAAAATTCGTAACGTGTACCTTGAATTTTTTTGAAAATCTGATTCCATCATCGTAATCAGCGTTCAAAACTGAATAAAATAAAAATTTCAATTTTCAAAAGCCTTTATAATTAAAAATTTGAATTGACGGTAAATTGACGGCGATCGGGGATCATTTTCATATTTCCAAAGTCAGTGTCGGCCTTAGCCTTTTGGACGGGTCGGGCAAAATTTACTGTGGCGCCTATGTAAGGGACGCGTTTTTAAGACATCTAATAAAAATGGGTATACGTATACTTTTGGAATAAACTTGAAAATTATTTATTAATTATAGTGATTGTGATTATTGTTGTAAAAATAACATTTATTTAAATGTAATTATTAACAAATAGTATTAGAATTATTGCTATTACCACAGCGGCTCTCTAACTGAGCTAGCACCCCCCCCAAAGGTCGACGCTCTCCAATGCAATTTTAAAGTTTTAAAATGCTAAAATTTACAGATTTTAATGCTGTTTATGACGGTGAAATTAGATTTTGTAAAAGAAGATAAGATTGAAAAAAATATTTTTTGAAAATTTGCTTACATCACGGTAGTGAGAAAGCTGCAAGCCGCCATTATTTGAAGTGATAATAAACATTACTTGAAAATTCGCAGTTTTCGATGCTAAATATTCAGCAAAACCTTAAGAACTAGTCTTCAGTATTAAAAAACCGCGAGGTTAACCTTTATGGTTTTCGCCGGAAAACAACAAAATGAATAAAATTTAAAATAATACTTATATTCCGTAAATTTGAGTCGAATCAGTCTAAATATTGTAATTGAAAAAATAAATAAATTTAAATAACATTTGTTATATTTAATCAAAATAAAACACATTTAAATGAAACCCTTAGCAATCTATCATTAAAATGAATCTTTAATTAAATAGTAATTTAAGTTTTTAGAACAACCATTAAGTGCTAATCGAATATTAAAGACTTATTCATTTAATATCCCAATATCGATCACTTTAATATTGTACTTGGAAGTTAATAATTATTCTATTTTACAAAATTGATAACGTTGTCAAAGATTGTTTTGACTACATTTTCAAAATTTTGTTTATGTTAATATTGCATAAGATTTTAAATTTTTTTAAAAATTGTATTCATTATGTTTTTAATGTTCGGTAGGAATTATTTTACTGGCAACAACCAACATATTGATATTAGGCCTTATTTGCAATGGATTCATGAGTATACACAAATATTATAGCAGTACTTCAGAAGAAGAATTAAAAGAAGTGATTGGGTTATTTAATTATTAGAACTTTAATTTCATTTAATTATTTTTCGTATTATAAATTCAATATTAGCTTTAGGTTCAGTATAGCACAATGCAAACAATAACAATGAAACAAGAAAGTAAACAGTCAACATAACCTAAAAATTACAATATACACGTTGATCGTGTGTCTGAAATTTTTTTCTCCAATTAATTTTGCAGCTAATTGAGTTTATTTGGAGATTAAGCAATCTTTCATTAAATATTTTCTTGACATAAAATGAAACAAGAAAGTAAACAGTCAACATAACCTAAAAATTAATACACGTTGATCGTGTAATGCAAATTTTTAGCTAAACCTAGTATTCACTGTTGGAGCAATTAATAAATTTTCTAGAAACCGGCCGTTAGTAATTCAAACAAAACGATTTTTTTAGAAATTCGATTCGAGAGCTATCAACAATAAAAACCAGGAAAGCGGGACGTATTTTTCAAAATCTCCGTCATATTTTACTCTTATATCGGTCACATATAAACCCCCCCCATTTATGTAATTTAAGACCTCCCCACCCATTTAGAACAATCTTAAATTGTTCTATAGGAAAATTATAGCAAATTTTAAGTAAACGATATTTACAGTTTGGTAATAAAACTAATACAAGGACAGTAATTAATAATCAGCTGTTTGGTAAAGAATATTTTATAGGCTAACAGAAAGGTTTAACTGAGTCAGATGTTATCATTAACTTCCATTAGTTTTTGCAGCTTCAATACTCCATTCTGTTTGAAAATTTATAAAAGGGCTCGACATTTTGCATCGTTACACTGTTATACTTTCAAATAAAATAACTTTTTCTTTTGTCTGTTCCAATAAATACGTGTAACAGTAATTAGTAACATATTTTCTGCAACAATAAACTCATTCAATTCGACTCTCGACTGAAGTTGAACGGGATTGTGTCATCAGTAATTTTTATTTAGTTGTATTTGTGTTGACATTGGCGTTTTCAAGGCCGACCTAATTCTGCTGGTTTCACATAAAACTGTCGATGTTACCAAATAAAACCTAACGACGAATATTTCCTTTATGCGAAGCCTTCGCTAACAAAACTTCGAACGGCTTTCGTAACTAATTGTTGTTGTTTTAACAAATCTGAACTAGTTTTAAATAAAAAGAATTATTATTATCATTAGCTATTGAGAATGTCATAATATTAGGAAATGACCTACATATATACAAAGTAAACATTAAATTTGACCGTGATTTTAAACTTTTAGTACTTTTAAACACTGGTCTAATGTAGCGAAAGGGGTAACTTAAATCATTAAATGTAACTTTTTCAATTAATTAATTACAAATGCAGTGTTCACTCTTTCTTTGAGTCCATAAGAGGTTCTACAAGCAAACTTCGTAGCTAAATTAATTGAATAATCAAAACCATTGTTACCGACAAAAGCTAATGAAAAAGTTAGTTGCAAGTAGGCCTAATTAGCTCAGCATCTTTCACATTAATAACAGCCGTATTGATAAAAACGCGGCTGTGGCCAATTTAGTTTTTTTACCATTTGGAGAAGTTTTAAAATACTGAAAAACAAAAACAAAAATTTGTCCCTGCTGAATCTTAAATTTATAATTGCCAGACAGCCAATATCTTATTTGGATTATTAGTGTGCTGTACTGTATATCTTTTGAAAGGATATACAAAAATTACTAGTAAAATTTTGGTAACTGAAAATAGAACTAGCTGAAGGTCAGATCCTTGAAAATATGTTAAAGTAAAATGTTTTTCTTTAAAAAAATTAATGCATCATTAACTTTTGAATTTTCCACCAAACCCTAAAATTTGTCTATTTTGGGTACTGCTACTGAAACAGTATTCTCAATGAAATTTGTGTTTAAACGAAGTCTACAATCACTACAATAACTTGCGATAATTTTATTTACAAAGTAAACCAGAACTGTTGCAGTTAACAGCAACTTTTGAGATGATTTATTAAAATTTTTAACCTAAAAGTTGTTAATTTTCTTAAATATATCACTTTTAACTAAAATCTTTTAATTCAATTTTCGACACATATTTTTGTGGTTGCTAGTTCCGAACTTTTTACACCTATGTCACTATTTGAAAAATGCAACACTTATGCTTGTGACTTATTAGTCAACTATTATTTATATAATTTTAAACGTTGTCATTTCATAACCTTTGTTTTCTCACTGTAGTAATTACAGAAACACTGACAAAGTTTATTTAATAAAAGATTGTATTTTTTAAAGATTTTTGAATTATAAATATTGATCATCTAGATTGCAATACGTTTTTGTCAAACTAGAACGTCAAGTTTTGCAAAGTATTAGGTCCGTGATTCAACAAACTAAGAATTTACATTGGTTCTCCAGAAGTGTTTTCGAAGTAATTTCTTTTAATGTGTTAAGTGCTTATTAAGGATACTTTACAAAGTTTTTTGTGGCATAAAGAATGGTCAAAGCTACTTGCAGACTAGCTGCACCTATTGAGAGGATTTAGACGTGCCTCGCGGTACCCGAGTTTAACACACACTTATGACTTTAACACTTTACACTCACACTTATGTATTTAGGGAGGCAATAATAGCCTCAATGTGCTTTTCGCCTTTAAATAACAAAAAAAAGCGTTTGCCATACTTCCAAAATATTATTTGCTTTATTAATTTGTATTTTTGTACTATACGAGGTACAATAACATTGTAAGCTATTATCATCGTGAAAAGTACATATATATATATATAATTTGCGTATAGACCCTGTTGGATCACGCAAAGCACTCCAACAGAGTGCTTATATATAGTAAAACTCGTTTACCATATAACAATAGGTAAACGGCTAGCTACCATATAACAATAAATCCTCTGCTAGCTGCACCTATTGAGAGGATTTAGGCGTCCCTCGCGGTACCCGAGTCTAACACACACTTACGACTTTAACACTTTACACTCACACTTACATTTAGAGAGGCGAAAAGCCTTAATGTGCTTTTCGCCTTAAAATAACAAAATAAAAGACTATTCTTGTTTGATGGTAATGGAATCATTGTAAATAACTTTGAAAGTAATTTGCTGAAATGCCTTTATTAATATTAGCCTATCTTAAGAAACAATGTGATTTAGAGCAGAAGCTTTAATCAAGATTAACTCTTACATAAACTAGGTTACAAAAATAATGTATGAAATTGCTTCAAAGTTAAAATTAATTACCTAACCTATAAAGTACATACCAGGATGCATCAGTCGACTTTTATATTTGACATAAAAAATTATACTTAAACTAAGTGGTTAGAATGTTTTATTTAATTTGTTGTTAGTTAAACATAATCTAACAATATAAAAATGAAATTAGATATTAAGAATTTAAATCTGAACGGCATTGTTTTTAATGCCAATAAAACACACAAACACAACGCATAAGAATGAAAAAATTTGTATAACGTAAAATGACAAATCAAGGAAGCCTTGCACTCATCACTTCTTCAAAAATCTATTTTTGTTAACTTCATTCACAATGGATGAATTAATAATAAAATTTATTATTAAATATTCATTATTCCTCAATTTTAAGAATGTTATGTTGTGTCCTTAATGTTATTCCTTCATATTAAGAAAATATAATTTGTACACCAAAGTACTTTTCTTATTTATGCATGTATATACAGTATATATAATATGGTATATTATGTAGGCCTAAACACCTGTAACAGAGGCTATATGTTACTATACGAAGTTAAATATTAATAACAAAATAAAAACTTTTAAAATATTTATTATTTCATAATGACATAATTTTATTATGCTGCTCTACCAATGTAAAGGTTCCAATATTCCAATTTCAAGGTTTGTAAAACATTATTACAATTTTAATCTACAATAAACTTTTATTATTCCACTATCAGTTGCAACCTTTAGGCCTACAAGTGATATAAGCCACTTACGTGAGCCAATATGTGAGCGTACAAATGCGTATATCACTTGTAGGCCTAAATGACTTGTCTTCGAACTAAACTTTTATAATTTTTTTATAAACCTTAATATGTTTGATTTGCACACCAGTTTCAAATTTCAAAACAATTCACTTTTAACTAATAAAGAACATTACTTGCAGTAGATCTATAAACAAAACTTCTTAACAAAGTCAATTTTGTTTATAAAGATGTTTGCACTATTTAACTTGTTTATATTTTACTATCAATAGATGATACGTCATAACAGTAGTTTTATTTTTATAAATAATATTTAGAAACAATTTATATTGAAAAACTTCGATTTCAATAAATGTTTTGACTTCATAAACAGTGTACGTTTACTACTATTTTCAACAAAATGTATGCAATACAAAAATACAATCAGTAAATTAAATTTAATGTTGTCCAAATAAAATCAGTAATTAAAATACTGTTGTGTTTTACTGAAGTGCTGAATAAATAAACTAAACTATAACACGGGCAAATAAAAAAGCTATTCTAAATCTCATGGTTCTTATTTTTTTTTAAATTACGTATAAAAATTTAAATTAAAAGGTATTTTTTTTAAACACTATACATTAACTACAAAAAATGTACAATAATAAATAAACTATAGTATTTCATTAAAGCTAGACATGCAAGCAATGTGTTCTATTGAATCAAATGATGTAATCAGTAAGGCATACTTCATTTCCAAGAAGTCTATTGAAGTATTATATTATTGTAGCGGAGAATGTAGCATATAGACAACAGATTCACTAGTCTACAGACTTGCCAACTTATGTCCATAGTAGGACAAGATGGCAGCTTAAAGTCCCACGTGATAGCAAGATGCAAAGATAAGACGAATTCACTGTGTTCAGTATAATGATCTGCATTCCCTAGCTTCGTCAATTCTACTTTCGTTGACGCGTTTCTGAGAACCTCCATCTTCAAAAACTATATCTATCATATATAGTTGATATAGTTTTTGAAGATGGAGGGTCTCCGAAACGCGTCAACGAAAGTAGAATTGACGAAGCTAAGGAAGGCAGATCATTATACTGAACACAGTGATAATCCATCCAAGAAAAGAAGAAAAATTATTTACGAATTATTTACAAGAAGAAAGAAGACGAAAGAAAGAAGATTTAAAAAGAAGAAAGAAGACGAATTATTTACAAGCCTTTCAAAAACATACTTGTTGCAAATAGATTTATAAACAATCAAAATATTTTTTAATTACAGTTAAAAGAGTTATGTGAACAAATACAACTCCCAGGGGTAAGCCTCTTTACTTTAGAAGCTTACAACTTCTTATACTGACGATAGCTTTAGTTGAAAAGTACTGTAAAACGTCATTCATGTTAGCCTATTAGTGTTAAGTTTGTTCGTAATACTTACAAGCCTTTTTAAGTTAAAAAAATATATACATGATATATTATATTATGTATAATGTATTACACAATACCAAAACGTATGTCTGAATTTTTAAACTTTAAAGAAATAAGTATACTGTTACTTATGTTTATTAATTAATATTCCTTCATAATAACACTTCTTAATTAATATTCCTTCTGAATAACACTACTTAATTAATATTCCTTCAGAATAACACTTCTTAATTAATATTCCTTCAGAACACGGATACTTCAAGTGTTGTTAAAACTTCGTAAAGTAATGTAAAAAAATGCATTAAAATAAATATTCGAAATGACAAATAAAAAATAACGAGTTACATATGCATTAAAATAAAATTATTGCATTAATTTATTTATTAAAAAATTATTATCGAAAATAAAACACATAAAATAAATGTTATTGTAAATTACTTATAAAACCTCAATTGACTAATAAAATTATTGTGTTCATTCCATCATTGTGAAGATATTATTTATTATTGTGTCATAACATTTTTTCAGGTACAGGTTTTACTTGCAATGTACACCATCTTTGAAACAACTAAAAAAGGGTCATGAGGAAGAACAGCTAAACAAACAAAAATAATAATAAATATTAACTTAAAGATATTACGGTGATTTTTACTCGATTAAAATAAACAAATTATACAATTTACAAAAATAAAACTATCAATATATTACAACTGCCAGCTAGTTGTGAGCTCTTGTTTTGAACCTGAGGCTGAATGTGTCCGGAGGCAGAGCGATGCAGGCTGAGTACGTTTTGACAGTTTCCGGATTCGAACAACAGATATCGTACCTCTGTAGAATTGAAGATATTATTACAAAGGCGAAACTCTGCACCAGTCTCTGTCCGATGCACGTCCTTTTCCCAGTGCTGAAAGGAATGAAGAACTCCGGTTTGATCACCTTCTTGTCGGCCGTGATGAACCTCTCCGGTCGGAACTTCTCAGGCTCGGTCCAGTACTCTTCGCCGAGGTTCAACTCATAGTTGTTAATGAACACGACGGTTCCTTTCTCAATGTCAAATCCTACGAACAGGTTATATTTTATTGAAAAAGAACAGAATAACTAGACCATTTCAAAATCTTGGAATGTGTTTGAAAATGTACTTTAAAATTAAACTTGGCGGAAACCCAAAAAGCGAAATTTAAATTGGAAATCGCAATTAAGTAAATTAAACATTAAATTCCAGTTTTGTTTTGTTTTTTAAACTTCCAAATTATAAGCACTGCGAACTAACTGCTTCATTAAACGTTGTATTTTTTACAGATTTGTTCTCTTTTTAAACGTGTAAACTACAAATTACTCTGAGAATTGAAGTTCGGAAAACGTGGCTGCTTGACATTGTTATGAGGATTTAAAATATTTTTGTACACACACAAATATATATATATATATATATATATATATATATATATATATATATATATATATATATATACATATATACATATATAGTGATTACAAGTTGTCTACATATTTAGGACAAATAAAAAATTTAATCTAGATTATTCTTTAATTATTTCTATTTAAAAACTAATGCCGACATAACGCAAAAAAATTCATCGAATGCGATAAATAATTCTAAAATATAGATACAGAAGGAAAAGTATACCTGCAATGGTTGTGTGTTCTGTGGCAACATGCGGCACAATAGGTGACGAAGACGTCCTGAGAACCTCCAGCATAGTACTCTCCGTGTACGGCATCTTGCTCCTGTCGAAAAGGTTAACGTCCCTATTCCCTCCAGTCACTGAATCTATTTCCTCCTGTATTCTTACTCCTACTTCCGGATGGTTTATAACAGCTGCGAACACCAGCATCACAAAGTTACCGATGGCGGAATGCCCGCCTATAAAGTCCTCCAGTTCGAAGATAATATGCTGCCAGTTAAGCGTGTCGTCTTCTTGCAGGAGGATCAGCAAAGCGTCGGTGAAGTCCTTAGGAGGGGCAGAGTAGTCCAACGATACCCTGTGCTTGTCAATGATGCGCGACAAGATAAACAGTCTTATTTCTTTCGCCCAGTTAGAAATTTTCTCCATATGTTTTGCGTAAAACGGAAGCAACCACGGCAAGAAGTCGACAGCGTATCCTTGGTTGATTTCCCAAAATATTTCGTCAAAGAATCTGACTATTTTCTGGAACGCTTGGTCTTCGTAGTCGAACCTCTCGCTGCACATGTACTGGGTGAACATATTGGCGCATGTCGCGAGCACTAGTGGTTTTATGTTCACATTTGGGTTTTCGGAAATTTTTTTCTGAAGTACATCGAGTAGGAAGTCCGTCTCGGTGCACCCAACTGTATTCAGGTAGTCGTAATTAGAAGAGGTGAATTTAGGAGAGCAGTAGGTCCTGGCGATGGCTCGTCGCTTCTTTTGTAGATCAGACCAATCGCAAAGAGCCAGAGCTGCAACAAATACAGAAAAGTAGATAAAAAGAAGAATGATCAAACAATGATTAAATCACCTTTATCAATGTTTAGTGTGATACAATATTTTGTATCAAAAGTTGTTGTTATTTTAAGGCGAAAAACACATTGAGGCTGTTGTCGCCTCCCTAAATGTAAGCGTGAGTGTAAAGTGTTTTAAAGTCGTAAGTGTGTTAGACTCGGGTACTGCGAGGGACGTCTAAATCCTCTCAAATCCGCACCCCCTGCGGTACACCATCTTTAAAGCTCTGACTAGTGTCCCGATTCTAAAAGTGCACTGCAGGCTATACAGGATATGTATTCACTAAACCATTTGGTTCAAGATATTTTGTGCTCCGATAGGCTTAAACTTACGTGGTGTCTAAATAACATGTTGCTGGGTACCTGGTCACAGTGGGATAATTGGGAATACTAGAGCGGATATTGCATCAAAAGCTACCGTATCATTTTTTAATTAAATCCCGCTTAATCCAATGAAGTCCAAAACCGCTAAGTGCAACATGTCAGATTAAATACATTTGTTTTAGAAATACAGTAATACCACGACTTATGCGGACCCAAAGTTTCGCGATTCTCGAGTCGTACACAACATATACGATAACTTTCCCCCAAGGTTACGGAGATAATATATTTGAATCGTAAGAATGGCTAAGCACGTGACATTTTTGGCAAGGTCACTGATTTACAACTATCCGGGTTTTCCCTTCAAGTGTGTCCGATCAGGTGTTTCTTTGTTTAAGAGCAAAACATTGACAAACCCGAGTCTTTAGATCCAGTTCAATTAAGATATGAAAGACGGGTGGGAAACTGACTGAAGGCCTCAGTTTAATTTAAAAAAATTGTTATAAATTTCGAAAACAGACTCCAATGAAGAGCGCATTTCTGTTACAAAACAAGGAATAAGAAAAATTATTAGCGTGGTACGAGGAAATTTTGTTTGAAAAGAAACATCGCTGATCCGTCAAACGACTGTTTGATTTTATAAAGCCTTCTACGTCACAAGAAATTCGGTTTAGCTTTTTGCAATTCATAACAGGTAAAATAATTTGTTGTACTGCATTATCTAAGATTTTATTGAACATTTATTTTCAAGTTATTGCTTTCTTTAGTCTCCGATCCCAATTAAACATAATTTGTATGTATTTATATGTAAAGTTGTAGCCCGGCTTACGTGAAGACCCAACTATCGCGGGGTATTACTGGATAATGTATACAGTAAACTTTGTAAACTAAATGAAGCTAACTAAATTTGGTGGAGCACAAAGTGTTTTTAAAATCGCACAGCATTAAGTTCCAATTTTTCAAAAGTCGTAATTTTCAAAACCTGAAATAATTAAAGACGCTCTACAAAGGGTATATTTTAATTTCTTTCTTCTCAATGCTGTATAAAATAAGATACAGCGGTTAGGAATTAAGTATTTTTATTAGTTTACTTTAAAAAAATAAAATTATGCTACAGTTTCACTAAAAATGAATGTCGGTTATTCTCTTCAAATAAATAGAAGCGTAGGAAAAAAAACTTTCGTTTTTAGAAATGACAAATATTTGAACTCAAATTCGCAAACTTGTTATTTAAATAACATTTTCCTTTTTTTCTTCTTCTAATAAAGAACCATTTATTGGTTTTTCTACGAACTTTACCTAAATTTTTGTAAAATCATACCGTATCGAGAACATGGAAGCGCTAATAAACCTTTGTCAAAAGCAATTGGAACCAATCAAAGCATGACTGCAGCTCCAAACTCCGTAATACGGGTAACGGTACATCGATGACCTTGGCCTTTTCAAGGTCACCCTTGGTTGCCCCGCTCCTCTCTTCACTTTCATTCATTTCGAGCTATCTAATTAGTGTGTCTCACAGCAGAGGAATTCCTTTCTAAAGTAATGTTGTTCCTTGAACGGAGGAATGCGCTGAACCGGTTCAGTTCTTCTCTAGTAACACATTCGCTCTTATTTTGAGGAAGTAATTTTTCGAGGTCAACAACGTTTTGTAAATAATGTACACCGAAAAAGTATGCATAAATAGTTCACCAACTTATAAGGAAGGAGCTCTGCAAAAGTACTGGATGGGTTATTAAGGAGCGTTTTCTTAAGATGTTTTATTTGTAGTAACGGTTGTAGAATTGCACTGCCATCGTGATGTGGAAGACGAAACTGTTCGAAACTATTTTTGACAGAATTTCATTTTAAATCGTTCAAATTTCAAAAGGAGGAAGTCTCTTAAAACAAATTATATGTATTAAAGCAATAAAAGCCCTTCAGTACCCAAACTTCAAGCCCAATAATCCGTTTATAGTCAGTCGGTATAATAATGGACAGTTCACTAAACCCGCACTTGTACACAAGTTACAGTTTACTTACTTCATTACTCCCCCCCCCCCAATTCATTACTCTAGCCGAAATAAAGTAAACACATTAAACAAAATAAATAAAATTTATGGATCTTGGTGCATTATCGGCAACCAAAATCTTTTAAAAATTATCAATAATGTTTACTGTTCACTTTACAAAGTAGCCCAATGTTGATCGCGAAAAAAAATCATTTGTTCCATATATAGTCTATAGGCTATATATAGGCCTACATCGCTGAAGATTAACCCATTTGATCTAATCCGAAATAAATTGGTATAGGTTTCATTTGATATTTCTCAGAAAAAACATAACTTTTTTCTAAAAACGTTCGTATGCAAGTCTCTGTTTGGTCAAAGAACACTGTGTACATGGCCTCCGTTTTAGGCGCGGTAATAAAATAAGCCTACTTACTTTGTACTCGCTCGCCACTTTCCTACGCTACAGCCCCGTCATTTCGATTTTCCTACGCTACAGCCCCGGCATTTACAAGTCATTTATATTTTCCTACGCTACAGCCCCGGCATTTACAAGTCATTTCTATTTTCCTACGCTACAGCCCTGACATTTACAAGCCATTTCGATTTTCCTACGCTACAGCCCCGGCACTTACAAGTCATTTATATTTTCCTACGCTACAGCCCCGGCATTTACAAGTCATTTATATTTTCCTACGCTACAGCCCCGGCATTTACAAGTCATTTCTATTTTCCTACGCTACAGCCCCGACATTTACAAGTCATTTATATTTTTCGTTAACTTATTTGGTGGACAAACGATAAAATGGTAGAACATGTAATCACTTTTACAAAGATGTGAGCGATTCGAAATTTTAATTTTTTTTAAAGCCTCTGCATGAATGATAAAACCTGCATGAATCTTTCAACAAACCTAAAAATGCTTAAATCCGTTAATCAGGTATAACTGGAATTCACAACCCAAGCTTGCCAACATGGTAAATTTAAAATAAAATATATTTAAGATTGTAAATTAGCAAGGTGTGAGAATATGAAATTTGCGCAATGTTTGCACCATTTCACTTTAAATACTGCAGTCGAATATGAAGGTAAACAGCTGATGTCATTAACCTTTAACATTTCGTAAGGCCATATAGGTGTAAGTCTGTGAAAGCATAATTAAATATAGGCCTATATATTTTTCCAACTATATTTTTTTCAACTATTATTTTATAAATGAATACAGTCTGATGAAATTCAGCTCTCCCAGTACAATGAAACTGTTCAGCTTATTTACAATTTGTAGTGACTGAAAATATTTTACATTTAAGGAAATTAGTATGTAATATGGTTCTGCATTCAGCGTTCCCGTGATAGAAGCCGAAGTCCTCGGACAGCCCGTTTGGTGTCGCTGAACTGAAATTAAAACCAATCACTGAAACCATTCCGCCAGGTTTTTGTGTGTGGATTCCTAAACCGCTTGAGCACGTCCGTTGGAAAAACGTAACCACCGTAGCCTCCCCGACGTACATCACGTAATCACGTAATCACGTAGCACCGACTTCTTCACGACGTTAGGACAATTTAATTTTACAAGAATGGTTACGAAAAGGATAATGTCTTTTGTCTTCCTCAAGCGGACCATCGCACCGAACGCGTGTGTGCGCCGATTCGTAACCCAAATAGAATCCCTTGGAGAACAAAGCTTTCTCACTAACGTGATAGAAGCCAATTTCTAACAATAATTCTGTTCATCTTATGCTTCTTAAAATTCTGATTTTACCATAATAATCAGCATTTCACCATCAGTGGGACTTCAAAATTTAAACTGCTAATTCATTCAGGTTTTAACGCTAATTATAAGGGGAAATCATATTTTCAAAATATAAATTAAAAATTTATGATCTGTTTTCAGATTTGGATTTAAGATAATATTGTTTTTAAGATTAACGGATTTTCTTGCTAACAAACTTGTCCAAGCTTTTACAAACATCGATTTTTGTGCCAAGTTTGAATCGAAATTGCGAAGCACCGATCAGTCTGCTGCTGTGTCGCACAACCGCGCACCTAAAGATTTGCAATTCCAGCCTCAGTTGTTCCCGTTGCTTTTCCCTTACCGTCAACACTGATTGCTCGTCCTCATCAGTCTAACTAGCGTAAAATGTGGAAGTTAAGAAACAAAAAAAAGAAAAATATATATTAACGGCAAGTTAAAAAATTGTATGTATGGGTGGGTGGGTGTATGTATATATATAATAGATCACATGCCCGTAGGGGGCTGTGACCTATTGAGAGGATTTAGACGTCACTCGCGGTACCCGAGTCTAACAAACACTTAACCCTACAACAATACACTTACGACTTTAACAATTTACACTCACATTTATATTTAGGGAGGCGATAATAGCCTCAATGTGCTTCTCGTCTTAAAATAAAATAAAATTTTAAAAAAATGTATAGATCACGATCAACGCTCATTTCAAAGTGCCGGGTTTGGGTCTTACAATGATGGCTCCAAGAGCTCATTGTCCAACGCGATTAAAGAAATATACCAATATAGAGGAAAGCTTGTAGGTTTATGTAGGTTTATCACATTATAAGGCTTACACATAGACCTAAAGAGTTTTACCAGGTCGAAATGAATGGGTTTGGAAATCGTTCGACCACTCTCCTCAAAGCATTCTAAACTTATTACTGAAACTCTCGGTACTTGGTCTTTAACATCGAAACGGAGTGATTTCACTCTGCGGTCAATTCAATCCTAAAAAGCATTTTATCACGTACTGGTTGTCACGTTGCACTGGTTGTCCTGAGCTACCGTGTGTGTGTGTGTGTGTGTGTGTGTGTGTGTGTGTGTGTGTGTGTGTGTGTGTGTGTGTGTGTGTGTGTGTGTGTGTGTGTGTGTGTGTGTGTGTGTGTGTGTGTGTGTGTATATATATATATATATATATATATATATATATATATATATATATATATATATATATATATACGACGTATATATATATATATATATATATATATATATATATCATTAAGACGACGTATGACTTACGCCATTCCTGGTCCTCTCAGGATCCAGTTACAGACAATACATCGCTCAGCACTGCAGTCTAATGGACGAAGGCTTAGCCAGAGTGCTAGAAGTGAAGCAGTGAGATTGCCATGTGACTTGTCGAGATG
The DNA here is from genome assembly GCA_022606455.1 of Callitettix versicolor. Taxonomy (NCBI): domain Eukaryota; kingdom Metazoa; phylum Arthropoda; class Insecta; order Hemiptera; family Cercopidae; genus Callitettix; species Callitettix versicolor. The sequence goes on from CM040187.1 coordinate 38,787,730, forward strand.
TAGCCACAGACAATACAAGGCTGTTCAGAACTGCACACCAGCATTTCCGGAGAAGCGGATTTGCTGAACGCAAGTTTCGAAGCGGTGACGTAGACAGCAATGACGTCATAACGTGATTCTAAAACCACTTGGTAGCAATTTTTTTTAAATTTAACTAACTGCAAGCTGATTTTGATACGATTAACTCATTATTTAGGAATTTAAATTCCAGAAATTTTAACATTAAAAATATGTCGGATCAGCGAAATTAATGTGTAACTGCGTATTGGCCGTTTTCAGTGTGATGACTTGGAATCGAATGGTTAAGAACCAATAGTCTACGTTTTTTCAAATAAGTTTTGGAGCAATTTAGGAGCTCTTATATAGATATATGGTACAAACTGTAGTTATCACGACAAACGTAACTGTAACACCTCGCATCAACAGTTACTGAACATCAATATAAAACTCGAGAGCTTTCCGAGTAATATAACATTTAACCATTAAAATCGAGAAAATCCTTACTTTTCTTATGAAAGTCAAGTATGCCAGGCCCGTAGAAAAACTTCTTTGATCAATCTATCTATTGAGTTGTTTTTTAAAATTGCTACTTAATTCTGGAATATCAATAGTTATATTCAAGTAAAACAGTGAAACTCACTGTACTTCCATGAAAACAAAACAAAACGTTTAAGTCAAATTTCAAATTAATCAATCGTAGTTTTTATTTTCTGCAAAATACCGTAGCAAAGCACGATATCCACAGACACTTTATAAATCCGACATTTGCAATAATTTGTATCCACAGAAACAATACACTACGTTTCAAGTGTAATCAACTAACGCTCTCAAGTGTCTGACTTAGTAACTAAAACATTGGCCTTTGTTAAATAAGCACCCTCGGCGTTACAAAATCAAAACTAAATCTTACATTTGACCAGAGGAACCAAGAACACGACAATGCTACACAAATATTGTATCGATACAATACCGGGATGTTGGTGTTAGTATTTTAACATAGGCCAAGGCTAATGTTTCAGTTGAGAACGACATTTGATCCTGCGTCAACACGTTCATATAAATTCGCAGAGAGAATCCTGCAGAGGTTTTCTTTAATTATTGTTCAGGCCTACGAATTTCTTTTTTAAGTTCTACAGCGAGTTTAAGCGTATACCAATGAGTGCTTCTCGACGCTTCTTGTGGAACTTTTCAATTTCTTTTGCAATCGATATCTATGTTGAAATCGATATCTAATCTGCAGTGCTACACAAAGTACATCTTATAATCGGAAAAACTGAAAGAGAGGAATATGCTTTCGATGAAGGTTACATGGCCGAACAGACGGGCACAAAGACGCGTGAATGCAAAATCAAAAAAGTTCATTGTGTTCTAAAAACAAACTGTTAATTTTTGAAATAGTAAAATTGTTAAAATTTAGAATAAACAACAATGAATATTGAGATAAACGGACGCTTCTTTATGAATATATAAAGAAGCAGTGGTTAAAAAATTAGTCATTCAAACGTTTACAATTAGAATCAGGGCCTACAATGTTCTACTGACTGACGTTTTAGTTTATGGTGAAAGACCTATCATGTTATACATATTTATAAATATGGATTTGTACTACAAACGAACTAACGGATTTGTATTTAAAACATTACCAAAATGTCCAATTTGATTTATACATATTAAAATATTTTGTTTAAGTGGTATATTCAATGTTGACAGTTCGAAAATTCGCTTCCATCACGTTATCTGCCGCAGTTATTTAATGCATTCCAGTAATACATGCTGCGGTGCGCGATTTTAAATAAACATTCTTCTATTCGTTTCCCGACTGTACACGCAAAGTTCTCTCTTAAATGTTTGATATACTTAAATTCTGTAGGTTGGCGTATCCTCACCGCGTATCCATAAAATTGCGACACTTGCTGTAATGTAATGTTCACTGGTTTTTAAAGTTAGAGAAATAATACGTTTCTGACAAACCAAACATCAACTGAAAGCATCAGACAAATTTAGGACTCGCTGATATATCTCTAGCACGTTTTTTAAGTGAGAACTGAGTTATTTTCTGTTAAGATTACGATTTTTGTTAGCTTAAAAAAAGACTTAATGTCCCGAAGAAGTTACAAACATGCCTCACTAGTAATGAACAAACTCATTAAGCTTGTGTTTGTACTCGACTTTCAATTTATAAAACTTCCACAATTTTTTATTTCAATTTTCATTTGGTTACATTTTTCCTAATTCCAGCCATTGTAATACTATAGATTATTTGTATGAAAACTTAACTTCATTGCAGAGATAAAAAAAACATTAAATTCAGATATTCGGCATGTCCTAACTTGTCTTAATACAGATCCAGTCTAAATGGTATCGCAATGGAATTTCTGACTCACAATGTATTCCTTATATTTAGGTTATTACAGAAGGACAAACCGTTATAAGTTATTTAAAGAAACAATCTACGCGTCTACTAGATTCCACTTCCTGGAAAAATTGAATTATGTAAAGTTTACTTGAACGTATACACGTTGAAACATTGCGTTAGTTTAATAATATATTAGTAAATGCACTGTTTCATTGAACTGAAACAAAGAGTGTTCAAAAAATAACTTTACGGTTGGTTTTGTTGGCGCACTGAGTTACTTTTGTTTAGCTGTATTCACGTGCATATCTTTAACAGAAATAAACTTTACGGTTGGTTTTGTTGGCGCACTGAGTTACTTTTGTTTAGCTGAATTCACGTGCGTATCTTTAACAGAAATAAACTTTACGGTTGGTTTTGTTGGCGCACTGAGTTACTTTTGTTTAGCTGTATTCACGTGCATATCTTTAACAGAAATAAACTTTACGGTTGGTTTTGTTGGCGCACTGAATTACTTTTGTTTAGCTGTATTCACGTGCATATCTTTAACAGAAATAAACTTTACGGTTGGTTTTGTTGGCGCACTGAGTTACTTTTGTTTAGCTGTATTCACGTGCATATCTTTAACAGAAATAAACTTTACGGTTGGTTTTGTTGGCGCACTGAGTTACTTTTGTTTAGCTGTATTCACGTGCATATCTTTAACAGAAATAAACTTTACGGTTGGTTTTGTTGGCGCACTGAGTTACTTTTGTTTAGCTGTATTCACGTGCATATCTTTAACAGAAATAAACTTTACGGTTGGTTTTGTTGGCGCACTGAGTTACTTTTGTTTAGCTGTATTCACGTGCATATCTTTAACAGAAATAAACTTTACGGTTGGTTTTGTTGGCGTACTGAGTTACTTTTGTTTAGCTGTATTCACGTGCATATCTTTAACAGAAATAAACTTTACGGTTGGTTTTGTTGGCGCACTGAGTTACTTTTGTTTAGCTGTATTCACGTGCGTATCTTTAACAGAAATAAACTTTACGGTTGGTTTTGTTGGCGCACTGAGTTACTTTTGTTTAGCTGTATTCACGTGCGTATCTTTAACAGAAATAAACTTTACGGTTGGTTTTGTTGGCGCACTGAGTTACTTTTGTTTAGCTGTATTCACGTGCATATCTTTAACAGAAATAAATGGTAAAAAAACATAGCTATCCACATGTTCCTATTTCCAACAATACTGTTTTGAAACACTGCAAAGAAAAAATTACAGTAGCCTAATTTCTCAAAATCGGCTGACAGCTCAAATCTTGGTCTTATCAACAATTATAAGCCAAAGTCACTCACCCACTTACTGAGTCATCACTGACAACGATGTGTTTAAAAAAATTATCTTTCAAGTGGTTTATCATGGCTTCATAGTAACACTTGATTTTTTACACTTTTTGTTCGCTTTTCACTGGAAAACGGCTTCAAGCGTTTCGGCGAAACCTTTTTGTCTTTGTTTGCATGTAGCTGTAAAAAGATTTTAACAATCTCAAACCGTCGTACACATATTTTAAACAAAATTGCAAATGCTTGATTCGCCAACCAACAATATTAGTTGTCTGGTTTCAACAACTTATACCAGGTGAAGTGGCGGATATTTAGTGCTATTCCAGCAATAACAAAAGCTTCAAACATACAAACACACGTACTTCCATTGAAACAAAATGTTTCAAATTAATCGAATGTAATTTTTATTTCCCGAAAAATACCGTAGCAAAGCACGAGTACAGCTTATGCAATATTTGTAACTCAAATCAACTTGGATAACCGGAAATACAACAAATTTAAGTTTAACGTACATAGTAAATAAAAAATAATTATCAACTCAAACTGTTTGCGTTTTTCTTTACATCTACAATATCAACTTGAGTTATTACTCTTCACAAATGACAAAAATTTGAACAAAATCTGATGAACCAATTTTGAGAAATTGGTCAAATTTTCTTTTTTCTACAGCTCGAACCAATTTTTTAGAAATATGTAGACTCATAGACCTAGGGTTTTAGTTGTTTTTTTATCAAAACTGTTGGAGCACTTTTGAAAAAAAAATCAGATTTTTAATTTTGTACTAAAAAGGGGTTTTGAAAAATAATCATTTTATTTTAAAAATATTTTGAAATAAATGCAAGCAAGACCTGCAATGTCATCGTAATCGGTGAATTCGTTTAATCTCGAAAGATGTGCGCAGACACACAGACGTCCAAAAAACAATTTTTTTTCTGCTCAGCGTCTGCTGCGTCTCTGAACTGCTCAACTCGAGGTTCTTAGTTCGAGCCGCAATGACTCCTTAACCGTTAATCATTTTTTGGTACTCTCAGTACCTGGAAACGGACGTAGCCTATTCAAAAGCTTATTCACCAAACATTTCAAGATTGATTTTTTTCACAATTACTTACAAATATTTTCTTTGTACACCGTACAGTGAAAAATTAAAAAATTGAATAATTTGTTTTGCTTATTGTGTTTAAAGTGGTGCCGTAAAACGTAAAAGTTAGCTAGTGCTTTTTAAATGTTGACTTAAGCTCTTCCAAATGGCCTGTGATGTGAAAAACAGAAGAATGAATCTTCGTGATAGCTTAATTTCTGTTCTAAAGAAAACACTACATTTTAATTTTAAAATTAATTTTACCGCCTACTGATTGTCGAAATTTATAAATATAATTTCTATTACCTTTTTCTGTTCGTCTAAGAATCCAATATTTACAATAAGACTATCGCAGCTATATTCTTCTTGAGCCCAACAATTTTTTATGCAAAGGTAATTCTCACATAGCATGAAATAACTTTGTGATTTATATTGTATTATTATAAGTTTAGAGTCTCGGAGAGGTAAAAATTCGCAGCTGTGGAAGTTGCGAGCAGTCAGAAAACTTTAACGAGAGCAAACTTAAATGAATCACAGCCGTTTAAATGAATTAAACTTCAAAGTTTCGAAGTTAAGCGTAATAAACAAAAATTTGCGTCAGATTTGTTCCAGGATTCGCGGTCTCACGTTATCAAATCTGAACGACAACAGACAAGGTCGTGGAAGCACCCAGCTAGCGGGAAGAAGTTTTTCTCTTCCCTGCGTCCTGGACACGTAAACTAACGGACACGAGAAAACTCACGCTCTACTCGCAAACACAGTTTAATGATACGTTTTGGAAAGTTTGTGCACGGTTTTTTTATTATTTTTAACCTTAAAGTTGTTAAATTATTTTGGAAAAATCTTAGAAAACCAAACAAAAATTGTAATCTGTGAATTTGTATATTTTAACCTAATTACTGGAAGAAATGTCGAAAATAAGTGTTACGTTCTTCTAAGACCTTAACGTTTTAATATTTTCCATACAACATTTTTATCATGTTATTTATAATTATAATATAAAATTATAACACACAACATTCTTACTTCAGAAAACAAAGACCATAAGATGTTTAATCTGTAGTTACCTACCGTCATAAAATGTAGAAAAGTTTATGATTATTTATTTTAATTTTTTGCTTATAAAGCAAATTTAATTTTTTTTATTTCACCTTTTTTACCAATACAAAATAAATAATAAACTTCAGCAAATAAACAACTACGTTAAAAAATAGTCAAGTTATGCATTTTATTTAGGCCTATTGTTCAGAACTCAGGAATATTTTAAATAAATGGCTTCTAACTGAACACATTAAAACAAAAATTTATCAAATTGATAAAACAATAAAAACAAATGTTGACACGAAAGACTATCTACGGACACATTTTCCTACACAGGTTTGCAAGACATCGAAATAAAACAAACAAAAATCAGTCGAACTACATAAACACTACAAAAACCAAGAAGTAACTACGTAATTTTAAATTGAATGAAATACTTTTCAATCAGTATCAAGAATATTTTTACATTTAAAATGCAAAACATTTAATAAGCGATTGAATAATTTACTTACAATTATTCCTGTCTCCTCCAAACAGTTTGTGGAACCTTATGAAGTCCGGCCGTCCGCCGAAATATTGCCCTTTCGTTATCAGTACTTCTTTTATCAGTGGAAACGAATTCACGATAACACTCTTAGTAGTGCCTAAAGTCAGTTGGTAAATATCTCCGTAAATTTTGGACAATTGTGTAAACGCGACGAAAGGATTCGGATATTTACCCAACAGATGCAAATCGCCCAAAATCGGCCACGGTTTTGGGCCCGGAAGTTTAGAAGCTTCCTCTTCCACAAGCTTGTTAACTCTTATAAATCTATTGACGACGAGCGCCACGCAGAGAGTTAGGACTGACACGCACAACACTAATGTAACGACCATGTCTTTACCGTTCCGTGTACTTCGATCGAATGACGGAACCGCTGACTGCATCCCTGTTTCTTCAACTACCCCCACCGCTTATGCAACACCTACCCCTAACCTACACCAATCCACTGTATATTTACCCCTCCAAATAATGTCATTCATATAGATCATGAAAATATTGTGAAAAGGGTGGGAGCGTGAACCCCTCCTTGTTTCCCCTCCATTCCTGTAATCTTGACCGCGAATAGAAGTTTACACTATTAACAAGTTCGGAAGAAAGTCAAGCTACCGCGCCAGGAAAACCTACCGGTGAGTCGAGCTTCTTTGGCTAAAAGTGGTTTAAACAAATGTTTATACTTTCATAAAAGTATGTTTTTAATTCCAAAATTTTTATATTTAAAAAAAAGCACTTTTTATTTAAAATATGATTTTTAATAATTTTTATATTTACTAATGTGTTATATTAATTAGCAAAATTAATTTTTTAGTTACTGATTAAAATTATTTATATTTGACGTCAACGTAAAATGCTTCCTCAGTCTTAATTACGTTATCAACCAAATGTTATCTATTAAAATATTTGCTTAGAACGGTTTTATCGTATGTTTTAACTTTTGCCTTAAAATCTTTTTTTATTCCTAGCCCTGATTTAAGGGTGAACATATTTACACTTCTCGCAATATTTTTGCATAGTTAGCAAGTATATCATTTACATACAAAGGAACCCACTGTGTAAGGATTGATAACATTTATCTCTCCATAAATATTTTTTTTAATTGATGACTTAATAAGGAGAAAATAAAATAAAACGATTTAAAGATAATATTTGCGTACCTATAAAAATATTAAAATGTTATTAAGTAGGCCAACTACTGAAAAACCAAAATTCGGTACGCTTGTAAAGTTTTTGGCATTTTAATATCTTTCAAATAATTTGGACGCTAATTTTGAGGGAATGCTAAAAATAAATTCGTGTTTAAAAAAATACCTATTAAGTGTGCATAGAAAAAAAATTACTTTGCATTTATGTAAGCTATATAAATAGGCTAAATCAAAAAAGATTATTTTTAAATAGCATGTGTAGTAATGCTTATAGGCAATTAATTTGTTTGATTTTTCAGTGCTTTGCATTTTGCTTTTCGCTTGTCTTATCTGTCACGATAATGAAGTCTGTTGCCGGAGTTATTTGTTTATTACGCTAGATTATAAGCCTATCTGTCCAAAATTTTGTGTTGTTAAGGAAATTTCGAAACTACAAATTCATTTTTTATTTCGTTACGTTTTGACTTAAAAATTAAGTGTGCCTACTACAAAATATTTGAAAACGCTCTGAAACTTTTTCACAATTAATTTTAGCAAGATTTAGTGTCAGTTATACGGGCTCTGATGACGTATTTCTAGAAAAATAAGTTAAGTTTTTTAATATTTGTGTCGGGAACAACTTAGGAAAATTTGTTAAATTTTATTGCGGACACTTTACTTTTTATGTCTTAATTTCTAAATGGAAAAAGTGTTTTAACAATTACTTTTTTCCCGTTAAGCCTCGTTTCATAATATTCTTTGTTTAAATCACTATTGACAGTCGCGTTGACAGACAAAACGCGAAAACATAACGGTCTTGGCCAAACCTAATTGTGGAACATTGAATCAAAATCAGTGTATTTAATATAGGCCAGTGATTTAATTACAGGCTATCAGGAATTTCTGAAGAAATGTCTAGAAAGGGGGTAGGAATTAGTCCGCTGCCACTCGGATCTCTTCGAAACTTCGAATTTGTTTGGATTCCTATCGTTTGCTTTTTACGTTGATTCGACCCTTCATTTGTTTATTTATTAAAACGTGAAGACGTTAAACCACAACAGAAATCCTGTTCGCACTTACAGGGATTTTCCTTTCCTAAATTAATTAGGATTAAAAACCGCAAATTACTGTGTGAACAGTTACATTCGGGTGTCTCTTTGGGGATCTGGAAAACACGTTTTAAGGTCTTAAAACACAGTTTTTTCAAAGTATAAAAATTTAATGATTAACCTTGATCAGAAATTTGTTAAAGGCGTGAAGAATTAGATCTGGTGAAGGAGCTTCCCAATCCTGTCACGTGATCCGAGTGAGGTACATTGGTTCTATCAAAACTAACCGGTTCGATAAACTTAGTTAATTTAAATCTTTAATTGAATGATCACGATTTTATCTGAATATTGTTTGATTCTACTGATAAGCTATTCTCATTGATTTGGTACTGTTACTGCATAATGACGATTTAATTTTGTAGGTCTACATTGTTGAATTCTGCTGATATATTGTTTTGGTTCTATTATTAGTAAAAATCAAAAGGTTTGATTTGTTGTTTAGCTTTGTAATGACTGCTTTTTTAAACTACATGGTTTATGGCTTATTTCCTTTTTACGATTTGCACACTAAACTAAAATCGCTTTCATTTAAAATTAGTACACTGAGTTGAGTTATGAATCTTTGTATGTTTACGTAGTATAAACAAAATTTGAGAAACAACTGATAACCGATTTTGAGATATTACGCCGATTTTCCGAGGATTTTTTGATATCTAAAACGGCATCTTTAGCTGCCGACCTACACGATTTGTTTAGGGAAAATGTTATCAAAATCGTTAAATACTTTTGTGAATTCGAAAGAGATTTTTTCATAAAAGAGTAAAAAGTTTGGAAATATTTTAAAATATGCTTCCGAGATATTCCCAGCAAACCGTCAAACTGTTTTAGTTAGGCTAAAAATACTACAAACAATAAATTAAACAGAATCCCTTTCCTTGTGAGTGCTTCATTGTGGCCGCCTTTGATACCTACTGACCTATTTTCTTCCTTTCAGTGGCTCCTTTACTTCTGACGGTCAGTTAAACAGCCTTCCCACAGTCCTTTTCATACTCGCAGGATTGCGTTCCTCTTTCTCGAATCTCCTCATGCGTGTTAATCCTGGCCGGTTCGCAGCTGCCTCGCACGTATCCGCGCCTCTCGTTCGCTTTGCAAATCCAACATGAAGGTAATTTTAAGCTCAATTGTCCTGCTAATAAGACAAATGTAGGCCCAACTCCTTCGATAAGATACACCATTTTGATACCTTTTTTTCTTCACACTTTTGAACATTTTGCGGAAAACGTTGCTCAGTGCATTTACTTCCTCACTATACACAACGTAAGGTGATAGTAAAAAATGGATTTTGAAAATTCCGCTTTCAGACTTCTTAATTCAACAAGTAATATAAAAAAAATTGTTAAAGTCGGTTCCTACTTAGGTCAACAACTTATTCCTAAATTTATATCCTGCTTATATCTTATATAAGAGAATTTTTTCTCCCATATATAACTGAAATTAACTAATTAAATTTAATTAATGAAATAATATTTGAAAAAACTTTATTGACATCAATTGTCACCCACTAAAAGTTTAAAAAAATTGTATTTGTACTTGAGGTTATGAATAGAAAGTACTTTATTAAAGATTGAAAATTTGAACAAGAAATATAAATACATAGATAAAGAGTGTGAACTAATAGTAGGAATTGAAAAAAAGATTTTGTTTTGCACGCAGGCCCTACAAATATTGTTGGAAATTAAAAGAACTAATTTCGGTAAAATTTGGTATAGTGTCACAGCTCGGCTTCAGGAATGTTCATTTCCGAAAAATTTTCTTTTGTTTTGTCAAAAAAGCAAGTTAAAAATTTGATTTTCTGAAAATTAGCTTCAACTTGTTTTCTCAAATGCCCAAATACCCAAACAGATATAGTACAAGGTTTCTTTCGATCTTCCTCTATCGAAACTACATTCTTACCTTCCTTCCGCCAAGTGCATATTTGACTTCAATCACAGGAAACGAATATCTTTGAATAGCTTACATTTTTTAATTAACAATGTTTTCCATCGTGCGCACTTATTATTTCAACAATCAATTGACATTTTACAAAACCATTCTTCACTACTTTTTAAAGTTTTTTATTTATTTTGTTTAATTTTCCTTTTTGGAGTAATAATGTTTCCTCAATGTGCTGTTACTCAAGGACTTATTTTTATTTTAGAGCAATATTTTTAGTTTCTGATATAGGCCTATTGCTAAGAGGCAAACGTTCATTGAAAAAAATTATAATGCTAACAGTGCACGAAAACAAGTTCAGTAATGTACGTGTTGGAATCAGTCACCATGTCGAAAGCCATTTGTAACGCCAATATTGTTTACTGCTCATTTATTTTTGAAAAGACCGAATTAATATTGAACACGATTCATTTTTCCGATTGAACGCCTGTTGCGCGCAGAGAGTGGCGCATGCGCAGTGCGAAGTAATGTTTTTACCCGAATATATTTTATTTATATTATGTAGGCTTGTCTACTAGTAGTAAATAGTTTACGATTTTACATTATATTTTCCGAAAATCATTTAATATTCAGTACATTTATACCTGAAGAGTTTGCAAAAATTGAGACTGCTTCCGTGTAACCATGGTTTATTAACCATACTGTGACAAATATTATATTTTGGTGCGTGTAAAAAATTAAACTGTGTTAATTACATGTTTCGGCTGGCAGTGGTTTTTCTCACTTTTTAACTTTCGATGTAGGATATATTAATTTCATAACGTTATAACTTACTATTAACTAGGCCTATATTTTTATATACAATTATAGGGCATGCGCGCGCGTGTGTGTGTGCGTGTGCAATAATCTCTCTATATAAAAGTGAACGTATGTATATATGTGGTTTCCTTACAGGCTCCTACATTTCTCAACCGATCACAACCAAATTTGGCACACTTACCGGAAATTTCCCTAGAAAGAGAACTGTGAGGTTTTTAATTTGATTTTAAGGCCATTAAAGTACTTACCCAGTCCAGCTTTAATAATCAACGTAGAGCTGAAACTATTATAACTAGGGACTTGAAATTTTCACCTTCTTTAAACAATGTCGATACGCACTAAGAAAGGATTTTGCAAAAGTTTGATTTCAACGCCATTAAACTACTTTACCCAGTCCAACTTTAAAAATCAACCTACAACCAATACTATTATAGCTAAAGACTTAACATTTTCAGGGTACCTTCTTAAAACAATGTTGAGGTGTACTAATGTGATTTTGCAAAAGTTTGCAACGCCATTAAACTACTTACCCAGTCCAACTTTAAAAATCAACCTACAACCAATACTATTATAGCTAAAGACTTAACATTTTCAGGGTACCTTCTTAAAACAATGTTGAGGTGTACTAATGTGATTTTGCAAAAGTTTGCAACGCCATTAAACTACTTACCCAGTCCAACTTTAAAAATCAACCTACAACCAATACTATTATAGCTAAAGACTTAACATTTTCAGGGTACCTTCTTAAAACAATGTTGAGGTGTACTAATGTGATTTTGCAAAAGTTTGCAACGCCATTAAACTACTTACCCAGTCCAACTTTAAAAATCAACCTACAACCAATACTATTATAGCTAAAGACTTAACATTTTCAGGGTACCTTCTTAAAACAATGTTGAGGTGTACTAATGTGATTTTGCAAAAGTTTGCAACGCCATTAAACTACTTACCCAGTCCAACTTTAAAAATCAACCTACAACCAATACTATTATATAAACGTACTATAATAAACGTAGTAGTATATTATTATACTACTATAATAAACATAGTAGTATAGCTGAGACTATAATAGCTAAAGATTTGAAACTAAAAATATTGTTTATCGAGATGTATTAAACTGAAACATCAAACAGTATTTAGGCTCTTACCTAGACAAAAAAGTATCACATTTAAAAATTGTAGATATCCTTAATCTTTTTAAATGAATAAATATTTTAATACATTGTTTTTCTAATATAACCTCACTGTTGCAAAAACATTTCTTTCCCGTGCAACGCCGGGTACTTCAGCTAGTATGTAATATTCATAACTTCAACGAAGAAAAACATAAACAGTTTAAAATCATTACGACAGCTCATTTGACTTCCATCTTTAACGGGTGTTTAGCAAATCTAATTATAATTCTTTTGTTACAAAAAACTGATATTTTTGTTAGTTTCAATGTTTCGAAGATTTGTCACAATTGTTAACGAAATTTCGACTCACGGAATTAAATAAAAGAAGATTTAAAAGATTTTCGATTTTTTTCTGAATACGTTTTCAAGGCTTCGTGTAGCCTACGTACGCTTTTTTTTCATAAATTTGGTTCTAGTCGCTTACAAAAACTACCGATTTTATAAGCCACTTATTGTTTAAAAGCCAGAATTCGGACACCATTGCGGAGGCTCTGTATAAAATAACCTCCGAGAAATTTATTATTTATTACCCTTCATTCAGTGCTTCGTTAAACGGTTTTGTACTTAAATAACGTGCATTGCTTTTATAAAATCTTTAAACAAGAACTTATTGTGTATTGAAGCTATTTCTTGAACTACAATTTTATAAATATTATAATTACTCAAATCCCTTTCAAATTAGGATACATATATAATTCCGTTAATATTAGCTGGCGTAGTTTGAGAATTAACAAAAGGAATATTGTTATACAGGGAAAACTGTTTTGGGGGAGAAATAATTAAGTCCATTGTTACTTTCGGCTTTTTATTTCTTTAAATAGCTCAAGAAGAGAATGAGACAAATGATATGCCTATTGAAACAACATAGAAAACTTAATAAGCAGACTTAATCCTTAGTAATGAGGTAGGAAAATTCTCCGCTGAAGGTAGGTCTATGCTTATGTTATTGGTTGTTATTTTTAGTTTAATTTGTGAATGCTGTATTATAAGGCTGTTTAATGGTTAAAGGTCAGCATGGAACAATACGTTTTAGTGTATTGTTTAGCAATTTACAAATGTCGAATAACCGCTTAAATTATGCTTCTTTGAACTGGTTTCGAATAAATTCACAAAGCTTCTACATAGCCTAATTTATAATTATTTATAACGAAGTTGTAATATTCGTTTCCATGATTGGTTTTCAAAATACCTGCTTAATAAAAACTATAATAGGCTAATACATAAAAATTAGTTTTTATTACTGGTTTCTAGTTTCAAATAAATTTACAAAACTTATGTAGCTTTTGTACAACTTAATTTGTAATTAAATTTATATATTTATTTTATTATTTAATAATTAATTTCTAATATTGGTTTAAATGGTATCAGAAGTATAATTTTCATAACAGCTGTTAAAAAAACCAAAATAAATAAAAGTTAATTTGTAATTGTGTATTGGTTTCTATGGTAACAGTATAAATAATTATATTTAATAAAAAGATATTTCGTAAGATATTAGGCAAAAAGTGAGCAGGGGTAACTCTCTCTCTCTCTCTCTCTCTCTCTCTATATATATATATATATATATATATATATATATATATATATATATATATATATATATAAATATGAGAAAAAGTCACTCACTATTTCTCAAAAACGACAAGGCCTAACTACTTGTTGAGAGAATTTGTCACTTTTTGAGGAATTTCATGAAGATAGCTTCCATAATTTATGTATAGGCCTATAGCGATCCATAAATTTTGTCTGTATTGAATACGCTCAAACAAAATTTTATCAAAATCGTTACAGATGATTTAATAAAATTTGTTTTTTAACAATCTTTTTACAACTTGTTGTGAAAATTTATCTAAATGGGTTAAGTATTTTACAGGCAAACAGACAGACATCCAAGTAAGCCGAGAGCCTACACAAAGGAACTGTAAAACGGGTAGATCGACTAAAACATCAAATTCGACTTTTTTTATGAACTCAATACAGAAAAAATATTTGCTCATTACAAAGACCCCCAAAACTACTTTTTAAATTTGTACACATAAGAAAATATAACGAATACCATAAGTATTCATAATTTTAAAAAAATGTTATTCAGTTTATAGGCCTACTGGGAAAAGAACAATTGGAGACGTTTCATACCATTTGCTGTCGTATTCAATATTTCCTGCAAATTTAAATACGTATTACAAGTATTCAGCGATGTGAGCAAGTTAATATGAAAAAAACAAACTGTACTTTGCCCTGATGGTTGCCTTTGCACGTTGTTACAAAATATACGCGTCTTAAAAAACATCCGAATTGTATAAATGCCCTTAATTCCACGTTTGCTAACTGGACATGTACAGTCTTTAAAATTCAATTGTTTTACATAGCATATGACCAACTTTGAACAAAAATTAACGGTGCAAACGTAAATCGAAAAAACTAAACAAACGGCGGTCAGGGTTTGTTTTTAGTTTTTTTAAAATTTTATTTTATTTATTCCTGAACCATAAACTTCTTCAGTTGCACGTTCATTTTACTCAATGTAAGCTGACTTTTTTTTGTCCTTATAATATGTGATCAAAATGTCAGCAGAATGTGATGAACCGATTTAGATACACAAACGGTTTTTTCGCTTCCGAAACATTTCCGGAACAAAGTTTCGCGTCCTGCAGGCCACGTTCCTGCTGGCTACGTTCCTGCAGACTACGTTCCTGCAGACTATGTTCCTGCAGACTACTTTCCTGCAGACTACTTTCCTGCAGACTACGTTCCTGCTGGCTACGTTCCTGCAGACTACGTTCCTGCAGGCTACGTTCCTGCAGACCACGTTCCTGCAGACTACGTTCCTGCAGACTACGTTCCTGCAGGCTACGTTCCTGCAGACTACGTTCCTGCAGGCTACGTTCCTGCAGACTACGTTCCTGCAGACTACGTTCCTGCTGGCTACGTTCCTGCAGACTACGTTCCTGCAGGCTACGTTCCTGCAGACTACGTTCCTGCAGACTACTTTCCTGCAGACTACGTTTCTGCAGGCTACGTTCCTGCTGGCTACGTTCCTGCAGACTACGTTCCTGCAGGCTACGTTCCTGCAGACTACGTTCCTGCAGACTACTTTCCTGCAGACTACTTTCCTGCAGACTACGTTCCTGCAGACTACGTTCCTGCAGGCTACTTTCCTGCAGACTACTTTCCTGCAGACTACGTTCCTGCAGACTACGTTCCTGCAGACTACTTTCCTGCAGACTACTTTCCTGCAGACTACTTTCCTGCAGACCACGTTCCTGCAGACTACGTTCCTGCAGACTACGTTCCTGCAGGCTACGTTCCTGCTGGCTACGTTCCTGCAGACTACGTTCCTGCAGGCTACGTTCCTGCAGACTACGTTCCTGCAGACTACTTTCCTGCAGACTACTTTCCTGCAGACCACGTTCCTGCAGACTACGTTCCTGCAGACTACGTTCCTGCAGGCTACGTTCCTGCAGACTACGTTCCTGCAGGCTACGTTCCTACAGACTACGTTCCTGCAGACTACGTTCCTGCTGGCTACGTTCCTGCAGACTACGTTCCTGCAGGCTACGTTCCTGCAGACTACGTTCCTGCAGACTACTTTCCTGCAGACTACGTTTCTGCAGGCTACGTTCCTGCAGACCACGTTCCTGCAGACTACGTTCCTGCAGACTACGTTTCTGCAGGCTACGTTCCTGCAGGCTACGTTCCTGCAGACTACGTTCCTGCAGGCTACGTTCCTGCAGACTAAATTTGACAAATACTTCATAAAAATTATTGAATCATTTTGAGAAAATCCTATTTTAAAAAAAGTATTTTAACCAAAAAAAGCTTGAAATATTATTCGCAAATTTTTAAAAAATGCAGCTCCGAAATGGACAACATCAAAATCGTTTAGTCTGTAGCGATGTGCATAAAGATATAAACGAAGCAAACCCACTACAAAATCACTTTTCTGTGCTCAGGGACTGAATACGGATAGATATTTCGTGGACTTCATTACACTCGTCCGGTGGCAATATGATCCGTTCAACGTTCAACTTATGAGCCAAATCTGTGTAATATGAAATGTTTTTAAGTAACGTTATACAATGTCCTTGAACCATTTGTGTTATTACAAAATACAATCTTTCATTTAAACAAAAATTTTACTTCCTGATGGTAACTGCGCATGCGTGTCTACAGACGAGACGACATTCCTTCGCCTGAGCACATCAAGGCATTGTTCACACGTTAAGTATTCTGCAAATGCAGTCAGCAGTATCTTGGAATCAGTGCCGCTGATTCTCGTGAATCTCGACCAGCTGTGCCACGCTCTTCCCAGCTGCGTGTTTTATTGTACGGTGGGTAACAATGAATTATAACTAAAGATACACTGGTCGACTTATATCACTTGTATTTTTAGACTCGAGACTTAGTCCCACGGCTTTAGGCTTCAGGGATCCAAAAATTTGTAAATGTAACAAATGATAATCCTATACAAAACGCTCTACAATCAACAAATGCGTTGCTGAATACATAAAATTAAAGAGTTTGCTTTTCTGAAAGTTTAAAAATAAATAGAAAATAATAAATTTCAAAATGTTTAAATATCCCGTCATCATAAACAATCGAGAGCAAAACCGCACAAATTGGGATTTCATATTCAAATGTTAAATGATTAGGGTTCATTTTTGTATTTTTGATGCAATTTGATAAAAAATGCTAATTTCTACAGATTTCAACATTGATTACAAGATGAAGAATGCAGATCCATGTGTTTTGTCTGTATTGACTACGTTCAAACGAAATTTTATCAAAATCGTTACAGATGGTAACAGTATAAATAATTATAATAAGAAATTTCCTTACTTTGGGAAAATTAACTTCCATCGCTTCAGCGATATAGCTGCATATAGCGATTATAATGATAATTCTTATCAATGATTATAATTCTTTACGGTGGTCTAGTTGATAGCGTACTGGGCTTTCACCCCGAGGACCCGGGTTCGATTCCCGGCCAGGGCTTGGCATTTTCATACGTTATAAATCATCCCATCGTCTGCATTAGCCCAAGTGTGCACAATAGTCGGACGTTAAACACAAAAAAAAAGTTTAATATATATAATTCTTTATAATGGTAACTGATTATAGCCTATTATGTTATCAAATGTATCCTTTAACACGTGATTAATGTTATAATGTTATCGAACGTTTTGGTTGGTGGGGGCACTGAGTGGTATGCCTGCCCAAGGTACTTATTATTGACCTGGTCAAACAATTTTTTATAATAAATAATAACCAGAAAGAAAAGATTAACTTCTCATTGGCATATAACCGTTGGCATGAACATTTTAGTAAGCTAACTGGTTCTGCGAGTCGGACGTAGTAAGTATTTTTCCCAATTTACTTTTGATGTGTATTTCTTTCAAATTTGATAATATCTATTAAATTAAGTTACTAATATTCCTCATTGATAAAATATATAAAGAGCTGATTGAAAAGAAAATCACATAGATTTTCCTCATTGTCGATTTCCCGGAAGTCTGTCAGTGCTTCAATTGCATCTGTAACAATTATATTTAAAAGCATCAATGTGTTTTGTCTCTGTTCATTTGGCTTTAAAGGATTTTGTAAAATATTTTAAAAAATTTTCTATGGCAATTTATGAAGTTCGAGCAAAGGTCTTTTAAAGGCCCTAAACGAGCACAAATAGAACAGTTTACGAGACGAAGTGTTGTATTTACACACCAATACGCGTATTTACGAGACGAAGTGTTGTATTTACACACCAATACGCGTATTTACGAGATGAAGTGTTGTATTTACACACCAATACGCGTATTTACGTGAGTGGGCGTAGCGTTGTAGATGCACATTGTTATAATAACCTAAAAACTAATGTAATGAGATTAAATTTTTAAACAATTAATTGTTTAGGATTTTTTTAAAAATATCAGCTGATAGGTTAGTTAAAAGAATGTTTAAAATTACTACAAATACAGCTCATTTGACTGTTTTTCTTTTTTAATTATATTTTTCTCAAGTTTGTCTTTTAATACTCAAAAATAATATTTGTTAAAATTTAATCAGCATTTAAGCTTTAACTTAACATAACATGCATCTTTTTCAACTTATATTTTCGTTATAAATATAGACAATGTTATTCTGACGTGAAATATTAAAAGAATCCAAAAGTCAAAGTAGGCTAACAGAAGGGTTGCGATCCAGCGGTCGGTAGAGAGTAGTCCTGCACATCTGCTATTTGTTTGTCTGTCTGTCTGTCAGCAAGATCAATTTACTGGCGAAAGCTGCTATTCCTGCCAAATCCAGCTGTTGTTTTGCTACGCAATGCTTACATAATAGCCTCCCTCATCCCTCATCCCTTCACCCTTAACCCTTAACAAAGTTTTACCTCATTCACTCGACTTCGGGCACCGGGTTCCAATGTACCGTACAAAGTCTATCTGATTATGACGTTCAAAATACAGTAATACATTTTATACATTGAAGAATGTGACGTTTCTTTGTTGGTTTTGTTCGTGCAATGGAAGGGTTTAAGACGCTATCATAGTAAAATTAATTATACTAATTAATGCATATTATTTTACGAATAGTTAATTGGAAAGAACAAGTTATTCCTTTTTTAAAATGACACAAAAGCTCCTTTAGTAACATGGTTAACTGTACTTTGCAAGAAAATGAGAAGCCAATTTCGAGCATTTTTACGGTAGTATAATTAGGCTTATGTAAAGAAATTTAGAAAATTCAAAATGCTTTATATAACTTTAATTTTCGCCAATTTTATACCATTGCTGAAATAATGTGTTGAATAATTTTCATTTTACCAATGCGGCACAAAATCTTTCATTTTTGTAAAAATGTTAAAAAACTTATTTCTAATAATTCCTAAACATGAGCGTTAGTACGCTGTGATGTCAAAGGTGCCTTACTGGCACGAAGAACAAAAAGCAATTTAAGAACTGAACGCAGATAAAAGCACATACAATAAGAATATACCTTGAGGTGCGCAGTTCAGAGACGCAGTAGGATGACCTGTCTTTTGTGTTGTGTGTGTATTGTGTGTGTGTGTGTGTGTGTGTGTGTGTGTGTGTGTGTGTGTGTGTGTGTGTGTGTGTGTGTGTTGTGTGTGTGTGTGTGTGTGTGTGTGTGTGTGTGTGTGTGTGTGTGTGTGTGTGTGTGTGTGTGTGTGTGTGTGTGTGTGTGTGTGTGTGTGTGTGTGTGTGTGTGTGTGTGTGTGTGTGTGTGTTGTGTGTGTGTGTTATGTGTTGTGTGTGTGTGTGTGTGTGTGTGCGTGCGTGCACGCGTGAATGCGCTAAAGCC
The DNA here is from genome assembly GCA_022606455.1 of Callitettix versicolor. Taxonomy (NCBI): domain Eukaryota; kingdom Metazoa; phylum Arthropoda; class Insecta; order Hemiptera; family Cercopidae; genus Callitettix; species Callitettix versicolor. The sequence continues at coordinate 38,807,473 of CM040187.1, forward strand.
CGTCAGGTTCGAATAGACAATTGTCATTTTATAATCAGAAAAATTCTTAGAAAATAATCCAGACCAACAATATACAAAATCACTGATAAATAACAGCAGTCTGAAGCTGTAACCAGGGAAGAAGTTGATGATGGAAGAAGGATTTCCGGTAAGGATCAGTTGTCAAAAATGGCTTGCTCTCTGTAATGGCTGAAGTCGCTACAGTGCAAGTACCACTTGGTAACTGTAACACGAAACCTTGCAAAAGATATTAAAAGAAGACGATTCAATGAGACTGACTGAATAAATTTCCAAAATCTTATTTCATGACTGTTTCAGCTCTTCAGTTTGCAGTTCACGAACATTGCCTAAAATATTTAATAAAACGTTATTTAAAGTTAAGGAACACAGACACAAACTTTATTGCCAGTTATAAACGTCGCATGCACATTCTTTTCTTAAAATGTTTAAAATTCGTATTCAAATAGTTCCGATTGAGGTTACCCAGACAAACGCGCACAAACTTTTCCATTAACCGAACTAATCACTCTGCCCGTTGATGTGAGGAATGTTTAAGACATTTTGGAACGAAAGGATCTCCTTTGTTCTATAAATAACACAACCCTTTCCTGCCCAAGGTCGGAAAGTGACGTTAGACTTGTAAAGTGTTTAGAATAATCTTTGAATCTGAATATATGTTTGTAAACGAGGATGTCGCCTAAGCCGTCAAATTGCTTTAGGAACCAAAACTGTCTTTTATCACATCATATGAATGTGCTCAGAATTGTTAAGAATCGTGCGAAGTGAGACTGAGCTTTACAAATCTCGTGAACAAAATATTTAATAAAAGTGGTTTAATAAACAATTGGTAAATAATATTTCTGTTAAAACGGGAGAAGCAATCCGTCCAAAGTATCGCTTCGTCTTGCAAGCACCGAGTTGTGCTTCGATACGGGAGAAGCAATTCCGTCCAAAGTATCGCTTCGTCTTGCAAGCACCGAGTTGTGCTTCGATACGGGAGAAGCAATTCCGTCCAAAGTATCGCTTCGTCTTGCAAGCACCGAGTTGTGCTTCGATACGGGAGAAGCAATTCCGTCCAAAGTATCGCTTCGTCTTGCAAGCACCGAGTTGTGCTTCGATACGGGAGAAGCAATTCCGTCCAAAGTATCGCTTCGTCTTGCAAGCACCGAGTTGTGCTTCGATACGGGAGAAGCAATTCCGTCCAAAGTATCGCTTCGTCTTGCAAGCACCGAGTTGTGCTTCGATACGGGAGAAGCAATTCCGTCCAAAGTATCGCTTCGTCTTGCAAGCACCGAGTTGTGCTTCGATACGGGAGAAGCAATTCCGTCCAAAGTATCGCTTCGTCTTGCAAGCACCGAGTTGTGCTTCGATACGGAGAAGCAATTCCGTCCAAAGTATCGCTTCGTCTTGCAAGCACCGAGTTGTGCTTCGATACGGGAGAAGCAATTCCGTCCAAAGTATCGCTTCGTCTTGCAAGCACCGAGTTGTGCTTCGATACGGGTAATTCTTTCGTTTTGTCGCATGTAATAAATGCCAGCTTTCCCAGACGAAGACATCGGCGTTGTAACTCGGTGATATTTAAAAAAACAGTTTTACTTGGACAATTTTATTGCCCTACTATATATAGTATACGTTTACTTTAAAGGGCTCGGTGGTCGATGTGGTTAAGTCACCAGTCAGTCTGCTTTTTTATGAACTGTGCACCTCAGAGTGGTTAGTTCCAGCAGCAGTTATTACCGTTCCTTTACTCTTACCGTAAACGCTGATCCCTCGACCTCATTAGTCTAGTCTACCAGTAAAAAGTATGGATAATTAAGGAACAACAGCGAGAGAGAGAGGGAGATAATTGTGAGAAATCAATCTCGATATATTTATGATTCAATCTGTGTGTACAGGTACCTGCGCGCATCACTAAAGACGTACAATTTTAATAAAATTGAACAAGTTGACCTTGTTTTCTATATCCAGTGCGCACTTATTAATTTTTCAAAACATTGCTTTTGAAACACTTTTTTGTAAAAAAATCAGATAATAAATAGAATTTCTCAAAGTCGACTTTAACTATTTTGTATTTTGATCAACGTAAGCTCAAATGCAGTCGACAAACACCAGAACAAATATTTCAGGTCGTTATATTCCAGAACTCCTTTTCAGGAACACGGAATAACGGAAAAATCTACCTTTTTTTCAAAATCGTTTCATCAGAATTCAC
>CM040187.1:38814684-39004684 GCA_022606455.1 Callitettix versicolor
GTTGTGAAAATATCGGTAGTTTTTTGTGGAAAATTTCTTTATTGTGGCCATTCACTACTTTGTCATACATATCGCTTCAGATATCGCTAGAAACCACTACCGTTTATTGTTGGATGGTTAGTACATACCTTGATAAATTTCGGCCTCAGATTTTGATGATCGATAGTGGTTCGGAAGTAATATCTCGAAATGTATACAAAAGTATAAAAGCAAACTCTGTATATCGACATTGCAGTAGTTCACAAATTAAAACACCAAACATAAATAAATACACAATATTTACTTGACATCACAGTTTATTGTCTAGTGAAGTGTATCTTTTTTCGGCGAAAAAGCTTTAAGGTTATCATCGCCGATACAAATTAAGTATAATTACTATAGTAAAACTATAATGTATAAAAAAATCGTGTTGTTTTTTATGAATAAAAATATTAAATTGCAGAGGCAAGGCTCGGACTACGTTCTTTTGGTACATCAGATATAAATACTGACCTGTAATATGTACAGTGTCAACTGCCAACGTCGACTTTAATAGTCTACTAAATAAATATTATGATTATGGACGACACGAGAGACTTGACTTTGATCAATGATTTGACCTTACAGAATTTCATTACTGCAAAATTACAGTGTGCAACTAAATTGCCTCTACTCTACATTACAGTACAGTCGTCAAGCAACTGCATTACGTGTACTGTAGTACATTACAGTACAGTCGTTACACAGCTACATTACGTGTACTTTACTATACTACATTACGTGTACTATAATACATTACAGTACAGTCGTTACGCAACTGCATTACGTGTACTGTAGTACATTACAGTACAGTCGTTACGCAACTACATTACGTGTACTGTAGTACATTACAGTAAAGTCGTTACGCAACTGCATTACGTGTACTATAATACATTACATTACAGTCGTTACGCAACTACATTGTGTGTACTGTAGTACATTACAGTACAGTCGTTACGCAACTACATTACGAGTACTACGGTACATTATCGTACAGTCGTTATGCAACTACATTACGTGTACTATAATACATTACATTACAGTCGTTACGCAACTGCATTACGTATACTGTAGTACATTACAGTACAGTCGTTACGCAACTACATTACGTATACTGTAGTACATTACAGTACAGTCGTTACGCAACTATATTACGTGTACTACAGTACATTACAGTACAGTCGTTACGTAACTGCATTGCGTGTACTGTAGTACATTACAGTACAGTCGTTACGCAACTACATTACGAGTACTACGGTACATTATCGTACAGTCGTTATGCAACTACATTACGTGTACTATAATACATTACAGTACAGTCGTTACGCAACTGCATTACGTGTACTGTAGTACATTACAGTACAGTCGTTACGCAACTACATTACGTGTACTGTAGTACATTACAGTACAGTCGTTACGCAACTACATTACGTGTACTATAGTACATTACAGTACAGTCGTTACGCAACTACATTACGTGTACTATAATACATTACATTACAGTCGTTACGCAACTGCATTACGTGTACTATAGTACATTACAGTACAGTCGTTACGCAACTACATTACGTATACTATAATACATTACATTACAGTCGTTACGCAACTGCATTACGTGTACTGTAGTACATTACAGTACAGTCGTTACGCAACTACATTACGTGTACTATAATACATTACATTATATTACAGTCGTTACGCAACTGCATTGCGTGTACTGTAGTACATTACAGTACAGTCGTTACGCAACTACATTGTGTGTACTGTAGTACATTACAGTACAGTCGTTACGCAACTGCATTGCGTGTACTGTAGTACATTACAGTACAGTCGTTACGCAACTACATTACGTGTACTGTAGTACATTACAGTACAGTCGTTACGCAACTACATTACGTGTACTGTAGTACATTACAGTACAGTCGTTACGCAACTACATTACGTGTACTGTAGTACATTACATTACAGTCGTTACGCAACTACATTACGTGTACTGTAGTACATTACAGTACAGTCGTTACGCAACTACATTACGTGTACTGTAGTACATTACAGTACAGTCGTTACGCAACTACATTACGTGTACTATAGTACATTACAGTACAGTCGTTACGCAACTACATTACGTGTACTATAGTACATTACAGTACAGTCGTTACGCAACTACATTACGTGTACTGTAGTACATTACAGTACAGTCGTTATGCAACTGCATTACTTGCATCGTGTTTAAAATAGAGGCTCTTCAAAATCTTAAAAATCATAGACTATAGCTTTAAACTGTCAGGGTCCATTTAGGTATTTTCATTTACATTTAAGACACTAATATATCCAGGTTTAAACGATTATTACAAAGAGGCTTTTCAAAAATTGCAAGATTGTTACGTTATGCATTGTTTTATGGTAGCTTTTATTTTGAAACGTAAGGCCGGATTTTATTTGGTAACAAACGTGCCCAAACTATAGATAAAACTTTTTTTGTATTGTTTGATATTCACTTGTGATTTTTACTACAGTTCAAAAAATGTGTTCTACAGACTAGAGAACATTGGTGGTATAGGACCACAAGCAACAAGCATGCTCGTAGGACCACAAATACAAGCAACAACAAATCTCAAGAAAAGTTGTGAAAAATACTTCGTAGTTTATTAAAATGAACATAACGAAGTTGATAAAGACTTAATTCTTCCACAAAATTCGTTTAAAATCACTACAGAAGTCGACTCTTTGCAACAATTGAGCCAGATTCTTTCACTTCCGCTAAAATGTATGTTTTTGAGTTTTGTATGACTACTTATAAATTTCTGTTTTTTTTATTTAGGTTCATTTTGCTTTTGTCAAGTATTTATTAAAATAAACTGACTGTTTTCAGTCTACTTCAAAATTCAATCCTTCCAAGTATAAACGTTTTAGTTGTTTAATTTTAATTTCACTCTTTCATCCAGTTGTAAAATATTGTTTTAAGCTAATAATTAAACTTTTTTCAAATAAACTATATATAGTTATTTCACACTGATAGTTTTGATCTATTTTCAGAATTTCACGAAAATCGGCTTGTTATAAAAATTACCATTATGGAAATTATCGTTATAGATTTTAATATGGTTCTCGAGCCATTACAAGTTGGAAACCTTGGCCTATAATCATTAACGTATAAAATTTCGTATAAAACTGAATGACTGAGTTTAGGTTTCCGATAAGAAATATTTTCAGAAACCTAACCTGCAAAGTCAAACTGAATTTGAAGAGACGTTAACAAGCTTACCGAATACCAAAAAGAATGAAATTTAGTTTATTTATTCACAATTCGGGTGTTTATAAAAACCTTATGATAATGTTATGGAACTACATATTCAAGAAATAATGTATAAAGCTGATCTTACAATCTATGTACAGCTTGTAAAGCTCACCACTTTATAACAACTGTATGACTGGGATTTTTCACTCTTGAGCTATTGAAAAATACTTCTTAAAATTCGCCTAATTTCTAAATTATCTCTAAGAAAAATAATAAGTATTAAAATACAAAATTATTTTTAAAAATATTTTAATACTTTATTAAAAGATGGTTTATTTATTTTTTTTTTTTTTTTTTAATCAACAGATGCTTAATAAAGAAGTGTATTAACAATTTAAAAATGTAAGAAATTGATTTTTGGCATTGCCTTTAATTAGAAGGCATTAAAACCAATTTCGTAAATCATTCTTGAAATCAAACCCATTGTGGGACCAATTTAAAATATACATTTTATTGGATAACGTAAAACGGCGTAGTATTTAGAACACGTTTTTGAGGCAGATTTTAGTTATGTGGGCGATGCAAGCATTTAACGGAATTAGCTAACTAGAGGTACGAGTAAATAGGCTGTGCAATGTGGCCGATGTCTCAAGGAAAGTGCTTGAAGCGCTTCGAGGAGGAACAAGTTCCTTGCGATACTCTCACTTGACTTTCCCCCTCCTCAATGTCAAGGTCAAGGTTAGGCCAGGGTCAGTATCACACCGTTACGACTAGTCTTTAAGAAGTCGAAATAAAATTAAAAGTTCAAAGTAACGGTACAAGCAGTGTCTGGCAGCGGTGATTCGGACGTAAAAGGATTCGGTTACTTAACCGTTACACGCACATGTAAACATTGGGAAACACTATCCAAAGTGTCCTTCGCTTTTCGTATCGTCCAGGAAATGTACAAATTCGGTTACTTACCGTTACACGCACTTATAAACATTGGGAAACACTATCCAAAGTGTCCTTCGCTTTTCGTATCGTCCAGGAAATGTACAAATTCGGTTACTTACCGTTACACGCACTTATAAACATTGGGCAACACTATCCAAAGTGTCCTTCGCTTTTCGTATCGTCCAGGAAATGTACAAATTCGGTTACTTACCGTTACACGCACTTATAAACATTGGGAAACACTATCCAAAGTGTCCTTCGCTTTTCGTATCGTCCAGGAAATGTACAAATTCGGTTACTTACCGTTACACGCACTTATAAACATTGGGAAACACTATCCAAAGTGTCCTTCGCTTTTCGTATCCTCCAGGAAATGTACAAATTCGGTTACTTACCGTTACACGCACTTATAAACATTGGGCAACACTATCCAAAGTGTCCTTCGCTTTTCGTATCGTCCAGGAAATGTACAAATTCGGTTACTTACCGTTACACGCACTTATAAACATTGGGAAACACTATCCAAAGTGTCCTTCGCTTTTCGTATCCTCCAGGAAATGTACAAATTCGGTTACTTACCGTTACACGCACTTATAAACATTGGGCAACACTATCCAAAGTGTCCTTCGCTTTTCGTATCCTCCAGGAAATGTACAAATTCGGTTACTTACCGTTACACGCACTTATAAACATTTGGAAACACTATCCAAAGTGTCCTTCGCTTTTCGTATCCTCCAGGAAATGTACAAATTCGGTTAGCATTATTTAACAATCGTACTTCCTGAGTACGGAATTAATTTCTTACTTAATAAACATATCTTCAAAATTAATAAGAAGGACAAACAGAAGATGTACAAAATAATCTGTTTGGTGAAGATACATCATAGCGATGCATTATTTCATATAGAGAGTTTGAATTAGGTTTAAGTTACACATTACTGGCCTCAACTATAGAGGCTGTCACGGTAATATGCATGCTAATCCTAACTCAGTGTTTTCATGTTCTGAATTCCTGAAAATGCTCCAAAACTAATATTTTTGGCTTGTAACGGACGGTAAAACACGTCCGCGAACCATGTGCGTGCCTCCATGGAACAGTTCAACGTCCGGCCAGACTCCTAGCCGAGTCGCTGGATCCGGGAGCACAACTATTAGATCCTAGACACAAACACCATTGTCCCCAATACAATATAGAACGCATTGTAATTTAACTACTGATCTCGACGCTAATAGAGGACGGCTTACAAATGATATTCCCGGAATTTCTTTTGAGCGTCAACGTTTAGCTTCATGTTAACGGATCGACGAGAATTTTAATTAAACAATTTGTAAAAGCGTACAAGAGTACGTAGGCTTAACAGTACGTCAGCCAGGCATAGGCCTACATGACGCTTGTCGCTCTTCGAATAATACAAGTAGGCACTTTCAGTAATGTAAAACATAACTCTGTATATAAACTAGTACTTCGCAGTATTATATTCTCCACGAGAGAGCTAGTATTTTGTCCTCCCATTTAACCTGTAACTGATCCAGTAATACTTACTGATAATGTTACTGGACCATGGAAATGCTATGCTCTTTCTCCATGACGGAACTACGATACATTTTCCGGGTTCAGCCAGTATTACAAGGAATAAACAGCATCCACTCTCAGCGCTGAATTAGAAGTGAATGGCAAAAACTCTTACGCATAAGTCTTTCGGGTTTTATTGAATGTACCTCCGTACCGAATTGCAAAACAACCGGCCAATGCGTTTGATTAAACTTGTGTACACTCGTCATTGTTAAATCAAACAAAGGCAGCCATTTTGAAACGGAAGTAAATAACAAAAATGTTGCACTTACATCACTTTGGATTTATGCATGGTATTTTCGTACCAAATTACAAAAAAAGGTAACAAAATAAAATGTGTTAATGTGTTTGGCTAAAACAGTGTAAATCAATATTGTCAATCAGAGAACGCCATTTTGAAACGGAAGTAAATAGGAAACATGTTGCACTTACATCACTTTGGATTTATGCATGATATTTTCGTACCAAATTACAAAAAAAGGTAATAAAATAAAATGTGTTAATGTGTTTGGCTAAAACAGTGTAAATCAATATTGTCAATCAGAGAACGCCATTTTGAAACGGAAGTAAATAGGAAACATGTTGCACTTACATCACTTTGGATTTATGCATGATATTTTCGTACCAAATTACAAAAAAAGGTAATAAAATAAAATGTGTTAATGTGTTTGGCTAAAACAGTGTAAATGAATATTGTTAATCAGAGAACGCCATTTTGAAACGGAAGTGAGTAGGAAAACGTATTACGTATACATATATCGGTTCTATACAAGATACCTCCGTACCAAACAAACATACGAACAAAATGACGAACGAAAAAAGAGACTCGCTTCGCACGGTCAATAAGTATAATGGTGTAAATAATAGAAAAAGCCCTAAATTACTATATTTATTAATGTTTGCATTTAAAATAAATTGTATTCAAAATTATCTTCGGATTAACCAAGCTTAACTTATAATCTGAAACATTTAACTAACCAGTTTCTTTATCAACAAATTTCCACTGGAAAACGAGCCGTTGGAGCATCCATTATGATAAGACACACATCCGGGAACTTGCGACCATGATGATTTGTAGAACACGCGAGCGCGTTTGTGTGTGTGTGTGTGTGTGTGTGTGTGTGTGTGTGTGTGTGTGTGTGTGTGTGTGTGTGTGTGTGTGTGTGTGTGTGTGTGTGTGTGTGTGTGTGTGTGTGTGTGTGTGTGTGTGTGTGTGTGTGTGTGTGTGTGTGTGTGTGTGTGTGTGTGTGTGTGTGTGTGTGTGTATGTCTGTATGTGTAGAAATAACTTTTTTCATTAGAATAAAATTTATTTGCATTTTCAATGAATTTCTAAATGCTTAGTTACGGAGATTTTAACGCTCATCCCGATCGTGAACTAGATTTTCAAAAAATATAAGATTAAAACTACACGATTTAAACGACCCCGTTTTGAAACATTTCAAAATACCAGAAACTACTTTCCGTCAAGTCAGCGTGAAATTCACGATCTTGTCCTTTAGTATCCGGAGTTTGGCTAAATCTAGAAAAAATTGTTTCGACTTTGTCAGTAAATAAGAACGAATGCTATATTACATATTTACAACTTATAAGATCCAATTTTGTTAGTTTTTAAAAATAATATATTAAGTATTAGAATTGTTTATTTCAAATATGTTAAAAACATTCTAAAAAAGTTACACATTAAGGAAAAGTTTATTAATTATACGATGGCAAAGTAATAGTAATATATATTATTGTCGTTTACTTTATCGTTTTCACTAAATAGGAATAGCTAAAACATAGTTGAATGAATGACTAGTTACTTTTGGAACAGCTCAGGTGATCTTGCACTGTACGTAACATAAAGCGTGCTTATTACTTTAAAACTAATTCGCATTATTTTGTATAGACATAGCCTATTTAAAATTTATTTTTGAAAACATTTTAATAGTATTAAGGTTAACATGGTATTTTTTTTTAACGTCCGACTATTGTGCACACTTGGGCTAATGCAGACGATGGAATGATTTATAGCGTATGAAAATTCCAAGCCCTGGCCGGAAAGTGAACCCGGGTCTTCGGGGTGAAAGCCTTGGCTACCGAGGCGGCCTATTAATGCTATTAATTGCTTTAAAAAAGAACATTATAAATCATGGGAAAGGTTTGTTATAACATTTTTTTAAATTTTGAGGTAAAGTATTTGAAAATGAGAAATTGTTAATAATTTAATAAGAATATAAGTCGTAAAAACTTAAGAAAGGGATGCCAATGTTTCTGCACCCGTGAAATGAAAATGAAAATGAAAAAAAAAACAAATTACACGCTTTTCAAAAACAGATTCACAATGAAGAAAAAGTATCTATGAAATGAAAATTCATGAACCAAACAAGTTGGTTGTTAAACCAGGCCAAAGAGGCACATTTACGTAATAATGTTGAACTTGTACCGAAGCCAGTGTCAGCGAGGAAAGTGAAAAGGCGGAAGACAGAGGAGCATGCACGAACTGGGCTGTCGGGTGAAAACAACTTCGCCTATTATGCGCAGCAAGTGAGTTTGTAAAGATAGTAAAAAGGCGGATAAGTGGTCCACGGGCATAACGGTACACCTATCCGCTCTGCCGCGCAGTCCCGCGTCTTGCAGACTTCCATCGGTGAACTTTTGCCCTATATTCCATTCCTCGACCAGCAGTTTATTTACTTCTGGCCTGCTGCTCGGGGTCATTGCAAATACAACCAGTACACAGTACAGTCAACTGAGTAAAAGGTTTCTAATGTTTGGGGGGCTGTTAGGTAACGAGAAATTATTTGTTCCTCCTAAGGTCAACATTTTGTAAAACAAATTAACCTGAGCAACAGTTTTGGTTCTGTGTATGCGTATTTTAAGAATTGTAGGCCTATTGCAGAATTGTTCCATATTGCATTTTTACAGGTCCAATTTTGTCAGAAAAATTAATTTATGGAGTATTTTTGAAGTTGTAAACAACCTCTCAAACTATGAATTAGCTTGGGGAGTTCATCTTCCATTATTACATTTAGTCTCATTTTATAAAAATGAGTTAAAATGCTTTTTGCATTACAGCATAATCGATTATAGATTACAAGGATTATAAAATTATTGATGTCAATGTTTCTTCAAGTCACGGGATTATAACAGAATACGACCAGTTCTGTGACGCGTATTGGAGCAATAATAGTCTAACCATTATATCAATAATTAATAAGTATTTACTAATTCGAGATCGCCAAAAACGTAACACTGAGAGGAATCCATTCCTGAAAGTGAACACATCCATCGAAAACTCAAAATAGATTTTTTTTACGGTCACAATTGCTGTATTTAGCGTTTATTTAGCTTTGTTTTGTTTCAGCTCAAAAGTTACAATTTATGAAAATTGGAATAGATTTTTAGATATTTTTTAGATTTGTGTCAGCTCAAAAGTTAGAATTTATGAAAATTGCAATAGATTTTTAGATTTGTTTCAGCTCAAAAGTTACAAATTATGAAAATTGGAATAGATTTTTAGATTTGTGTCATCTCAAAAGTTACAATTTATGAAAATTGGAATAGATTTTTAGATTTGTGTCAGCTGAAAAGTTACAAATTATGAAAATTGGAATAGATTTTTAGATTTGTGTCAGCTCAAAAGTTACAATTTATGAAAATTGGAATAGATTTTTAGATTTGTGTCAGCTCAAAAGCTACAATTTATGAAAATTGAAATAGATTTTTAGATTTTTTAAAATTTCTTTTTTTTATAGTTTTTTTTATATTTTGTAAAAAGCTTTAAAATAAATATGTGGAAAGTACAGAAAATTGTAATAAGCTGAATACACACTACTTTTTAATTAAATCCACTTTTTGTGTCCAGACGCCCAAAAATGGATAATAAATTTTTGCGTTGGCGCAATACTTTCTGTATGCTCTTATGGTGAGAAAGTAAAAAGGTTAGGCAACCCTTTCACGCAAACAATTACCGACATTTAATAGCCTACTTGTGACATGACTAATTAATGAATGACCGATTACTTTCATACTCACAGCGTCACTGATGCGTCGAGAGTGAGAAATAACACGATATGTTATTTAGAACGTAAACAAATTACGTCACAATCGACCGCCGATCATTTCGAACAATGGCGCCAAATTTCTCTTTTTTAACTGCGACGCAAAGAACGCGGTCTCCTCTGGTGAAGAAATGAAAGTCTTGAGGAGGTGAACTGGAACGCGCCAAAGTCGGTCATGTTTTCCGATTCTTAATCTTTCTATATTTACTTTCCCATATGCGCAGTATAAACAACTTATGCAATTTATCTGCGCATCCAACACCCAACAGTGTTAATAACAATAGCATAATTAAACCTCTAAAATAAGTTAGCCAATAATTCAACGCAATACATAGGCCTATCCGGTATAAATAGGTCTATAATTATATATATATATATATATATATATATATATATATATATATATATATATATATATATATAAAACTCTTCATGAGATAATTAGCTTGTCTACCGGTAACGCACCCTTGAGCCTAAACGTAAAGACCGAAAATTAATTATTGTGAACTTAATTTACAATAAAGTGAGTTCCATTAAATCTTGACAGGTTATTAAGGTTTTTATAATTTGTTTTCAATGTTTGTTTGGCTTGCGATAACTCCTTACAGCCTACGTTATATTCTACAGCAGAACAAATTTCGCCATCGGGCTACTTTCAATAACTTTTAAACATTTCAAACGTCGATTTATACATATTTTATCTCTCACTAGGCTATCACGGTGAAACTGGACATGTATATTTAACTACAGATGTTGTTTTATTTTTGTTTCAATATGAGTAGATTATATATTTTTATTGTTTACTACATGACGGAAATAGAAAATTATTATTGTGATAATGAAAAAATATATTTGGTATTTTTTGACGTTAGTGTTTAGTTTTTGGCTATCTCCAATTAGGAAATACTCATTATTTATCACCGATATGTTGGTAGACCGTCATTGATCAGATACGCGTCAAATGAAGTCATGTTGGCAGGACTGGTCATATTTTATTATAATCTCGTGACCTAAGTAAACATTAACTACGGATACAACATGCCACCATTTTGTAAAACTCAAAAATGGCTACGTATCGAATTTTCTCATTGCAAAATGTTTCTTGACGTGATATTTTGCTATTTTTTCGATCACTTCAGCGAGACATATGCGAGCACATATTATTAATTAATTACAAATCTTAAAATTAATTTGAATAATTAATATTCAAATATAAAAACTCTGTGGAAGGCAAGTAATGTAATTTTGTTAATAAAATTGCCATTGCGCCAGACTAACCAGGAAGAGCTCTATAATATTACATACTTGTTCTGTTTACCAGTTGAAAGCTGTCCTACTTCGAGGCTCAAGTTTAATATAAAAATAGTTACCCGTGATTGGTTTCGAACAATAGCTGGTCATGTCGCGCCCTTTTGGTTTTGTCTTTAATTAGACACTCGAGGCGCCAGTGAGACATAGTTTTGCTTACTGTAGATATAAACATACATTCCAAATATTTTTCTAAACATAGCTTCCCTCTTATATCAGATGTTTATTGACTTCAACTGGTTTGACCTACATTCAGTTTCTTCATCTCGCTAACCAGGTATAAAAATTTCTCAAACATATATTTTAAAAATTTACATTTTTTTAAACGCTCGAACTAAGTAGCACAACAACAAATACACCTCGTTTTCAAATTCGAATACCCAAGGTGTTTCAAAACTCTCGGATTCAGTTACGAAAAATTACCCCTTACGACCTAAAACACCTGAAAATAAATGTTTAGTCTTTTTCAGGCTTTTCTTCATTTAGCAACTCATTTATTTTGTTTAGGTTTTTCATGTTACATTTCAGCAAATGGTTAAGTTTTATAAATTCAATAATTGTGTTTTTTAAAATCAAAACTACCCAACTTGAATTGTGGGAAATTACGGCCGCATACTCTACTAAATTTTATAAAATCGGATCAGCTGTTTGATTTGTAAGCGAGAGTAAACATAAATAGTTACATACAATAGTCTTAAACAACTTTATTGATATCTATCAAAGTATCTTCGAGTAGAGGTATATTCATTAAAATTTTAACATTTAATTATTACGCCTATGATAAATATTACCCAGGGGATTTTAAGTTCCTTTACCGCCCTATTTTTTACGAAATATTTTTTCCAAGATGCCATACAGTAGAAAACTTTGTGGTATTCGAAAATATTTGGAAATTATGGGGTTTAATGCAGGCGTCAACTTACAAATTCTTAATGACTAGGTAATCAAATGACAAACCGTTTAAAATTATCTTTGTTCTGAAAACAACGGTTCAGTCAAAACTTCAAAAGAATTTACCGTTTTTAACAAATCAGTAGATTTAATTAATTATCAGTCGGTTTAAAGGTTATGATGAGAAAGTGTACATGCAATATATCATTTAATATTGTCTTTTCTTCTGATAACAAGAAAACTAAACTTTCTGTCAATCAAAACCAGATTTTTATTAAGATTTATAGAATTTTATTATATACTGAATTTCATTTATAGAATTTTCAAAAACTTACTGGTTTCTTGAAAACGGTACAACCCTTTTGAGTGTTAATTTTACCGTCACAGTTTTCAAAAAATATATGTTATTATTATTATTATTATTATTATTATTATTATTATTATTATTATTATTATTATTATTATTATTGTTGTTGTTATTGTTATAATTATTATTATTATTATTATTGTTGTTTTTGTAGTAGTAGTAGTAGTAGTAGTAGTAGTAGTTGTTGTTGTTGTTGCTGCTTGATTACCTTCTCATTAAAACTTTAAAGTTCACTCCTGTATCTTGGAACTCGGGAGAGACCCAAGCCTTCTGAATACCACAAAAGTTAATGGTTTTTACATCAAGAATGACATCGTTAAAACAACATAGAATTTATACTAATGGCATCAACGCTTTCAAATTCATTATTGTTTTATAATATAAAAATGTAGATTTTTAAATCATCGGACTACGGGTTGCTTGCATCAGCGTCTTTGTCAAATCTGTTTTGGAAAAGATTGTTAATTAGGAGTCATCTTTAAATTAGTGTATAATTTATGTTTACGCATGCAAAACCTTGTCTCTTTGGATCCGTTGTTGCACTTTGAGACCACGAGAAATGCAGACATGTGCTTCGTTCTGCAGAATATACGCTAAATAGGCTTGCCAGTGCTACAACAATATTTGGTAAATTGTTAAAATGACGACTGGCAATAATTTTCATTGATTCGTCTTTTAGTGAAGCTGCCTGTCGCATTTGGATTCGACGACAAATTCGTGATATTTGACATGAGCGCACACAGCTGGATGGCTCGTATCTCGACGCCATGTTTTAATTTTTCCCCTAAAAAAATCTGTTTTGTGCAGCGATTTATTTTTAATTCTCGAACTGTAAATTACGAGGGCTATTCAGAAAGTAGATTACGTTTTTGGATAAAAAAAAAACTAAGTACAGGAAAAAAATTTTATTATATACATTTGAAAGAGGAACTAAAATACTATTTTTCGACATAATCGCCAAACAAATTTAGACATTTGTCATATCGGTGAACTAGCTTTGAAATTCCCGTGTCGTAGAATTCCGCCGCCTGTGACGCCAGCCAGTCAGTCACGCCCGCGCGGAGATCTTACGACAAAGATGGTGAATCATTTCTTGATCGCATCGTAGCGGGAGATGAGACTTGGGTTAAGCACGTTACCTGTGAGACAAAACTACAGTCTATGGAGTGGGGGCACACAAATTCCCCCAAAAAACCGAGGAAATATTTGCAAACCCTGTCAGCAAGGAAGATCATGGCGACCGTTTTTTGGGACAGGAAAGGTGTTCTTATGGTTGACTTCCTAGAACGTGGAGCAACCATAAACTCAGAAAGGTATTGCCAAACATTACGAAACTTAAGACGAGCTATCCAGAACAAGCGGAGAGGAAAACTGAGTGCAAAAGTGTTGTTTTTGCACGACAATGCCCGCCCTCACACGGCAAATCGAACAAAAGACGTCTTGACGGCCTTCAAGTGGGAGATTTTCCCTCATCCACCCTACAGTCCGGACCTGGCACCTAGTGATTTCCACTTATTCCCGAAGATGAAGACTTGGCTTGCAACACAGCGCTTCGATGACGACGCAGATCTCCGCGCGGGCGTGACTGACTGGCTGGCGTCACAGGCGGCGGAATTCTACGACACGGGAATTTCAAAGCTAGTTCACCGATATGACAAATGTCTAAATTTGTTTGGCGATTATGTCGAAAAATAGTATTTTAGTTCCTCTTTCAAATGTATATAATAATTTTTTTTTCCTGTACTTAGTTTTTTTTTTATCCAAAAACGTAATCTACTTTCTGAATAGCCCCCGTATTTTATATTTTCAACTTAACTAACCTGTATTACGAATCTTAACCAAATTATGTAACCAAGACTTATAAAACCGCAAAAATCAGAATTTGACATTTTACCCCGATTTATAGAGACAACACACCCCAAATTCCGGTTTTTCTAGAGACAACACACCCACACACCCCAAATTCCGGTTTTTCTAGAGACAACACACCCACACACCCCAAATTCCGGTTTTTCTAGAGACAACACACCCACACACCCCAAATTCCGGTTTTAAGTATTTAAGATTTTAAGAGCAGCTATACAGCGTGGGGAAGACAGTTCGTATAGTCTACCGTATTATAAAATTCATGTATTTAGTTTTTAGTGAAAACTGATTGAATTATAAAAATTGAAGGTTTTGGAAACTCTTTGTCCACCTTGACCAATAAGTTGATCTAAGAACTTTGACTGCCACTGCGACCTGCGACCTGATCGAGGATTTGATAGACACGTTCGCAAAATTGGTATCGATCACTGGCGGCACGTGCCTTTGTTTAAAATATAAAACACAGAAATTCCAATTTAAGTATAGTTTTTTCATTGCCTAACTTGAAAAAGACCTTCATAAATTTAATTGGCCAATATTACACTGTCACATTTATTTGCCAACATCATCTTTTTATATTTTATAAACGGACATATCATAGTTGGTCTTACAAAAAAATACGATCGTCGAAACATACTGTTCTGCGTTGTCCGATTTACAAATGAATAGAGGAAGAAGTAATAAATTTTAAAATATTAAGGAATGCTAATTGTTATTACCTCGAAATACCTGTAATACTAATGAATTAAAAACCTTGCAGGTAATATATTCTTTAGTAAACCGAAGTGCGTATGTTTGCTGTTTTACATGAGATCCTTAATGACCTTTACAATAAGGTTTACCGGCCAAGATAACTATCAAAGTAAAATACAAAGTAGTTAATGTTACTTCTTAACTAAACATTATTTTCCGAAAATTATTTTTAATATTGGAGACATTCCTTCATTGGCTGATTCGTTAATCCTCGGACGTTTAGCGCGTGTGTTGGACAGGCTTACGTGAAGGCATGTCACACTCGGTGCCTTCACTTATCTATGTCTAGGTTACTCTAGTGCATTGCCTATTCAGTACGTAGTACAGTCGTTCCAGCACAATATAATCGAAAACTTAAAAAGGTTTGCTTTGAAATGTACTTCAAAGCAAAAAAATGTTCAAAATTTCATCGTAATTAATTCAGCATCGCGCACAAATTATCTTTTAAAAAACATTTTTTTTTTTAATTTAAGCCCACAGTCAATTTAATTAAATCTTTTGGTTATTCTGCGTTTTTCCCAGTATTTTTTTAATCTTACTGATCTCTGAAGTCTGAGTTCTTCCGAATATACTACGTTTAGTGGACGTTTTTCCCTAAACTGTAATTGGGTTTCCTGACTTTTTAAGATCGCTTTTTCACTTCTTCCTGCCAATTGCTCCTTGGTTATTCCCAGTTCCTCCAAGTCCTGTTCCACCTCCTTCAACCAGTTGTTCTTAACTTTACACTTCAGTTGGTAGTCCAATAATCTCCTCGTAAGTCTACTCTCCGGTAATCGAGTTAGGTGTCCAAAGAAGGCCAATCTTCTTTTCCTAAAAATGTTAGTGAGCTGCTCGTTGTTCCGATACAAGACCGCATTCGGCAATAGTCTGTACTGTCCCCCCATACTTTAAAAAACATTATATTAAACAGATTTAATAATATTTTTACTTTTTAAATAGTTTGTCAAGAACAAAATTCAAATTGTTAATGATAATTAACAAGAGCTTCTCTTCTGTCGGTTACTGCCTGCTCCCCGAGTTTACACGTGTATTTTTTTAAAAATTTAATTCTAACCGTAGTTGACAAAAACCGCGGAAACGAAAATCACCCGTTCAAGATATTTTTCCTTATTTAATGAAGCAACAAAGTGAAAAGTATCAGATTATTTGTGTGCCTCCCAGATTTTGGTTACCCAGTTAGTTCTGGATACCCGGATATCTGCTTACTTGTTACGGAAGTACAATTGTTGAAACTAAAACTTGAACTTAATGGCGACTATTGAATGCACTGAAATCTTCAAGGACAAATATAGGCCCCTTTCATTACGGCCTATTGTAACCGAATTAGCTCCGACGTTACAGAATTTACAACGCCGACCTTGAACGCAATTATTCCGTAATGGTTATGTTAGGTTAGGTTCTCGGAAATGTACTGCATTTCGGTTTCACCGTTAGCCAACAGTTTTACCAGATAGCCTGCGGAAGCCACTCATTGTCTTAAGTAAAAGGACGCCGTTGTTTCTGGACAGTCTATTTTCTTCTCTTTTGAACAAAATATTTGGACAATGGCAAGCGTTGTAGCGGGAGGCGGAGAATAAAAGCTGGACACAGAATGTTGTCTTTCCCACAAAGCTTTCCGGTTATTTGAATGAAAACGGAATTGATTTTCTTTAGAAATCACAAAATGATTCGAAAATAATTAGCATCTTATTCACTATAATTATCTGACATTTTTCAATCACTCTAACTGTTGTTGGTTACATTACAAAAACCGCCATAACGCTTCAGTTCTTGTTTTTCTGCAGATTACAACCTAGGCCTATATTTTGTCTCTGCTTAGTTGGAGTTTCACAAGTATATGGAAAGCCGTTCATGTTACCTTTGCACGCCGAACAAACGAACAAAATCAGCCCGGTTTTTTAAACAGAACTGAACACCTCCTTCACAGCGCCTCAAGAATACTTTAATAACACCGGACCACCCGGTCTTTAATTTAACCCATAATAAATGTCAAGCGGCATTATTCACTGCATTCGTTTGGAAATCAAAACGATCTTTGTTCTTTCCTTTGGTTGAAGTAATTTCACCCCTGAGTGACTCCGCTGTAAAGGTGCCTTCTAATTGGAAAACGAGAATTACTTTCCCGGAATACAATTGGCTAGCTTGAAGCTTTGCATTATTCTGCCAATTTGTTTTTCTTTTCTTAGATAAAGGATCTATTTTTATTTGAAAAGATAAAATACTCCTGGAAGCTGTGAAGATGTTTTGAATTAGTTAGTCATTAGTGGTAACCATTAGTTGGTCATTTTCAACAATTTATCATAAAATGCATTTTGAAGCTTTTTTTTACACAAAATTTACATTCGAAATTTAAAATTAATAAATGTTTTAATTTCAGTTTTTTCTGGAACTTTTTTTTTTTGAAACTGTATCAGCAAGGACCGAAAAAATTTGGTATTCCTACTTTATGAAATATTCAGGCTGTGAAGAAAGTTTTACGGTTGTGCAAAAATTCTATTTGAGATTTAAGTAGATATATTTGTTTTAAGCCTCCTGAGATGTGTGTGTGTGTGTGTGTGTGTGTGTGTGTGTGTGTGTGTGTGTGTGTGTGTGTGTGTGTGTGTGTGAGATGCGTATTTCGAGGAAGTGTGACATGTAGATAACACTAACTCGCGTCAGTATGGCTGTATATTTTTATTTTATTTTTGGAAACCTTTAATTTTTAAACGTCTTTTTGGGTAGTTTTTTAAACTAACAAAAGTCGTATTTTCTCAAAATTAGATTTAACGATTTTGATTAAATTTAGCTCAAAAGTAGCCCTTGCCCGAATACAATATATTAGTTACTATCTTCTAAAAATATCTCGTATAATAAACTACTGACATAAACAGACTAACCTGAATATTTTTTCAAAATCGATCAATTTTTTATAAATTAAAAGTATATTCTGCTGCTGATCCTACAATCGTCTTTTTGTCCTTTGAAAATAAATTTTTAAAACCAATATAGCCTATTCTTGTAAATTTTGGTTTGCCTAACTTTTGTTAAATGCCTTAAGACATATGAAAATTACCTGTATAAAAATTTTTTAGAGAAATTATGTTTTTAGTATAAATAAAAAAAACAAATAACTAAAGCATAGATCCTTCGTATTTTACTTGTTAAATTAAATGGCGTATTTAAATTACAAAAAGCTGTGAAGCAGAATCGGAAGATAAAACATGTTGGGACATTCGCTATAAAATAAGTCAATGTTGCCGCACGGAGGGAGTCTGTCTGTACAAACCTCTACGAAGTAACTGGTGTCAATTCATTAGTCACTCTCAATTTCAAGTTTAAGGGCTTGTTCATTGTTCATTCACAAGTCAAGTCACAGTAAATGTAAAACATACTTTGTACATGTCCTAAACAGAAGCAACATTTTTAACAAAGGGCTTAATCCCCCCCACAAATGCCTAGTACACTGGAAGCCGGAAAATAATTTCTGTCTTGCTGACCTGATGGAAGCTTTCCATCACAAGTAACAAAATTTAATAACATTACTAAAAATATTTTAATATGCAAATGCACACTTCAGTAAAAATTCAATATTAAAAAAATCTGGTATAAATATCAAAATCTTCTTAAAATAGTATTTTTAATTTTAAAATTACATTGAAAATGGAGCTTTTTTACTTGTTATGGGTTTCGAGCTTTACAGATCATACAAGTGAAAACCTCTGTACTATGTAGTTGCATAGTTGGTAGCCATGCAATTAGAATAAAACATCGTTATCTAATTGTACGTTGTATGTTCTTGTAGGACAGTAAGATAACAATTTTCAGATAAACTTGACCTGTTCAGGTGAGCTGTTTGTAAGTAATAAAGCTCTTGACTGAAGACTTCCACAGTAGTCAAAGTCTCGAACATCAAAATAAAACAAGTTCCATGCCTGTTATGAATATTACTAGACCTATTGTAAGTTTTAAGGTATAATAGTAAAGTAGGCGCAAGTACAAGATACACAACTGAAGAAAGGGAGTGTACTTTTCCTTTTCTACAAGACCGCCTGAATATAATAAATTACCGAGTTTAAGTAAGCTGAAGTTTGCAAAATGGCACAATGGGCAAAGTTATTGCTGGCCGAAGGACGTTAGTTGCAGAAACAGCCGCCCCTCGTACAAAATGGTCATAAAACTTCGTTTGGTGTTCGAAAAGCGAAAGTTTAGGGTTTGCTAATGTTGGGCCAGGCTATCTACATATGTTTTGTTAACCCACTTCTCAAGGCCGTAGACTACCCCTCTTCCACAAGCGACCTCGTAAATTTTACTCAAGGTCATAAAGCCACTTCGTCTGACTAGACTTCGTCTACTGTGTACAGGAATGTGTCCTCATTTGTAGGACACCTAAACTTTAATTAGGTCTTTTCAATTCATAATTCTTCTTTGAATATAATGGCAGCTCCAGAACTTTAAAAATCTTAAAACGTAAGTTAATACTTACATGTCCTGTTCAGCTACCAACAAGGCTACCAACATCGTACAGTTAAAATATTAATCTAATTTGTATGCATAACTAAATCTTAAACGTTTGTAGTTTTAACCATTTTGTTCTTGCCGTCTGCACTGGCACAACCCGCAGGGGGGTGCAGACTATCTGCACCTATTGAGAGGATTCAGACGTCCTTCGCGGTATCCGAGACTAACAACCACTTACACTTACAACAGTTCACTTACGACTTTAACACTTTACACTCACATTTACATTTTGGGATGCTATAAATAGCCTCAATGTGCTTTTCGCCTTAAAATACAAACAAAAAACAAACAAACAAACTATTCTTTAATTAATTAGGCTAATGCTTCTATTGTTATGAAAGAATGAGGCGCTCACAATCTCAAGCTAGTGTGAAATGTCAATTGTTAATCTTGAAATTAAAGAAATTTAAGGTTAAGAAGTACATAAACTACAATGAACAATGAACAATGACCGATGTCGGGTATGTTTTTAGGGTTTTCCTATTACTTACTCTCAAACCGCAAGTTATCAAAATTTTAGCAAATTATGAACCTATTTTCAAAAGTATGGACGATTTGTTCCGTAGCAAAACGTGAGAAAGTTTTGGCGATTTTTACAACATTTTACATTTTACAACCAGGATCTTGAAAATGAGCACCAATCCTGATCTTATAGCCTTCAGTTAGCTCAATATTACGTATTAATCTGTACTTCGCACATTTTACGTCACTCGCCTCAATTTAAAGTCAATGTCAATTTGAAACAGTTATGTTAAAAATGATAAATTTTTATCAGAATATACTTTTATTCTTTTCTTATCGATATCACAAGAGATTTGTTTAAAAAAAACTACGAAATCGGCCCTCAGTTAGATGATATAAACAATTTGGATATAAAATGGCGTTTCGTGTTTGCTTTAACTAGTGTTGTCAACTTTTTAAATTTATATAACATGATACTGAAAGTAGTAAGATCGGAGTTTCAAATTTCACGCGTGAAAACACATATTTTGGCAACGTGACGTCACGAAAACTAATATTATAGCAAATTGGGAGGTCCTCAGTTTCGGGGAGTCAATTTAGCAATACGGTTTTGTGGAAAAATTCTAATCAGTGCAGCAAATAAGTACGTTTTAATTATATTTACCGTTTAGGATCGCGGAACAAATCAAATATTTACTGACTGTCATTATTTTCGATTTAGTGCCAAACCTTAATTAATTTAAAATTCTACATATATAATACACAATTCATATAATCACTTCATGTAGGTTAGGATATCAAAATTTGAACAAAATCTGACGAACCTTTTTTGAAAAGTTATGTTTATTTCACTGCTTTTTGTAACGGAAGTGAGGAAGTTTGAGTGATGTTTTTGGACCATTCATTTACTTTCCTTCTCTCTGAACATCACTAATCGATTGATTTTTGTTAAATTCGGCATGTAGGACTGCTTATGGTAACTACCTGTATAAATAGACACGTGTATATTGTACGGAAGTATAAAGTTACAGTACAAACAATAAATGTAGGCCTAATAAACACTTGCCGAAAGTGAAAGCCATTAAAATTGAAAGAAACTAAAATGGGCTGTAATTTTGGAATAGGACGATGGCTGTCAAATCTCGAGGCAGGCCGACATTTCTGTTGAGTGAGAAGCCATAAATCCCATTGCGCAATCGACTCCAAGTTACCTTTTTCATCTTTTTTATTCACGTTTTGAACATTTTTTGTTTTCTACCAAAAGCAGGCCTAAACGGTGATTTATTTGTAAGAAAGTTAAAAGACGGTTTGTTTTTCGGTAAAAAACATTTTGGAATTCAGTGTACACGCCCTGAAATGCTTTTACTTCTGGTTTGACCAGAACGGCACAAAAAATAACCCTACTTCTTCCTGGATTTGGTTTCGTTTCCTTTCAAAATTTTAACCAAAGCTAATTATGTTTGAATAGAAATGGTTGACAATTTTTTGTGGTTAAAAAGCACGAAATTGAGAAGAATGAGTAATTTTTTGTCGAGCACAAAATAAATAGTTTAATGTTATATATTAGCTCTCGGCTATAGATGTTGTTGGCGCTTTTGTGCGCACACTCCCGCACGCAGGAATGCATATACATTCCTGTTCCATTTACAGAATGTGGGTTTTGCGTTAAAATATTTTTGGACATTTTCTGGTGTATTAAATGTAGTTTTTCGATATCATTGAAGACAGCTCTAAAGTTTTATAATAGACTAACTTTAAACAACTATTTTAACAGGAACCATTATAGCTTTAGGATTTTTGGATTTACTAACCAATTGTGTGTTATGTTAATAGCATAATATGGAAGTTAAAACTCTTGATCATTTGATTATTACACACACAAATATCAGTAATACTGTACAAGTCACAATATTCTATTATCTTTTCCAATTTGCGTATGATTTAAAATTTACCTATAAGATAGCGCCACCTAACACACTTCTGATATTCTACACAACGCAAATTGTATCTTTGTTAAGCAACCAAGGGTTTTAATTAAAATTAGGTATATTGCAATACTGAAAGTACTGCTAAAAATATTTAAAATAGTTCTAATTAATGTCTGTTTCATTAAAGTAAATATGTAATTAGTTACAGTAATGAGGAAAATACAAGATAGCGTAACACAGCCAAAGAACTAAGAGCTTTGTAATGTTTTGTCTGTCTGTTCGAATAAATTGAAATAAATGATGGATTTGTTTCCCCGAAATTTGGTGCTGCAAAACACAAACAGTTTACCAAAACTAATAGGTTCTAATTAATTTAAAAAAAACGTATTGATGCTTTGTCTAGATAAAATTCCCTACAATAAAACTACAAATGAAGTAAGTGGTGCAAAAATTGCACAAACTTCGTCACATTTAATTGATTCCCAAACTCCGGTTCGGAAAGCATCTAAACAATACCGAAAATTAAAAAATTTAAATTAACGTAATTTTTTAAAATGGATTTATCAGATTTTAAATAAATCTTTGTCACACATAGTCACCTCGTTATACCAAATTTGACAAAAAGGAAATTTTTTAGATTTAAGGTTCAAGAATTAATTTAAAAATACTAAGCAAATCACGACGGCTCTCAGAGCTCAATAACTTTCATTTACTTTTAAACCGGAGATCCTAAATGTTTAATTTTACGCTTGGCATGTATTACTGCACACAGCTTCCCACGAAGAAAAGCAGAAACTTTCAGGTCTTGTTCTACTGGTAAAAGTACGGTAATTAAAAAACATGGATTCTAAAACGCTTTGCTCTTGAGTTATGGCTAGCGAAGATTTCGCCCTGGTTTTTGGTCAAATAAAACCACATTGAAACCATACAAACATTGGTCACGTTTATGTAACCAGGCCTTTTTTACATGTAATAATTTCCGGACCTGTAACTACACTGTTTGTTAAGATATTTAACTTAATACACAAAATTAAGTTAAAACACATTTTTTACTGGTTTCTACTACAATAACTTTCTTAACTTTTTGACAGACAAAAAAGTTAAACAGAACTTGTAGATGGTTAATTAAAAAGAATGATGTAAAATAGGTTTATAAAAACAAACGGGAAATAGACAGAATATATACCGTGTTTACTTAAACGAAGTTTAATGAACTAATTAAATAAATCTAAATTAGGTCAATTTTTCTTATATAAACCTGAATAATTTAATGGTTTTTATAGCGTCTAAAGTTTTTAAAAATTTTCGTCCAAGTTGTTTCATATGTAATTAATTGCTAATTTCATGTGGCCTACTAAATTAAAATGAAAGAGGCCTATGCAGTTTCAAAAGTAATCGAGCTCTTTTAATACAGATTAGTAGGAGGTATTTTGTTTAATGCTCTAATATAGACTAGTAGGAGGTATTTTGTTTAATGCTTTAATATAGACTAGTAGGAGGTATTTTGTTTAATGCTTTAATATAGACTAGTAGGAGGTATTTTGTTTAATGCTTTAATATAGACTAGTAGGAGGTATTTTGTTTAATGCTTTAATATAGACTAGTAGGAGGTATTTTGTTTAATGCTTTAATATAGACTAGTAGGAGGTATTTTGTTTAATGCTTTAATATAGACTAGTAGGAGGTATTTTGTTTAATGCCTTAATATAGACTAGTAGGAGGTATTTTGTTTAATGCTTTAATATAGACTAGTAGGAGGTATTTTGTTTAATGCTTTAATATAGGACTAGTAGGAGGTATTTTGTTTAATGCTTTAATATAGACTAGTAGGAGGTATTTTGTTTAATGCTTTAATATAGACTAGTAGGAGGTATTTTGTTTAATGCTTTAATATAGTCTAGTAGGAGGTATTTTGTTTAATGCTTTAATATAGACTAGTAGGAGGTATTTTGTTTAATGCTTTAATATAGTCTAGTAGGAGGTATTTTGTTTAATGCTTTAATATAGACTAGTAGTAGGTATTTTGTTTAATGCTTTAATATAGACTAGTAGGAGGTATTTTGTTTAATGCAGATAGGTACAAACGTTTTATAAAATCTCCTTAATTTTTATATTATTTAGAATCGTTTTAATTTTAAAAAATTAACTGTTTAAAAATTCGTATTTTATACATATTTTTTTCACCGTCCAAACAACATTGTTGAACAAACAAACTACAGCCTAAGTTTTGAAGAGCTAAATTTGTCTTGCCCACACAGCGATCGGCTTAAGTATAAACATGCGACATAATGTCGTCCCGGATAAAATTAAATCTTTTCCCAGAAATTTCGGATTAAATTTAAGCCCACTTACCTGTGAAATGTACAAAAGCGTTTGTCGTTGCCGTGTTTAAAAACAAATAGGCAGTTCTAGGCGGATTCTATTTAAAGCAGTGTTACATTGTGTGTGGGCCTAATTCTAACAGGAGATTAAACTTAGTTCCTCAATGGCAGCGCCCACTAATTAAGTCCTTGGAACGCACAACTTTATTATAGTTTATTTATTTAACAAAATGGTCTTAGTACGCTGAACACGAGATTTTACATTTAACAAAATGGTCTTAGTACGTTGAACACTAGATTTTACATTTAAGAAAATGGTCTTAGTACGCTGAACACGAGATTTTACATTTAACAAAATGGTCTTAGTACGTTGAACACTAGATTGTACATTTAACAAAATGGTGCTAGTACGTTAAACCCTAGATTGTACATTTAACAAAATGGTCTTAGTACGCTGAACACTAGATTGTACATTTAACAAAATGGTCTTAGTACGTTGAACACTAGATTTTACATTTAACAAAATGGTCTTAGTACGCTGAACACGAGATTTTACATTTAACAAAATGGTCTTAGTACGTTGAACACTAGATTTTACATTTAACAAAATGGTCTTAGTACGTTGAACACTAGATTTTACATTTAACAAAATAGTCTTAGTACGTTGAACACTAGATTTTACATTTAACAAAATGGTCTTAGTACGCTGAACACTAGATTTTACATTTAACAAAATGGTCTTAGTACGCTGAACACGAGATTTTACATTTAACAAAATGGTCTTAGTACGTTGAACACTAGATTGTACATTTAACAAAAAGTTCTTAGTACGTTGAACACTAGATTGTACACTTAACAAAATCGTCTTATTACATGAGCACTAGATTGTACATTTAACAAAATGGTGCTAATACGTTGAACACTAGATTGTACATTTAACAAAATCGTCTTATTACATGAGCACTAGATTGTACATTTAACAAAATGGTGCTAGTACGTTGAACACTAGATTGTACATTTAACAAAATCGTCTTATTACATGAGCACTAGATTGTACATTTAACAAAATGGTGCTAATACGTTGAACATGTAGATTGTACATTTTTCAAAGAATGTGCTAAAAATCTCATAAGAAAAGATACCGGTTTGATTTTGATATGTTCGATCACTCAAAGTGACAAAGTGTGCAAGATGGTATTCGTTATAGAGTCAGTTTTTTCAAAACACATTTTTAAAGATGAAATCTGAATTTGGTGTTGTACTTTAGACATGTTTTGTTCACCTTAACGTCTCGCACTTTTACGAAATTATGCAGAGAGTTAAAAAATCAAAATGTCTTGAAATAAGGCATTTCGTTTACTTTCCAACGAAGTACATTTGACGGACATGCCGGTGAAACAACTCTTTTGGACTCTGGGACCTGAAAATGGGTCCATCAAAATAGGTTTTATCATTACCACCCACACCTTCTAAACAGGGTGTTTAAAAAACTTTGAGGAATCTAGGACTTGATTATTAATGCAAAAATGACGAAAAACGTTCATGTCAAGGTATAACTTAAAATGCTCCCTTTTTCGTCTAGCCGCAATTTTTTAAAGTAACTTATTCATGTTTCAAGAACAGATAAGGTATTGAAATATTTTGCATGAGTGTTACCATTGGATAGACCCATAATTGTACAAAAAAGTGGGACTTATACTGTTTCAAAATGGTTGACACGTAAAGGTTTACAACTGAAATACGGTAGTACGAAAACGGCTGTGCTTGCAGACAATAATTAAAAATAATTTCTTTTCCTTTATTCTATTATAAATCTAACTGTACCTGCTTCAAAAAATCAAATGAAAAACCATGGATGTATACCATTAAACGTCATTACACTAGTGATACTTATCCTTGAACAGCAAAAGACATTATTTTACTATTTCGTATTCCACCCATCAACTATGTATTTATACTATTTATTTATTAGATGAATCATTAAATTTAACTGCTTTTATTACATAACTAGCATATCCCGTGGTGACTTCGCCTACCATTTGTGAATGTAGGGTTTAGAGCCGCCTCGGTGGCCTAGCCACCCCGAGGACCCGGTTTCGATTCCCGGCCAGGGCTGGGCATTTTCATACGCTATAAATCATTCCATCGTCTGCATTAGCCCAAGTGTGCACAATAGTCGGACGTTAAAAAAAAAAAAAATGAATGTAGGTTTTTACTATGAAACAGCATAGTTCATTTCTCACTACTAAAAACTTTATAAACAAAATACAAAAATTGTGGATAAATTACATTTTTTTAATGATCACTCGATGGTATCAAAACGAATTGATTATCGGGATTTCCCGTTCTTGAAAGTGCTACGTATAACTGGCCTTGTGAAAACATTCTGAACGTAGATCTAATCCTAAGTACTTAAAAGTTTGACCTTGACACTTATTGTGATTGCACTCTGGTATGAAATTGTAGACGCTCGAATTGAAAGGTAATTCCGCAGGAACCGTAGGAATTCTAAGAATGAGTGCAAACCCGCCAGCCGCAGGCCCAGTAAGGATAATAGCTTCGATGACATCTTAACGCATCACTTTGACTTGCAGTCTTGTACCATTTCACAGTCTTTGAGGATTAAGATTCCGAAGTAACATAATTGGAGCGCCTATTTTTAGTTAACGTTATGCGGAGGAAATACTGTTGGGTTGAATGAATTGAAAAATTGTGTAGAAAAATTAACAGCACCGTTTTGTTGTAACACTGATATTGTGCAATAGCACGATGTTCCTTTATGTCCCCTTCAAACTTTTTCAAAATATTATCATTTATTTCACCAAATGATGATGTCATTACGAATAAGATTTATCTCATCAGTAGAAAGATAACAGCTGTTTCACATAAGCAACTGTAAGATTTATGTGGTAAATCTGAGTTGTCAAAATACACTTTCGAAATCAGCTCCTTCCCACATTTTCTCATCAATTGTGACACGACCATTAACATTCTTGACTTCCCCATCTCCAATTTTCAATAGCTGCAGGAAAACATTCTAGTCATTACTCTCATGTTGGTATGTAAGTGCGGTGATTCAATGCACGCGTAATTGCATATTGATGAAGATTTTAAGCGTGTTTTAACAATATTTTTTTGTATTTTAAGGCAAAAAGCACATTGAGGCTATTATCGCTTCCCTAAATGTAACTGTGAGTGTAAAGTGTTAAAGTCGTAAGTGTAGTGTTGTAAGTGTAAGTGTGTGTTAGACTCGGGTACCGCGAGGGACGTCTAAATCCTCTCAATAGGTGCAGCTAGTCTGCACCCTCCTGCGAGGGAATATCAGCTCGAGTACCTCTTAGAATAAAGTTATTTTCAAAACTTTCTGTAACAATTCTATAAGCTCTATTTTTAAACTCGGATTATTACTTCGAAGTAGACCTTATTACTTGATCAGTATTAGACAGGAAATAAATCTGTAAACATTGATGTGGGCTCGTTGGTTTCGATGATACACCTCTCCTTGAATTTATGTGAGCATAAATTGCCTTCCCAAATCTCTTTAGTACCAAAAGAAGTCATTTGAAACATAGCGTTGTCTTGGATTAGCAAGTAAATGTGTTGATGACGGAGCCAAATCAGGCAGATTTTGTAGGGGAGGAAGAACTACATCACCACCCCTACAGCAATCTGGTGTTTCGTCTTTCCATTTCTTTTGCAATGACTGCAGACAGTGACTGCAAAGTTTATCCATTCTACCTATTTGAATATCTATGAAATTCTTGTAACCAAATTCACTTACGTGGCTGAATGCAAACTTGGTATATTTCTGGCCGCCAGCAGAACACTGTCAAGTCTGATTATTGAAATGATGACACGACTTTTTCACAGCACTATTTCGATTCGATTTTGTAACAAACGTAGTTCAGTTTGTTTTTGTTGAGAAGCCATTTCAGATAGTCGTACCAAACGCTGATCTTCAGTTTCGGTTTGTCGCAATCAGGAAGGTTTTGATAAATTAAACACTTGAGGCATAATGAAAAACTCAAACTCAAATAACGAACAACCATAACAGCATAAACACTTGAGTGTAACAAGAGTTCAACAACAATAACACTAATAACACTGTAACAATAACACTTTGAAAATCGTGAGGTACACTCTGTAATGTCTTCATAATCATTAATCATGTCTCTGTAATGTCTTCAGCTTTACGTCAGTTCTCAGCTTTCAAGTAAAAACATTTTTTTGTGAAAGCTTAAAGTAATGAGGCTGTATTAATATGTTATACTACCTGCACCTATTGAGAGGATTTAGACGTCCCTCGCGGTACCGAGTCTAACAAACACTTACACTTACACCACTACAATTACGACTTTTAACACTTTACACTCACACTAGCCGCCTCGGTGGTCTAGTGGATAGCGTACTAGACTTTCACCCCAAGGACCCGGGTTCGATTCCCGGCGAGGGCTTGGCATTTTCATACGCTATAAATCATCCCCACCGCCTGCATTAGCCCAAGTGTGCACAATAGTCGGACGTTAAACTCCAAAAAAAAAAAAAAAATTTACACTCACACTTATATTAAGCCTCAATGTTCTTTTTGCCTTAAAATAAATAAATAATAATATAAACACAGTAATTCCAAATTTCTCGGAAAATTTAAAGAAATCCGGTTGTATTAATTTTTTCATTAGAACGCAGAAATTTATAGCTTTACGTTAGAGTATGTTCATAGAAACATTTCCGTGTATAGCAGGTACGGGTAAGCAAGACTCGGCCTCCCTTCCTGGAACCGTAGGTACTTAGCGACTTTAGCTCGGGTAGCCGACGAGAGACTTTTCTCCCACTAAAATAACATGTAAACACTGAATTATTTATTTACTGGTATAATTTTTGAAAATATCAAATTTAGCCTATCTCCGTTGTCGATTGATAAAGTTCTGTTAAAATTTCATGAAAATCGACCGAGTAGTTTTTGAGTTTTGATGCTGCATATAAACATCGCTGCACTTTTATGTAGTAGTACAGAAGAGAGTCAGCTGTTATTAAATTCGCAAAATGAACAGCTGTTTTATTAGTATATCCGTCCATCTTTGTATCTGCGCACTTCACTGGAAAATAAACGAAATTATCGACTTCGATACAATTTATCATTTAGATATAACTCGTCCAAATCTCGAAACAGTTTTGTTTCACTTTTTTGTAGTAATTAAGTACCGAAACAAAACGAAAACAAAATCGGCAAAAGTTTTACAAAATTAGCTCCACATATTTTGGTAAAATTTTGATCACATGTACCTTGCTCAAGGAAATGTACCAAATTTTAATTTTAATTTAGTATACAATACATTTACAGTTCATAAGTATATTAATAATATACTAACTGACAGGTTTTAAAGTTATTTCTCTCTTCCTGGTTATGAGCAGTGGCTGACCTATGAGGTGGGGCCAAACTTACTACAGATAAAATTAAATTATTTCATGCACATTATTGCATTTTACACTTATTAAATTAAAAGTTACACATATTTTATTTTAGGCCTCTGCATGCAAGACTGAAGTGGCTTGTAACGCTGCCTGAACCGCACTTCTCGACTTGACGAATCGCTCAAATAAGCGCTATAGTCTAGCCAGTTCTGTGGGCTGCGCTGCTTTGGTTTTAATATGATGCGTTACAATAGTGATACTTAAAACAATAAAACATTAGGGACACATAATAGATACAGAGATAAATCGTTATACCAATATAATCCATAAGTTTTACGGAACAATAAAATGGACAAACGCGTGCTCGTTTCTTGTAAATTAGTGTTGACCGTTTTAATACAAACTTTAGTCATTTATAGAGATGGTGACGATATCACAGAACTGCTTCAAATTTCACATATTTATCTAATAGTGAATGGCTGAGTTCAACTGTTACTAACTGTGAACTGAAATATCTGAAATCATCACTGTGCCCTGCGCATGCGTAATGAGTTCACAGTTTGGTCCTACCTATCTACACACGGAATTACTGAGGAGATAAATATTGATATTGCTAACTGCGCGCGCACAGTTGTTTCCCGCCAGATTTAGCTTGTTGGTATTATTTATTTAGTACAGCGAATGTTTTTTGCCAAGTAGTGTTGTGTAGAAGAATAGTGTATTTGTGCAGATAAAATACCTGATTTTGTTTGCTTTTTTTCTGATTTATATTAGCCTATATGAAGAAGCAATAACTACATAACAGATCAGCCAAGACATTATTTCACAGTTCACAGTTATTCAGAGTTTAATTTAACAGATATTGAAAAGTAGCAGTATCAGTTTTCATATATAACAATATTTTACAGATAATGTCATCTCTAGTCATTTACAGCTGAAGTTCAGTACCCATGCGCACGCGTTATACTCTTCGCAGTCAAACACTAAAAGTATATTGTTTTTACTCAGCAGCCAAATTTCTAAAATCATTAAAAATACATCAGTTATTTTATTTATTTGTATACATATGCCCAATATCGATTTCCAAACAACTTCAAAATTTCGTCTCTTTGTAACACAATCAAGAGATCAATCACTGTCTGAAAACTAAACTAAAACTATTTGGAAAGAATTATATTGTTTCCTGCATTGTTGCTAAAGAAATACGAGGCTAGAGGAGAAGGGGTTAAAACTTCCGAAGGGGTTATTTAGATAGGGGTATCAGATTTAAAAGAAGTTTTGTCAGAAATTTTAGAGAATCTGAATATGTCACTTGAATTTTAATTAGGGCTTCTAAAGGCATATGCCGCCTCGGTGACCTAGTTGATAGCGTACTGGGCTTTCACCCCGAGGACCCGGGTTTGTTTCTCGGCTTGGCATTTTTCATACGCATCATACGTAATCATCCCATCATCTGCATTAGCCCAAGTGTACACAATAGTCGGACATTAAACACCAAAAAAAAAAAAAAAAAAAAAAAAAAAAAAAAAAAAAAAAAAAAAAAAATTAAAGGGATATGACCCTTAAATTTTGGAGTTCTTAGTTTAAGTCTAAAAAGGTCACGTGGGGTATAAAATAAATATAAAATAACCCCCTGAATCAAAAAATATGTCACTAAAGTTGTACCTTTTTTACTTTTGGGGCTTCTGAAGGGTTAATTAGTACTTATACAAAGCGTACAGTTTGAAATATAAACACACTTTACAGAGTTTCTCTAGTTTTGAGGCTTAAAATTACTTACACATAAAATATAAACTATTAACAAAAATAGATCAGCTGACTTCATTTCATTAGCCATTTTGAAACAAGTAAACACAACAGATGTAAAACAGAATTAGACCAGGTGTTAATCAGTGCATTGGGGAAAACGCTAGCGCTACTGGTGGACAAACATTCAACTAAACAAGAGCACGCGAGAAAAGTTTTTCTCTGCTTGCTGATTTTTCGTTCCCCGCAGGAGATTGAAGACTAGTTGCACCTATTGAGAGGATTTAGACGTCCCTCGCGGTACCCGAGTCAAACACACACGTATACTTACAACACTACACTTACGACTTTAACACTTTACACTTACACTTACACTTACATTTAGGGAAGCGATAATAGCCATAATGTTCTTTTCGCCTTAAAATATAAAAAAAAATGATTTTTCGTTTTACTTAAATAAGAAATCTGAAAACGGGAGCTTTCGCGAATCAATGCAGGTGAAAATTGGTCACTACCGGTGTAGTATGAGTACAAGAAGTAAATATAAAACCTGAATAAAATCAAAAGTACATGATTTATGTGTCTACATATATTACACACGTTTTAGGGCTTACAAGACGTACGGCAAGGTTAAACTCTACATCTTACATTAATAACATTGCTATTTTGCAAGTATTGTTCCCCTCCAGCATAGCCTGATCGCGACAGAACTACCTCTCATCGACTTCCTTGATTTGTTTTCCTTCTTAACTGTAAACACAGATCCAAAGATGCAGGCACCAGCATAATTTGTGCGCCGTATATACCAATTGACGTAACATTCAACCCATTGACAGTCATCAAGGGTCTGTGTGAATCTCAACCCTTCATTTGGTCTTCCTGTCTTAAACTTCCTTTTAGAAACACTCCATCCTGTTGCTAAATAATTGATACAATCTACAACAAATTTGCAAGTTATAAACGAAATTATTTTAAAGAGGAATCTTTTATTCGCTGTTCAAATTTTTATTGTTCTAATAATTATAAATTAACCATAAAGCCAATGTCCAGGACACGATTTAGCTAATGTAGGAATAAATCGAGGACACCGTTGTTTCCTCGCAAACGCCTGTCATAAAGCACCCTCTAGTGGCCTAAACAGTAAGTTGCAAGTGATAGTCTGTTGTGTTGACAATCTGTTAATTAACTGATATAGTTTTATGTACCCAAACTAAGTAAAAACAATATACGCTGTTACATATACAGCAGCTGAAACATTAATTTTTGCAAAGTATAATGTGTCACGTTTATAGTGACACGCCACTGATTGCAAATGTTCTTCTATCTATTTACCGTGGTCGTGACCGCACAGTGACACCAAGCAATCTGTAAAAAATGTTAGGCTATGTGCAATTTTTATAAATTTTTGTGTTTCATCTTGAGAACCTTTTTGTAATATTACAAAAATGTACGTTTTCAAGCATTTTTGGGATTAAAAATTAAAAATTCATCGATCAGGTTTTATTAAAATCGAATTTAACGATTTTCGTTAAATTATTTTTTAAATGTAGGCTTTATGTGCCAAAAAAGGTATAACCAAAAAAAAAGGTACCTCCCTCTTTTAAAAAAAACCGTTTAAGCTAACGACGAGATAAAAATGGGGTTCATTTTTTTTCAAAATCAATTTATTATAATTTGGTATAATTTTTGTCTCATATAAAGATTCATAACTCATATTAGTGCATTAAAAAAATTAATAAATTTTCGATTGGGGAGTAAAAAGAAAAAACACTCTGTCACTTTTGAGGTTTTTTCGATTTAGGATTTAGGCCGATTTACCCTTAAACCTTTTTTTTTAATTTAAAACTTTGCTTACTGGCTTCAGTTGTGGATCTTCACAGTATAAATCAAAGTTTTTTACTACGAAGTTTTTGTTTGAAATTTTTCTGTGATCAAAATCAAAAGTTTTGTTTAAAATACGTACATTGTAGCAAACAATTTCACTTTACCAGCTGCAAGTAGATTCAAGTGGAGAAAGTATAACGTTTAACATAAACAAATCATGTGGATGAAACCAAAAAGTACAAAAACAACACTTAAACTTAAATTGTTTTTGCATTGTCTGTTTTATGAATAATGAAACGAGGCAGCCAATGGCGCAGATATTTGGAGAGAACATTATGCAAACAGTGACCTCTGGATATATAGGAGACAAGCAAGGCTAGAGTTGTCCTCTACTAACCAAATCCTACTTTCCTACTTTAAAACAGGCAACAATTTCTGCGAAACGTTTATATAATTTAAAAAATTCTTAAATATTTAATTGCCAGAGTTTTTTGATATTAAATATTTCAAACATATTCTTATGTTACAAAATATTAACATAATAATTAACAAAAAATGTGTTTATTTTTTTCAGTAAATTCGTCCGCCTTTCCTATTTTTTTCAATTTATTATTTGTCGATGCGTTTCGGATAATCTTTACTATCGAAACTTATTACTGTACAATATTGAACAATATTACTGCTGTACTTATTGAAGTACAACAATAAGTTTTGATAATGGAGCTCATCCGAAACGCGTTAACAATGAAACATTTACAAAGCTAAGGAAGGTGAATGAATGTAGCCCATTATTCAACAAAATAATCTTGAATATACCTCATTCTAAAGCCCAAGATACTGCTGCAAGACAACATTGTCCGTGTTGTAACATTAATTATTTATTTTTACTTTCTTACTATACGAAGTATAAGAAGAACAAGGTAACCGTAAAAAAACAACTTTGAGATTTTGATTCATCTGTCCATATTCCTCTGGAGTAAAAAAGTCTTTTATACTATGCCTATCTGTCGTCTATGTTACTGTATACATTGCTGAAGACAGGTCATGTAGGTCCAGATTGCCTAAGTCTGAACAATTTTCCAAACGGAAAAAAGTTTCTTTGAAATTCTTTTTTTCGGTGAAGAAATAGTTAAAATTGTATTCCCTCAAAATCGTCTTTCTAACGGTTTTTAACAAAGTTTATTTAAATTAAATCCATAAGTAACCATAAACAAAACGTGCAGAAACTGTCCCCTTCCCATCCCCCCCAAAAAACAAATATTCTCAAATGTAATTGAATTATGAAACACTTAAGCACCCATTTAACATGTGTGTGTTGCTATTACCCACCCCACCAAAAAAGGAACCAGTTCGAAAGCTATTGATAAAAAACAAAACATTGGCCTAATTTCTTAAAGTTTGTCCACTCCATTTTGTTCAAATTTTCGTTCATGAAAGAAAATTGAAATCACTGAAACAATTTTCATATTTAATATTGGTTTTTTTAAATAATAAAGAGTAATAAATAAACTACTTAAAATCGTAACATGAAGGCGATAAATAGTCTTTATATTTTTATTAATAAAATAAAAATTACTTTTATAATTATTGATTGTATTTATAAGCAATAACCTCGGATCTCCCCACAATTACATTGTCCAACTCTAACACCAAAAATATACAAACAAAATATAAAACAGTTGTTATTCAAAATAAGAGCATCGTATAGTCCCTCACATTTTACGTAAAGACCTTTGAAATAAGCTTTAAGTCATCTTTTTACTACTCAAAATATTTATTTCAAATTTGAACTTACCTTTAAGGAAATCCCACGAAATATTTGTTTAATAACTCCTTACTGTTCTTATAAAAATGTTTTTTACAACTTAAATTATCTATAATTTTGTTTTTGTTCAAAGCTGTTAAGAAAATTATACTTTTTTAGCATAAAAACCAATATTAGATCTTAGCAATTAATTAATATTTACAACAAATCACATTTCTATTTATTTTTTATAGCAACTTTTGCCCTTTATAACTCTTTCTTGAATAATTAAAATATAATTATGAAATTCTAGTATTGTATCAATAATCATAAACACGTTTTGATTAAATTATTGTAACAAAAAAATTGTACAAAAATTTCCAGCAACTGTTTACGCAAAGCTACGGAACGCGTTGGTTTTTACGTAATAAGAAAAATAATCATTTTTATAAAAATATTTTACAGAAATTAACTGTGTATTGTGTAATTATTAACAATTATAATTTTGCAACACAATAGTCTATATGATGTTTGTAATATTGCCGTATATTATTTACTAATGCTGTTAATTTACTAATTTATTAGTAAACAAAAAATAATTGGCACAAAGTATTAAGATTAAGATTATTTACTAGAGGAAGGGACAATTCAACCCCAGGCACTGCGATCGATTGACCTATTGTGCAACTTAACCTGTTAAAATACCTAGTTCAGCAGATTGGTGCCCTTAATACGTTCCAGCAACCCACTGACTAGCTCACTCTGCTGAAGATCCCTAGAATCTTCGGAACCAAAAACCCCTAGCCTCCTACTAGCAAGAGCCTCACAATTATAAATTATGTGACCTGCAGTTTCCTCCTCCTTCCTGCACAATCTACACACGGTTTTTCCGTTGTACGTACCTATCCTGTTCATGTGCACCCTCAGACTACAGTGCCCTGTTATGAGCCCAATAATCCTCCTGAGTTGTGCTTTGCCCAGGACATCTGCTGCCGCTGCTGCCCACAAAGTATTACACACAATTATTTCTTGCAACTTATCGTCAATAAAGGGTGAATCGGTCTAAATCATCTAAATCGGTTTTTTCTCAATATTTTATCATATTGAAGATGAACAACAATTTTAAAGCATTTTGTATGCTTATTGTTTACAGTTTTAAAATGGAATGACGATCATATTTCTACTGGAGGAGGGAATAGTTTTGTTTAAATTAAAAAAAATGTAAATAAATAAAAAAGACCGTTAAACACAGCTGGGCCTAAATACAAAAACTAAAACTGTATTGGTGTTGATGAAAGGAACTACCACCAAGACTTGCTGATAACGTTTGACAAGTTACAAAATGGCGGGGCTTTGAGAAAATAATTTGTATTTTCTTTGTAAAAGGAGATTAGTAAGTTCCACGTAACCGGCACCTACCTACATCAGTCCCAACTTAAGGAACCTTGCTGTTCATTCAAAGAACGATATTTTTAGACCGTGAATAATATAAGCCTATCACACTTCTTAAATGAACAAAATATACGGAGTTATGTTACTTTTTCACGTAGACAATTAATTAAAAAATATAAAATATAAATAAACTAGTTTTTAACAAATCTAGGAAAATGTCGAGTAATTTAGTATTTAAAAAACCTTTATAAAATATGAATTTAATCAGGTTAGTTCACATTGTATTATCTATATTTATACTGATATATATATATATATATATATATATATATATATATATATGTGTGTGTGTGTGTGTGTGTGTGTGTGTGTGTCCGAGGTCAAAATAACTATAAGATAATACCAGGATCAAAGAGCCATTCCTCCAAAAACAGGATTCCGAAATAAATCTCCTTCATTTAAATAAAATAAAGTGAATAAATTAATTTATTTGTAAAATGTAAGAAGAGCGACTGGATCGTGAAGAAAGGTTCTTATTCTTGCAAGGACATTTTAAAAGTTATAAAAATGAAAATAAAATTGAAATGAAATAAATTCTTTTGCATCAAGTACGAGTAGTAATCTAAGCATGAAAAGTGGTTGGTGTAGCCTATGTAGTGGCGTTATAATGTATATACACTTACATATACACACGCACACGCGCGTGATTAAAAATGTAAATTATCACTCAAAACATGTCTTAGAGATCACGATCGGATGGCGCTTAGGTAGCTAATTTTTCATTGAAAATTCTTTAATAAGAGTTCATTTAAGAAATATTAACATTTTAGTTATTTTTACACATTTTGTTTTCAACAACAAATTGATTTGTAGCTATTTTGATTAAACAACACACAACAGGACGTACGGCATCTAATAGAGTTGATAATATGTTTCACATATACACATCATTTACACCTAGTTTTGAAATGCAGTAAAATAGTTCATCGGTGCCTGCAGGTCGCCATTTCCTTTATCCTCTACGTTTAGCCGGGTCAAACTTTCTGTAAAAATGTATCAATATTGAATATATGAAAGTGTAATATGTCATGATTTGTATAATGCTATGTATATTGTAAGGAAAACTGGTGTTTCACTGCCTTCTATAACCTACTGATACAAGTCTTATTAGGTGGCACTGGCAGAAGGCAGAAACAGAAAAGAGAAGTACAAATCATACCTTAAAATAATTACGGTATGAAGTTATTCAGGAGAAGCTGTTCTACTGAAGCGATTGAGGTTAATTTTCGAAAAACTTCACAAACGAACTTTTTAATATAAAAATGTTTGTTTATTTTACAAGTAGTTTTTTTCCTATTTGCACTTAGATTAGGTTATATACTAGAGGAAGGGATAATTCAACCCCAGGCACTGCGATCGATTGACCTATTGTGCAACTTAACCTCTTAAAATACCTAGCTCAGCAGATTGGTGCCCTTAATAAGTTCCAACAACCCACTGACTAGCTCATTCTGCTGAAGATTCCTAGGGTCTCGGAAACCAAAAACCCCTAGCCTCCTACTAGCAAGAGCCTCACAATTATAAATTATGCGACCTGCAGTTTCCTCCTCCTTCCTGCACAATCTACACACGGTTTCTCCGTGGTAAGTACCTATCCTGATCATATGCAGTCTCAGATCACAGTGCCCTGTTATGAGCCCCATGATCTTCCTGAGTTGTGCTCTGCCTAGGATATCTGCTGCCCCTTTGATTCCTCCAAAAGGAACTTTGTTTAAGAGATGTTTACTATGGGAACGCCCATGAAGGTTGTCCCATCTTACCTGGTGTTGACATGTAATCCACTCATTAATAGCTGACCTGACCAACGGTAGAGAAATCCCTAAAGCCGGCTCAGGTCCGATAAACTCAGATGCAGATCCAAGTCCAGCCATTCCCTCATTATTTGCACTTACTCAGATAAAACTATGTATAATGCATTAATATAAGTATTTTTAAGTACCGCAAATGGCACATTCAATGCTGAAACTATATCGAACAGCTGTTATGGCCTACATTGTTGGTATTTAAGCTGTAATTGTAAAAATACAACTAAAAAACACACACCATTAAAATTAAATAATAATGTGTTAACTACTTAATTTCAACAATATTATTACTTACAAAACCATTACAAATATAAAAAACAAAACTAACTATGGAAAACTCTATAGGCGCCCATAAAGTAAGCTTACACTTAGTTCAGTATAATAATCTGCCTTCGTCAATTCTTCTTTCGTTGACGCGTTTCGGAGAACCTCCATCTTCAAAAACTATTTCTATACTGGTCACCAATATTATGGCTCGTCCTATTTATAACTTTATAACAAGTAACTACGGTCCAAATTTTTGTCGGCACTGAAAGCAATTTTTTCTATCGACTTTCCATTGGAAATGAGATATACCACCGGCCAATGAAGATACTTTTAAAAGAAATCGTTAAAAAATGTATTATAATGCGTATGTATATATATATATATATATATATATGTGTATATATATATATGTGTGTGTGTGTGTGTGTGTTAGTGTGTTCGCATAAATCAAAATTATGACTGTCTTGCTACAAATTAGACATTGTGCCGAATTCCCGTGTTCAATCAGACGACCATCTGTAAACAAAAAATGACCGATTAGAAGAAGAATAAACACACATCTTTTTCGAATTACTTTGGATTGTTGAATTGTGTTTGTGAGTATTCCCATTAATTTTCCCATTGACAAATTGTAAAACTTTTTCCATCGCTAAACAAATCCTAATATTCACACGTTGTGCACTTGGCGGCAGAAGAGTTGCCTCTTTACACAAGATCAGCTGTTGTATTGCCCATTTCATATTGACCACATACTCAATAAATGATACAACAATAATATTTCTACATTGCTGTCATTTTTATATCCAGCTGTGCCAGGTAGCTTATGTAGCCAAATATCTGGCAGCTGTAAAAGGGCCTAAGGACTGCGTGTACCTTTCAGCGAATCGTTTGTACACACTCTCAGAAAGTGGGCTTCCACATGTCAAAATTAGCATTGCGATACACCTTTCCTGACCTTTCGTCGCCCTCGATTGCGATAGACCTTTCCTGTCCTTTCGTCGCCCTCGATTGCGATAGACCTTTCCTGTCCTTTCGTCGCCCTCGATTGCGATAGACCTTTCCTGTCCTTTCGTCGCCCTCGATTGCGATAGACCTTTCCTGTCCTTTCGTCGCCCACGATATCTGAAAAACGTCGATAAAGCGCTAGTTAATGCCTTTTTTGATTTCCACCAGACTGAACATTTGTTGAGGTTGAGGTGTTCAGGGTCAATTTACAGCTTAATGTGAAGTCATTTTCATCAAGGAAGTACTGTGCTTGACGCTGTCAACCTTTTACATATTTGATGGTTCAGTATAGTACAGTGTGCACTCGGTATCGCCAGTGGCCAAGGAAAGTCGAACCTTGAGACCTCTTCTAAACAAAGATTTTTCTTGGAGCCAAAAATACAGAATTCTTTGATACTTTGTAATGAGTTCAAATGCAAAGATACGTTTCCTCGAATCCAGGTATTTCTGATAACCGCAATCTTTGTACTCACGTAATGTAACGTGTTTCGGTAGACCCGAAAATTGAAAATTCGATTCTACAGTAACAAAATTTGCACACAAATTGATTTTAGTAATAAAGATTTCCCCCCCCCCTGCAGGGATTGGTAATACAGAACTTCTAATAAAATCAAAACATTTTTACAGTACGCGTTTTGGTAAATCTGATATCATTGTCGTATTTACTGCAAAATCTGCTTGTTGATATTTTAAATTTCTTTGATTTTAAAACCATTTTTACTTTTTTTTTACTTTTGAAAAATTACATTGATTTTTTTTTAATTTTAGGGCAAAAAGCACATTGAGGCTAATATCGTTTCCCTAACTGTAAGTGTGAGTGTAAAGTGTTAAAGTCGTAAGTGTAGTGTTGTAAGTGTAAGTGTGTGTTAGACTCGGGTACCGCGAGGGACGTCTAAATCCTCTCAATAGGTGCAGCTAGTCTGCACCCCCCTGCGGGGCAAAAATGATATTGAATCAACTGAAATATGAATATACAATCCTTAATATCGTCTTTTTGAAATTCTGATTTCTCCATCATAGGCAACATTATAAATCTACTTGTAAGTGTTTTAAACTTTCAAATAATCACTGTCATATTATTTTTTTTTAATTTAAACAATTTTTAAGAAATAAAAATGCCAATTTATGCATTATGCCGTTTATTTACGTTGGTTACGATGTTGAAATAAATTTCCAAAATTATTTCTGAAAATATTTTGAATTTTTAAAGATTTTTAAGATGACTAACAAACTTGGTTAAAAATCGATTTTTGTCCGTTTGAATCCAATCGGACTAAAACTGCGAACACTCTCACACGCACGCGCGCGCGTCAGTATTCCGACACAAATTTGGACCTTAGTCACTTGTGTTTAACTAAAGTTTAAATCTTTAAATGTCTACCCAAACAGAAGAGATGATGTAACCGATCTCGAAGACTGTTGTGGTCATGAAATGCAATCAGGACACCACAAGCAACGCGAAGACCACTGCCACGGAAACTGTCCCTGATTCATTAATGCGCCGCTACACTGGAAGCCATTTCACTTGCAAAGTGATTCCTTTCTTAGAAATTTTTTGCCCTTTTATTGTGTCACAGAATAAATTTTAAAGATGGAAAATTTTGAGGTAATTTCAAAAGGCAGGTCTGGGTTGAATAAACTGAACAAAGATTTAATGAGCAACACGATCGGGCGGTAAGTGCAATACACAGTAAAATGTATTTAAATATTTTAGTTTTTCAGAGACAATCAAACAAGAAATATACAAACTATTTGCGATACCGTTTCAAAATGTCTCAGACTGATGGAAATCGTTTTATTAGAGTCAATGTCTGGCGAGATGTTTCAGATTTAAAGTGAAAATTGTTAATAAAGTAAGAAAAAAAAACAATTTAAAAAATACTGAAGGTTTAGAAATTTTCGGTATCAGCTTCTGACATCGAGGCTTTTTAGTGAAATAGCAAAAATACATGCGTATCTTATTTTATAAATAAGATGAGGGTCTTTATTATAAATATATTATAGATATATATATATATATATATATATATATATATATATATATATATATATATATGTATGTATGTATGTATGTATGTATGTATGTGTGTGTGTGTGTGTGTGTGTGTGTGTGTGTGTGTGTGTGTGTGTGTGTGTGTGTGTGTGTGTGTGTGTGTGTGTGTGTGTGTGTGTGTGTGTGTGTGTGTGTGTGTGTGTGTGTGTGTGTGTGTGTGTGTGTGTGTGTGTGTGTGTGTGTGTGTGTGTGTGTGTGTGTGTGTGTGTGTGTGTGTGTGTATATACAAAGCAACATTTAAGTTTCACTAAAATGTTTCAAGAAATATATTTAAGATCATTTGTGGAGTAAAACACTATTTTCACAAAATGTCTCACAACACAAATAAAAATATACGGCATTACAGTCAAACATAATTCTTCAGGATTAGTGCATATGTAGTAGTCTTACTAAACGTTGTCTAATAGGACAAAAAAAAAATTAATTTAACCTTTTTTCGTTTTTATGGTTGCTTCTGTCATTTAAGGTTATTTCCTTTGTTTAAGAGCATTGTTGCTTACAAATTTTAAATGTTTATCAAACAAAAGAATAAACATTAGTAACAGTCAGTGATGACCTTATTGGAGCGGCCATCATACCGATCGAGATACGGTCCTTGAAATGATCTCCGATACTGACCACTAGATAACTTCTTGAGGAGTCGTTAAACTTTGTTTATATTTAACATATAATTTAAATAATTAATTATATATTTAATAATAATTTATTTATAATAATAAAATTTAAAATATATATATATATATATATATATATATATATATATATATGTGTGTGTGTGTGTGTGTGTGTGTGTGTGTGTGTGTGTGTGTGTGTGTGTGTGTGTGTGTATATATAGGCCTATATATATATATATATATATATATATATATATATATATATATTTCATAAGGAG
The DNA here is from genome assembly GCA_022606455.1 of Callitettix versicolor. Taxonomy (NCBI): domain Eukaryota; kingdom Metazoa; phylum Arthropoda; class Insecta; order Hemiptera; family Cercopidae; genus Callitettix; species Callitettix versicolor. The sequence goes on from CM040187.1 coordinate 38,857,088, forward strand.
ATGGACTCTCGCCTCTCCTTTTCAATCTGGTGTTGGACAAAGTTATCAGGGAATGGGAGAAAGAATTAAAAATTGAAGGGCACTGAAAACCAGTTCGACTTGGAAGACCTAAGGACAACACAGAAATCGCGTGCCTAGCTTTTGCAGATGACCTGGCCATACTCACAGATAATGAAACAACAGCGATTAAACAGATAGAAGTCCTAAAGGAATGTGCAGAGAGGGTCGGTCTACAGATCTCGTTTAAAAAAACCGAATTCTTCTGTACAAAATTAAATATTCAAGAACTAAATACAAAATATGGTAAGATAAACAGAGTCAAGCACTTCAAATATCTGGGAGAAATTCTTGAACCCACGGGTGGCGAGAAGGCTGCGCAAAAGGTTCGGCTACTGAGAATGAAGAGGGCTCTTGGTATAACGCGTGATATCTACAATAAGAGATGTATGTCGACGCACACAAAAATCAGACACTACAACACAGTCATAAAACCGGAGGTATTATATGCAAGCGAGACGCTTGTACTCCACACAAAAGCTACCATGGAGGGTATTTTGAAGGATGAAAGCAAAATCTTGAGGAAGATCCTTGGTCCGAAATTAACAGTAGATGGATACAGGTTGCACTCCCGGAAGACCACAGAGAAGATATCGAACCTGGCAGCAGATATCAGAAGAAGGAGGCTTCGGTTCTATGGACACATCAGTAGACTCCCAACAACGAGATTTGCCAACAGAATCCTCAAGTATATACAAGGTGTCAAATCAACAACGTCGTGGATCGCACAAGTCAGAATAGACCTACATGACGCAGGAATAGACTCAACAGATGTTGAAGACAGGCGCGCATACAGGAGAAAGATGCTCGGTTGGAAGATCCCAGAGAATGAAGTCCCAAAGATAGCAGGGGTAAAATGGACGGAGGAGCGGAAGAGGATCCATGGGGACAGGATGAGGGAGGTGTGGAGGATTAGAAGGAACAAGACATGAGTCGGAGTGCTTTGCGTGATCCAACAGGGTCTATGCGCAAATAATAATAATATATATATATATATATATATGTGTGTGTGTGTGTGTGTGTGTGTAAACTTGGAACAAAATTAGATTTTGACAATAGCTTGAACAATTGTTTATTAGCCAGCAAATATCTGTTAACCAGCAACATTCGTTTAATAGTTTCAAAATGGCGACTATTTAAAATCTTTTAAAATGCATAACTTTTTTCCTTAATTTTTTTTAAAATTCGATTTCACCGTCGTAGTGAGCGTTAAAAAAATGAATTAATTAGCATTTTCTATTTTCAACGTCCGTTGAAATTAAGAAATTTAATTTGTCGACTGTCAGCTTCGATTCCGTATTTTAAATATGATTTGAAGGTTTGCAGTTTTGATGGTGAAATGACAGTTTCAGAAAGAAGGTATCATGGGGAACTCGCTTCTATCACGTCAGAGATACAGCTGTATGCCTGGTTATCTGAATTTTGCTAATAAAACTAAAATGTGACATTCCAAATTTTCGAACTGCCTTTCTTAGCGTTTCTTTTCGATTTTAAACGAAACACTTTAGTCGATTATGTTTTCACCTTATAACGTAATAGGTTTCTTTACCGTCAAACAAGTAAATATCAATTTTCAATTGCATTAATTTAATTTGCTTAGAAGTAACTGCCGCGGACTCAAACGCACAGCCGAACTCTATTTGCCGGAACCTTGCAGTGCCCTCCGTCTAAAGGTTAAATAATGTATGTGAAAAACTTTGCATCGAACTTGACTTGTTTATCCAATCTGTAGTGTTTGGCAACCGTAGAATATATTATCGAACAACTGCCGAGTTGTTGATGTGAACTAGAAATTTTTGTAGTAGAGAATCATGATGCAATATCCTAGACCTGTACCGCCTATAGGCTGTGTGCAAAGTTTTGTGTACAATGCTCCTACATAAATATCATGACTAACAAGTACTCTGTGTTTATAGCTATCAACGTACTAAAATGCCTACAAATATACATAATAAGTATTTACGGTATTAATATTTTCTGAATTTCAAATTAACTTTCTAATACAGTAATTCAAATTTAGTTGTTCGGTTTGAACAAGTCAAAGTCCGCAAATTCGAACCTCAGTTTCTGCACTTAAAGAACCTGCGCAAGTTTTAACCTAAATAACGAACATAAATAAAAGTTTGTGAAGTTTTTGTTATTCTTTTTTCTTTGACATTATATGGTTTTTCGATTTCTAATTAAAATATTAACAAAATATGTAAACCTGGCTTTAATATATTCAACTTTCCGCAGTACTTCATTGAATAGGTTTTATTTTTCATGCCGTTGACTTGCATTAAAAATCGTTTGAGCATTTTTATGCACGTTTTTTTACTACTAAATTTGTAATTACATCTTTTTAAACTACAAATGGCTTTAGGACATACAAACGTTCCATTCACGCCATATTTTTTCAAACAAATTAGTTTCATTGTTGTTTTACCGGTGAGCGCACAAGTTAAAGTAGAATTACATATTAATATGCGCAAACAAGTTATCCAGTAATTTTTTATCTGCGAGTAAATTTTTAAAAGACCTAAAATTACGCGAAGCCAATTATATTTTATGATTAAAAGTTGTGTAAAGTTTACTTAATATTTTTCCAAATTATTGTTAAGTAAATGTTTTTGTTGAGCGTAGAGAAAAACAATAAAATTTTGGATTTTTCAAACTTTTACATTTTTTTTGCAATAAATGATACGGGGAAACCTAAGTGAAGTGATGGTCTGAAAACCTTCGTCGTATAGCCTCTTGAGTCAGGTTTAATTTTTGTCTTTGTTAAAATAAGTTAAGTGATTTCTATTCTTACAGGGTTGCCGTAGTTTACGAGTTCATTCATTTTGAAAAATCTCTTCGTGACATGACTCAGCGAGACAGTTGCGTGCTGCAGTTATTGTAACATTGCAGTCTGTATGTTGTGCATTAGTTCGTTCAGTGTTAAATACTCTTAATAAAACTAAGACCGGAGCGGATAAGACTACGTATTCAAAACCTAACCTGTTGTTTCTAATGTAAGTTCGCCCAATGAAAGCGTAACGGACCTGAGCGGAGTCAAGCGGCGTCGCTGGGCTCTGCTCCGCGTAGCTTCGACTCTGTCTAGTCCCGCTTTGAAGCTGACTCCGTTCCCCTCACCACGCTGAATACGTCTCCAAACTAATTATTTATCGTTGCCTAGGTTACGGTATTTAAGCATTGCAGTTTCCTAGAATCCGTTACATTAGGCCTAAATATTTTAATTTAAACGCTTTTTTAAACTCCGCTTCCGGTTGCCGTTCATCTTTGTTCAGCTCCGCTCCACTCGGCTCAGCTCAGCGCAGTTATTGGTCTAAGTGTCATCACTGTCCGTTCATCTTTGTTCAGCTCCGCTCCACTCGGCCCGGCTCAGCGCAGTTATTGGTCTAAGTGTCATCACTGTCCGTTCATCTTTGTTCAGCTCCGCTCCACTCGGCTCGGCTCAGCGCAGTTATTGGTCTAAGTGTCATCACTGTCCGTTCATCTTTGTTCAGCTCCGCTCCACTCGGCTCGGCTCAGCGCAGTTATTGGTCTAAGTGTCATCACTGTCCGTTCATCTTTGTTCAGCTCCGCTCCACTCGGCCCAGCTCAGCGCAGTTATTGGTCTAAGTGTCATCACTGTCCGTTCATCTTTGTTCAGCTCCGCTCCACTCGGCCCAGCTCAGCGCAGTTATTGGTCTAAGTGTCATCACTGTCCGTTCATCTTTGTTCAGCTCCGCTCCACTCGGCTCAGCTCAGCGCAGTTATTGGTCTAAGTGTCATCACTGTCCGTTCATCTTTGTTCAGCTCCGCTCCACTCGGCCCAGCTCAGCGCAGTTATTGGTCTAAGTGTCATCACTGTCCGTTCATCTTTGTTTAGCCCCGCTCCACTCGGCTCGGCTCAGCGCAGTTATTGGTCTAAGTGTCATCACTGTCCGTTCATCTTTGTTCAGCTCCGCTCCACTCGGCCCAGCTCAGCGCAGTTATTGGTCTAAGTGTCATCACTGTCCGTTCATCTTTGTTCAGCTCCGCTCCACTCGGCCCAGCTCAGCGCAGTTATTGGTCTAAGTGTCATCACTGTCCGTTCATCTTTGTTCAGCCCCGCTCCACTCGGCTCGGCTCAGCGCAGTTATTGGTCTAAGTGTCATCACTGTCCGTTCATCTTTGTTCAGCTCCGCTCCACTCGGCCCAGCTCAGCGCAGTTATTGGTCTAAGTGTCATCACTGTCCGTTCATCTTTGTTCAGCTCCGCTCCACTCGGCCCAGCTCAGCGCAGTTATTGGTCTAAGTGTCATCACTGTCCGTTCATCTTTGTTCAGCTCCGCTCCACTCGGCCCAGCTCAGCGCAGTTATTGGTCTAAGTCATCACTGTCCGTTCATCTTTGTTCAGCTCCGCTCCACTCGGCCCAGCTCAGCGCAGTTATTGGTCTAAGTGTCATCACTGTCCGTTCATCTTTGTTTAGCCCCGCTCCACTCGGCTCGGCTCAGCGCAGTTATTGGTCTAAGTGTCATCACTGTCCGTTCATCTTTGTTCAGCTCCGCTCCACTCGGCCCAGCTCAGCGCAGTTATTGGTCTAAGTGTCATCACTGTCCGTTCATCTTTGTTCAGCTCCGCTCCACTCGGCCCAGCTCAGCGCAGTTATTGGTCTAAGTGTCATCACTGTCCGTTCATCTTTGTTCAGCTCCGCTCCACTCGGCCCAGCTCAGCGCAGTTATTGGTCTAAGTGTCATCACTGTCCGTTCATCTTTGTTCAGCTCCGCTCCACTCGGCTCGGCTCAGCGCAGTTATTGGTCATCACTGTTTTTTATGTCTAAAGTTACGATTACTGCTTAAACATAATATTAAGAGATTTTTTTGAAAAAATATAAAATTATGAATAGATACCGGACCAAACAACATATTACCCGAGCTTAAATGGAAAAGGGACTTGATAACCAGAAGAGACCCGATAAACCTTGTTTAATTAACATATTACTTCTGCCAGCAAGAGGGGTTTACGTGCCCATGCAGGGCCGGCCAACGTGACCGACTTGCGCAGTTATCACCCTACGACTATAGGCTATACACGTCACTTATTGCGTCGTTATACACGAATATTTTAATAAATAAAAGCTAATTTAATTATGTAATCTACCTTATATTAATAGACTGTCTTGATTTACCACACAAGTAGAACTTGAAATACAATAAACAATAGAGCAGGTATTATTCAACTCTCTTGTAATGTTCCTTTAGCGTTTAAACGATAATTTAGTAACTTTTTCTAAACTTTGCTATTTTATTCTCACCAATACAAACTTAGGAAAGCAGAATGAGGTTGACGTTTCAATAATCGGAATGCCAAACTCAAAAATGCATAGTTGCGAAAACCAGGCAACTAACAATTACTTAACACTACTGGAAAAAGTCACAAATGTGTTATATTGCGTTCAACAGCACCATTAAAGTCATGTTTTGATACTAATTCACATCGGCGCGTCTGTTTTAAATGTTTTAACGTATTTTAAAAACAAAATGATTTCCCCATCGACGTCTACGTTAAAATTGCGTAAATTAACATTTACATATTTTTAATTTAATAGGATAAATGAATAAAATATTGTTATATGAACGAAATTTCAAATGTTTCTATAGACATATTTTAAAGCTGTTTTTTTACTATAGTAAAAATCAGACTTTCAAAAATGTTATTCCTAATGGATGAATAATGCCATTATTTGGAAAGGGATGAACAAGGAACGTCTCCAAGCTGTTAGCAAAATTAATTTATGTACCAAATTTGCATGTAGGCATTTTGTCGTAACAAAATGTTAGTGTACTTTTCATTACATAAACGAATATTTAGGTTGGCGAAAATTCGCAATGCTGTTAGTAATTGTAAATTCGCTTCCATCACGTCAAGGTGACAGCTCAGTGCTGCAATTGATTCTAAAATAAAGGTTGAAAAACAAATTCAGTAATGTGTTCGTTGTCAAAAAACGTTTTTAGGAAATTAAAAGAATCTATTTTAATGACAATAATAAAAAATTATTATTCATATTGTTTTATTTTTTTTATCACTGTAAATTTTCATGTGATTTTGTTTCAATATTCACTGAAAAGTTTATTTGCTTAATTTCACTTAAGCAGGCATCTGCCACACTTTATTTTTATTTTATTTTATTTATTTATTTATTTTTGTTGTTGTTATTTTAAGGCGAAAAGCACATTGAAGCTATTATCGCCTCCCTAAATGTAAGTGTGAGTGTAAAGTGTTAAAGTCGTAAATGTAAGTGTAAGTGTCTGTTAGACTCGGGCACCACGAGGGACGTCTAAATCCTCTCAATAGGGGCAGCTAGTCTGCACCCCCCTGCACACTTTATTTCTAGTTGGAAGTTCAACGTTCTATTTATTTATATTAGAAAATATAAATTAAGAAATACTTAAACTACCCCTCAGAAAACAATTAAAATGATTAGCAAATTAACTTAATGATGGGACTCAATTTATCGATGCAAATGTTGATTGAAAGAAATTTATTTTAATTATTCAGAAGAATTAACTTTATGGTAACGGGTTCCAAAATATTGTTCAGCCAAGAATGTTCTTCTTTTAAACTTAATTCACTATTGTTTTTTCTAGTTACATACGGACCCAAAATGCATTTATTTTTCAAATTTTAAATCATATAATTTTTTTTCTGATTTAAGTAATATTTTAATTACTTTTGTAGTTTCATGTAATTTTTTAAAAGTCTGAGCGTTTCTCGCTGTTTTACAAATTGGGATAGTGAAATAACAGTAATTAATAAAATTTGACATTACAAAAAATCAAACATTAACAATAATAATAACATCAAACATGTGATCAATTAAAAAAAAACGGATGTCACGAATTCTATTATATATCTCAATGTCTTTGAAACAAATAAAAATTATTTACCGGTACTGTAAAAACTTTATAGGCGAAAATTTGAAATATGTCAATTAGGTTGGTGTGCATAATGTTATTAAATGTTCTGTAACCGCTAGCCATAGCGGCCTGTTTCCCATAGCGGCCTGTTTCCCATAGCGTCTAAACCTTAAACAACTATCCGAACTGGTATGTAAATTTTGTTCAATGTAGGCCTACTAAAAAATACAAGAATTGCAACTGCAATGATTGGATTAGAACCTACGCACTGGTCAGAATTGTGACGAATTACCGCCATCCGAACACTAAACCGACTAAATAATTACACTCTCCTGAGGTACACACAATAAAATTACGTTTACCGGTTAAATTGGCGGAAAGTTACGGTCGCTGTCTATTAATTACTGCGAAGTGACCGTTCTTTGAGCTGTTCTTTAAGTGGTAATGGTGACACGTAACATTGTTAAACCTTGGTAGGATTAAAATACGTATCTCTGGATGACCAGAAAGTCAATATAAATGTTGATATAAAATTCGATTTTCATAAGATCAGTATAAGCACACTGATTTAAATAAATTCATTTTACTATGTAGGCTATTTGATGTAGGTATTGAGTTATACAATTATATAATTAAAAGTAGAACAACGGTAAACAAGAATTTGGTAACTTTCAATGGTACTATGAATATGCTGATACGCTTCGACGTGAACACGTGAGGTAGCGAGTCACCTGTTCTACTCCCGCGTTCAAGTCTCCCGGTTATATTCATTCACATGGAAGTGGTTGGCGGCTATTTATTTTAATTTATGTTTATTGGTTTTGAAATACGTTTAACGGAAATGTTCACTGTCTCTGATTTTGCAGGTAAAATTGGATATATCCATATTTTTAATTTTTGTTAGGCCCATTTGAATAGATTTAATAGATATTTGCTTTTAGTGGATGACAAACTTAAAAGATAAAATTTAAATTAGTTTTCTCAAGTTTTTGTGAAAATAAACAGCAATGCATTTATTTGTTTAAAACTTAGGCCTACATGCCAAATTTATTCTAAATTGGAAAATTTTGGTTAAATCAGGTAAATCGGTTAGGTTAGATTATGGGTTAGGTTAGGCTAAAAATCCTTTCAGTGAACACTGTAATAAACATCAAAGGGACAAACATTTTTTTATTTTCATGAGCCTTGGGAATGGATATCTCTCAGAATCGATATGTTGAACGATTATCGAATACCTTACAGCATGCTTTACGTAACACAAAAGTAAAAGCATAAAAACATCTGAATTTTCAAAGCTTTTTTATCGGCTTCATTTAAATTTTAGTGTCTAAAAGTAAAAAGAAATGTATTGTCGTTTTTAATGGCATTAACAGGTTAAAGTAATTATTACAATATTGTTACGGATATGCAGATGGAATTATGGTATCTCATGGTATTATGGTAGAGTTATGGTATTTCATGCGGTACCAATGAAAGATAATCTGTTTACCTATATTACCACAATGAAATAACCTTATATATTTGGCAGTGGTTTTTGTCTCCCGTTTGTCGCTCTGCAGATTTTTTTAAGCCCTGAAACACTAAATAACACGGGTTATTTTACTTAAAATATCAATGGTTCCGTCTAGACTGAGGAATGATTAAAATATGACTTTATAAAGCGATTCTCTATTCACAAGGTCATCGAACGATACATTTTGGAGAGTCGAGACTCATTTGAATTTTGATTCGTACATTGGATTTGCCAGTATTGTCAGCGCATATGTTATTCAGGCGTTGAAGTCGATTTGTTATTCACTATTTAAATTAATAAAAAGAAGCCAATGATTTAGTAAAGAATAAAAAAAACTAAAGTGGCAATATTTAGGCATAAATGTTTCGTAACCAACCCTAGCTCTGGGGTCAGTCTGTTCGTTACGCTCTCGGCTACAAATTAACACCCTTTTGTGACGTTAAAACAATGGAAACAAACGTAACCACAGAGTTGCGTAACAGAGAAACAAGTCTTTGTATTCCGTCAACAATTTATTGAATTTTATTCGTAAACTACGTTTTTTTAGAATTTGTTCTATTTATTCCTGTTGTGGCAACGTAACACTAGTAGCCTTGTATGAAATGTATATGACCAAAACTTGTGTAAAAACTCGTGAAATTGTTAAGATAATTAAGCTCACTTTTGAGTTTTTATTTATTTGTTCCAGTAACTACGAAGCAAACGTAAGAAAGTTGTGTATTGTTGTTACAGAATTTATATTTATTGTTTAGTGAAAACAATGAAAACACGAAATTTATATTTTACTTTGATTTCGAGTTTTTGAAAAATAAGATGTAGCTTTATGTTACTCAAGAGTTAATTATAAATTAATTACTGTATACATTTTTTGAGTTATGAATTCATATTCCAACACGCGTCTACATAAGAAACGTAACGAAAATATTCTGTTTCTTAACAAAACATTGAAGATTTGCTTTGCAAGCCTGCTTGAATGTCTTGAAAATGCAGATTATACTGTATGGAGTTGACGAGATCGGAAGATCAAAGAATTTGTTTCCTGTTGGATACTCACACTGCTTGACTATAGACAACAGTCTAAAACACTGCAGACCTTTAAATATAGTTTTCCCTTCAATACGTTTTTGCTTGACAGGATAATACAGTCAGTGGTTAATGCCTAATGCAGTTCATTTCTGTGTTAGGCTCTGTTCAACTCCGACCACTTATACGTTTCTGTAGCAGATTCCCAAACACCTTCTTCCAAAGTCCATTGTCGTATTTTCCATTTGCCACTTCGACCGTTTCATCTAAAAATAACTTCTTTTTTCTTTTTGGTTTCCGGGTTTTTGTGACACCAAACTAAACATGTTTGAAAAGGTTTATTTTTTGAACCACTTTTTTGTCCTGTCTTGCCTGATAAGCTTAATTCCGGAAAAGCCGAAATATATTTTCTGCTTTTATTTTCAATATAAACATGTGAGGCCAACGTTTTTCTTTTTGTGTTTTGGGTTGATAAATTTGTTTCAGGATATTCCTGGACATTTTAACGAACGGCTAGGATGGGATATAAATAGGGTCAAAATGCAACGAACATTACATCAGCTAAAACAATTAAGTTTTATTTTAGGCAAAAGGGTCGCAGTAGATCCAGGTATTTATTATTTCTACCCTTTTTAGCTTTTCTTGTAATAACTGCTAACCATTCACCATTCACCCTCTACCCTTATGTCAGGATGCCCCGGCCTAGCAGGTAAAAGTACCTACTCAGTACTCTTATAAAAGTTGTATTTATACTTGGCACCCAATAATTGTTTCCTCAAGTTTAACTTATTATTGCATTAAACTATTTAAACAATCCTCTTACTAAGAACACTGCCTGTTTCAAAAACTGGTTGTTTTATTTGTTGGTCATGTCAGAACCTTTTCTATAAGTCCTGCTTACTTCAGACTATTGAAGTAATTTATTTACTTAAAAATACAAAACTTTTACCATCATCAACAGGTTACACGATTTTCTCGCATCGTACTCTGTTGTTGTTAAAAAATTGATCACCATGGTAACGGCATGGTTTGAACTTCTCTCACTCCTTGCTACTGTAGTCCTGTCCTCTAATCAGTAAGTAAACAGCTGACTATACGTTTGTTAAGCTTAAAAAAAGTATTCTTATCAATTTCTTTCTTACTGAAATTGATAATCTTAACAATCAAATCATCCTGTCTATAAGGGCAATGTATAAAATTGATTTTCATAAATTGTCAGTTTTCCTTCCGTTTAATTGAGTTGAGAAATGATTGTTGATGATAAAATTGTAAAGTTGTACTTAGATAAATAATTTTGAAATAAAAAATAAAAAATTAACGAATTTTAACTGTTTTTTAGTAATGTCTAAAATTAAATTAAGCCGAAAGAACTTTATTAACTACGCTCATGTTAAACACCCAGTTCAGGTGGTTCTTCAGTATAACTCTCAGCTTAACTCGCAGCATAACTCTCAGCATAACTCTCTGTATAACTCTCAGTATAACTCTCAACATAACTCTCAGCATAACTCTCAGCTTAACTCGCAGCATAACTCTCAGCATAACTCTCCGTATAACTCTCAGTATAACTCTCAACATAACTCTCAGCATAACTCTCAGCAAAACTCTCAGTATAACTCTCAGTATAACTCTCAGTATAACTCTCAGCATAACTCTCAGCAAAACTCTCAGTATAACTCTCAGTATAACTCTCAACATAACTCTCAGCATAACTCTCAGCAAAACTCTCAGTATAACTCTCAGCATAACTCTCAGTATAACTCTCAGCAAAACTCTCAGTATAACTCTCAGCAAAACTCTCAGCAAAACACTCAGTAACTCTCAGCATAATCCTCAGCATAACTCTCCGTATAACTCTCAGTATAACTATCAACATAACTCTCAGCAAAACTCTAGCATAACTCTCAGCAAAACACTAAGCATAACTCTCAGTAAAACTCTCAGTATAACTCTCAGAAAACACTCTTTTCACGTTTTAATTATTAAGCAGTTTTCAAATTTCTAAGATGTACAAAATAAACGACTAATTAAAACGAGGTGCGCCAGCTAATCACGGAGCACATTTCATGAAACCGGGTCTGGATTTTATCGTGACGGATGCTCCAATAACTTATTTTGAAATTCGTTATCAAACATGATCAGGCTAATATACTTTCCCTATAAACGCCAGAAGACAAGTAGCACTCAAATTCTAGAATAATTGTCCGACTTAGTGCATTACCGCGGCAAAGTTTTGAAACCATAACTCTTTGGATTGTTTCTTGCTGCAATTAACTTGCAAACTCCAATAAACACCTTTTTCTTACTTTCTCAGTTTCGTAGACCTACGTTAAGCGAAGTGGGAGGATTATAATGAACCACAATGGTAGAATGATGTCCCTAGTTGTTTTATTCAAAAGCAAAGCCACCGCTGTTTAGAATTGGTAAGGCCTGAATGCTATTAGACACAGACACCGGCCTGCCGTGCTGCCATGCTGCATGCTGCCTATATATCCCTCTACACGTACCTGCCGGCCTCAGTTTAGTTTCAAGAACGGGGCAAATTTGTGTGCAACTCGTAGGTCTATCCAGTTACTTATGGCAGTTACATATTCTTAATATAAAGTATTACGATGGGGATCAAATATTTAACCTATTCACCTGTAACGAGATTTGAAGATTTTGGATGTTTAGGTACATTTTATTGTAATAAATATTTTAAATATATTTAAGCAGGTATTTTTCCACAACCAGTTTAATTTTACAGTACGTGCATTTTACAGTATTTAAGTGTATGTAATTCAATTCTGCTTAAAAGTTATTATAAAATAATTGTATTGCAACGCAATTTATTTTATTACTTTTTTACCAGCTAGGTACAACCGTAGTCTGTTTCACGCTAAATCTACTCTAAAAGCCATCAATTCTAAGCAATATTTTTATCTATTGTTTTTCATGAAACTTATTTGGTTGTTTTTTTAAATCTTAACTATAAGTACTCACCATATAAAGTGTTTACAGCATAATTCTCAAATAGTGTAAGACAGTAAAAAATCAGTCTTGGGGGTTTTTTAACGATCTATTCGTTTTGAGGCCTTTTTAGTAAAAGTGTTTTTTCTTGGCTGCCTATGCAGTTTGTAGGAACTTTATTAAGTTCTATATCTAATGGTCAGATTATCAGGATGTTTTGTATGTAGCTCACATCTCAGTCATTTTGTTTTTTGTCAAAAAAAACTTTTCGTCATATTTTTATTAAAAAAGACTATTGAAAATCGTATTTTCCTGAAGTGACACTAACAAACTGATAATCAAGTCCTGTAATTAAGTGTCTAAACAAAAGTATTTGTAGTTCGGGAGTGAATTGATAAAATAATATCCTCAACAAGCTCTGGCCGCCATCAGGTCTGTTTTCTTTTTAAAAAATTTCCATTGGAAAATGAGCTATTAAAACGAATAGCTCCCGGTTACCTTTGAATGAGCTCTAATCCTAACTTTAGATAACTTTTTCATGGGTCGTTAAAAGTTGTGCATTTTTCGACACTCCCTTACATTCGCAATTTTGATTCACGCTTGGCACAAAAATCTATTTTGCTAAAAGTTTGGGCAAGTTTGTTACCAAGTAAAATCCATTCAACAATTTCAAAATGGCGACCATTCCAAATCTTTAAAAAATCGTAGCTTTTTGTCTTACATTTTTTGAATGTCTGTTTTCATCGACTAATCACCGTCAAAACCTGAACAGCCTATGCATGTATTAACATTTCCAGGTTCCATTGAAAATTCGTAAATGAATCTAACGGCGGTCAGGGTTTGCTTTCGTGTTTTCATTGTGATTTAAATTTAAAATGATAATTTATGCACATTTTAATACCGTTTCTATGGTAGAACACATTGTTTTTAAATAGTGTAAGATAAAGAAAAATACGGTTGTCAATTCGCTTCCATCACGTCAGCTTGACAACTGGGTGCCGCGAGTTACTCTCGAAGTGTAAATATTTTAAGCAAAATCTGATGAACCGATTTCGAAGGAATCAGTCCGATACTCTGAGGGGGTTTCGAACGGACATTTTGAGAAAACAATTGAATGTGCGCAAAACGTTTGTGCTTCATGTTTTTGCACGATTTGTGATGTAAAGTACACACACACGCGCGCGCGCGCGCACACACACACACACAGACATATATATATATATATATATATATATATATGTTGATAGGTTATATATAGATGCAATGTGTGTGTGTGTGTGTGTCAGTAATTATGTTATATTTAGAATATTAATTATTATTCTAATAATTAAAATTCGAATAATTATACTTGGAATAATTTATTCTTTATTCCACAATCAAAGCAAGTAGACCATAAACATAAACATTTGCTTATAGATTTATCTTAGGTTTTTTTAGGATAATAATTTAATACTATAAGTGCTATTCCTTTTTTCGACGAAAATAAATTCAGTTAATTAAATAAACAAAAATAACGATTGTATGTAGAAAGTTTATGATTGTAGGCCTAGTCTACGTGTTATCTCTTCTTTTTCATTAAATACAAGGTTACTATACTTCTAGGCCAATCGCAATAATTAATAAATAATGACATTAGACCTTACGTAAAATAATTAATCGTATTTATTCAACAAAACTTAATTAAATATTTCATTAAGTGTATGTAGGCCACTGCTGTAAATATTAGATTTTCAATAAACAATAATTTTGCTCTTGAGTGTAATTTTAATTTGTGCCTTAATATTATTTCTTAATTCTAAAAGAGTAAATCGTGTTCAGCAATTTTTATGAATTTAATCAGATTTTTGTGTGAGAGGTCGGAATAGCTGAGCCTATTTTCTATTTGTTATATTATTTGCACCCAATATCCGAAGCATGAAGAATGATTGTCCTGAAAAATCGGTTTTAGTTTTTCATGGATATTCGTTTTCAGGTGACCGGTGGACAGCATTTTAGAAATTTTCCGATTTGTCTGTTCATAGCTTTTTGGGTAAATAGGATGTGAGAAAGTTTGTGTACCGAATATTTATTGTATTATCTACGTGTTGTTTCTGCTTCAGTTTGTAACGCACGCCTTATGACAATGCGCAACTCCACGCATCTGACTGACGCCATCAGCTGGGGCAGCCCTCTGCTGTGGAACATTATCAGCTGGCGAGCGCCGGCTTTGTGGGTTTCACAGATATACGAACTTATGGTTCGCACTGAAATATCAGTTTTGCAAATAGTTATTGCGCTCTCTATATTTTGGGTTTTATACTACTACGTGTATTTACCAGCGGATTGGACTAAGGTAAGCCCTTCTTTGTGGTTTGCTGTGCAATTTATATTCTTCGTTTTAACATGTATAATGTTTTAGAACTGGTTGTGATGTTGGATTTTGTGTGATTCGAGTGCACAAATTTATACTGATATATATATATATATATATATATATATATATATATATATATATATATATGAGTATATTTTACGCGTCGCAAGTTTCAAACTAATTATAATTAATTAAATTTTTTGTGGTTTCACCCGGAATCAAACTGAAAAAATTTGCGCGTGTGAGGCGCAGGTGATAACCACTGCACCAGGGAAACTACGAAGAAGTTTGACCGATGTAAATATATGAAATGAATCGTTCGGTTAACTTTGATAAATATGTAATAGTAAAAGATCAGTTGTTTTGTATAATTCGTAACGATCAGCTGATTTCACTGAACAGCTGATAGGCTACAAGTTTAAGGTTATGTTGTTAAAAACTAGCTATGTTAATTTGTTTTGTTTTCGAAAAAAAATTCGTAATTAAAATAAAAAGGAAGAGCAAACATGGTACGTGATTTTTATTTTTGGTTCGTGTGACAGAAGTTGGTTTTGCTTTAGGCCTATTATAATTTTGTCATCCAGAAAAAAAATTACTCTGAAAATTAGCCATACGTTTATCATTAAAAATACATCCAATGAAAGGAAGAAATCACATAAAGAAAATATTAATTTTAAATGAAATAATGTCATTGTAATTTTGACAAAACTGAATTATCTATGAAATTATATTATGAATATGTAAACGCCAATGTTAAAACGTAAATATTAAATGCTAAAGAGAGAATAACTTACATATTACTTAATCGTAAGAATTTTATATACTCAAAAAAAAAACAAATAAATAAGCCTAAAACGATAAAAACACAAAAGATAGTGTATGAATATTTATGTTAGGTATTTCTAATAAGAGTAATATGGTTTAAAGTATTTTCGACAAACAAGTTTCTTGCAAGAGCAGTTATTTTCCAGAGGTCTCTTCACAGCAACCATTGTCGAAAAACATTTTTTACAGTATATTCATTTAAAATTTTTTTTTAGTATTTCTTTTATTTATTTATTATGTTTTATATATATATAATGTAACTTTTCATTTTTTTATAATATTTGTACAACATAATATATTAATATAATTTATAGACCACTTTATTCTATGTGGCCTATAAACTTTATATTTATTCAACTTTATTCTATGTGTTTTTTTCAGGACCTCAGTGATGTAGGCTATGATTACCTTACAGAAGAAAGGCAATACAAAGCTTTTAAGAAATCAAAAAAAGATTTAGTAAAAGAAGTAAGAAAAAGAAGGAAAATTGGGGACTTACCTCCAGTTTTCCCGAATGGATGGTTTGCTCTGGCCGAATCAAGTGACATTGGACCAGAGCAAGTCAAACACATATCAGCACTAGGTAATTATCACAAAGAAATAATACCTTCTAAAACATTTCATATTGAGGTTATTTAATGTTAAAATTGTAGAATATTGTGAGTCTGACTCACACTCCAGATCACAATATGCATTTGCTAAGGATGTGAAGAATAATATAAAGTGGTTTATGGTCAGATAAATTATGTTTCCAGAAAGTTTCTGCATTTAAACACCTCTAGTACCTAAACTAGGTGACAGTGTTGCCAAGATAAAATAAAGTAAAATTACAGTGCCTAGAAAACAAATTATGAGGGGATAAAAAGTGTTTGTGGTTTTAATATGCCATGTTTGGTGTAATATATATACATTCTTTTCTTAGAACATATATATATATATATATATATATATATATATATATATATATATTCTTGGTGTAGCTTATGAATAATAATTTTCAGAAAAATTTTAAATTATTGTGTATTTAAAATGTACCAAAGGTACATAAATAACTTCAGTAATAAAGTATACAAAATTGAAGCAGTAACAATGATTCTTAAATATTTTTACTATACAAAAAGTGTATTATGATGTTCCAAAAAATTGATTTTTTTACCGTTATATTAGTTGTTTTTAGATCCTAAGTCCAAAAAGTTACATTTTTTAAGTAAGTTTCGGTATAAGTTTGAGAACAAAGTTGGAACTATAATAATAAATTACCAACTTCAGTGGAATTAGAAATTTGAACATAATTTGCCCGAATTTTTAAGAACATTTAAATCTTTTATTGCCTAAATAAAATAATCACGATACGTACTTAGGACTTAAAATGTCACAAGATGGTACATTAGATGAAGGAATTAAAGAACAAATAGTATTTGGAAGGAGAGCTGTATCTATGCTGAACGGGGTGTTGTGGGATCAAAACATTTCAAAAGAGAATAAAAAAAGAATTTATGACACAATTGTAAAAAGCATTATAACATATGGTAGTGAGGTATGGACAATTAAGAGCAGAACAGAAAGAATGCTGTTGGCTACTGAGATGGACTTTTGGAGAAGAGCGGCAGGAAGATCAAGAAAAGAGAGAGTGAGAAATGAAAGTATACGGAAGATAATGGATGTAAAGCATACAATTGTAGAAGATATAAGAACAAAACAACTGGTTTGGTACGGGCATGTACAAAGAATGCCAGAGAGCGAATTCCTAAAAAAATCATGCAATGGTGAACACCTGGAAGAAGAAAACGAGGAAGGCCGAGACTGAGCCGGAGAGAGGGAGTCGAAAAGGAAATAAAAAAAAGGGATCTACCAGAAGACCTGTGGTGGGACCGCGATCGGTGGAGGTTGGAGATCGGAAGACGGCGTAGAACGTTGTAGACCGAATTATAGACAGAGATAAAATAATCACAACATGCTGACATAACAGAAACAAATTTCCAAAAGTATTTTCCTTATGTTACCCCACAGTCATGATCAGCATTATAAATGTAACATTTAACACTATTTTCAGGGGAAAATTTTGCAGTTTTCCGAACAAAAAAAGGTGAAGTTCAAGTTTTGGATGCTTACTGCCCCCACTTGGGAGCCAATATGGGCATCGGAGGTATTGTTAAAGGAGATTGTTTAGAGTGTCCTTTCCATGGCTGGCAGTTTGAATCCCATACTGGCAAATGTGTTCACATTCCTTACAGTGCTAAAGGTATGTCATTATCTTAAAATGTTTTTTAATATTGTTCTTTCTAAAAATATCGAAGCAATGACAAAAAGTGCTGTATTTCACCGCATACATTTATGACATTTCAATAATTATTTCTAATTTTAAATTATTTAGATAATATCAGAAACATATTTATAATACAGCCCATAAGCATGACCACCAATAAAACTTTAAGCTAAAGTTACTCTTAATATATGGAGATAATATCTGCTTACCTGCAATTAAAGTAAACAACTGTAAAAGTACAATATTATTATAAAGAACCTAATTATTAAAGGATTTTTTTAATAAAAGAAAAGCATTAGTGCATATTTTGTAAATATATTTCTTTCTCCTATTCAAAATTGTCTAAAATACATCAGTTTTCAAATATAATATATTATAAAACAATTGTTTAGTCGTTTTTTTAGAGAATGTGTGCTTAATACATAACTGAAGTAACTCAGTTCTATGGGTAAAAGTGGAAAACAAGGTGCAATTTCATAGTTTTAATCTTCTTCACAACTTATTACACAAGTAAAAAGAAATTCTTCACTTCTAAAAAAAACTTGATAAAAGTTTTAAGAAGCATTAATGTTGACCAAAAAAATTTTCAAAGGAAGTAATTCAGGAATTATTTAAGCAAACCTCAAGGGTTTTGATTGTTTTAAACCCTCAAACAAAACCAAACCCTCTTGTAACCATATTTAATGAAAAACAAATCAGTTTTACTTTGAAAGAGTTTCAAGCAAGGCAATCCACTCCTGATAATAACTAACTACTTTCGATCAACCGCTATTTTGTGATTTTTCAATTTTATTGAATAAAGTTTTTTTCAAAATTAAAAAACATACTTGCATGGTGGTAAAGAAGAGAAAACTAATTTTTTTAACCTATATTTTAACTGCAATAATTTTTTAACTCCTTACTCATTGTTACCGTAATGATTCCAGTGCCGTCATTCGCTAAAGTAAAAAAATGGGCTTCATGTGAAGTCAACCAGTTCATTTTTATTTGGTACCATGCTGAAGGCATTGAACCTACGTGGTACCTGGAACCTATTCCAGAAATTAAAAGTGGGAAGTGGTGGTATCGAGGAAGGTCGGAGTTCATCATAAATTCTCATATTCAGGTAAAGATTTTAAAAAAATACATTTTTTATTACTATGTATCAATAGTAAGAAGAATCGATTTTACAATATCAAAGATAATAATGTCAGGTACGATAAGTTTAACTATGTTCTAACTTTGTTAAAATTAGTTAATATTGTAACTGCAAATATTAAGGGTCCATATTTTATTAATTTGAGAATCAAAAACTGTAGCACTTAGGGGACCCTAATAATAAATTTGTTTCTATGAAAACATATACTGAGCAGTGATTATAATCTAAAATCTGTCAAGCCTATTTTGAGAAATATGGTTTCTAATATTGTATCTATTGTCATTTTCTAATTAATATTGATTCAGTTTTTTTTTTTTTTTTTGAGTTTCTCTGGTTTCACATAGTGTTTATTCATATACTGTGTTAACAATTCGCGAATTTAAAACAAAACATGTATTATTAATTTTCAAATTATTAAATTATTATTCAATTATTAAATTTCAAATTATTATAATTTAAAAAATGTAATTAAACTTTAAAGTGCAGTAACCTATAATATTGTACAGGAAATACCTGAGAATGGTGCAGATGTTGCTCATTTAAATGCAATCCATGCTCCATCTTTACTCGGTGGAAGTGACTTGAGGTATTACGAGAAAGCATGGTTAAGCTTTGCTCGGCACTCATGGTCTGCATCATGGCAACAACACACAGCAGCAGGGGAAGAACACATTGGTACAATGCATTTACAGCACGATGTTAAACTGTTTGGCAGGTTTAACTTTATCAGTATGAATGTGAAAGCGAAGCAGGTAATTTTGTGTTTTGTGTTTTGCATTATCTAATTTTCGATATACAGAAATTTTAAGGATTCCACAAATAAGGTGTATGAATATTTGTAACTTAAAAAAATTAAGTCTTGAAAACAAGAACTTAGAAACTTAACATAAAAGCTTATTTCAAACTCTTTTCCAGTTTACAATATAATGAAAATTATATTCTTACATATTGAAAGCACAAGATTTTTTTTTAGGCAAAAAGCACATTGAGGCTATTATTGCCTCCATAAATGTAAGTGTGTGAGAGTAAAGTGTTAAAGTCGTAAGTGTAGTGTTGCAAATGTAAGTGTGTGTTAGACTCAGGTACCGCAAGGGACGTCTAAATCCTCTCAATAGGTGCAGCTAGTCTGCACCCCCCCATGCAGGGAGAAAGCACAAGAAAAGAACAGTATCATTATTTATTTAATGCTAATACTGCTTTTTACATTCCCAGTTGTGACAATAATCTTAATATTATAAACTTACAAAAACATCATTATATTGAAAAAAATATCAGCTGCTGTCTATTTTCAACATAAATTTGGTTTCCACAAAATAATCACTACTACATATAAGTACTTTGCATTATCAGTTTAAAGAAATGAAAATGTTTTATTTGCTTTTTAAAGATTGGGCCTGGATATGTGAATATGATGTTGGATACAACAATTGGACCTCTAGCAATTGTACAAGTAGTAACTCCCATAGAGCCCTTGCTGCAGAGGGTGGTTCACAGGATATACTGCCCTCCTCTACTCATGTTATATGCTCACATTACTCTCATCGGAGAAGCTATAATGGTGTGTACAGTGTCATACACATTAGCTTATATACATTTTATTAGTAATTAAAACTTTCAATTAATAAGTTCATAGTCTATGAAACACCACAGCATAAGTAACAAAGGTTTGGATTATTTCAAGTAAGAATCTAAACTTAAAAAATGCACTTATTAACTGTAAGATTTTTCTTGCTTTTTGCAAAACCACTTATGAATTTTACAATTTAAAATTATAAATTGACTGTGTTCCTTAGTGTTTTAGTGTCAACAAAAACATAATAACAATGCTTATTTGAGTAAGAAATCTTTAAAGCATTTTTAAAAAACCAAAACCTTCATTTCATACAAAAATATTGAATTGTTTAGTTAAACTTATCAACTGAACAAGATTTGTACTGTAAATTTATTTACAAAGGAAAATAAATTTGATCTTAGGAGCCAGGAGAGGTAGTATCACCTTATTCTCTGTACTTTGTAAAGGATAAACCATGTTGAGAAAAATAATATTGAAAAATCTACTGGAAAAGGTGTTGTTCTCACAGTCAGTAGCCAAAATTCATAACTTTAATCAACATTGCATTCCTGATTATTTACAAATAGGTTAACCACAAAGGTAAACAAAAATTAGTCTAATGTTAAGATGAAGATACAGAAGGGAGTAAAGTAAGAATTGCACAACACAGTTGCAGACCAGGATCATGCGTGTCCTGTGTTTAAACATTGCATTCCTGATTATTTACAAATAGGTTAACCACAAAGGTAAAAAAAAAAAATAATCTAATGTTAAGATGAAGATACAGAAGGGAGTAAAGTAAGAATTGCACAACACAGTTGCAGACCAGGATCATGCGTGTCCTGTGTTTAAACATTGCATTCCTGATTATTTACAAATAGGTTAACCACAAAGGTAAACAAAAATTAGTCTAATGTTAAGATGAAGATACAGAAGGGAGTAAAGTAAGAATTGCACAACACAGTTGCAGACCAGGATCATGCGTGTCCTGTGTTTAAACATTGCATTCCTGATTATTTACAAATAGGTTAACCACAAAGGTAAAAAAAAAAATAATCTAATGTTAAGATGAAGATACAGAAGGGAGTAAAGTAAGAATTGCACAACACAGTTGCAGCCCAGGATCCATAGAACACAAACATTACATTTTAGAAAGTCAGGCAGAATGCACACTTTGAATAGCAAATGAATCATACTTCTGTAAACATCTGACTTGTCACTTTGTGCATTATCAAACTTTTTATTAAAAAATTTATGTTGAAGTCCAGATATGTACGTTTGTTTACTTCTAGCCCAGACTAAGCTAAAGAGACTTTCGTGATTTAGTTACAGTACCGATGCAGATATTACTTTGTGCTTAGTACTTATACTGTGTGTTCTAAAGTGTTAAAAAATTATGTACAAGTAGCATATTTGGAGCTACTATATAAGTAATTATCTTATTAGATAGTGACGTTTTTATTTAATAACTACAAGTTATATTATAGTTTAAATAAGCAAATGAGAAATTAAGCTATATCTATTGACTTTTTGTTAAACGATTATCAAGTTTACATGGATGCAAATTGTTAAACACAAATTATTGATTATTTACATTAAAAAAATAGAAATAATCATTGTGTAGCTTCTAAGTCACAAAAACAATGTCAACAAGAAAATGACTATTGATTTGCTTGATCAAACAAGAAATGAGATGTGGCTATTGAATAACTGGACTTGCACTATGAAACATTTTATTCATCACTAATTACATTACAAAGTTTATCCCCTTCAACGTACTCTCCTTGTTGATCCCTATTTTGCCGCACACAAATTTTTCATTGTTCAAAGCAATGTTGTCAGCTTGTTGAGACTTTCATCACTTTTGCTTTCCCCAGAGAAATCTTGTCCCCTGAAGCTCTGGTTTGACCTTGAAATAAAAAAGTCACAGGAGGTCAGGTTGGGCGGTTGTGGTAGGTGGTCCAACAAAGTGGCCATATTTCACAAAGAACACCTTCACAGGCAAGGTGGAATGGGCAGGAGCATTATCTTGGTGAAGCAACCAGGAATTGCTCTTCCATAAATAGGGTCTTAATCTTCTCACTTCTTCATGAAGGGCTGTCAGAATCTTGTTGTAATAATGTTGATTGACTTTCAGGAACTCTGTGAACAATTCCATGCATGTCAAAAAGTCATGGCCTTGCATTTTTTGCTGTGGTGAGGTGAGGCTCTTTCGATCTATTATCGCTTTGTTTCATGACCTTAAGTAGAAAAAAAAACACAATTCATCACAAATAATCACTCTGCCTAGCAATTCTGAATCACTATTAATGTTGCTTAGAGTCAGCAAAAATGTTCATTCTTCATTGATTTTGTGAGAAGTTATGGCACTATTTTTACACAAACTTCCTGCATGTTCAATGATTCAAGCAAAATCTAGTGGACACTTTCTTTGTTAATTTCTTTCAACAAGGAGCTGTGATTTCAACAAGAGCTCGGACACTCAGGTGACAATTTTTGTGGATAAATTTATCAATTTTTTTGATGTTGTCCGTTTTTGATGTAGAGTGTTGTCCAGTACGCAGATAACCTTCGGTCATTCCCTCCTTAAACATTTAAACCCATTCAAAAACTTGTGTGCATAATAAACATTCATTTTCATAAACTTCCTATAACATGGCACGAACTCCTGTGGCAGTTTTTCTCTGAGGTTAACGCCTTGCTCCATAGCACAAGGACGTGAACGGGCGATTGCTACAGCGAGGCCGAGCTCAGGTTGGAGGAAGCATGGACATACACAAACATGTTCAACCTGCCGTGGTACCAGTAGTAACATCAGTCTGGTTATTTAAATGCCACACCTCATGCAATACTTTATTTTTCCAAATTGTTTAATTTATAGCACATAAAAGGAAAGAGTGAATTATTTCCCATTGCTATATTAGGCTAGTTATGTAATGGTTTTACTGTATTTTAGAATACTAATACCACAATTCTAGCTTTGTGTTATAAAGCTTTATACAAACAATAGATCTTGACAAGAAAACAGAATTTGTCAATGTACGCTTGTTTTTGCACAGTGGACTAACTGGGCTGTTTAGTGAGGCGAGAATAATACTTAAGCTAAACTTACTCCTAATCAGACTCCACCCTTTATTAACCTTTACTCTGATATTAAAACATCCTGTTTGCTAACAATTTCACAGGAATGACCTATTAGAAGATTGATCATTAGAAGATATGATTCAAAATACTTACAACCAAAATTTTTAATACTGTATTAGTATTTAAATTTAATATTAATATTAGTTTTGCCACACTAAATTTGTCCATTGCTTTACAGATTGAGCGAGACATCATGGTGTGGAACCATAAGAAATATGTAAAACCGCTGTTAGTGAAAGAAGACAACGCAATAGTACGACACAGGAGGTGGTATAATCAGTTTTATTCAGAAAATAGTCCACGATTCACTTATAGTCAGGATACACTAGACTGGTAAAGCAAATTATACCAAAAGATTAAACTGTGATTTAACTAATTGTAAATGTACCAGTAACTTAGGCTTTATTAATGATCTGAATATTAGTTCATTCTACTTATTAGCAATTTTTAATAAAAAAAATCAACATTGAAAAATCAGAATCTATAGAAATAAGTTCAATATCTCTGATTTTAAATAAAAAACTGTCATATATTTTTAATAGTTCTATAAGAAACAAGAAAGACTGAAGTCAATGTATAAAACTATGTACACAATATTTAATACGAAACAGCCACTGCTTTACTTCAATTGGCTTACTCACTAATTCATTTAAGTCTGTTTAGTAATAAGTCTTTAATGTACTCTATAACGAGAGTATTGAAACTCATTTGTTACATTTGGATTTAGCAATGAGTTTTGCTATAACATTTGGATGTTGCAACATATGTCCAAAAAAACCTTAACTGAATTATTGTATACTTACGTGCTAGTTGTTAATGCTTGTAGTTTTTTTAATTTATGTGCTAACACTAATTTTAAATAATGTATGAGATAGGCCTAATTTATTTTATTTTTTAAATAAAACATAAAGGCAATTTTTTTTTAATAATTAAATTACTACTTTAACAAAGAAATAATAATAATAATAATAATTTAAGGCTGAACTTAAATTAAAAACCTTTAGTTATTAGTTATTTTAGTGATTATAATCTTTTATACTTTGGTTTATATTAATTTATAACAAGCTATGTAATTATGTTAACAAGAAATAATTTAATTCAAGTGTGATAATCGTTATTTCTTAGGAACCTCTAAATATGTCCTAAAAATAATATTTAAAATACATAATTATTGTAACTAACATAATTATAGTAACTGCAGTTTCAAACACTCTGAACTCACTCCAGGAAAAAGCTCTGGTGTATTGGGTGCTCAGGACAAGATCTGGACTGACAACACCCCCCCCCCAAAACATGCAAATTAAATCATGTCAAAAGATGTATGTTTGCTACTGAGCTTCAACTGTTTTTATACTCACATTAATTTATCAGTAATGTACTTTGTTATAATTTACTTATTCTATTTATAAATAAAAAATGTTATAATAATCCATTATAAACTTTTCCCCATAATTTTAAAAATCTATTAGTATATTTTTATATATCCATAATTAAGACTTGTGAAATCCTTTGAAATAAATTTTTCCATGAAACAAGAACACCTGCAATTTATTCTACATAAAATTCGAACTGAGTTTATTCAACTAAAGCAGACAACAAAATCACAAAAATATTTTTTCCATTTTTTAAGTATCGTACCAATAACAGGGTAAAAATCTGGGGCTTTTTATAAAATCTAAATTAATATGCATTTCTAAAAAAAAAAAATTATTGGTTTCAATATTTTTGACAGCCCAACTCTTTTGTTTTGATTTTGACACTCTTTCACTCATCTATCACTATTCTTAAAAATCCCACTATTCAATATGCTGTCACTGTCTAAACAGAAAGTGCCTCAAGCCATATTGTATATAAGGTCACTTGACATCTTCATCCAAATGTATAAAGGGCCATTTATATAAGCATCTCTAGTGACTTCATTTCACATCTGGTATCACATATATGACTGCGTACCTCTGTAAAAGTTAAGTCATATGTTAATGAATGTTTACTTATATCAGATTATTTTTAAAATTTTTGAACAAGTACTGTTCCAAAGCCTTAATTTCTTAAAATCGGTTACAATGATTTTTGATTATAATTTACTCAAATGTAGCCCTTAAGTATCCAAACAAAACATACTGGCCACTATCCTTATCTTCCCAAACATTGTGGTTCAGGGGCTTTCTACAAGAAACCAAAAAACCCTTCTGATTCCTTAAAATTGGTTCATCAGCTGGCCATATATGAAGATTCATAATCCTAGTTAGCATAGCGTATTTTAAATATGTACTGTTCAGGAATTAAAAATAAATGGTAATGCACCTTCCTGCATTGAGATTTGTTGTTTGGTTTCAATTTACTATCAATACAGGTTAAATTTCAAAGGATTTTTTTTCTGCTAGGTATCTCAGTACTGTATTACAGTTAAGCATTCATGTATTGTTACTAGTCATGCATAACAACTCGAATGTTGGCACAACTTATTTGTTCTTCTCTTAAAACAAAAGAACAAGACACAAACAATTAAATCACTTTCAGGTAATTTGTAAGTGTTATCGCTTATTTGAACTAAAAATATAAAACTGAAAATCACTGTGTACACAGTTGTTAATATTTGATTAGATTATATACGAGAAGTAATAAAATGCATTATGATCAGTATTGTCTAACAGTATTGTTCAACAAAACATATTCACTTTAATGAATTTGAATTTTTAGTTTTAAGTTCTGTAAAAATCAATTTATTACATCACTAATCCTGTAGAATGTTGAAAAAGTATTAAGCAGATGTTTTAAAAAAAAAAACACTTATTTTTGCAATAATTACCAGCCTGTGTATGTGGACTGAGCAACTACAGCACCCAAAAATATCTGATCTTGCCCAAGCTTATCTGAACTCGATTGCTGTAGCCATTAAGAAAACATTATTAGTCATTAGTCTATTCTTTCACCAGGATGGCTATATCTGAGCTTAGCCATCCTTTAATATCATTTCTTAATATTTTTCTTTCTTTTTATCATTTAACATTTCTTAATATCATTTTTATAAAGATCAAAGTTAATTCCCCCATTAATTCTCAATAAACATTTTTGTTGATTTTAACTTTATTATCCTAAAATATATATGTTACAAACTACACTATCTCCATAGTGGTTACAACTGCGTCAAGTTTTAATAATGTCAGTTGTACAAATATGTAACTATTAGTGTCCATTAGTTATTAATTTTAACTGCACTTGAGCAAAATGAAAATTGTGAAACTTTACATGTTATGTGTCCCAGTTTAAATAACTGTGAAATGTGGTAATTTCAAATAGACAAACTGATAATGATTGAATGTGCCATAACTTAATAAAGGCTGAAGTCAACATATTAAGTGAGGCCAGTACCAATTGATAAGATATTTAGGTTAAGGGGCTCAATAACCCCTGGCACTGAGACCAGCCCACTGACTAGTTCATTCAGCTAAGTCCACAACAGTCCTGGAAATCAAATACCTTTCACCTTCTGCTACCAGGAGACCAACATCATAGGTTGATTAAATGATCTGCCCTTTTTTTCTTTCCTCATCTCTCCCACATAATCTACACATGGTTCCTCTAAGGTATAAATTCCTAATCTGTTCAAATGCAGTCTCAAATCACACTGCCTTGTGATGCAGACTCTATGGATGTTTCCCTCCAAACAAAGGGTTCCAACTGCCCCCCATCTGGGTACACCTAGTGGAACCTTTAGTCACAATAATGAAGTTAATCTATACTATTCTCAAAAAACTTTTTTTGTTTTAACCTTAATTGATTTTCTGTTACTTAATAATTATAGATTGTCAAATTAACCAAAGTCAATTTTAACGTTTTTGGTTAATTTAAATTAAAATTTACAAATGTAAAATTGAATTAAAATTGCAGCAGTTAAAATATATTTCATTGTTTCAATATTGAAATAGAAGACAAGCAATTATTGTTTATGTTTTTCAATTTATTTTTATTTGCTTTACTAATATTAATTCATTTAAATTAAAAAATGTTCACTTTTTAATGTGGTGCCAAGATTAAAAGTGTAACACTCAAAGAAAAAGAGAACACAGTATCATATGCATTAATTAACTGAACATTAGTAGTTCTAGGTCAGTCATTCTTCCAAGACTAACAGCTGTTTTTTATAGATCAGTTGTCCTCCAAAAACTGACAGCTGTTTTGTATAGACTACCAGACAATTTTTACGAACAGCAGAAAATTTTAGTTTGAAATTTTCGAAACTGAAAAAGTGTTACCACATCCATCAAAAATCAATTAAAAAATTAGGACATGTAACAATGTAACACAACAATGATATCAGTATTACCCTTAAATCTATAATATACAGAGATTTCACTGCATAGGAATCTATGACTGAAAATGTAACGCTATCTATCAGGAGGGAAATGAGCCATATACTTTTAGTTTAGCTTTTGGAACTGCATCTAGATATTGTTAATGTGTGAATCACTAATGATATTAATTACACATCTCAATTAAATTCATATCACTGTAGCAATTTACAGACTCAAGGATGGGCAGGTAATAGAAAAATGAGTTCACAGCACTCTGATATTGTTTTGGTACTACTTGCATTTTACCTTTCATTCTGATATCATGATTTTAACATTGGGTAGGCGACAGTAATACTCGGTAATGGGAATATGCTGTAAGTGCAGGCAGAATTAGTGAGCAACAATTACTTAGAACTTACCAGGATTATGTTCCTTAGATAGCCACAAATGTGTTCAAGAAACTTAAACATGAAAAATCTTTACGGAACTTAAAAAATTAACAATGATGCCCATCTCCAGGACCTGTACTATTTTTCAAATTTCAATCAGGTTGTACAAAATTAACTTTACTTTTTTTTTTAATTTTAAAGAAGATTAAGTTTAAAATATATCTTTTAAAAATATTTCTTAACACTTTTATATCGAATTATGTTTATATTTTATCTTGTGATAATAAAAATATAATTTCAATAATATATTGTTTCCATTGAAGTTACCTTTAAATGTACTATTCATATCAAATTAATCATACTAAAATATCTGTTTTAGACGTATACATTTCCTCCTGAAATTAATTCTTAATATCGATCACACTTTGCACTCAGTCAAATACAGTCTCATCTGGCCTAAATAACACCATTTGGCTTAAAACTTTAGAAAATTCTTTGAAAGATGGCTGCTGATCTTCCTTAGAGGACGGTGGCCTAGAGCTTTCAAGAAAGTTAAAGAAAGTCTTTCTTTTATGGGCTCATTACTAAAATTTAGAAAGCCTGACATAATTCTGATTCAAAACGTTTTGGCCAGTTAATACACACACATGCTCAAACTCGATATAAAATTTGTAGTATTTGTGGCCAATATTATAAAATTTAAATTGGAAAAAGTTTAAATTTTTGTTTGTTTTTTTTAAAGAACAATGTTGAATGGGGCTGTCCATAGAGTTTAGATATCTAGCCAACCATTTTCACCAGTCTACATTCCTCAAATTACTAATTATTTCATTGTTGAGTTGTCACCAATGTAACAACATAATTAAATTTATAAACTAATATATTTTATTAAACGCCAAAACCTTTCTAACAATTCAAAAAATGTTCTTTATAACAAACACCTCATAGAAAAACAAAGTAACAAAAACAAGTATATCAAAAGTGACGTAACATCTAGATGGATTCTAAAACAATGATTTGTTATAATTATAACTTTAAATGGCAAATAATTAAGAATTACAAAATTGTAACCATAAGTATTTAATACTGTATAAGATATATATACAGAGCAATATATTATAAAAAATTGTATAATGTATTAAGTAGTTAATTAACTATAGGCATGTTTTGATTTTTACAACATGGAGCCTCCCCAACATGTTGCTTTGCAGTAAGAAGTTACATCATTACCAATTACTGCACCTGAAACATAACAGTTCTTAATGAATTCATTCATTTTTTAAATTATTTAAATAATAATCATTGTTTCTACTACAAATTTTACCATTATGAGTACATTCTTCCAACTTTTTTTGTATTTGTAAATCTTACATTTGTTTGACATTTTCCATTTTCAAAACTTACTATATTCAGTACATGAATAAAATAAGTTTTGAAAATGGAGATAATCCAAAACATTGTTGCAACAAGTATAACATTAACAAAGCTAGAAAAGACAGAGAAATGTACAAAAAAAACAACATAATTTCAGGAGTAAAATTTCATTTTTTACAACACATTATATAAACAATTTTTATTTATTATTCTCAACCATTAGTAAGTCAGTGCTTTGTACCAGTTTAGTACAATGTTTTGTTACAATTCTTTTAAATCATTGTATACAATTACAGGTAATGCTATTTTTTATACTGTTATCCAAAACAGTTTTATTATTTCAGTTCAGCTGAAAAAATCCCAAAATGTTAAAAATATTTTCAGCCATCTAATTTTCATTTTAAAAATTACATACAATGAAAGAAAATAAAATGTTCAGTGTGTGTGTGTGTGTGTGTGTGTGTGTGTGTGTGTGTGTGTATGTGTGTATACACTAATCTCAGTTAAAGTTTTTTTATAACATCGCCAGTCCTACGAACAAGTAACTATGTTACCTCTGTAGGGTTTACCATACTTTTGCTTTTACTGTATAGGTATGTATATATATATACCTACACACAGAAACATTGTTTGTCTGTGTGTTTCAAACAAAATTTTTTATCTTTTGGTATGTTCACATCAAATTTCATATAAATGTTGTATATGATCCAAAGAAAAATATTGTGGGATTGTATTTAATATTAATATTTACAAAAATATTACATTACTGTATTATTGTATTTAACAGAACAATTTCAAAATGTACTTATGAATGTGAAAATATGAAAATGTGTTGCCTGTGAAAAATATGAATTACACAGAATTGAATAAGGAAATTGAAACAGATGGCTCTAGCAGTGTAACAACAGATTAACTTAAGGTAGCAGAACAAATTACAAATTTAGAGCAAAGTAAGTTTTAGAACTGTTTGTAAAAATGTGAATCAAAAACGTATTTCACTCCTGACAATAAAATCATAAAAAAATATTGTAACTAGAAGTTTACAGAAATATTATAGCCATAAATTATTAATGAACATTTGAAGACGATAAATTTCATTAAATGACACTTTTAAAATTACTTTTACAATTCGTTCAATAACTCCTTAGAAAAAGACAAAAAAACAATTTGTAATTTTTTTTATTTTTTAACATACTCTTTAACTTTAACTCTATACACTTGTCCAAGCATTTCTCCAACTTTTCTAATCCTGCCAAAAAGTATGATTTCTGTAGATCCTCAAAGTAGGCTTCTGTTTGGGCAACGATCTCGTTAGATGTAAACCGTTTTCCACCAGTCATTTTTTCAAGTTTGGAAATAAAAAAGTATCTACGCTACTATATTAGGAAAACTACTTACTTCTAAATGTTAACCAATAGGTTCTGTTTCCTTATAAAGCCATTCGTATGCCTCATGATAACCCATTTTCTTCAGAAGTGGTCCTACTTTTTCTCTGCATAAATTATGGTACTCGTTTAAATTAGAAATCTGTGACGGCAAAATACCACAATTTGTTAATACTTATTACAAACAAGGAATCATCCAGGATAATGGAAGTCCTGGCCCTCTAGTGGAAAAAACCATAAATTATTGTTTAGTGACCCAATTTTAATTATGTTAAATTTTCTAAAGTCAAGCACCATTAAATAAATTTTCATATGTATTACACTAATAGCATAAAACTTCCACAGGCAAAAAGTAGAATAGAAATAAAAGAAATTAACACAACAATGTTGAAATATATTTTGTGCCATCCTGAAAATTGTCGTTTGGAAATTACCACTAAAAGCAAAACTCAGCAAAGGAAACAATGTAAAATGCCTACTTTTGAAAATCAGCTCTACTGATTTTTCTTAACTTTATTTTCTAAAGGATGATCAAAATTTAAGTGGATAAATTTTTATTTCAATCTTAAGAATTATTACAAGGACTACCACAATGTAACACACTTCCGTAGAGCATTGCTAGGGACAGGATTGAGATTCAGATGCAGTTTGGGCTGTTGCTTATCTTTTAACAAGAACTTTAAAATGAGGTGTCACTTGGTAGGAGCCTACATTGTGACACATCTTTTATCTGCCCCCCACAATCTCCAACTTTGCAGGTGGAAGCAAAGCTGCCCCATATACTAAAAAGTTCACCTTTATGCTTTATAAATATTTAAGTATTTGTTTTTCTCCAATAATACGTAAAAACAGAAACTAGAGTGTTTAACATTTAATATTGAACTAACCCTGTATTTTGGAAGAGCACAAACTACAAAAACTAGTACTAACATAAATAAAAAATAACTCAAACACAACCTACCTCTTTTGCAGTCAGCATATGTGGAACTAGCATTTTTGTCTGTATAGGAACAAGTGTAACAGTCTCAAATGTTAGATAGCCTACATTCTTATAATTGTAAGGTGTCGAAGCATTCACAATCCTGACAATGTTCTCCAGTCTGATGCCAAACTTTCCATCCTCATAATAACCGGGCTCTGTTGAAAATTACATTATTACAATTTTTAAAGAGTTTTTACTAAATATCTGATCTTAGCCAAATAGGCTACTGCAAAGTGATTCTTCTTATACTTTCATTTTACAGAGTACCTCAAAAAAAATGTACCTAAAACCTATAAATATTCAATATACACTACACCTACACAGTAACAAGCTAAACGGACTGGATTAACAGAATTGTCTCAGTTACAGCAGGGCCCTTTTTTTTTAAACATATACATAGTGTCTTTTCAAACATTCACAAAAGTCCGTGTGTTTATTTACAGTACTTAAAAATAATAATGTAAGAATTAAAGTTACATCTGTTTTCAAAATCAACCAAAGATAATGCAAAAGTGGTTCAAGGTGTGTTTAAGCAAAACAATAAAAAGTCAGTAAGAAAAGACAGAGAAGGGAAAATAGCCAAATTTCGTTAACATTTTATTGGTTGAATAACACCGTCTTCCATGTTGGAGGGTTTTTAAATTAGGTACAATCCTGCCTAACACCCCAATTTGATACAATTTGTCGTAACACTAATTCTAAAACTAATTTATCCATAAAGTATTACACAATCTATTCAAAGTACGAAATACAAATATTGTGAGAGTAAAATAAATCGCAATACTGTCAATAAAAACATTCACAAACATTATTTTCTCCTTCATGTTTGTCTTATTTACCATAGGACATGTATGATTTTATTATTGCCTATCTTTTATTCTCCATATTACAAAATGTTTGACAATCCAATTGTCACAAAGTTCTATGTATCCGGATTAATCTAGTTTTTTTTTTAATATTATATAACATATAAATTTAATCATACCACATAATTTTCACGGCACTGCAATGATACTAACAATGTTGTAAAATAGTACACACTAAAGAACCCAACAAGATATGACTCAAAATCTCAAAGCACTTGAGATCTCCTTTATTTATTTACTACCATTGGTTTTAGACATTGTTTTTTTGCAATATAAATTTTCCCTGACTATTCCACAAATTATTTGGGTAATTCCCAATATGAACACTGTCTATTATTGACTATTTTTCTTAAAATGGTGATGATAAAAGCAACAGACGGTACAATCGACTTTATCAATTAATTGTGACAATATCTTTCACCGTGTTCTTGAGGTAAACCCTTCATTTACCGTTAGATAAGAACATTCCTTGCTGTAAGCCAGGATCATCAGGATACGCCCTCCAGGATATACCCATAGGACCTTCGTGGACGTTGAGATACGCACCAATCCCATGCCCTGTACCGTGCATGTAATCTAATCCTACATCCCACAAGTTTTTGCGAGCCAGAGTATCTAAACAGTTTCCCTGTGAAAATGGTTCATACATCAATATATTTAAAACATATGTAAATATATCCATTAGTATTGTCATATTTTATATAATTAGAAATAACGTTCTATTAAATATAATATTATTTCGATAACTTTATTACAATTTAATATTTTTATTCAGCTGCAGTAGAGATAATATCTGGACCAGACAGTTAATGACTTCTTGCAAAATGCTTGACTTCACCTATTACATAACTGAATGTAAATTCCTTTTTTTAGTTTTCAACCAATAAATTTTTTAAAATAATTTAAAATTATTACAAAAATATCTTCCTCTACTGCAATACAAAATTGAACGATGTTGCAGCAATTTCTCAACAAACACAAAAAATGTGTTTAAGTACATGACACATCACAAACGGTTGTGTAAATCACATAATGTACAGTTTTTATAATTTTTGTTATAAAGTAACTTCCTTATTTCTATATAAGGGTTTCACGTTTACACCAAACAAAACTAAATTTAAGAACGTAAAATACTTTACTGGGTGGTTTATTTTGCTTGGCCACTCAATTTTTGTTTCCATGTTTGGCAGAGAACACTATCTTAAAAACAAACTAAAACTTACTTTGATTTTGTTCGGAAAAACCGCTGTTCCAAGATTCATTTGACCCTTGAAAACTCTAGTAAAACATTCTTTTTCATAATCAGTGGGAGTGCCAAAATGTAATGTCCTAGTGACATCTGTAGTTCCATCTCTGAAATAAATTCAATTTCAGCATAAAATATTTCTTTTATATGCCAACAAAAATAAAAGTCGTCGGGTAAAAGACAATCTTGATTTCAATAATTAGTCATTTAATTTTGTGTGTTTATTGTTTTTTTGTATATGTGAGGATATCGATATTTTATATCAATGTTTTTATTACGTGCACATGATGAAACAAAATGGTGTGACAATAAATCTATCTAGTTGTTAAAATTATATAAATGTTGTTAATTTTTTTTTAAGTACACAAACAATACAATTAATTTGTTCATATCATCCAATCATATTCTAATTGAATACTACTCTCAAATCATTGAGAAAGAAAAAGAATTAGGCTCTTTACCTGAATAAAACGTGTATTATTTATTAGTCAGGAAAATGACAACACATATGTTTTTAGAAACAATCGTGCTCTAATGAATGCCCCTTAGAAATTTATAGCTAAGATCCTTTCTGGGTTGTTCCACGTCAAATAAAAAAAAATTACCAAACCATTTCAGATTTTTAAGAAATTTGGTATAGTATTCATACTGACTTGGAAAAATACCAAATTTTATGTACTCATTTTTGCACAGCAATGTCAAAGTTATCAAAAACTCTCCTCAAAACTGTAAATGGAAACATTTTGAATTGTTCTTGGAACCCTCGTAATTGAGCTTTTTTAATACTCTTTCCTGAGGCATACAAAACAACAAAACACTACAGGCTGAACAAAATTTGTTTAATCTGAATCTACATAAACATTTTAGTTTATTTTTTCAAAAGTACATAATGTAAAATTGTCAAATTAATTCCATGAAGAGTTAGGTTTACAATAGTAAGCCAGCAGGCAAAATATACGAGGGTTGATCAAATATAAACGAGACTGACTTTCTAAAAACTTTTCCGTTGGACATTGAACTCTAAAGGGTGGGGTTTCAGGTAGCCTGGGAGGTTTGGGACGGGCGTAGACAAGCAACATTTCCGTTCGGACCCTTCAGTATAAAACTATACAATGAGTGAGAGTGAAGTGCACGTTTCCGTGGAGCAGAGAATTATTATTAAGTTTTTGGCCAAGGAGGGGGTCAATCCGACTGAAATCTTTCGTAGATTGACGGCTCAATACGGGGACAGGACCCTGTCATTAGCTCGCGTTTTTGCTTGGCACAAGGAATTCGCCGAAGGAC
Organism: Callitettix versicolor; assembly: GCA_022606455.1. NCBI lineage: Eukaryota > Metazoa > Arthropoda > Insecta > Hemiptera > Cercopidae > Callitettix > Callitettix versicolor. The sequence continues at coordinate 38,892,593 of CM040187.1, forward strand.
GGGAAGCAGTAGAAAACCTCAGCCATGATCGTTGCCCGACCACTTCCGTCACGGACGAAAACATTGATGCTGTTCAGAAGCTCCTGGATGAAGACAGACGTATATCGCTGCGATTTATTGCAGATGAACTCCAGTTGAGCTATGGTAGCGTTCAAAAAATCGTTACATCAAACCTGGAACTCAGCAAAGTATCTGCAAGGTGGGTTCCACGAATTTTGACCGACATTCACAAACGGAATTGTTTGGAGATTTGCCAGCGACTATTGACCTAATTTGAACGAGATGGTGAGGCATTATTAAACTGGATTGTCACCTGTGACGAAACATGGGTTCACCATTACACTCCCAAGTCGAAACAGGCAAGTATGGAGTGGCGGAAGAAGGGAGAGAGAGCGCCTCTGAAGGCCAAATCACGATCGTCGGCCGGGAAGGTAATGGCCACTGTATTTTTCGACAATCAAGGCGCCTTTCACGTCGATTTCCACCATCAACGACGCACAATAAATGCACAATATTATTGCAATGTTTTAGAGGTCGCAAAAACAGTCTTTTCAGAGGAAAAGGAAATCTAAACCGGCGAGAAACGCCATTCTTCTTCACGATAATGCCCGACCACATTCGGCTTAACGCTACGAGGCTTAAACTCGATCAAATTGGCTGGGAACCAATGGAACATCCCCCATACAGTCCAGACTTATCACCCTGCGACTATCACCTGTTTGGGCCACTCAAAGAGGCACTTGGAGGCCAGCGTTTCGAAGACGATTCTGCGGTGGAGACCTTCGTGCTCCAATGGCTCAATGAACGCCCGAGAACTTTTTACGAAGATGGAATTAAAAAACTTCCAATCCGGTGGGAAAAATGTGTTACTCGTGCGGGAGACTATGTAGAAAAATAAGTTGTATCAAGAATAATTTGTAAGTAAACAATAAATTTTCTAAAAAATCAGTCTCGTTTATATTTGATCAACCCTCGTACATTTTGGATGCAAGTGTGCAAATGTTTAAAATTTCCAATTCTGTTTTTGTTTTTTATAATTTTAAAATTGAAAACATACTTATTTTAAGAGTTTTTATGCAAAAGGCACATCCTGCAATCAGAACACATAAAACAAATATTGGCAGTTTAGACTGGAGACATATCAATGTTGAAGAATGAAAAAATGGTTAAAATGCCATTTTAAAATAGTTTTTCTACATTTTGAATTTACAGATTTTTTTAAAAAATGTTAATTCTTACCACTTTGTCATGCCTTTCAAGGTAAGATTTTAAAACATATTTAATTGTGGATTTTTCTGAAATTTAGAATATGTAAATATTTTTTGTTTTTTTCTAAAATTTGTTAAGATTGACATTAGCAATATCTGAATGGCTAAAACTGAAATGCACCATCTCTGGTAATATGGATTCTGAACTGTTAACTTTCCCAGGAAAATAATTGTTATACTGTTTAGGCAGGATTATTGACCTGGATTAAAATTTCGATTCAAATTATATGTATTTGATTTTGTATGCTAATCCTATAAAATGATTGATAAAAAATCTTGGCAAGTAATATAAATCTTGTATTTTCAAAAATTGTTTTGCATTTTGAGCATCTTCAAGTCCAGCACTTACAAATTACATTAAAAAATATTATTTTTTTACAAACACAAGAATTAATTTAAATGTTCCCCATATTCTTTCTCACAATATTATTTTAAACTGATCAACCACCTGCCAAAAATATGATCACAGTAATGACACTAATCAACTAATTAAACTTTTCAAAAGAAATGTTTCAAAATCCACAGGTTCAGTTCAGAAAAAACTCTGAACACCTTGGGACAAATCATACATACTTGTACTGTGCCCCAGAGTCACATAAATACAGTTCTTCAGTTGTAATCAGTCTGTCTGTTGCTTCCGTTGGAACATAATGTATGATAGCTCCGTTGGAACCTGTTGAAGAGATTGTTGGAAAGCTCAAGCCTACAAAATCTTCTTGTTCTCTGAAAAATTTTAAACAATATATTCATCTCAGTTCAATGTTAGTAATTACTTTACGATAATGAATAAGCAAACTTTATAATTTCTCTAAACACTGTTAACACTCATAGTTCAATTTAAGTAGACAGACAGTAAGCCCATTCAGCAAACAGCTGTTTCCAAGGACACAAGTCCACATAACAGGAAGGAAGAGAGAGAACTAATCCAAGCATCACAATACATTCCAGTCATGTTAGAAAGAATCAATGGTTGAACAAAACTAAAGAGTGAAAGGAATATGTGCTCATAGTGCCAGTATAACATTACTAAAACACCAAAGAAATGTTAAGTCGACCAAAATAAAAATTTCAGGAATACTGAGCTTCAAACCCGGGAGGCTGAACAACTTCCTTTGCATTTAAACACATGAAAATTCAGTATCTAAAACTGTGTGCCCATTCTGGCAGCATTAGTAAAAAACCAATGTAACATTCATAAAGCCTATTTTGTCAAAAACAAAATAAATTACGATGACAACTCAGTGAACTAAATTTGTTAACATTTTACAATTTAATTTTATAACTTTATAATGTACACTGAACTTTAATTTTATGATGTAAACTGAAACAAAATGTATTCGTAATCCAAACTTAATTTACTAAAAAGGCTTTATTAACAAAAGCCTTTATAAACTTTATAAAGTCAAAATAAAGTTAATAGATGTTGTTATTTTATTTTAAGTGCCAAATGGTTCACAATTTCCACTGCATCAGATTAACCATCTCACGAGTTACTAAAACCAGGAATTGCTTGCACAAACAAGTTTTAACGGAGAAGTTTCAACCATATCTGAATTGTGTTTAGTGCCTAACTTTGAACACAAGTTAAATGCAAAAGCATGACCAAACAGTTAGTGGGGCTTAACAGTAAAGGTTAACAAAACAATTAAATACAAAGGAAAATGTCTAGCATGCTATTTTTAGACTTTCTTTTCCCTAGGGACACTTACAAAGTTTAAATTATTCATTTTAGATCCACCTTGTTCTCTCTTTGATAAAAAAAGATTTTTTAATAAAAGCAATCAAAAACAAGCAGAGGAGAAGACAAACCATCCCTTGTTGTCCAACCAGTAAGTTTTCAAATGCGCATATTTCATTAACAGATTTGCGCTTCTGAGCTTGTCAGAGTCCCCAACCAGCCAGCGTGTGTAGCGACACAGAATTACAGAAATATATAGATAGTTAAGATAAAATGTATCTGTCATTGTGATGATTAATACAGCCGCCTCAGTGGCTTAGTTGATAGTGTACTAGGCTTTCACCCCGATTACCTGGGTTCGATTCCCGGCCAGGGTTTGGCATTTTCATACGCCATAAATCATCCCATCGTCTGCATTAGCCCAAGTGTGCACACTGTACATAAAGTACTGTACACTGTACACTGGTCATAATGTCAGCAGCAAGATAGTCAACTGTTCACTTCAATAATATGAAGCATTAAAACAGAAACTAATGGTACATCTAAGAGAATTTCTGTGTAACCAAATAAGGCAAAGTGCGAGGAATTTTATGAGATTGATTACAAAGAGTGCTTCTGTAAATTATTGCAGCAATCAAAGAGTTGCGAACATAGACGAGGAAAGACTACTATTTTTTCCCACTGAATAGAACAAGAATGAACTGTCTATAAGTAAGAACAACAGAATTTTTTATCGTCTTGGTCATTTACACAATTAATGACCACCATTCATTTAAGGACTGAGAAACTGCAAACTTATATTAGCGTACTATACCATGCCAAATAAAACCTAACTTACAAATATATCTGGAGTTAGTAAAATTATGATGTATTTAGAATTTTTTCAAATTAAAAGATTGAGATATATGTGAAAAACTTTGGCTTCACAGAAGTATGCAAAATGAATGACTACACATAAATATTTACATAAATATAAATGTTACGCATAAATATTTATTGGAAGTAATACTGTTTTAGTTAACAAACTTGTTAGTTTTGATGTATATGACTTTTTTCAAATAATAATGAATGCCAGTTTTCATTTTTTTTTTTAAGAGAGCAATATTTTTATAGTTTTTATAACAGTTCTAAGCTTTTAGCTTGAATAAAATTGTATCAACTTCTATCTCACTAGCTGACACTGATTGAAATTAGAAATCTGCACGGAGATTAGCCAATAACAATATTCTTAGGTTATGAAAGTGAAACTGAATATATTGTAAAATTGCAACTGATATGATTTAGCATTCTTAAATAATAATCTCAGACACAACAGGTGGGGTACTAGTAATCTGTTTACATATATGGTCTTCTAGAAACTAGAAACTAAGCTGCCTCGGTGGCTTCTATTCCCAGCCAAGGCTTGGCATTTTTCATACGCTATAAATCATCCCATCGTCTGCATTAGCCCAAGTGTGCACAATAGTCAAACGTTAAAAAAAAAAAAAAATTCTAGAAACTAACCTCAAAATGTTCATAAAAAAAATTTTAATTTATTAATACAAACTAATAATACAAATAAATCCTTGTACACAAAATTATTTATATAAGTCTACAATTTTTTGTTGTTATTTTAAGGCAAAAAACACATTGAGGCTATTATCGCCTCCCTAAATGTAAATGTAAGTGTAAAGTGTTAAAGTTGTAAGTGTAAGCGGGTGTTAGACTCGGGTACCATGAGGGATGTCTAAATCCTCTCAATAGATGCAACTAGCCTGCACCCCCTGCGGGGGACTCTTAAATTCAAGATCTTGGTCACTAAATTTATTTTTTGAGATGAAAACTTACTTTCTAAACTCTTCCAGCCTAGTTGCTCCAGATATCTCTGTCACATTCCCTTTGTGGACTTCTTTCTCCAGCCAAGCCAAGTAACAACAAAGGGCTGCAGCATCTCGAATATGGGCTTGAATCAGACCTGAAGAACATGCAAAATTAATAAAGATTCTAAATACAGTAGAACCCAGACCTCTGAATATTAATCACCACAGCACAACCAATTTTACCTTATCCGGGTGAGTCTTCATAAACAGCATTATTTGTGAGGATACAAGTTATATAACTCCTTTATTACATTAAACCATTTGGATGGTAAAACTCTTCAAATTTAAACTACTTGGGGGGGGCTATAGGCAATGTTTACATTGCAACCAGATGTACTGTGCAGGATGTAACACAAGTGTATCACATCCCCATTCTCAATGTGTAATGACTCACATATATGTAAATAACTCACATGTTCAAGTAAAATTTTATTCTATATAATTTATTTTTTTGGCAAACAAAGCAATAACTGGTTTTCCAAAGCAGTATTACTACTAATAACAGATGATTTCTTTCTCTGTTCCATTCTTGTAATATAAAAACATAGTCACTCTTATCTAACATAACATATAAACTTGCCATATTGCAAATATTACTAATTCTTTATTACTATTTGAAGAGAGTAAAGATGAACAAATATAGTGTAGAACGTGTGTGGATAACATGTTTTGGTTTATTCTATGTAACCCTATAGAGGCTATTTCTTCATCCAGTATACTGTAATTAGGATTATAATGCAGGCCTGTTTTGTCTGCAAAAATGCACATTATAACCAGCAACCAATGAATTTGTTATATTGTAGTCTTGTTTTATGTGAGTACAGGGTATGCCGGTTAGCGGTGTTAATTTCTTCCAGAACTAAGACTGTTTTCTGAGCAGACTGCAGTGCGAGTCAGCGTTTCCAATACAGATTTACGGAAAACTTTTTAATTTGTTCAAAAATTGAAAACAGGATCTAAACAACAATTCAAAATTCGCACACAAAAGACACTTAACGTTTTGTTAAATTTAAAAATCTAAATTATGTAACAGGATAATATTATAACTGTTTGAATTTTTTAACACGCTAACAAATTAAACACACAGTAAATGAGTTGACAAACAAAGTAAAATTAGGTACGATGGCAGAAAAGGGAATAGGCGTGGGCATTCTGAGAAGAGATAACTAAGAAATATTATAGAAGGTATTGTCCTACAAAAATCAAATACCCATCACATATGTTTGTATTAACTCAGCACAATGTTTATTTCTATAGCACAGCACAATGGGTATTTATGCAGTGTAGGTTGTTTTTCAAATAGTGATTTTCAAATATTTTTTTTCATATACAGATTTACCAGTCATGTTCATTATTATTAGCTACATGTACTTACTGTACAAGAACATGTAAAGTACTTACTGTACTGTAGTAAGTACATAATAAAGGTTTTTCTATCATTTTAATGATCAAAAATATGTTACCTACTTTCATGCGGTAGCAATTTTGAGGTTAAATGGGTCAAAATTTTTGATTTGTATCATATTTTCACGCTTTTATTGCTTTTGTTAATATTTTGCTTTTATCAATATTTTCAATTATTGCTTTTGAGCATGTAATAAAGCGTTTTAATAACAAACTTCCAGTAAAATCAAAAAAAAACCTATATTGCATGTTTACCATTCTGCCCTTTTCTCCCAAAACTGAATTGTTAAGCGAGTCATTTTTCATTCTCTGAATTAGACCGTTGTCTGATATAACCTGTTGTCCAGGTCGACCGTTAGCCATGGTACCACTGTAGTTTACGTGTATCAGTTATTCATGCAATACTTCATTAATTTTTCAATAGTGCCCTAATTGATTTATGTAAAATAAGTTCGTACCGGCTTTATTATAGTTTTATGTCATAATAAATGGGTTTCTCATGACTTCATACAAGTTTTTCTTAAATTTATTTCCAAAAAAACGTTCTGATTTCCTGAAACTTTGGAATTCTGCGATTCACATTTGAAGGGTTCTACTGTAATCCTTATTATCTTGATACATTGTTACTTGGAGACTAGTCAAAATTTCACGCATATTGGAAAATAACCCTAAAAACCTTCATAAAATAACTAAAAATAAGAGGAACAGAATGAAAGTCAATGTCTATTTAGAACTGAATTAAAATTGTGGAATAAGTTTGTTTTACTTCATGCAGACCACTGTGACCAGGAGCCAAACATGCCTTTATATACTTTAAAACTTTGCTTTATTGTTCCTCAGACGACCTAGACCTTCAGATTTTACTATTTTGGTATTGTTAAAGCTGTTGGTTTAATAATACCATAGATTCTGCAAAGCTCATATCAAGTTATTTTATCATTTAGATGTCTGCAGAGCTACAAATGGTGAACACCGTTAACCTACAGTAAAACTTGATGAGTTGTTTTTTATTACATAAACTGATTCTGATAATATAATTACATATTCTAGGCACCTGCTAGTTCTGTGTAAATAATTATCACATTTAAATTAAAAATTGTCATCACCTATCAATAAGCAAAATCTAATTATTTAAATATTTCAACACTACACACTTAAAATAGTGATACCAACTTACCTTGTATTTCAACAGGATTTTTTATAGCCTTCATCAATGCAACAGGCGATGGATCAAGTAGTCTAGACTTTTCAGGTACAAGTTTAATAAGGGCAGAACTAGACGCATGGCTAATCCATACTTTGCCATCGAGTTGTTTATGGCCGACCTTCAAAATTCCATACTCATGTTTAGAGACAATGTATAAGTATAAATTAAAAAGTTAAAATTAAAGGAACCAACAATGTGTAAGTTTATCTTAACACTGATACTAGAAATAGTTTGTCAATTAACCCTTTGCTGGGCACACCTAGATGTATCACACAATTGGGTGCGCCACGGCAATTTGGCCGCAATCCTAATTCCGCTTTTGTATCCATGTAAACTAATTTTAAGTGGATATATTGCATTATTTTTTATTATACTTTGTTTCTAATTGTTTTATTTTAATTTTCAGTTTTTTAATAGTTATATTTAAAAAAGATTTAATATTTGAAACACAGACTCATTAAACATAGTTAATGAATACAAACACTTGTCTGAAAAAGGATTTCATTTTATACAAGCATGAAAAATATTACAGAATTCTTTGTGGTCACGCTTATCAAAAAACTAAATTTGTAAACAAAAATTTAAAAATTAATATTTACAAATTTAATCTGAGTCAACGTCCATTGCTTCAGCTTTGTGCAAACAGCGGTCATTTGACTGTGATTTTTAAAACATTCTCATTACATTCTTTGCAGACAATTTTGGTTATGTTATTTTTGTGTGGTCCGCAAATATGACAAACAGGTTTACGTGTTGGTACTTGAGCCTGTTGATCTTCCAATAACTTATATTTGCTCAAAAAAAGCTTGAAGATCTTTTGGAAGAGTTAGGATTGTCGCTCTAGCTTTCAAGTGTCCACTCATAAAACTAAGTGCCAATTTTTTCGAAAAGTTGCGTCTTTGCTCACTGTAATCTAGATGGTTGATTTGTAAATTATATTTGCATTTATTCCAGCAATGTCTAAATGCCGATAAAAAAGGGCCATTGTCCAACGTCTCGTGTTTCAGGATATCGAGTAACTGCACACATTTGATCAACAGTATCACTGCCACATTTTGTAGCGTTATAATCTAAATTTACTATAGACTTTTTGGAATCTTCGTCAATAGAATAGAAACACGGTAAAAAATACTAAACTAAAACACTAAACACAAATAAAAGGGTAAAAGTGACTATGTATGCACAAATATAGTGAGAATTTGTGTACTACGAATTGTGCACTACAAATCAGTTACACGATTGGGCGCGCCGCGGCAACTTGGCTGCAGGCGTAACTGTCTCACATTCATGCCTTATTTCCAGACGATCTGAATATCAGGTAGTATTATTTTTATACAGTTTGTGTCCCTCAAGGTGGTCTTGACAAATACTCAAAGCCCTGAAAACATTTCTCCATTGATACCTAGCGTAAGATGCGAAAAGAAAAGATTGCGGCCAATTTGTCGCTGGTGCATCCAAAAACAAGAATATAAGTTGAACTTTTAATAGAGTTAAACACTCTGAAGCTTCCTTTCTCAATTGTTATCTCTAAAGCTTACTTCTAGTATAAAATTAATATTTTTACTCTAGGCCTACATACTTGTTCTGTCAGATATGACACAATCTTGTTGTATGGTTGTAGCGTCACGTTAAGTTCCTCTTGCTTGAAATGATTTAGAACAGTCTGTGTGATCTTGCTTGGGTCAACAAAGAGGGTCACATCAGTTGGTGTGATGCTGACATATGAGAAAAACACTGGGTTGTAATCAATATCTGATCCTCGTAAGTTTAACAAATCTGAAATACAATTTACTCAATTTAGCAACAATTTGCTTTTGCTTAAGTTTGCATTTAAAAACATAAATTATTGATTCATGCTACAAAGAAATTCTGTAGAAAACATTGCTAATTATAATGAAAGTACCTTTTTATTAATGTTACTTTGCATCCTAACCTACCTACAGTAGAACCCTATTTCTCAGTCACCTTTCGGACCATGCAAATGTCAAAATGCACAAAAGGTCAGAAAATAAGAAACGAAAAACTTTTTTAAAAACAAATAAAAATACAGTATCATGCCATATTTAAGTTTATCACAATTATTTTTATACAACTTCATAAAGTGGGTATGTAGAAAATGTTAAAAAAATATAGTACAGTACAGTAATCTTTTGCCAACTGTTAATTCTAACACTATGAAGCAACAATATTGCGTGAAAACATAAACAATGAACTTCTTAACTATATGTACCACATATGCAAGCTGTCACACAGATACCTATTTCAAGAAAGTAAGTGATTTTGTGATAATTATTTACTTATATATTGACATTTTCATATTTGAATATTGTTTTGCAACAGTTCTTCCCTAAAAACAGTATATATTTTGGGAAATGAAATCAAGACCTTTGCACATCATCTGTAACCTTACATCGTGCATGATTGTTTTCAGTCTTTGTTACTGTGTAACTTTAAATGTTCTAATAGTTTTTATTTTGTAAATATATATTTTTTTTATAAAAATATATTAACTTGATTTGTTATTGTAAGTTCATAAACTCAGGCTCAAGTTTTGTGTTAATATTTTCTGACTCAGTTTTGTTGTGAATTTATGTTATAACCTATAAAAAGTAATAGAACAATTATTTTCAATTGTCGTTACATTCCAGACTGCAACAACATACGAATCGCACATATCGTTTGGCCAAACCAAATTTCATTGTATGTATTTTTAATCATGTGATTGTGTTCAGTGTTTGTGGCGTATGTTTTTAATGTTTTGTTTGACTTTGTGACGACCTCGACGGGGGATGTAACATTTTGTATCACGGAACAATAGAGTTTTGAAACCTCGGTAGCCTTTATGAGGTGAGTAGATAGACCACTGATGGGAAGAATAGGTCATAATCCTAACTAAAAATTTTCAGGCTAAATAAAATACAAGTAGATGGGGCTGATAGCAGTGAAAACATTCCCAGAGGAAATGGTTAATAATAACCGAGAATAGAGATTTAAATAAAAATAGAAAATAATATTATCAAGAGCTGTTGAACACTCAATCAACTAAATGTTGTTTTTTATGTTTGTTATTTTTATCTGTACAAGGATCCTCCAGAAGTAAAACAATATTTCACAAGTCCAGCCATTAAATGACTTCCTCCCCAACTACTTCAGTCTGGAACCCATAGAAAACCGTTGTGGCTTGTAACCTGTGAATCTTTGAAATGTGCCACGAAATAACTTGTTTTCCCTTAAGTATAAGGACACTAGTATTTTCCACTTTTTTTAATGTGAAAAATATCTTTCAATTTGAAATTCATAGGCATAAACAGGAGACTACAGAAATGTATGGTAACATTAAAATAACACTTCAGCTTAAAAATGTTGTCTCATGATTTATGGTGGAAAATCAAATATTCATATGAATAATAATCAATTGTGATTCAACAACTTATGAAAAAAATTAAGATAAAATTAATTTGTCAGATATTTGACAGTTAACGCTCACTTTTTGCTGAATATACAACACCTCTACATCATATACGGCCTAAACTTTGAAGTTTATGATTCCTTTTAGCCGGAAGAACACAGAAAACATGAATACAATTTGACTGCTTGTTATAAGAAAAAAAGGAGGAATTTGTAGTGCATATTGTTATTAGTAATAAGACATGCCTCATAGCACCAGTCAAGAAACTCATCACACTAACTCCAGAATAACTGAAAAAATATAACCAAACTCTTAAGTTCATGAGAAGGGATGGAAGAGTTTTGGAGGATTGGAAGGCTTTACTTTTGGTAAATTTTATACCAAAAGAAATAAATGTACCAGTCTACTCTGCCAAGTATTCCATAAACCCTGCCATACCTATTCCCAACATACATGGCGGCATTGTACTTGTTCACATACAGCTATATTTGAAAACAAGGCTTTTTCTTTAACAGTTTGTATGGGGCTTTTGACAACCTGTCACTTTACCTAGACTTAGTGTCACATTAACAGTTTGTATGGGGCTTTTGACAACCTGTCACTTTACCTAGACTTAGTGTCACATCTAGACTTAGTGTCACATTAACAGTTTGTATGGGGCTTTTGACAACCTGTCACTTTACCTAGACTTAGTGTCACATTAACAGTTTGTATGGGGCTTTTGACAACCTGTCACTTTACCTAGACTTAGTGTCACATTAACAGTTTGTATGGGGCTTTTGACAACCTGTCACTTTACCTAGACTTAGTGTCACATTAACAGTTTGTATGGGGCTTTTGACAACCTGTCACTTTACCTAGACTTAGTGTCACATTAACAGTTTGTACAACCTGTCACTTTACCTAGGTGTCTTAACAGTTTGACAACCTGTCACTTTACCTAGACTTAGTGTCACATTAACAGTTTGTATGGGGCTTTTGACAACCTGTCACTTTACCTAGACTTAGTGTCACATTAACAGTTTGTATGGGGCTTTTGACAACCTGTCACTTTACCTAGACTTAGTGTCACATTAACAGTTTGTATGGGGCTTTTGACAACCTGTCACTTTACCTAGACTTAGTGTCACATTAACAGTTTGTATGGGGCTTTTGACAACCTGTCACTTTACCTCTTACCTAGACTTAGTGTCACATTAACAGTTTGTATGGGGCTTTTGACAACCTGTCACTTTACCTAGACTTAGTGTCACATTAACAGTTTGTATGGGGCTTTTGACAACCTGTCACTTCACCTAGACTTAGTGTCACATGATTATCACTTTTACAAACTCAGACATTTTACAAATGATGTAAAAGACTGAAAAAGACTTTTACCTATAGCTTCAACACAGCAACTTAAATACAAAACTGTGTTTTTAACTTAAAATCAACAGAGTACAGAGAAGTCAGAAATATTTATAAAATATTGTATTAAGTGTTTCAACTTGAACAGAGACTACATACATACAGTAATCGTTATCGTAAAAATGTTTCATTGTCTCTACTAATGTTGCCTGAAAAAGTTTTTTACTTTCTGTATGACCTTCATAGTTAGCTTTGTAAACTCAAATACAATTAAACCCTGGCTAACGGTCGACCTGGACAACGATCTAATTCACTGAATGAAAAATGACCCGCATAACAGTTTAGGTTTCGGATAAAGGGTTGAACATATAAGTGTTTACATTTTTTAAAATTATTTCTCAGCACATATGTAAATATAGAGATAACAATGTGTTACAGGAACTACAAGGTGCTGGTTTAACACAAACAAGCCTTTGATTGATGAGTGTTTGGTTTTTGGGCAATAACTTACATGATATGTCTTAGTTAACTATTCTCAGAATGCCCACTCCTATTGCATTTTCTGTCATAGTACCTAACTTTACTTAATGTGTCATCAACTCTTTTACTGTATGTTTAATTTGTTAGCCTGTTAAAAAATTTAAACAGTTATAATATTATCGTGTTACATATTTTTGATTTTTAAATTTAACAAACATCAAGTGTCTTCGTGTGCGAATTTCAAATTGATGTTTAAATCCTGTTATTTTTTTTATATTAATTAAATGCGTCCTAAAAGAAGTGCTTCTGGTAGTGGAAGTAAAAGACAAACTTTGACTACTGAACTGAGAAATTATACAGTATGAACTAAAAAAATATACAGTATTGATTTGTCCTGTATGTAGATATGTGACATAATTACATTTGTATAAATCTAGTTAAAATAAAGTGTGACTTCTGTTCTGAGATATTCATTCATTCTTTATTTTCCCCACAGGGGGGGTGCAGACTAGCTGCATCTATTGAGAGGATTTAGGACCCTCGCGGTACCCGAGTCTAACACAACTTACGACTTTAACACTTTACACTCACACTTACATTTAGGAAGGCAATAATAGCCTCAATGTGCTTTTCACCTTAAAATAACAACAAAAAAAACATTCTTCATTTCTGATGTATTAGTGGCGAGACCTCAATTATTTTTTTCTATGTAACAAATTAAAATGTTTTCCATGTCTCGCACAGAAGTCTGCTCAGATAACAGACTAGTTCTGGAACGAATTAAGACCACTACTGTATACAGTTATCAGTAACCCAATTATGGGTTATCAAACTAATTTAGAAAATCAGGTGTTAAATGTAATTCAACAATAACGTACATAGAACATACATGCAACTTCATCCAATGCAGTGATGACAATCAGAAAAACTCCCTTCTCTGCCATCTGGGATCGCACACTTTCTACTTTTTGAAGACAAGTTTTGCCTAAAGAAAACAGTATGAAAATTAATAATAATTAAAGAAAATACAATATATTGAAGAGAAAAAGTTTCAGTTAAGAGGTTAATATATCAATTAACACTTACTATGTCTAACAATGCTATATCATAACGCTATGTTTACACAAGATAGATCATAGCGGACATTATCTGTCTGTACTATTCGTTATAGTTAATTTTTTTACCACAGGATTGCAACACTAACTGGACTACTGTGAAGACAAAGAAAGGTTTTTTTACACCAAAAAGTTCTTAAAATCATTGATTTTCAATAATTTAGTACATTTGTTGACAATTACAGTCCAGTTTTCAATTAACATGGCATTATGTAGTAAATGTGATGTATTTATCCTGATAGAAATTTACAAATTATTTATTCAAAAAAACAATTTGTTTTTTGATGGGATTTTTTTAAACTTCATCCCTAAAATATTATTTTTTGTCAAATTTTTATATAATTGAGTATTTAAACATTGTATATTCAAAAAATTCTATCAAAAGTTACTTCAAGAATTGGTGGGCTTACAAGTTATAGAAAACATGTAGTAAGAAACTTGTGAGTAATTATACATAAAAAAAAATATTCCAAAATGCATAAATATAAAAATTGAAAATTCAGTATTAGTAATTTTGTTTTTTTCTATTCACTATTAATAATTTTATTTTTCTTATGATTCAATATTAATAATATATAATTGCCTATGATTATTCAATAATAATAATAATAACAATAATAATGAACTTTGTCAAAATACAAGACCAGTTTTTGACAGCCTATGTATCAAATTATTTATATTTTATAGAACTACTTGTTAAAGTAACTGAAATGTTATCTCCATATAAATATATATATATATATATATATATATATATATATATATATATATATATATATATTATAAATTATTTGCAATAATAAATGATTAATAACATTATATGTTTTATATGTCTATGTCTTCATTACCAAGTAAAAGTTGATCCATAAACTTGAAATATAAAAACCTTTTAGAATGAAATTACTGAAAATGTTGAAATAATACTGATAAAATACCAACCAAAAATAACAACTTTAAGAATAGTTCAAATGATTGATTTCAGTAGATCATAACAACAAAATTATAATAAAAAAATTATAATTTTGATTCACCTGTATATTTTAACGGTAATGGATTGACAGAAGCATTAGGTGGTGCAGGCCGGTCATCCCATATTAAATCTACAAGATTTGTAGTAATGGGAACAAGAGAGTGACCAGCAGCTTCAAGAGCAACCTCGAGAGTGGTCCAATCCCTGAATGGTAAAAGCATTGGATCTACTCCAATACGGGATCCTGAAGGCAGTGTCTTCACTAACCAAGCTGGCTGAGAAGGTGTCGAACTAACACCTACAAATAATAAATAATATTCATTTCACTTTAAATAAGTTTATAATACCTGTTTGATAGATTTTTTTATATAATAACTAGAAAAGATTGTTACTATAAATATAAAACAGCATTTAAATGAAATTAATGGTGCAAACATAAACGAGGTGTGGCTAGAAAAAACCCGAATTACTAATTGCTAAGCGACAAGGCTAAAGGTCACCTGACATCCTCTCCACACTCAGACCACCCACAGCACTACCTGAAATAGATTAATGTTTTGATGCTGCATCGAAAAAATGTTGAGCATTCATAAAGAACACCATGTGAATATGAAACTTCTTTTTAAACTTGGAAAATTTGCCACTGAAACTTTTTTAATGTTACAAATATACAGTGATGATTATTTATGTATTTGTGTGGTTTTAAATGGTTCCAAGATGACCATGAAGATACCAATGATGTCCTTCCTCTCTGGCAGACTATCTACTGCAAAAACCGAAGTTAAAATTGAAAACGTTGGTAACCTTGATGATAAGATCGCTGTTTTACTATCAGAACAGTATCTGAACTTACCCGAATCAATAAGGAAAATGTTAGAATTATTCTTAATGAAAGATTCAACATGAAAAAAGTGTGTTGAAAATTGGTTTCAAAGTGTCTCACTGTTGAACAGAGGGAATGTCGAAGAAACATTTACTCTGACATCCTGGAAAACATTGGAAGTGATCCTAGCTTCATAGAAAATTTAATTACTTGTAATGAATCATGGGCTTTTTACTTTGATCCAGAAATAAAACACTAACCAATGCATTCGAAATCTCCCAACTTATCACAGATGACAAAATCAAAATTTAAGGCAATGATTTTTTTTTACTATCAAAAGGATTGTGCATATTGATTGGGTTGTGCGTACCTGAGGGGCAAATAGTAAATCAACATTATTAAATTTGCATTTTAACTACTCTACATGCGCAAGTACACAGAAAATGACCCAATTTGTGGGAAAAGAAGTCTTAGATTCTATACCACGACAATGTCCAGCTAAGAATGCTTTGTCTGTCAAGACATTTTTGGCCAAACATTACTATTTTGGACCACCCACTCCACTCGCCTCACTCAGCCCTCAGTGATACTTTCCCCCTAAAGTCAAGAAAGCTCTGAAAGGAATGAGATTTGAGTCTGTTGAAGCAGTAAAGCAACAGAGACCATGGAGATATTTACTGCATATGATCTGCAGCATTACTTTGTGCATGGAGCAGTGCCTAAGAGAAGAGTATACTGAAGGGGGATATTTAATTATTGTAAATAATAAATAAAAAAATCAGCTTTTATTCATTTTTCCTAGACACACATCTTTATACTATTTTTTTTCGCTTTCACATATTTTTCAAAAAAAAGATGGTTTGGCTAAGGTAAAATACCCAAATCCAAGGGCATAATATCTCAAATAAGTAAATAACATTTCCCTCAAATTTTTATAATTTACAAAAAAATATAATTTGGCATATAAAATTTGAACAAAATTACTTAAATCGAATTTAGAAAAATTCAGAGCTTCAAATACCTTGTTTAAAATTATTTTAAAAAATGGTGCTAAAATAAAGGTATATATTTAGTTCACATACGAAATTTTATTGCAATCAGACAATTTGTTTTGTCTCAAAGAATGCCCAAGACATGTGGACAGAGATCTAAATAAAAACCATTTTTTGACTGTTGAGCTTCAAAACAGATTGATCCATCAAATCTCAAGATTGATTGTGTTTAGACATGTACATACCACTCGACTTACAGACTTAATCTTCTAATACTTTTTCTTTGAAAAAAAATCAACAACAATGACTCACCCATGACAAGCAAGAGTGCATCCTTTGTACAAAATTACAGTGCTAACCATTTTAATTATTAATTGTTTATATTTTTTAAGTTTTCCAAATGTACCCTTTTTTGTACTTTTATTTTTACAAGAAAATACTTTTATTTTTTCTGAATTACCTGTTTTAATTGAAAAATGAACAGTAAGAGAATAAGCAGAAAATAAAAATATAGAAAATAGTTTCAAAATATGTCTGTTGAAAAACAAAATCTACACGAGTTCCAGAAATGATTTTCATAAGTTTTCCACCCCAAATATTTTTACAAAGAAAACTTTACAGTTTCTAATTCTGATAAATAGTAATAAATTATCAGTTAAGTATCAAACGTTTACCATCTTTCATTAGTTTCCAATTGTCATCCATTTGCTGTGAGGCTTGAAGAAAATACCTTCCATCAGTCCACATACAAGCAGCACTTTCTGTAACTATTGCAGTCCCTTCCGATCCTGTAAAACCTGATATAAAAGCTCTTCTCTCGTCACATGGTGCTAAGTATTCACTCTACAATACAATAAAATAATATATGTTTCAAATGGTTTACGCTACAATTTTCACATTATACAAAAAAAAGGCACTTACCACACTTATAAAAATGTGGAGTACCACGTTTTGTATTCTTTTCATTCCACAATGGTACAAAATAAACATTTAAAAACTTTCTATTTGTTGCAATGAATGCAATTTCCCAAACTACACAAGTATCCGTTTAATTGATGTCACAAAGACGTAACTTTTTAATGTAAATGTATGTTAGTTGCAAATAAAATTTATAAATCAAAAATATATTGGATAAACATTTTTCCAAGTACTTTGCAATTGTGTCTACAAGGTGCAAATTATTGATACACAAGTTAATAAATATTAAAACTAGTTAATTTACTCTTAAAAACAATAATGAAAAATTAATTATTATTCTTAATGAAAAATAACGGAAGACAAATTATATGTATTTGATTTAAATATAATAATAATAAAACAAATAGAGACAACATTATCATTACTGAATTATGACACAAAGTTATTAATATTTAAAAAGACAAATATTGTATTATTAATCGTAACCTCTATCACTTAAAAAAGGCAAATGAAATCAATACTTATAATTATAATTTCATTACACTTACGTTGGATTCAATGTGTCCTCAATGTACACAGAGAGTCACCCATAATCTCACCATGCAGCATGTTTCTTATACCGGCAAGTTCATGACTTTTATTCAATAAAAGTTTTATTCAAATGCACTATACTCAAATATTCATGAGGACGAAATTTATGCTTTTATTATTATACGAGATGTGGCAATTAAACAACCAAACTGGTGCTATAAAATATTTTATTAATCACCAATTACTTTACAAAGTTTATCCCCTTCAATTTACACTCCTTGATGTTTTCTACAACGATCCATACAAATTTTCCATTGTTCAAAGCTGTGCTGGAAGACCACTTGTGCCAGCTTGTTGAGAATCTCCATTGCTTTCTTGCTTTTACCGCTTCGACATTATTAAATCTTGTGCCTTTAAGCCCTAATTTGGAATTACAAAATTTAAAAAAAGTTACCCAAGGATTGGGTGAGTACGATGAGTGGTCCGACATGATGATGCCATATTTAGCAAAGAATCCCTTCACAGACAAGGCAGAATGAGCAGGTGCATGATCGTCTATAGTCATTTCACATCCCTCCTTAAACATTTTAAACAATTCAAAAACTATGCAACAAACAATCACTTCCATACATTTCCTTTAACATGGCATGAGCTTCTGTGGCAATTCAGAAGAAACTTAAGGTTAACTCATTGCTTCATCTGAAAACTTTGCATTTTTTTGATAAAAAGTTAGTGCAAGGACTTAAACAGGTGAATGCTAGAGGAAGATGGAGGATCATACTATAGCCATCGAGCTCAGGGTGAGGAAAGTACCAACAGGCACAGACATGTTCAAACCTGCTGCAGTACGTTCACTGTTTGTCAGTAGCAGCATAAGTCCAGTTCTTTCATTGCTACACCTCATATGACACTTAGAAAATTTGATTATACAAAATTCAACAAATTTTTCCCTTTATTGCTTTCCATTGGCTATCATAACAGAGTGTCTGTAGAAGACTGTCTCTCCTTGGTTCTTTTTTTCACCTTCACACAATTAATTTTTCTTTTCTGTAATTCGTCAAAACATCATGTTAATATTTTACTCAAAATGTTGCTTGGCTTGGTGCCAACATCTCAAAACAAAATTATTTTAAGTTTCACTATAGCAGTTATAAATCATTATTTCACAAATGATACATTAATGACATACTAATACATACACTTGAAAATGTATATTAATAAGTTTAAGTAAGCTATTTCAATTGTGTTTCTTTATATACGTTTCAAAGTTTTTGAATCAACTTTTCTAATAATTGTGTCAAGTTATTTGATGTCATTTGTATCAACTTTTTCATGAAGTCTTACAAATATTTCCTTCAAAACTTTATATGAGGTAATTTGTAATTAAAACCTAAAGAACCAATATCAATATATTTTACACATCAGAGAAATAGAATTAACACTATACAAGTTTCACAGATTAGTAAATATATGTTTTACACACGTACTACTAACTCAAATTATGAAACATTTTAAACCTGCATTTTCTTAATTCGCTGCAATATCTTTGTTCCGTCGAGTCTAGCATGCTAGTGAGGTGAAGACACTTTTGTATTCTCAGCAGATTATTTTCAAAATGGATGAGAAAAATATATAAATAGAACCAGTTTGTGTACTATTTTTTTTTAAATCAGGAAATCTACTTAAGAGACTTAAAATCTACTTTCTGAGATAAAATTTCAACTCAGTAGAATATTCTTATCTGGATATTTGACAAGTTCAGATGACACAACCCCCAGACCAGTCAACCTTTCACTTCAAGAACCAACAAAAACAAAATGAAAGTTTGTGATCTAGAATGCTGTGACCATAGACAAATATTTTGAACAACAAGTTCAAGATGCCAGATGAACTAAATTTAAGTTTCTACACATTTCAGTTAAGTTTAACCGAAGATAAAAATTTGGTACAGTTGTTCCTTTGAAATTACATAGAAAAAGGTTAGTAACTGTTTTCGATTAAGTTTAAGAATAAAAAATACAGTAACTATTCATAAAAACCAAATTCCATTGAATCAGTCATAAGTACGCTGCAACATTGCTTTCAAAAAATTTAATCCATGAAAGTAAGAGATCCGTTATGAATAAAAAGAAGCTCAGATTGTGTATACTTGTACATATTAAAATATAAATTATTATTCCTAAATGTATATTTCAGCCAATGTATTGTTACAAACATTTTGCGTCTTAAAAAAAAAATCACTGGTCTTTTTTTCAAAAGAAATTGCAAAATTTTCTTATTGTTCGTGTATTTTTTTCTTTTACAATCTTCATTTGCTCCAACTCAAGAGCTTTTAATCTTGCTTTACTGATATGAAACTTGTTGAAAACTGGTTTATTTCTCATAACACTAATTTTAGATAAAAACACAATTTTTAAGATAAATGGATTTTGTATTTGAAAAACTACAACCTCTCATAACCAAGCTTGACATAACAGATTATGTGAATGTCTGTTTGTCAATGAACATATAACGCCAGTTCCAGGAAAGTGGGCAATTCCACTAGATTGTGAGACAGTTTAAAAGTGTAATGTACAGAAAACTAGTCTTGAAAAAAATATTTTGATCGTGTTCGTGCATAAATAATGGCTAACAATCAGACTTACACCCCAAGTTGACTCATTCGACTACAAAAAGTCAACAAAGCGCGATAATCTGTTCCTACTCGGTGGAGCCCTAAAGTGAATTATAATGAAACTACGCAAAAAACAAGTCTTATATACGGATAGGTTTTGAAGTACTTAAGCTTCGAGTGAAGCAAGGCAATAAAACAATATTTATTCTACAAATTTAAATATATTTCAACCTACGAAACACTAACATCTATACCTTTCATAATTTTTGTCATAAGGGGTAGTTTTCATCCTCCAAAAGTACTCATGAGGAACATATAACTTTTGTTCTAGAGGATAAAATTTTGCTCTTGATCCCAAATTTCAAGAAAATCAATCTTTTCTATAAAAATTCAAAGATAATGCTCCATTTTTACCATCATATTCTGAAGACTAATGTTGCTATTGTTACTCCACTGTATTAACAAAACTAATTCGTTTTCCCTTGATTTATTTTCAAAATAAACTAATTTTTTTGTTCAAAAAGTGTATTTCAAAAAGTTACTATTTTAAGCAATCCAAAACATAAATTAAAAACTAATTTTGCATACTCTATTCTCAATTGTGTATAACTCTACATGTAACGGGAATGGCCGCCTCACCTGATGAGCATCCTTATGTGGTATAATATAAGCTTGAATTGGTTCATTAACAAACTTAATATTTCGCATTAACGCTCGCAGTTGTTTAAGTAAATGTCCTGTAGGTGTTGGAGCCATTGTGTGTCTGAAACAAAACCAAGAAAATATACCTGTTTGGGCACAATTAATTATTATTTTCTATATATAATAGGTACAAAGGTAATAAAATATATTTTAAAAATTTTAAAGTTGCTTAAGAAAATTTAGAAATTAAAGCAAATTACAGGTTACAAATAAATTAAAATAGATATTCTCTATTTTATACAGGCCTATATAATAATAATAACAATAATATATATATTAAAGCATATAATATTATTATATATATAATCTCAATATTTAAAACTGTTGTAAAAATATAAATAAAAAATAAATTTAAAAAAATCTCTCAATTTCATTTAGGACATTAATTTTTATGAAGGGGTCAAGTAAAATCGAACTATGGATACAATCTGAGCTGTCCCCTGTTTACTGCCTTAAATTCAGAATGTTTCGAATAATGTATGGGTCTACGTAATTACAAAATATTTTAAGCTCCTAGGACAAATATCAGTTAAGCTCAAACCACAAACTTGGCAATTCTACTTAGTAGTTCATATTGATTAAAATAACTTATAACGTCATTGTATCAAATATTTATAATTTTTCATATGTAAGAGTAAATAACTTAAATCCGATATTTTGAGGTTTTTTAATTTTCTATTTTATTGAAAAAGTGTAATAAATTTATCGAAGTTTACTATATCGGATATGTAAATAATACTTTTACCACCAAAGTTATATATTTGGATTAAACAAAGAGAAATCCTATTCCAACAGACTCAACTTCTAAATAAAGAACAGTGCCTGAGGGTGCTGAAGAAACATGAAAGTGACAGTTCAATATTTGTTACACTAAAATTTTGTATTTTTCTAGGCCTAGTAGCTCAATAGCAATTCTACCTACAATTCTTTCAGATAAAATAGTTTTTATTATTGTAAGTTAACATTTATTAAATTTCTTATCAAAGTAATAATAAATAAATTAATTTATTAATTGATAAAATTAATTGATTATTATGAAGTCTGCATGTACAATATTTTGATTTAACCAAGAAGTAGTTCAGGCCTATTAAAACAATTTCATTAAATGAGATCTTTAAATTTTAAAATTTGTAGGACGGTTTGTATGACAGATGGATTTCTGAGTGGTTACGTTTTAATTTCACTGTTTTCTTAATAAAAGTGTGTAGCCTATAATTAATTAACGTTTACTATTGGTACTGTGTCAAGGATATCAAGGTTCTAGAACAGCTGCAGTTCAACAGAGTAATGTAAGGTAAGTGTAAGTTGTTCTCAAGTGTTTGTTATTTCAATCAGATATCCTATTATTGAAGTGGGTTTAGACTCAAGTGTTTAAAATGGATGCAACTTATTGCAATTTGTCTTCAAAACTAGAGTAAATACATGATTTATTTACTCTAAATACATTTATTTATTTATGATAAAAAGTACTCAGTATGATTTTATAAAGAGCTTTTGCATCCTGAAGGGATTTTTAATATTTTTCCAGTTTTTGTATTAGTATTATTACTAGCCAACCAGGATCTTTAAAAAAGTAACTTATTTAAGCAACTATATTACCAAGTTTCAATGTCTTTAATGTACCTCACCTAGTACAGAACTTTTTTTTTAATTTTACCACAACTACGATTTACAATTACTTTTCAGAAGTAGATAAGTAGTTTATATTTAGAAATATCTCAAAATTTTCAAAAGTCATTTATATAAATAATGTGTTGTGTATTTATCATCATTTAAAGTATACAAGAGGCTGAATATATTTGATTTTATTTTAAAATATTCTAACATTCAACATCAAGTCCTTTATATTTTTCACAACAAAAACTCTTTTTGGTCAAAAACATAATGTTATTTACGTTAAAGTTCCAAGTATACTAAGCAAGTTGTTTCTCAACTGTATTACATTTTCCTAAGAGATTGTTATTTTTGAATCCCTCGAGGTTAGAATTGCTTTCAAATTTCAGTAGCTTATTTATATATTACAGCTGCACAACTACATGATATTATTGTAATAATTTTGTACTAATTTTATTTGTAGTAATAATTAGATTATTTTTAGCCAAATAACACAGTTATTATAATTATATTAATTACCTTTGGTATAACTATGTTGTAAAATACTTTAAATATAGTGATTATTTATAACTGTTCTATTAACAATTAACTTTGTACACAATGTATTAGGCTACAAATATACTAATAGTCTACATAAGTTATTTAAGATGTATACCTAGAGTTTACAATGTTAGTATTCATTACACAAACAGCAATCAGAGAGACAATTTTTAAATTGAACATTTTATAAATAAGTTTGTATTAAACAGTACACAATGTATTAGGCTACAAATATACTAATAGTCTACATAAGTTATTTAAGATGCATACCTAGAGTTTACAAAGTTAGTACTCATTACACAAACAGCAATCAGAGAGACAATTCTTAAATTGAACATTTTATAAATAAGTTTGTATTAAACAGTAGCAGCAAGTAAATAAAACTCAGGATTTGCAACTGAACAAAGTCCTCAACCCAGAAACCTATAAAACAAAACCAGTGCCATCAAGAAATGTTGCCTATTGTCTGACCTTAATAACTTTCTATATGTCAAAACACAGCTACACATAAACAACAAATAATAAAAAGTTGTTTATTTGAAATGAAGTTGATGTTATTGTAGTTTAATATGAGATAAATTATCACACACTTGTCATTAATCACACAGTGGCAACTCCTAGCTGAAATTAGTAGGGTTGATGCTCCAGAAATGTTTAGCCTTTGTTTTAAAACTGTGTAACAGGAAACAACCAAAAATAATTTTTTTAAGAATCCTAAAAGAACAAAATTAAACATTTTTTACTCACTTTGGCCTAAATTGTTTTAGGTCAAGCTTAATATATTCATTTAACAATGAAATACATTTTTCTTGTTTTCATTTGCACAAAAATTCAACAATTTTCTCCTTGATCTCTGGATGTCAACTAAGGAAATTTTTCTTCATTGAAAGGACTGCAAGCACATTTAGTCTTTCCAAATTCATAGTGTTTCTTTGAAAATATTGTATTCTTTTAATAAATAAATAAATCAAACAGACTATTCTAGGTTATTTGTTGCTAGAAGCAGGATAATAACCTAATTCATTTACACTTTACCATATTGAAGAATATAATACATGGTTTTTAAACATAATATACAGCGAAGTAAAAAGAAAGACTTCTTTCCACTAGCACTGCATGATCAACAGTACTCTCTCTCTCTCTCTCTCTCTCCTCTCCTCCCTTGCAGCCTTTTTTGCAGTTTTCTCTGTATACATGTGCACAACAGTCAAACACCTTGCTGCTGAAACTGTGAGGCATGCAGTCTCATTAAAAGATTTTTATATCTTTTTAATAAACTGAAGGATGGCTACTGACTTTAAACTAAAAGATTATATATTGTACAAGTACAAACACAGAATTAAAGAACAAAGGACTCATTATATTAAATGTTATCGATAACATCAAGTGGAACTGGAGGTGTTGCAGTTCCACAGTGCCTATAAGCAAACCGCCACTGATTATATAACTATAAAATTTATTGTAACTACTACAAAAAACACTAAAGAAGGATTGTAAAAAACCCTTTAATTTTAAATCTGGGAAATAAACAAGTATTTAGATTACAAATCAAAAAAATCTGATTACTGCAACACAACCACCAGAACTCATATTTAAATAATTAGGATTATGACCTATTTTCTTCTGTCTAGTAGTCTTTTTCACTCACCTCAATAAAGACTACTGCATTTTTGAAACTTCACTATTTCATATTTAGGCCTTAATACAATCGACAGAGGGTTTTGACATTTTGTTAAACAATATGACCTATTGAAAAAAAGTCAATCTTAATTACCTAAAAAAATCTGTAGAATAAGCAATTTGGATTAACCATGTCTCTTCCATTTTGTTTAGACACTGGTTAGCAGTTAGTAATTATAATTGTAATATGATAATCATTACCAATAATACATTGTTCAGGAACAATATGTAACTCATATTTAATCAAAAACACATTTTTAATTATGGCAATTTCGTAATTGTACAATTATTTCTTTCCTGTATTTTGTCATTTGAAAGCTTGAATATTAACAAAATAATCCTAATATGGATATAATACAATATAATTAATTATACAATGTATACAAATATTAAAAAAAAATAAATGTAGCAATTAATGTGTTAAAGTTTGTTGATGTAATACTGAACAACAATTAACCAATATACTTAGAAATAAACCTATTTTTACTGAGATATTTATGTTATCACTCTAAAACTCTTTTAAATTAGCAGGATCTTCTTTAAAAAAATGTATACTACTCTGCACTAAGAAGTAAATTGGTTGATCAAGAAAAAAAAAACTGAGCTTGAAAAATTGCTATTATTATGGTTAGAAAAAAAGGTAGGTCTTCATTTTGATTTACTCATTTAACATTACAGTAACTAAAGGTTGTACTAAAAATCTTGGGATCTACATGATTAGTTACCTCAGTATAATATTATACACAGATATTATAATAATACACAGATATTATAATAATACAGATACTCAGTACAATATTATTTTACAGATATTATACACTTTGCGCAGGATAAATAATACTCGTTTATCAAGCAATATATGAATATTGCTTGTCCTGTGTGAAGTATAGTTAACTGAAGTAACTAATCATGGCAATTATTATATTAAGCATATTAGTATAAAAAGCATATTAGTATATTAATTTTTTTTTAATTTTATGGCGAAAAGCACATTGCGGCTATTATCGCCGCCCTAAATGTAAGTGTGAGTGTAAAGTGTTAATGTTGTGTATGTAGTGTTGTAAGTGTAAGTGTGTGTTAGAATCGGGTACCACGAGGAACATCTAAATCCTCTCAATAGGTACAGATAGTCTGCACCCCCCTGCAGGGATTAGTATATTAAATATATTACTATAAGAAGTATATATTGCTTAAGTATATTGTGTATATTACTTGGAAATTTTATATTTCTCATATAAAAATATCATATATACCTATCTCGGGTAGTGTAGATTCATTTATTATAACAGATGTGGTTAGGATTATTTTTTAAATAAATTTATAAACAGTTGGTTTTGTAAATTTATAAACACTTATGAATCTCAAATGAGTATATTATCAATCTCAGATAAATCAACTTATAAGAAAATTGCTATTAAATTTTACAAAATATAGCACTTATACCTAGATATTATCATCTTTGGATCAATCAATCATAAATAATCAAGAATGTTGAGCCTATTAGGACAAGTGATTACTTCATTATAAGTTCTCCATATTTCACCTGTATTTAAAAGTTCAATCATTTTGATTAACTGATGAATTACCATAGAACAATATTAACAGTGAATGATTGATTGTAAATATATTCTAAATGGTGGACAAGAATATGATAGGTTTAATAAATTTTTATACATTTTTTTTACTATTATAAAAAAATTATACTGTAGATTTAGGAATAGTTTCGTAAAGATTATAATCTGATGAATGACAGATCATGATATTAATTAATCTTTATATTAATTCATGATAATTCATCGATAAATATATATATATTTTTTTTTTTTTTTTGTGTTTAACGTCCGACTATTGTACACACTTGGGCTAATGCAGACGATGGGATGATTTATAGCGTATGAAAATGCCAAGCCCTCGCCGGGAATTGAACCCGGGTCCTTGGGGTGAAAGCCTAGTACGCTATCCACTAGGCCACCGAGGTGGCTCATCGATAAATAATGCTATTACTACTTTTGGTGATTGATTTGCCTAAGGCATCGGTTTAGTCTGCTGTGTCTCTGAACTGCACCCCTCAAGGTTGTAGGATCGAGATGCAGGTACTGCCGTTGCTTTACCCTTACCATTAATGCTGATCCCTCATCTTCATTAGTCTAACTGGCAAACAATAAAAATGTTAAGAAAAAAACCGTTATTACTGGTGAATGTTTCTTCAAGTACCCTGTGCTTAGGTAGGTGCTGACAATTCAATGGTCCTAACTTCACATTACTTTATATTACTTAAGGATGACACAATAGATATGTCTATTTAATGTATGCACTATAAGAGAGGTAACAATTATATTAGATTTCTTTAGGACCTAATATAGGCTAATAACATGAAGTATAAAACTGATATCATTATCAATAAGTATGGACCAGAAATATCACTTTTTTGTAAATATATTGTTTTCATATAATACCGTAAATTTGACACTGGTAAACTGACAGAGCTTACCTTATTTCATTACATTTTCTGAAATATAAAATTTGTATAGCATATACATCAATTTTAAGGAAAGGTAAAAAAATAAGCCTGTTTTATATCACCATAATTATTAATAAAACATTAACTTAGAAAAAGTATATTCTCTAAACTAGCTTTTTGATAAACTTAGCTTTCCTAATAAATTCTTTAATATTGTACTCAATCTCTATATCAATAAAGGAAATGTCTGTGTGTGTGTGTGTGTGTGTGTGTGTGTGTGTGTGTGTGTGTGTGTGTGTGTGTGTGCGCGCGCACGCGCATATGTGAATGTGTTTGAGGATATGACAACATTTTCAAGCGAGATTTTAAAATTTCTAATTAGATTTTTTAATTACATAGTTAGCCAAAAATTATACCAGTTTATATAAACATTCATAGTAAAATAATTTCACAGATAATGTAGTGCAGGTATTTAGAATTTTATAAAATCTTTTAAATAAATAGTCTATTGTATTAAAAATAATATCAGTTTGCTACCGTTAGGCAACTTATTTGCAAAACTATATTTTCCAGTAAAATATAAGCTAATGTTGTAAGCACAATACCTTAACAGAAAATAAGAAGAGTACTATATACCTAAATCTTCAATAAACGGTATGACCAATTTTTTTATTAGCAATATTAAAGGCAACCTTAAAGGCAATATTTACAATAAAAGTTGGCTGTCAAAAATGATAAAATATTGCGACATTCGACAATTAATAGCTGATCCCTCACTAAATAAATGTCAATGCCATCGAGATCATCAACCTAATTACTTTCTTGCTAATGCTTTAAATTACTACTATTGACATTTTATGAATGGCTAGTTTGTAAATTACTTTAATAAACTTGTAGGCCTAAATTTATTTAATGTCTTTAGATTTTGTTTAAAAAAACATATCTGTCCAATCCTATTACAAAAAAAAAATCACTTTAAATAAGTGGTACTAAACTAAAATATCTTTCTCAAAAATCTGTAATAACTTCAAATAATATTATTATATTATGATGACTATATCCCTCTAAATTTTTATCTGGTATGCAGCATCTCTGAAGTTGCGAATCTCAAGGTAACAGACTAAATACTGCAGTTACTATCATAAATTTTACCCTTTTGGTTAACATCAATGATCACTCATCCTTATTAATCTAACTGGCATATAGTATGAACATTTAATTACGCAAAAAACACTATTTAAAAACTATTGATTAAAAAAAAACAATTTAAAATTACCAGCTTTTCAAACTGGCTGAACAGATTTTGTTCAGACATAAAGAATCATAATCAAGTCTATATAAAAAGGCAAGTTATGACTTGTAAATTATTGCCAAAAATATAAACAAACAAAAAATTAAATAAAAATAAAACAAACCTGACTGTAGTAGTGGACGATAACGTCCAAACAACATTTTTAGATAATGACCAATAAATCAAGCTATTAAGATTTTAATGGGTTTTTAAGGGTTATAATCTATGCCAATTTTAATTCAAAATCATTGCTAAATTTTGAATTATTATTGAGAAATTTATATTGTATTTTTTCTTATGGCTTTTATTTTCTGACTATTTAAGTAAGCTAATTTCAAAAATCTTTCAGAGAAGGTGGAGAAGTCCTGAGTTCTAAAGTTTAAACCAAATTGGAGTATGCCTATTATAGAAATTTTGCTCTACAGGAAATAAAATAGATAGGTCACATACACATTTCTTAGGATAGGTTAAACATAACTATATTTAATGTAACGGTTATATACTAGAACCTCACTTAAACAAAATTTGTTCTGAAACAAGTTTTGAAAAAAACATTGTTTTTTTATTTTCTAAGTTCCCCATGTATATTTTATTTATTTAAATGTTTTGATTTTGTAATCAGTACAATGCATAAGTTATATACAGTAAACTCAAAACAGCTAACAATGAGCTTTTGAATATTAAGTGAAAAAAAACAGTAGTGATAAAACTGTCGTAATAATAGCTTATACACTGTAACAGAGTTGTGCAAATGAATAAAATGGCGGGACATACTGCCAAGTAATATATGAGTAAATGTATGACAGGTATTGTTATACATTACAAACCAAGCATTTTGGGGCATTTACACTAAGTGCAGTGAAGAGATCACTCTATTGCTGATAACTCAGTTCCATTATAAAAACAACAAATTTGAAAACAAATACTACAGTGTCCAGTTGGTTATAGCAAAACATGTCAATTGTATAGCCACTATATTTGTTTACTTTTACTCTCAATTAATATGTAATTAACAAACATCATTCATTAGTTGATTATATCCATTTATCTGTTAATGTTAGTTGTTCAGCTGGTAAGTATGGAATAGTATGGTAATATGTCCCACAAACACCAAAAAATCTTTTGTTTTTAGGAAATAGGCCCTAACCATTTCCACGAATCCAGGTCTAATAGAAAATTAAAGTACAATCCAGTTTTATTCAAAAAAAAACTTAGAAAAACTAACCTGGCATGGTTTTTATAAAATGTAAATTTGTTTATTATTTGTGCGGTTAAAAGAATTAATGCTAACCAATAACCTTCATTCTATATCCTGTAGCACTACCTGCAATTTCCAATTTTCAAAATATTGGTTTTCATATATCTTTAATAAGTTTTTTTTAAATATTTGCAATAAATAAAAGAATTTCTAATATATCATTGTTATCAGTTAAAGTGGTTTCAGTCATTAAATTTCGTTCAGCTTATTTCTAGGCTCTATTATGATAAAAAAAAAACTGGAACTTTTGTTTATCGAGAAATGGTTTGATCCCATGAACTTTCAATACATAAAATTCTAGTGTAAGCTCTAAATTAAATACAAGTTAAGTATATTAATTATGTGTAAGACTTTAATAATTTCCATAGGTTTATAAGTATACTAAAATATTCTTATAAAATAGCCACTAATAAGATATAATGTTTTAGCAAAAAACTTAGTCATACCATCTATTATGCATATTAAGCCTATTAAAACATCACTAGGCCCTACCATAATTGCAAAAAAACCTACATATGGTAGTTGCTCTCTGCCCATTAAGAGGTAAGTTAGGTCCATTTATGGTAATCTTTCTAATTTAAGGATACATTAAACTTTAGTAATGTATTTGTAGTTATAAACGTACACAGCTCTTAACCGGCAACCACTAGATAAAACTATCTTAAATTTTACCCACAAACGTTTTAGACTGATCTTGGTCTTAACCTCAAATAGCAACTTGAATAATTAACAAAATTACAAATATTTTAAGGCAACATGTTAAAATTACTTATTTGCTCAATTTAAGCGCTTTAAATAATTACTACACTTTTTTTGCTGTTCACGAGACCTAAAAATAGCATGAACTAAAATTATTATAACCTAAAAAATACATGAGCATAACCTAAAATCAGATAAAATATTATTAAGTGGCAACTTACTTAAAAACGTAAGTTATAAAAAAATATTTATAACTTAATCCGAGTAAATAATACTTATGATACATCGTAAGAGTAACTAGAACCTTAGGGGAAAACCACCTTACATAATTAATTATACCATATGATAATGTACTATAACCATGATTAATTATATTTTTCACTTACTCCTCAAGCCACGGCCAAGAACAGCAGTGTCAAAGAAAAAGAAATTAAACAGAGAGGTGATAAAATAATACTCTGCCCATATGGGCAAGGTCTTCTATGGTCTACGGTCTGGTTTGTAATAGTTGATGATGACCGATAACAAAACCAAAAACTACATAATATTCAAGTCCATAGATTATCTACTGCTCTTGTCCTCTTTCAGTAGTCTGTGCTATTCGGAATCACAGAATAGATATTATACTAGAGATAATATTACAAGCTTATAACCCATAAGCAAGAATTTAATACTGTAGACAAACTATAAAAGAACCGAGCAGTTATATTATTCTATTTATTGAACAATAGCAGTAGGACTGGAGTATTATTGAGTTAGTGGCTATCGGTCATCAAACAATCCAAACCATTAGTGATTCGCGATTCCGAGATGTTTTTACAAACGAGACAATCGACAATAGTAAAACAAAACAATCGAGTCAACCATCGATTACCAGTCGGGTTGAACAACGACAAGTTTGACGATTATTGACTCGATTGTTCCAATTGTTAAGGCGATGATTCCTGACGGCTGATTAGAGAATGTTTTCCCGGAAAAACGGAATATGCCTTAGCCATTTAATTGGAATTTTATTAAACATTTCCGGCAACATCAGTTCCGGTTATAAGTGACGATTCATTCGATTGTTTTGTCGATGATTTTGGCCTACAGTAGTTTAAGCCTACACAAAACTGGATGACTCAGCGAGTCGGAGGACTCGGATAGAAAAGCAGTCGTCATGTAACGACTGAACAATAGACAAGTGACGACTGACGAGTCCAATACAATCGAGAAGCATCGATATGTTTTTACAGTCAAAAAAATCGAATAAAACATCTCGTAATCGCGCATCACTATCCCAGACCCTGCACATATTGGCAGAGTTTATCTCCTATGTGATTTTTTTTCCTATTTTGTAAAGATCACCCTGTCGTACATAATAATTCATTAGATTATGTATTTCCTTTTTAATTATATTTATCTACTATTTTGTGATATTTTAAACCACAAAATAAATATTTAATGCAATTCTTTTACTTTCTCTCTCTCTAAAAAAGAATTAATAACAACAAAAACATCAACAATGACATTTAAAATGTTTGTGAACAATGGTAACAGTTTTTTAAAATTTATTATTAAATTTAGATCTAAGCCTCTTTGAAATGTTACAATTGTATTATTTAGAAAGGTTTACTAATTTCATTTTACTGTTTAAGTATTAAAAAAAAATATAATTACAGAACATAATAAACTAATACAAACAATTGTTTACTGTTCCGTTAAACATAACAAATGTTATTAATGTGTAATTTATATTTATATTATCTGTTAAATAAATAGTATAATATAATAATAAAGGTTTCCCCTAGACCACCTGTTTAGTATAATAGTAAACAGTGTTTACTGTTTTAATCCTGCAGTACTTTAAGGAAATGTTATATCCTTTTTCCTTAACAAATAAAAAATATATAACTCAAATATATGCTAAATAATATTAAATAAAATGTAGATACACAAATGCATACATATTTTCTTTGTAAAACATTTTTTGTGTAAACGTAATTTTGGAATTATATTATGTGGTTTAAAATTAATTTTAATTTAATATTTTTATATTTTTTTAAAGTGTTATAATATTTATATCTCCACAGCCTGCTAACTGCTACGAAAAGTGAATAAGAAGAAGCAGAAAATATGGAATGGAATGTTCGTTGTCAATCGCTAAAGGCGATACGTTAGTATTTGTTTCATAGGTAATTTTAATTATTTAAATGTGATATACGTTATATTTTGGATACATTGTAAATAACAGTTGTGTAATTTGTAATAAATGACTGTGTGTAGTTATTAATATTATTAGGAGAAATGGTTATATTTTAATGAGTTTTGTTTTCCTAACCCTAACAACAAGTAGCCAGGTTAGGCAAAACGAGAATTTTGTCAAAATGACAATCAAAAATTTTATTTATTACAGAAGTAATAATATTAATCAACCATATCAAAAATAATGACGATGAAGTGAATAATTATGTTTTTCAAGTGTCTGAGGTCCTTACTTTGTTTTATATTATCTGAAATTGAAAATAGACAGATGGCTGTTAAGCCAAATTAACTTATTTGTTATCAACAAATTGATTTGTAAATATTAACAAAATTATTTATACCAAGTATGCATCCAGTCAGGAGACGAAAAAGCGACCAAACTATGGAGTTAGAACTGTTGAAGTAAGTAGAGGTAAAAATGGTTTTGGGTTTACAATTTCTGGACAACAACCATGCATTTTAAGCTGTATTGTTCCTGGAAGTCCTGCAGAAAGTGCAGGATTAAGAGCAGGTGACTATCTAGTTGCTGTAGAAGGACAGAGTGTAAGTAAAGTTCCTCATGATGATGTTGTGAGGCTTATTGGATGTTCATCAGGTGTACTTAAATTACAAATAGCAGAAAATTATTATTCTGACAGTTCTGATGATGATGCAGTAGTCACAGCTAGACAAAAACCAAAGTACCCCCACAAACTGCGGAATAATGCACAAAATTCACGGTCTACTACTGTTACAACTCAAAGTAGAGCAGCCAAAGTTGTTAGAGATTTGCGTACAGGAGCTATGTTTGAAGAAAAGCTGACAGTTCCTGCAGAACCTACTATTCCAGTCTCCCCACCAAGAAGTGTCAAACTTTTACCAGATTTAAGTTTACAGCAATGGAAACCACCAAGTCATCTTCCAGCTCCACTGTCAAGATTGTTTTTACCTGGACCATCTAAACGTCAAGACTTAGAAGAACATGTTTATCAAGCAGTTGTAGGATATCTTGGAACTATAGAAATGCCCAGAAAACTGCCAACAGGATCTAGGCTTCAGGTAACAATAATCAATAATCATCATACTTCGGTTATAATATCTGTTCTAAGTTATTTTTGTGTAGGTTAAAGGCTCTAAACTGATCAGAATTTAAAGAATACCATTCTTTAAAAAATATGCAAATAAGGGTTTAGGTACCTGTTTAATTTAATACTGCAAATTTATTTTGTATGATGTAACTGTTATAACTTGTTTTTTGTTGAAACAGATATCTTAAAATTTTATGACATTTCCTAAACTTAAAAACGTCATTATGTAGCTATTATAAGTTATTTGGAAAAGAGCTTGCTTTTAGTTTATATCAATAAACTAAAGAGAAATAGGCCCATGTGTTTAAATTTCATTCATCTTTTATTCTTTCATTGTCAGGACTAGAGTTCATGTAAATGTTATATTCATAAAAATAAGATTAAATAATTTTTTGGTATTACTGTGGTGAGAAAATTATTATTTCACAAATACTTTTGCTTGTATTATGTGTTATATTGTTTCCTTGAGAGACAGTAGAGCATGGAAAATGACATTCAGTAAGATAAATGTACAATAAATTAAATTTTTAGCTATTTATTACTAATCTGTATTTTGACATCATTGATGTTTACTTTGCATGAATATACATGCATGTTTACTTTCCATGAATTTACTTGTATGTTTACTTTGTACGATGAAGTTGCACTAGATTAATAAATCATTTATTATCCATAATTTTTCCTGAAAATATCGTTTGGAAAAATGGTTGCCAGTAATTTTGAACTTAGCAATTTGCCTCCTTTTGTCAGTGTAAGTTAGAATTACAGTAGTGTTGATTTTATTATAAATCACAGCATCTTTAAAATATCATATTCTTTCTCGAATTTGTTTTACTTTCTGATAATGGCTTTATCCATCTTACAGTTAACCACTGAATTACTTTCATTGATTTTGTGATTGCACACACACATACAATTGAAAGATGCTGGCATGAAATTTTACTCACGATCCCATGATTTGGCATTAAACAAAATACTTTGTGGGATATTATGTTGAATTTCAATTTCAATATAAATATGGAAATTATAAACAAAGGGGTCACCATTTTTACAAAGCCATGGCCCCTGTTGTTACAACAAACAACAAAATTTTCAGTTGTTAATAAAATACTTTCTATTCATCCACTCAAGTTCAAATACATTTTTTAAAACTTGTTGTGGATGACACTTGATGTTAATACAGTTTTTTCAATTAAACTCATTAATTAAATTTAATTAATTAATTTTAGTTTTATATGGGAGACAAAAATTTCTCTTATGTAAGATATTTAGCAGGATATAAATAAATAGTTGACCTAAGTAGGAATTGACTTAAATATATATATATATATATATATATATATATATATATATATATATATATATATATATATATACTACTATATAACAAAGTACTACATAATATGTATATATTACATTTTCATTGTTAATAAAACACATTTAATTAAACATGAAACAGCAGAATTGATTTAGGTTAAACACACAATAGCCAAATTAAGTTAAATTATGGAGTTCTCTTTATATATATATATATATATATATATATATATATATATATATATATATATATTATATATATTTATTAATAATACATATCTATTTAATAATAAAACACATGAAGTTTATCGTTTTTGCTATTAAAACACATTTGTAACTTTTTCTAGGTAGTTATTTTAAGGGTATGTTTCCTATTTTTATTTTCACTTTTTTGTAACTTTCTGTTATTGGCTCATTTTAAAAATTTGGATTATTAATATTGGGTGTAATTTGAAGTGTTTCAATACAAAAATTACCAAAAATTCCTAAAGTTCAGTTTTACCAACTTGTTGTTTTCATTATTGTTTAATGATTTATAATTAATTAATTTATTATTAATAATTTATTATATCCAGCCTAAAATAATTGATAGTCTGCTTTATGATGATGGTAGTCGAACCTTATAGGCTCACTTTGTCGTTAATTGATAGTAATTTCAATTATTTGCAGTGTTTATGAGACTTTTTTTAATATGCCAAATTTGTAGATTCTTTTTTGTCAGCATTTCATTTTACATCAGAAATTACTTTAAATGGTGGTTAATTTTAATGCATTTGTAGGCTAAAATATTTTGTACATTTTTAATTATTCTGATAACAGTCTAGGACTGCTTAGTGATAGGGTAGATAATGTGTAGCAGGTCATTCAAAATTCCCATTAACTTAGTTTTGAAAAATAGCGTAAACAAACAAACATTAACATAGAAAAACATGTCCATCAAAGTCTGAGAATGTTTTTAGTTTAAAATATCCATTTATCTAAATATATAATAATGGGCAAGATATTTCTTGAGATACAATAAAAGGCGATTTTTTCAATATCAATAATTAAGTGTTTGTTATAAGATTGGTATTACAAAATTGTTTTTTTTATGTGAAATTATAGGCCTAATAGTTTTATTTCAGATAAAATATAATTTTTATCACAGAATTGCCCAAACAAACAGTATACAAATCTACATTCTATATAAAACCAGTCAGATTAGCCAAAGGTTTTTTTTTTATCTGAAAACATTATAATCTTGTAGTTCCAGACAAAACCATGTTGGGGTTATGTTAGTCAATTTTTTTTATAGACTAGGCCATATTATTACTTTTTATAATTTTATTTCTTTTACAAAAAAATATAAAAAAGTAGCTTAATACATGTGAAAGTTTTTTATACAAAATTATTACAAAAATTCTTTTACAAATTATAAACTCATATTAAATCTCAAAATAAATACATTACATTGTAAACATTTTTATGACATAATAATTGTATTAATGACAATCAGTTCATCCTTCTATCAATAGTAGTTCCAACAGCCTACTACAAATAGTAGTTTTTACCTACTCAAATTGTTTTTTTCAAGACATAATATTATTAATCCCTAAAATCCATTCATTGTTTTTAAAACATTACAATATTTAAGTTTTGTGAAGGTGGAAATGTATTTATATGTAAAACCCTACAGGGGTTGCAGACTAGCTGCACCTTTTGAGAGGATTTAGATGTCCCTCACAGTACCCGAGTAACACACACGCGTGCGTGCGCATGCACACACACACACACACACACACACACACACACACACACACACACACACACACACACACACACAACACCACCTTATGACTTCAACACTTTACATTCCCACTTACATTTATGGAGGTGATAATAGCCTCAATGTGCTTTTCGCCTTAAAATAAAAAAAAAATTATATATAAAATAATGAGTGTAGAGTTTTTGTTGGTTAAAATATATAAAATTAATTAATTTCCTACAGATACTAATTTTTTTATTTTAATTTCAGATTGTTCGAGGATGCATTAAACGCTTGAGAGCGGAGAAAAGAAGTCATACTGCTGTTTTGATGACAATACTGACTCAGTGTTTGCGTTTAACTAATAGTTCTGGACAAACATTAGCTGTATACCCTGGAGACAGGGTGACGTTTTGTGGAGCCAGCTCAGAAGAAGACAAAAGACATTTTGGAATAGTTACAACAGCAACTGGCGAAGATCCATCGAGTTCTTGTCACGTGTTTGCAGTAGACCCTCGTTCTCATTCTGATCATTTATTGAGAGCTCAGACATTTAAGATTGAATGCCATATAGATCCATCTACTGGTTTTTGCAAGGAATTTCCACTAAATTGTGATCCGATTACAGTATTAGTTAGAGGATTTTATGAATCCGGTGTCCGAACAAATAATGATGTTGAAGAGCCTGTAATGGCAAATTCTCCTCAACCAAGTAATGATAGTACAACTACTACAAGTAACAGTGATTCAGGAATTGGTTTCAGGGATGATTGTGGAAATCAGTCTGATCGTATTTTGGTTGTAGATGTACAAAATCAGAGGTTGCATATTCAGCAGATAGGTGATTCAGAATCTTCTACTCGACGATTAAGTGCAGTGAAATGTAATGCTACTGATCGTTTAACAGTTAGAGTTATGCCAGATCCTGTAGTTACTGCTACTAGCAGCCGTAGCAGATCTCCACTCAGTTCCAGCTCTGAAGGTCCCGGAGTAACCAATGAAAATATGAGTATCAGTAGTGGTGCAAATAAAAGTCCTGATATTACAATGATTGCTTATGACAAAAATAAAACCAGTGATTCTCCAGATGAAAAACAAGGATTGGTGTTTTCTAGTGTCAGTGTTAAAGGTGGTCGATCTACTGACGATATGAGTGTTGGTAGTTCAAAAAGTCAAGATGCGTTGTTACTTTCCTATAAACTAAGTCCTAAAGTGTTTGGAGTACCTCAGTTGCAACCACCGCCTACGTCACACAGCCTGGAAGACTTGAAATTGACCGAACAAACAACCGAATCCAGTTCCGCTAGTTTAACTAGAACACAGCAGCATTGGGGTAGTTTGCAAGAACTGCGCAGTTTTGTTTCAGATTGCTTTGAAAGCTCCACTGCAACACAGGATTTGGTGAGTTTTATTTATACAATTATATTGTAATATATAAAAATATATAACTTATTTTTTTATACTAAAAGCAAAGTTATTTCTTCAGTAGTTTAATGGTAAACTCTAGTTAAGTTCATTTCATTTTGTGATTATTCATTTACACTGCACTTAAGTTCCAATCATTTTACTGTTTTTATTATGAAGCAACTATTTCAGATTAAAAAACAATAAATAAGTAGCCTTCTGTAGGAAGCTAACTTGAAAATTATCTGTTATAGGCTTGGTTGTTTTGTAGTAATTGAATCCCATTTAAATAATTTTTACACAATTGTGATTGTCAATATTTCATTTTAAAATTAGCAAATATGTGTCTAAAATTGCTTCTGATTTTTCCAAATTGCTAGATTTTTAAATGTTTTTTATTGTCTGCATTTTAAAGATAAAATTTAGGTGATTGTGAAGAATAGTGTCACTACCATTGTCCAAGATTTTTTAAAATATACTTTATTCTGAATATTATGGTGAATTTTTTTATGAGAACACCAATTAAATCTTTTTAATTATTTTAAAATGAATACTAGGTAAATATCAAAAATTTGCAAATCCTTTGTTAAATTTGCAAAAAGAATTGTTCAACCTTTTTTTTCATATTGAAGTGTTTTTACAATATATTTCAGAGACCTTCTTGTTTTTCAGTTCATTTCTTTTGATGCCCAACTGGTTTCTTGTTTCATAATTAATATATTTCTAATAAAAACAATAGAAACTTTTTTCTTCTAAAAATGACTTAAGAACTTAACTAACTTACTTTTGTAAGATAGTAGTATTGTATGATTTATATAACTTTTTTTAATGATTTAAGAACCAAATTAACAATCTTGTAAGAAAGTATTTTTGAAATTCATTCCTTGTGAC
Organism: Callitettix versicolor; assembly: GCA_022606455.1. Taxonomy (NCBI): domain Eukaryota; kingdom Metazoa; phylum Arthropoda; class Insecta; order Hemiptera; family Cercopidae; genus Callitettix; species Callitettix versicolor. The sequence continues at coordinate 38,932,120 of CM040187.1, forward strand.
GCCAACTGGTTGATTGTTTGATAATTAATATATTTGTTATGAAAAAATATAAACTTTTAAAAAAAATTTTCTTAAGAACCTAACTAACATGGTTTTGTAAGAAAGTAGTATTCAGTGAAAACCTTACACTTTTTTAAAATTTCTTAAGAACGTAATTAACATGATTTTGTAAGAAAGTATTGTGTAAATCCTAACTAGCACGATTTTATGTGAAAGTAATGTTGTGTGAAAGTTACTAAATGAATCTTTAAAAGTCTGTAAAAAAATATTTTCAAAGACATTGCTTTGTTTAAATTGCTATGTTATTCCATACAATTAGCAGTTATCAAAAAATCGCTAAGGCTACAATTTTTGAGTCCTCCAAAAAATTGTTTAATGAAATTACAATTAAAAAAAAATATTTTACTGACCTTATAATGTAGTGGGTCTTTGCAGCTGTTAGAAAAAAATATGAATTCTTTCTTCAGTTATTTGGTCTTAAATATTTGGATTTAAATAAATATTTAACCAAATACCCAGCAAAATAATTATTCTTCCTTCCCAATTTTGGAATTTTTGCCCTCACGTTCTCTCTACTTTGTTGGTGTGGGTCATAGTCTCTTTACTAAAATTTTCATTTGTTAAACAGTTATATGCTTTCCAGATTGGCCACCCAGATCTGATTTAACTGTGTGTAACATTTTCTTATAGGCATACTTGTGTATACCCACAGTTTCAACAACGATGACGATTAATTAAATTTAAAAAAATAATAATTAAAAAGTAAACTTTTTTTATTAATAACAATTTTTTTATTAAAAAAAATAAAATCAGTTGTATACTTTATTTTGGCTGCCATTTTGTTTCTGCAAACATCAGCCACATGCAATTCTCACATACTATTTCTGGTACTTTCTTTAAATAGTATGTACAGTTTCAAAGTAATTAGTGGAGGAATGAGAAAATAATGGAAGGTGAAATGCGTAAACCTCTTTGTGGTGTCCCACACACTGTAGGCCTATATAGGCTACGAACGTGCTGGTCGATGTGAAGAAACATTTTCGTCATCTGTTATGATGTGAAACTAGTAAAATACAAGTCGCTAAATAACAAATTTACAAGAGTTCTTAAATATGAACTAATGTTCGTGTATTTTATATTCACATTGTTACAATGACTTGAAAAAGCCAGACATTTTATCGCATTCTAGAAATGTAGGCCGGACGTCCTGCAATAAGGATCTTGAGCACCTTTCACTTATACGGGTGATCTCCCTTCCAGCAATAACAAAAATGGATTTCAACAAACGAAATCTGAATGTTATCCAAGGTACCAGGGGCCAATACTAACTGAAAAATTAAATTTAGTCTGCAGAAGAGCATGATGGATGAGTACAGACGCAAGTGCGTGGGTACACAGTAATTTGCTTATTGCATTGTTGTATAAGGGATGAAAACAGAAATAATTTTACAAAGTTATCCTATGCTCCAAAAAAAAGAAGATATTTCCACGATATAGCACATCGTTGTGGCATACGATGTTTATCGCAACAATGTGCGACAAAAATGTTACCGTATCGCTATGTGACGGTGTTTGTTTTTTGTCATGAAGACAGTAGTGTTTACTCCGAAGTGCGATGTCGCATATCGCCGCGACATACGATGTTTATCGCAACAATGTGCGACAAAAATGTTACCGTGTCGCTATGTGACGGTGTTTGTTTTTTGTCATGAAGACAGTAGTGTTTACTCCGAAGTGCGATGTCGCATATCGCCGCGACATACGATGTTTATCGCAACAATGTGCGACAAAAATGTTACCGTATCGCTATGTGACGGTGTTTGTTTTTTGTCATGAAGACAGTAGTGTTTACTCCGAAGTGCGATGTCGCATATCGCCGCGACATACGATGTTTATCGCAACAATGTGCGACAAAAATGTTACCGTGTCGCTATGAGACGGTGTTTGTTTTTTGTCATGAAGACAGTAGTGTTTACTCCGAAGTGCGATGTCGCATATCGCCGCGACATACGATGTTTATGGCAACAATGTGCGACAAATATGTTACCGTGTCGCTATGTGACGGTGTTTGTTTTTTGTCATGAAGACAGTAGTGTTTACTCCGAAGTGCGATGTCGCATATCGCCGCGACATACGATGTTTATGGCAACAATGTGCGACAAAAATGTTACCGTGTCGCTATGTGACGGTGTTTGTTTTTTGTCATGAAGACAGTAGTGTTTACTCCGAAGTGCGATGTCGCATATCGCCGCGACATACGATGTTTATGGCAACAATGTGCGACAAATATGTTACCGTGTCGCTATGTGACGGTGTTTATTTTTTGTCATGAAGACAGTAGTGTTTACTCCGAAGTGCGATGTCGCATATCGCCGCGACATACGATGTTTATCGCAACAATGTGCGACAAAAATGTTACCATGTCGCTATGTGACGGTGTTTGTTTTTTGTCATGAAGACAGTAGTGTTTACTCCGAAGTGCGATGTCGCATACCGCCGCGACATACGATGTTTATGGCAACAATGTGCGACAAATATGTTACCGTGTCGCTATGTGACGGTGTTTGTTTTTTGTCATGAAGACAGTAGTGTTTACTCCGAAGTGCGATGTCGCATATCGCCGCGACATACGATGTTTATCGCAACAATGTGCGACAAAAATGTTACCGTGTCGCTATGTGACGGTGTTTGTTTTTTGTCATGAAGACAGTAGTGTTTACTCCGAAGTGCGATGTCGCATATCGCCGCGACATACGATGTTTATCGCAACAATGTGCGATAAAAATGTTACCGTGTCGCTATGTGACGGTGTTTGTTTTTTGTCATGAAGACAGTAGTGTTTACTCCGAAGTGCGATGTCGCATATCGCCGCGACATACGATGTTTATCGCAACAATGTGCGACAAAAATGTTACCGTGTCGCTATGTGACGGTGTTTGTTTTTTGTCATGAAGACAGTAGTGTTTACTCCGAAGTGCGATGTCGCATATCGCCGCGACATACGATGTTTATCGCAACAATGTGCGACAAAAATGTTACCGTGTCGCTATGTGACGGTGTTTGTTTTTTGTCATGAAGACAGTAGTGTTTACTCCGAAGTGCGATGTCGCATATCGCCGCGACATACGATGTTTATCGCAACAATGTGCGACAAAAATGTTACCGTGTCGCTATGTGACGGTGTTTGTTTTTTGTCATGAAGACAGTAGTGTTTACTCCGAAGTGCGATGTCTCATATCGCCGCGACATAGCCTCGATTCACATTCTTCAAAACTCGAATCTGTCATAATAACTGAAAGAACATTAGTTAAAACAGCAGCAGGTTGTTTGGCTTGTCCGTATGTGGTGTGATGGTGGGACCTGAAATCCGTGCATGATGATGCTGCTACTGCTGGTTGAATTACATATCATTGATTAGGTGGTTGTTACGTGTTTGCGTTGCTGGAGGTTTTGTGGTTAGTGGTATTAGACTACCGAGTAATGGTGCAGTAGTCTAGCCGAGTATAATAGTGTTTCAAACTTGCTGTATAAACTGTACGTGGAGTTTAAGGTATTGTGCGTCATAGAATTGTGCCTTTGTTTTTTTTTAACAAGAAAGAATTTCTTTGAAAAACGGCATATATATATATATATATATCTCCCGTGTTTCTGGGGTTTCAATCGCTTTAAACATTTTCTTTCTGGTCGCCAAGGTTTTGTTAACCATCTTTCAGTGTACAGTCTAAATACTCTTAATTCGTCCATAGATTTATATCTGTCTACATTTCTCCAGAGATCTATACCAAATTTCGAGCTTCTCTAGCAATACAGTTTTAAGGACATCAAATCTGTCTCGTTACTTAATAGCCATTGTATCATTTTGTAAGTTAATATGTCTACTTAAAACTTGACAAGGTATTATTCTGTAATTACGAGGGTTGTCCGTAAAGTAAGGTTCCCAAGGCGCTATAATCGCTGCGAACGTTGTTATGCGGGATCCGGTGACCTTGGCTTGCAGCTTGGTTCCTCCACTCCCAATCCCCACTCCGCCAGCGGTCTGCGACGCTCAGTCTTGGTAGCCGTTAATAATGGAATTGCTTCTTCTGTCTCCCGCCAGATGCGACTTACGCTCTGTGATTCGTTTTTTGTGTGTAAAAACACTGCTTCGGTGGACATTGATATCCAACTGTGTGAAGTCTACAGAGAAAAATGTATGAGCATAGAACACGTGCGCAAATGGTGCAGAGAATTCAAAGACGGACGTTCATGATGAACAGCGTTCCGGACGGGCATCTGTTTCGGACGAAACGAAAGTGGAAGAAGCAATGCTGAACGATCGAAGGGTGACTGTTCGGGAGCTCTCCGAGATGATCCCTGATGTCAGCAAGACCTGCATTGACAAAATTTTGACACTAATTAGGGTATACCCCCATTTTGCAAGGTTTGTGCAAAATGGATCCCAAGCAGACCCCAAACGGCAACGGATTGATGCGGCCGCGAATTTCTTCAGGCCTACGAAACCAATGGCAAGAAATTCTTGGACCCATTGTCACTGGGAACGAGACCTGGGTACACTATATGACACCGGAAATGAAAGAACAATCACGTCAGTGGAAACATCCAGAGTCGCCGAAACCGCGGAAGTTCAAACAAACATTGTCTGCCGGCAAAGTCGTGGCGAGCTTGTTTTGGGACAGGAAGGGGTTATTGTTGTGCGAATTCTTAGATACCGGCACAACAATCAATGCTGATCGCTACTGTGAGACGTTAAGGAACCTTCGCCGCGCGATTCAAAACAAGAGGAGAGGCTTGCTCACGAAGGGAGTTTGTTTCCATCAAGACAACGCTCGTCCGCACAGCGCCCGTGTAACAACCGATCTCATCAACCAATTTGGATGGAATACTGTCACACATCCGCCCTACAGCCCGGACTTAGTCACAAGTGACTACCATCACTTCCCTAATTTGAAGAAACACATATGTGGGACGCATTTCAGTACCGGAGAGAAGCTGAAAGAAAAAGTTTTAAGCTACCTTCGCGGCGCGGTGGGAGAGTTTCCCGACTCAGGCATACAAAAGATGGTTCACCGTATGCAAAAATGCATCGATCTCAACGGAGGTTATATCGAAAAACAGAAAAAGTGTAAGCTTTCCAAAAATGTATTATTCAATGCAAATAAACATTTTTTTCATTGTGAAAAATTATTGGGAACCTTATTTTACGGACAATCCTTGTAAATTCTAAGCACTGTTCTATCCAACGTATGTGGCCATAGCACTCGGCTCACTGAATGTCCGATCGTATGTAGATGTATTATTTTGTCTACACGGAGACTTCCGGTAATAATCATCTCGACCGTGCGACAAGTTTCGGCATATACTACATAGTCGTAAGATACCCGAAGACTCCGTCCAAAAATTGTTTTGTCATATTACTGCTCAGTATTATAATTAAAACTGCCCCTAATTAAGCACATTTTTCTTAGGCAAACGTATATACTGTACCCTGAAAGTTTCACATCATATTTGTTTAAACCAACTGCGTAAACGTTTCCTTATATCGAGTCTTACGTTCTGTGTGTATCGATAGAGTAAACAAGAATTTCCGGACTCGGTACATTGACTTTCAAGCGACCAAAAATTAAGTCCTTGCCTATGCCTAACGAATAGGGCAACTATTAACACCACAGGGACGTGGGTGCGGGCAACGCTATTAATTTGGCCTTGTTAATTCTTCGTCATTCATTTCGAGTCGGAGTGCAAAGGGTCAGTCTCAGCTGAAACGTAATCAGCTGTTCAACAATGGCGCGCTCAGTGTAGTCCGTCCAACTGAGATGTACAGCCGCAGCCGAGTGTTTAGTTTTGTTTGTGGTATTCATTATCGAAAGCAAAAGGTAAGTGCGTATGTTACGTCACAAGCTCCGCCCACTACTGACAAAACTACAGTAGTGATTATCTGGAACGGATATTTGTCATAATTAACACGTTTTTAATTTACAGCTATCGTTTAATTTGGTACATGATGTAGGTTTTAAAGGTGTCATTTGCTACATAAACTGAGCTAAACGGTAACAGAAGTGTACGGCTTATACCGAGTTTTATTGCGTTTTTGCATAAATTAATTAACACAGACCGTATTAATTTGTAAGATATTTTGCCCGAACTTCGGGATTTGTTATAGCTTAAAATTTAGAGAAAACTCGTCCATAACTAGTTTTATTAAATATAACTTAATGTAGCCTTCAGGTCAGACTGGGGGACACCACTGCCACTGCCCACTCGTTTAGTTATATTTGTGAACATTATAAAAATCTGTATTACTGTATAACAAGTTTCATTAAATCCGCACAAATGAAAATATTTTATTTTTAAATCTACCCAGCGCTGCAGGGGTGCAGACTTGCTGCACCTGTTGAGAGGATTTAGACGTCCCTCGCGGTACCCGAGCCTAACACACACTTACACTTACAACATGACACTTACGACTTTAACACTTTACATTTAGGCTATGTAATGTAATTCAATAGCCTCAATGTGCTTTTCGCCTTAAAAAAAATCTACCCAGAACATAAGTATTTTTTAATGAATTTTTTTATTCCTTTATTTACGTGTACAAATATTTTATCTTGCGTTTTTAATTCTTCGTCAACAAAAAAATTTATTTTTCTTGTTATTTTTGTTTTAATAAGGTTAAATTAAAAAAATGTTTTTAACAAATAATAATGAACTTATCCGTATTACTGTTGGGAACAACACTTGGCTTAGCCTGTAGTGGGGATACCCAGTGATAAATTTTTAAACCCACAAATATGGTGGTTGCGTTAAGAGAACATTAGCTAAAAAATATTTCGGAAATATTCGAATATTGGGTAGAGTTAAAGCCAATTCGGAAATATTCTAATATTGGGTAGAGTTAAAGCCATTTCGGAAATATTCTAATATTGGGTAGAGTTAAAGCCAATTCGGAAATATTCGAATATTGGGTAGAGTTAAAGCCAATTCGGAAATATTCGAATATTGGGTAGAGTTAAAGCCAATTCGGAAATATTCGAATATTGGGTAGAGTTAAAGCCAATTCGAAATATTCGAATATTGGGTAGAGTTAAAGCCAATTCGAAATATTCGAATATTGGGTAGAGTTAAAGCCAATTCGGAAATATTCGAATATTGGGTAGAGTTAAAGCCAATTCGGAAATATTCGAATATTGGGTAGAGTTAAAGCCAATTCGGAAATATTCGAATATTGGGTAGAGTTAAAGCCAATTCGGAAATATTCGAATATTGGGTAGAGTTAAAGCCAATTCGGAAATATTCGAATATTGGGTAGAGTTAAAGCCAATTCGGAAATATTCGAATATTGGGTAGAGTTAAAGCCAATTCGGAAATATTCGAATATTGGGTAGAGTTAAAGCCAATTCGGAAATATTCGAATATTGGGTAGAGTTAAAGCCAATTCGGAAATATTCGAATAATAAGGAAGTACAGAACAGTACGTTTAGAGGTTCGATCACATCGAAATTTGCGAAACGTACGACATAAAATTAAAACAATTTGTTTGTTGTATTCAATTTTGAAAATGGAGTATAACTTTCTTGGTTTTTTTAGTGACCTCCACTGTCACGTCGACGTGTGTTAAATGATCGACGGAATTTTGATTAAGGGTGTAGGGGAGACCGGGGATGGTTGTTACACTTTTCAGATTTTAATTTTTTAAATGAGAGTAATTTTACTAAACAAAAGTTCAAATTAAAGTACCAAACAAAGAGAAATGTAGAATAAACTTTCATTCACATATAGGCCTATGTACTAGAAGTATTTTTTTTAATTTAAAAAAAAAAACTTTACACCTGTGACAAGCAGCCCCGTGGCTGGAGTTAGTTGTCTCAACTGGCGGGGCTGGTTGTCCCTGTTATTTTATATGGAGAAATTACAATAATTCCGTTTAATAATTATTATTTTGAAAAATGGATAAAAGAACTTCAAAACAAGAAAAATCGAAACAAGAAAAATTCCTGGCATATCTCTACATCTTTCGTGCGCCCATTTTTTGCAATCCATACACTTTACCCACAGTTTGTTTGGTCTGCTTTTTGAATACAGTTCAGCGCAAATTAAACAGATATTCTCCTCATCTTCGTCGCTTTCAGAACTTTCTTTACTTTTCTGTTTTTGTTTGTTCTTTTCATTTTTTTTTATGCAGTATTCCTTCAGCTTCTATTTTGGTCTTCTTAACAATATTTGCCTTTTTAGAATGCTTGTCTTTAAGTAATTTCTTTTCGATCTTCTTATTTAACTCTTTCCTTAGCTTACTCAACTCTGCAATGGATTGTCACATGTGACAACCAGCCCCTTCCATTTGTGACAACTAGCTCCGACGCGCCATTTTGTTAAGACAGTGATACCAGCAAAAACGAACGAATGACAATGCAAATAAAAATACGATTGGAACGCCTTAAAGTATGGTATTTAACCTAAACTGATAATATTTGTAACTTGCAGCATAATGACGTTAAAAAATAACTAGTTAAGGTCTAAAATTTTATTTACCAAGCAAAAATAAGTAAACAGACACGCACAGAAACATACAATGTAGACAACAAAGAACTCAGTTGTGGTGTATATGACTAAGGAGAGGAACGCCACCAATAACGGTACCTATTTAACAATTTGTAAGCTTTGTGACAACCAACCCGTGTGACCTTTAGCCCCGATCTCCCCTATATTTTGATGTCAGTGAGTGATTGAGTGAGTGTCTGTGATATTATAAGGAAAGCAAAAAAATAACTTTCATAATTTTGTTAACTTTTTTATTAATATGTTAGGATTCTGTTCCTGGGAATATTTTTACGTACACGCGCCAAATAATGAGCAAGAATTTGATCTTTAAAAATATATAATCGAGAGTTAAAAAGTGAGTTGGTCACTTTCAAATAAAATACATTGATTTGTGATAGCTCATTTAAAAAACCCCTTGGCTAAATCGATTAACCAAATTGTGTGTAGAATATTAAACACGGGAAATTTAATAATTATAGCACTCAATTCAATCAAATAATATTGAAGTTTAACCAGCAGTATAATGAGTTATAACCTGATCCTGACATCTAGAAGTCGATATATATATATATATATATATATATATATATATATATATATATATTTATTTATTTATTTATAATATAAATTATTTAAACGTAGCACAAAAACTAAGGATATCAGTTTAAAAATGGCGAAATTAAATTCTTAAAAAAGCCGTGACTCATATCTTACACATTTTGAAAATTTGGTTTTTTGCTTTGGTAATGTCAGCGGCTCAGCGTGCGTGATTACTTAATTTTTTTTAATCAGTTTGGTTTTTTACCTCCTTTTTTGACAAAACAACTCTAAAAATCGGATTTTCCAAAATCGACTGGGATTCTGATCAAGTATAGCTTTTAAGCTGATTACGGTAATGGTGATTTTGAAACAAAATTTGAATGACCGCCATTTTGAAACGGTTGAACGGATTTTGCTGGGTAACGGACTTGTGCAAACTGTTTTGTGGCCAAAATCAAATTTTGGACAAAAATGTGTAGTACTTAAATAAAACATATTTAAATGCCAATGTATTTACCTAGCTGGCTTGATTTGATAGTTGATTCTTCATATATTTACCAGAATTAAGCAAAATCTGATAAACCGATTAAGTTTTGTTTTTCAACTCGTGTTTTGTTTTTTGTCAGCCGAAAAAGATTTTTGTGTGGGAATAATTCAACTTGAGAAAGTTTCTGTTATGTTGTTGCACCAATTATTTTGCTGTAATTTAAAAATTTTGTATTGCAAATAGATTAATGATTTTTCTTGTATTATTCGAATTTCAGCAAAATCTGTTGAGTCAGTTTTGAGAATACTTTTCACAATTCCTATTTCTCTGCTTCTATATCTGCATAACCGAAATATGACTAGGTTACACTACGAAGTACGTATATTTATGAATTTTGAGAGAAAGTGCAATTTACCGTGTTATTTAAATGTCAAAATAGGAATGTTTTAAAGAAATTTCGAAATGATACACACACTTTGAGAACTTGGACATTGTAATACTGTAATTGTGTTGGTTTGTGGGATAGGCCGTTACATGGACATGATGCAACGTGTGCTTGCTTGTGCAACATCGCGCTCTGTACTGTGGTTGTTGGGACAGTCTGTTAAACTTCCGTTCTGCCCTCTGAATCATATAATCACATACAGAACCGTGCTAATTGCAGTCAGTTTTATAATGTTTAGTCCGATACGGTAAAACCAGCTTAACTGATAACATAACAGTCGCGCCACTTAATTACATTATTAAATTTGTGACATTTCCCAGAAATCGAAATGGTGCTTAATAATGCTGTCAAACTGTTCTAGAGTAATACCAAATAAATGTTACTAGTGCTTGTAGGACACAAAGCCAGTGAAAGTCTTCCCATTAGAGTATTTCTGTTTTCGTATAGTAAGCATCCTGTAATCGTAAAAGTAGTGAACCAAATCTTCCCATTAGAGTATCTCTGTTTTCGTATAGTAGGCATCCTGTAATCGTAAAAGTAGTGAACCAAATCTTCCCATTAGAGTATCTCTGTTTTCGTATAGTAGGCATCCTGTAATCGTAAAAGTAGTGAACCAAATCTTCCCATTAGAGTATCTCTGTTTTCGTATAGTAGGCATCCTGTAATCGTAAAAGTAGTGAACCAAATCTTCCCATTAGAGTATCTCTGTTTTCGTATAGTAGGCATCCTGTAATCGTAAAAGTAGTGAACCAAATCTTCCCATTAGAGTATCTCTGTTTTCGTATAGTAGGCATCCTGTAATCGTAAAAGTAGTGAACCAAATCTTCCCATTAGAGTATCTCTGTTTTCGTATAGTAGGCATCCTGTAATCGTAAAAGTAGTGAACCAAATCTTCCCATTAGAGTATCTCTGTTTTCGTATAGTAGGCATCCTGTAATCGTAAAAGTAGTGAACCAAATCTTCCCATTAGAGTATCTCTGTTTTCGTATAGTAGGTATCCTGTAGTCGTAAAAGTAGTGAACCAAATCTTCCCATTAGAGTATCTCTGTTTTCGTATAGTAGGCATCCTGTAATCGTAAAAGTAGTGAACCAAATCTTCCCATTAGAGTATCTCTGTTTTCGTATAGTAGGCATCCTGTACCGTAAAAGTAGTGAACCAAATCTTCCCATTAGAGTATCTCTGTTTTCGTATAGTAGGCATCCTGTACCGTAAAAGTAGTGAACCAAATCTTCCCATTAGAGTATCTCTGTTTTCGTATAGTAGGCATCCTGTAATCGTAAAAGTAGTGAACCAAATCTTCCCATTAGAGTATCTCTGTTTTCGTATAGTAGGCATCCTGTACCGTAAAAGTAGTGAACCAAATCTTCCCATTAGAGTATCTCTGTTTTCGTATAGTAGGCATCCTGTACCGTAAAAGTAGTGAACCAAATCTTCCCATTAGAGTATCTCTGTTTTCGTATAGTAGGCATCCTGTACCGTAAAAGTAGTGAACCAAATCTTCCCATTAGAGTATCTCTGTTTTCGTATAGTAGGCATCCTGTACCGTAGAAGTAGTGAACCAAATCTTCCCATTAGAGTATCTGTTTTTGTATAGTAGGCATCCTGTATCGTAAAAGTAGTGAACCAAATCTTCCCATTAGAGTATCTCTGTTTTCGTATAGTAGGCATCCCTTACCGTAAAAGTAGTGAACCAAATCTTCCCATTAGAGTATCTGTTTTCGTATAGTAGGCATCCTGTAATCGTAGTGAACCAATAAAAGTATAAATTGTGATCTGATCGGCCAATTCTGTAAACCGGTAAAATCTAGTCAGGTGATTGACATTTGCACTGGCCTACGTTGTTATCAAGGTCATGTGACTGTCACTGTGAGCTATTGCTGCTTCCTCGGGGCCGTTAACTCCGACGGAAGCAGAAATGACGTTACAGTGACGTTCGTGGTAATTCTTACGCCCTCTAGACACTCTAGACACCGATTAGGCCTCTGTCCTAATTCCGTTGTACAGGATATGAAATCTGTTGATGTAAGAGAAGTAGTATTATTTTTTGAACACCTTAATAAATTGTTTCATTCCACGAAAATTCTTTACAAACTGTTGCTGGTGGACAGTATAAATACTATTTATTTATTTTTAATTTTAATAGCTCTTTAAAAAACTCAATGTTTAGAAAGTAATTTTGATTACAAGGTAATTAATAAAATTATGGGGTGACATCGAGTTTGCTAGGATGTGCCCCGCAGGGGGGTGCAGCTAGCTGCACCTATTGAGAGGATTTAGACGTCCCTCGCGGTACCTGAGTCTAACACACTTACACTTTACAACACTACACTTACGACTTTAACACTTTACACTCACATTTAAATTTAGGGAGGCGATAACAGCCTCAATACGCTTTTCGCCTTAAAAAAAAAAAAACAAAAAACTAGGATGTGAATAGCATCAGATGCCAAATTTCAATGCTTTAAAATAAAGTTAAAAAGAGACAGGTTTCATATCAGCACCTCAGAACGTATACGTTTTTTACAAAACATTATTCCAACGGCTGTACAGTGGAAGTCAATGCTTTGTGAACTGTTTAGTTGGAATGAATATTTAGCAAGTCTTAAATTGTATACAATATAACCTAACTTTCTGTATGTATCGGTCAGTCGGGGCGTATACGGTATGTGATTAAATATACTATATTTTAGTATACTCTGTGTTAAAAGATACTTTTGTTTAGGACGTGCTCTTGGAAGCTTCTTGGCGCATACGGTACACGGGAAACATTATTTTCGTTATTAGGCTTGTTTATATAAAAAAAACATAACTTTGTTGTTGTTTCTATTACAATGTACCTAGGAAAATTATATATTTTCATAACGTGTTGGAATTTATTCTTTGAAAAGACTATTAACAAAGTCAGGTATTAAAGAGAATTTCAGTTCAGTAAACTGAATTTGTTAATTTAATTACTATGATTATCCTGTTAATAGTAGTTCTATAATAGGATCTATGAAGAACAAAACAGCGTTTGCATAAAGCAGGTAGACATATTATCTTGTACGTTAACATTGTAAAACAGTGTAATAAACATTTATTTACTGATTACATAATGACCGGACTTACTGAACAACAGAAAGGCTTGAGAAGCTGAAATTTTGCACTGTGGTTCCCAGAGTATTAGGCAACTAGGACCGTGCCTACAGCGCAAACAGAAAAGAAATCAGTAATAAAGGAAAATAATTAGAAAAAGTTGTAAAACGTTGTTTGAAGTTGTGTGCGGAATAGGCTAAGTAATCTTCCCAGCTTGCAAAAAGTATTAATGCTTCACGTGAAGTAGAAGCAGTTCTAAAAGTTTTAGAATTATTTTAAATTTTAACTATTAGTCTTTTATTTTAGGTTCGCATATATTTTTACAATTATTATTTGTGAATCATAGTTGCATTGTCAATTTGTCTCTTTTAAAATGCCCCGCAGGGGGTGCGACTAGCTGCACTTTGCACTCGCACTTACATATAGGGAAGCGATAATAGCCTAAATATGTATTAAGTATCGATGAATAATGTCAAGTTTTTGATATTTTTGGAAAAAAATGGGAAAAGTTACGCAGGAGAAGAGAAGGCGCCGACAGCACGTGGTCGTTTACACCCGAGGCACGCAATAAGTTCAGTACAAAAAAATCAGCACAACGTTAAAATAAGTCTTTATAACACGCAGTTTTTTCAAGTTCTCAATTTCCCATTTGGTCCAGTATTGTGAGCCTACTGCACGGCCTCATTGATAAGGAAGGGTCTCTGTCTCTGTATGAGAAAGTAACGTTGGGAATGCGATGTCACAGCGTGCTCAGCTGTTGCTGCCATTCTGCTTTGCATGGAATGCTGTTTCCATAGAAACATCTCGGAGTGAGAGGGCAACACGCACCTGAATCTGAATCTCCTGTCCTTCACAAGGCTCAGACCTTGGATACGAAATTCCTGCCGTACTGGTTATTTCAACTGAAACATTCAATTACGTTTAAATTTTTATTGACCTTTGCTTTCTCACAAACAGTAATACAGTTAGAGAATTTAACAAAAAAATGTTTCTTGTGAACGTGTGCGTGTGCACAGAGCTGACCCCTATTCGATTAAATTTATTATTAATTTTAAAAAACTAAAAACTAAAATAATTATTTATTATTATTATTAAATTTAGCTTATACGTAGGCCCTAAAGTTTACCCGCGTTAAGAGACTGATACAGTTTTTTTAGTATAGTACAGGTCCTTCGTTTGTAAGCTTGTTTTGTTTAAAGGCAATCCGACTGTCATTTAACCTCAATATGACCTACTTGCCACATATCTCAAGAACTGTTAATAGTTGAACCCCTTTTTTTGCAGTCGAGCTTTTTATATTTTTCGCACACTGGATTATTTTGATATATACTCGTGTGTGTGTGTGTGTGTGTGTGTGTGTGTGTGTGTGTGTGTGTGTGTGTGTGTGTGTGTGTGTGTGTGTGTGTGTGTGTGTGTGTGTGTGTGTGTGTGTGTGTGTGTGCGTGTGTGTGTGTGTGTGTGTGTGTGTGTGTATATTTAAGACGAAAAGCACATTGAGGCTATTATCGCGTCCCTAAATGTAATTGTGAGTGTAAAGTGTTAAGTCGTAAGTGTAGTGTTGTAAGTGTAAGTGTGTGTTAGACTCGGGTACCGCGAGGGACGTCTAAATCCTCTCAATAGGTGCAACTAGTCTGTACCTCCTGCAGGGTATGTATATATATATGATTTTTAAAATTTGTATAGGCTATATTTCTTCTAAGCATTTTGTTATAAAACATTTTAAATTTTGCCTACAGTGCAAATATCTGTACAAAAGTCCCGTTGTGTGGAATTACTTTCCTCTGCAGCTGAGTTGAAATAAAAATTTGATAAAGATATCATTAACGGGTGTTTTGGTTAAGATATATATTAACTACCAAGAGTTATAAACCATTTTAAAGAAAGTATTTCATGGGATAATATTAAAATTTGAAAATTACTAAAAACAATATTTTTGTTTGACCAGACTGTCCTTAAAGCAAAAATTAAAGTGTTTAAAATTTGTTATTAGGATTGAAGCATGATCCTAATACACCGACTTAATCATGCTTAATAGCATGATCCTAATATGACTTTAAAGGGTGACTTTAATGTGACTTAAAATATACATATTTTAAGGGTATAAAAATATGTAGCCCTCAGGCATAAAATTTATGATCGTTATTCCCCGCAGGGGGGTGCAGACTAGCACCTATTGAGAGGATTTAGACGTCCCTCGTGGTACCCGAGTCTAACACACACTTACACTTACAACACTAAACGTGTGACTTTAACACTTTACACTCACACTTACATTTAGGGCGGCAATAATAACCTCAATGTGCTTTTCGCCTTTAAAAAAAATATTATTATTTTTATTATACAGTTGAGCCGATTTAGAGAAATTATCTATCCGCTCATTTTACTATTGGTCGATGGCTTGAACAATTTGCATTTATTTCGATTGGAACATAATAGATAAATTATTTCGCCTTAAATGTAGGCAACACTATATTTACGTCAGGAAATGTAAGCTAAACAATATAGGTCGACCTTGACAGCATAGAGGTCATACTGCTTTATTGTGACCTTGCCCACCCTGCCTCAGTTAGGATTTGAAAACATAACAGGCCTACTGTATTGTTATTTTAAGATGAAATGTGCGAGCGTATCAACGTTCGTCTGGTTTCCGCCAGTGACGCGCGCAGCTGTACAGCCAGTCGTTTATCATTTCCAAGAATTTACGTTTTGTGTTTAAAAATACTGAATTCAGTAATTAATCGCATTGTCGTGATGTAGTCAAAGATTAGATTAAAAATCGGTCGTTTTCCTAATTTGGATGTTGTAAATGAAATCATTGTATTTTTAACACAACCAGCTGTATTGCCGTGTTTCGCTACGATATTTGGACAGTGAGGTTAGAGCTCTTGAGAAAAATAAATCTGCCATTTGAAATGGTAGCCATTATGTTTCGAAATATTTTCTCGTGGAAACTGTTTTAATAACAGAGATTTTCGTGATCAGCAGAGAAGTTCTTTTAAACCGCTTAAAATATTTAGTCATACTTTTAAGTTAGTCGTCAATAGTTTAATTTAATGGTAAACAGTCACTTTGCCGTTCTTCATATATAAGCTACTGAATTAATATATATATATATATATATATATATATATATATATATATATATATATATATATATATATATAGCCTACACGAAATCAAAAAAGAATCAAATATTTGGAATTATAAATGTTTCAAAATTTAAAAACTATAACGTAAAAACCATATTTAATTTATTTAATGTAGCTTGTAGTTTGTATGTTTAAAAATATCTGAAGGTATAGGCCTAAGTTATGTTGGACTTGTGTGCGTTATCCATTTACAGAAAAGACTGCAAGGTATTTACTAGTAACTGATTATTTTACCTGTCAGCTCAGGCGTTCTCCATTGTAGGCCGTATGTCACATTCGTGCTTACGCAGAAGTGCAAAATTTAATTTTGAAAATCTGAGTACACATATATTCTGTTTTAATGAGATATTTCGTTTTAAAGAATTTGGAAATTTTTTTTGTAGTAAAAATTTTTACGTTCTTTAAAATGCAAAAAACCATTATCTTATTTGGTGTGAAGTTACTAGTATTATTTTAGAATGTTAGGGCTTAAATAAATTCACTTCAAAAATACGTTGACACACACACACACACACACACACACACACATATATATATATATATCCCCGCAAAGGGTACAGACTAGCTGTACCTTTTGAGAGGATTTAGACGCCCTTGCGATACCCGAGTCTAACACACACTTACACTTACAACACTACACTTGTCTTGTGACTTTAACACTTTACACTCACACTTACATTTAGGGAGGCGATAATAGCCTCAATGTGCTTTTCGCCTTAAAATAAATATTTTTTAAAAATTTTATTTTAAGGCGAAAAGCACATTGAGGCTATTATCGCCTTCCTAAATGTAAGTGTGAACGTAAAGTGTTAAAGTCGTAAGTGTAGTGTTGTAAGTGTGTGTGTTAGACTTGGGTACCGCGAGGGACGTCTAAATCCTTTCAATAGGTGTAGCTAGTCTGCACCCCCCTGCGGGTCGCCTATATATATATATATATATATATATATATATATATATATATATATATATATATATATATATGTGTGTGTGTGTGTGTGTGTGTAGGAGATGAAAACATTTGGTAATTCTGGCAAAACCGGTCATTTCAAAATTTTAAGGTTATACTGTATTTAAGTATTGAATTTAAACTTTAAAATGAGATAAAATGCAGGTAAAAACAGGTTACACAACCATTGTTTACCAATACACTTTCGTTTAAAAATAGGGTTATTGTGTTTGTGGAGGGTTCGATGTTAGCATGTGGTTTCTATTGTTATTTCAACCTCAAAGTACTCTGTGATATTTTTTTAAGAGTTTTCAAAAAAATACTTGAACTGTTTACTATCTCTGGTTCCATAACATATCTGTAGAAACATAAAGAACTAATGTTTTCCAGATATTGATTCCTTATCAATTTTCAGATATTTTGCTACAAACTGAGAGCCGATAAATAGTTACAATACGTAGCCTAGCCTATACGTGTACTCCAAAAATTATAAAATGTTTTTCTTAAAATTTGAATGGAAAAATTGCAAGAAAAAATAACAGTGTTATTCATATCAAAGATAAGAATATCTTTGATACGAATAACACTTGTTACTTTTTCTTGTAATTTTTCCAAAGATAATTTAGTTTTATAATTCATATCAAACTCTACAAAAATGTTTAGTTTCATTAGAAAAAATTCATATTTTATTAATTTTTTAAAATGATAATGCCATATCAACGTTAAACCACTGTAACTCTATTAAGAATTTCTTGTAAAACATTTTCAAAAACGGCATATATAACCTTTTTTTTCTAGGTATTTTACGAAAGTACAAATACATAAGTTTCACAAGTAAAAATAATTAACATCCTGTGTATTGGTTTAAGTTTCGACTTAACTTTAAATGTGGTTTATCAATATTTACATAGTGCAGTGTGTTCCGTGATTCTATCTTTACTGGATCCGGAGATATTAAGGCCTCCCTAAATGTAAGTGTGAGTGTAAAGTGTTAAAGTCGTAAGTATAGTGTTGTAAGTGTAAGTGTTTGTTAGACTCGGGTACCGCGAGGGACGTCTAAATCCTCTCAATAGGTGCAGCTAGTCTGCATCCCCTGCGGTATGAATACTGTTTATGAGAAAGCACATTATTTAATTACATTCATAAACAGGACATCGGCATTTCTCCCTTAGTATGGTGTGGGAAAGCAAAAAAATCTGTTTCAAACATTTATTTGGTTTTGATCAAGTTGTTTTATAATTTTGTATTTGTGCAAAAAAATACGTTGTGCTCCGTTGAGGCTGAATAGAAAGTAATTGTATCATTTTAAGAAAGGTAGATCTTCTTTTATTTAAAAAATAAAATTTACAGGTTTTAGGCTAAAATTATTTTTGTTTAATCCGTCTTCAGATAAGTTTCTAGTCCTTGATTATTTGCGAGTCTCTAACGGAAGAAAGACCTTTGATTTTTTTTTTAAGTTCTTTGCGTGACAAATTGTTTTATCCGTTTTGCCTTTATTTGTGCATTACGTTGTAATTAGAACCAGTTATTTATTAATTATCAAGTTATAACTATAGGATTAAACCCGTGTACGCAAAGAAAACAAACTGCTCAGCTGATTCGAAGTGGTAGCTGTCACTTCTCCCCCCACCGGCTTTATTGTGTCTGAACAAGTGTTAATGAAGAAAGACCTTTCACTACGCCGTATTGTAAGTGTTGTGTCAGTTCTCGGAAGTTTAGGCGCGAGCTACGTCCAGTTTTCCGGAAGTTCCGCTGGCAATGGTGGTTAGTATCAGTTCAAGATCTGTTAGTCGTTAGGTTAGTTGTGTCATGCAATGGGTGCGTCAGCTGTGCGGGCATGGAATTAATCGCGTTTTTACGTGACTACTTCAAGGTAGCCGACTTTGCATAAGATCTAATTGTGACTTTGCATAAGATAGGCCTGTTTTGTGTTTGTACTAAATCTTCTGGCCCATTTTTGTGGAATTATAATGCATGCAAGCGAGTATTTACGTACACTACTCTCAATTATAGGTTAAAACGCTTCCTATGTTGTACTGAATCTTTCAGTTTGCTTTCACTTAAGGTTCTGGTGTATTAGCATTGTAAAATTTACATACTTTGAAGTTAGCTTTAGAATTACTATCGTAAAAACAATGTTAAATATTATACTGACACTAAGTTTGTATGTATTTATCTACTTATTCTTTGATGAACGATAAAGAATTTTATATTTTTACATTTACGACATTTTAATATTTACGACATAAGTCGAAGTTGAGTTCAGAATGATTATTTTCGAAAAATATTTTGTTTTTATATTGCCAGTTTTCAGTTTGCGTATTGGCTGCCTTATTTTAAGTAATTAGAATGTATGCAGGTTAGCATATTATTATTTTCATTCTTTTGAATACATACTACCTGTGAACTTAAGATTAAAATGTTTTATCCAAGTGGAAAATAGATTAATTGAAAGTATTTTAATTTTTATATAAATTTATTTTAATGCATTTAATATTTTAAATATTAAAATATTTTTAAATATATTTAAATATTTTAAAACTATACTCTTAAAAAATGAATTTTAATATTAGGCTTAGAAAATAAGCAATGGCTTTTAATTTCCGTAAGGAAAATAGGAAATAGGCCTAAACTTCTGCAAATTTATGTTTACAATTTATAATATTTAGTAATTTAGGTTACTGATGCATATAGACAATATATGTAATAGTGTGTAATTTGAATGTAAATGTGTAAAAATGAATATGAAACGTGTGTGTGTGTGTTGTTAACTGTATTAACAGTATATATTTTTTTTACTAACCTCGTCAAATTGTGCATCAAGTTAAAAATGCATCAAAACATAAGTTTAGGTTTTATTCACGTTGTCAACAAATTTCAAAAGACTTCTAACTTTTTGAGAACTATCAGGTGTCGTTTATCTTACTAAAAAACTTTTAAAATAAAAAGCAATTATTTGAAAAGTTTTCCAAATTAATTATTTTAGTCAATACAAAAAAAAATTGTGAGAAAAATCTATTAAAAATAATGGTAACGTATAATTTACATTTTTGTGAATTAATGTTAAACTAAATTAGTTTTTTTTTATATAAAGTAACAGTTTGTTCTGTTTTTCCGTAACTTCGGATGTCCCGTGAAGAGCTGCCCGTGGATAAATAAATTTTAGGTCGCCATTTGACACAAGCGGTTTGTCAAATACAGGACCATTGTGCCGAGCACTTTTCTGGATACCGATACATTGGCACATTTTATTATGAGACAAGTATTTTTCTGTCATTTAAATTTTAGGTGCAGTTGTCATCAAAAGTACAAAAAAACAACTACTTTTTAATAACTACTTTAATATAAAGTATGACAAAATATTAGATTTTATCACACATTGTTAATTGCTTAGTGTTTTTATCATTCGAGCTGTTGCCAGGTCGTTGAAGACTGAACGAATTTACCAGTTTTTGTGACATTTGATTTGATGTTGAGGCAATTTTTCTAACATTGCTTATTTTAAAATCGTTTTTAACAATTTTTATCAAATTTTGCTGAAATGTAGTTTATAGTATACACGTAATAAAATATCACCCCACCCCAAAAAAATCTTGTCCTTGAGTTGCGGGGGGAATTTATTAAAATTGGTTAATCAGAGTCAGACCTGGTGTCTTATCGAACCGTAACTTTTATTTTATTCAAACTTGCCACTACGATTAGAGTTAGGGATTAAAAAATTATTCATTATTTATTTATAAATAGCCAGATTCGAATAGAATCTGATATTCGGTTTTTCGAGATATTGACCCTATTTTCCGGCTTTTCGTCAGTGGTTTCCGAACTGGTTTTCCCGGGGAAGTAGGGCTAATTTAACGAGAGAAAGTTTGTATGCTTTGTCTTGCTGTACTGTTTTATCAGTAGGACTACAGTTCTTCTTATTTTTTTGTTAAATTTTATTTTAAGGCGAAAAGCCTCCCTAAATATAAGTGTCAGTCGTAAGTGTAAGTGTGTGTTAGACTCGGGTACCGCGAGGGACGTCTAAATCCTCTCAATAGTCGCAGCTAGTCTGCACCCCTGCGGGGAGTTCTTATTTAAAGTGATTATATTTTTACATAAGGCAAACTGGCTGTTTTGCGATACTGTAAAGGCCTGTATAGGCCTGTACTGTATAGGCCTGTGAAAAGTTTAATGTTTGATAACTTCAAATTTTTGAGTAAATATATTAATCGAGAAAATGAGTATGTATTTTGCTTTTCACATTAACCGAAAGCACTGTATTTCTATGAACACAAGGCCAGGCGGCAACCGAATGCGGAGAGGTCTGGCCTGAGCCGAGCCGAGCGGAATGAAAATAAACGGCAACCAGAAGCGGAATTTTGTAATGTTTTAAATATTTAGGCCTACCGTAGGGGATTCTAGGAAACTAATGTGTTTAGAAACCGTAACCTAGACAACGAGAAACAATAAGTTTGGAGGAGTGCGGCCAAGGTTCAAACCGTAACCTAGACAGAGTTGAAACTACGCGGAGCGGAGCCCACAAACGCTGCTTGAAGTAATAGTATTTTTATTATAAGCAATAGGCCAGGTTTTGAATGCGTAGGCCGCTTCGTTCAGCGCATCTCCGCTTTGCATTGGTCGTATTAGTACGACCTAGTACGTCCTAATAGTAGTACAAATACGACGCATCTGTTTAATATATATATATATATATATATATATATATATATATATATATATATATATATATATATATATAGAAACGGTTTTGCGAGACGCGAGACCAGAAAGACTTTGTAGAATTGCGTGTGAAAGTGGTTTCTGTGTAAAATAAAGAGGGTAGCTGCAGTTACAGTTACAGTTACTTGTACGCGTATGATACGTGAGAATGAGACAAAAACCTCGTCCGGCCCCATTCCCAGCTGACTGTTTCACAGCATTGTAAAGTGTCGCAATACTTTAGCTGTAGTTCGGGCCTCAAGTAGGAGCAGAAATTGTCAGTGTGTAATCAAAGTGGGCCCCCCCGCTGCGTTTTGCTTTGTTTATCTGTAACCTGAAATTTCGTTATTTAACCTTTCTGTAATACCAGCCATTTATTGTAAAGTAAAGCAGTAGCGTTACTAACAACACACTGTGTGCGCGCGCGCGTGTGTATGTGGGTGTGCGCGCGCGTTTTGTGTGTGTGTGTGTGTGCGCGCGTGTGTGTGTGTGTGCGTGTTTGTGTTCCTAGCAGACGTTTTAGCTTTACACGCTTATTAACAATTCCGGACCATTGTCTATTTTCTATATCTTTAAGTACACTTTTCACATTTAGAATGTTTTTCTCTGGTATTCGACATTTAAATATTGGGCGAGCATGTTTTTGCAGGTGTAAATCTAAAAAAAGTGGGCCTATATCAATCTTTTTGTTTTAAGATAAATTCTAAATTTGTAGAAAGCTTACATGAAAGTTCAGAGTAATTCGACGCCAGATGTTTTTATGATATAAAGGGTCAGAGGTCTGGTCATGCGTGACCGCAAGGCGGAAAAGGTTTTAAAGTGATTACTGTTACTACCGCTGTATTAAGCTTAATTTGGCAAAGAATGTCTTGAAGTAAAATTTGTAAAACAATAAATAAGCCGGGCTTGTCTGGCGGCTGACAGCACTCATTGAGAAAGGCAGCCTGCAGTACTTTCTGGTGAATGCTCTGTAGGCTATAATTTTGCATGCAACAACTACAAAACAAGTGAACTATACTCGCAGCAAAGTGAAAAAACAAGTTTAAAAATGTTCACGGACATCTTACAGGTTCCTTAGAGTCAAAAAAGTATATTTCACCTGGGTATACGTGTGTCTGTGTATACTACTAAAAGTTAAACTTAATTGACGCATCGAATTTCCTTAAAAACGGCTGTTATGATTTTTATTATATTTACCGTATCCAACAAACGAAACATACGCGTAGCTAGTCCCAGCAAAGGCCCAGTTCATCGACTATTACCTTCATTAAAATCAGTAGCTAGTAGCTTAATTCATTAAAATCAGATTTTTTCGAATTTTGAAAACTACGGCTAGTATAGAAAATTTACAAATAAAAAAAATGTGTTTTGTTTTCTTTTTTAAAAAATCGTATCGGTATTTTGATTTATTAGAAAATGAACTATGGAGCTGCCATATAGCTACATATTAAAAAGTTCGTTAATGTAATATTAAAATTTGTGTTTCTTTTAGAAATTCGCTTCCATTACGTCAGCGAGGCGGCTGTGTGCTGCGATTATTATTACTGTTATTTTAAAATTCGACTTTGTCTAATAATGAATATTGGCTTGTGTTTTGTGTAATAGTGTATATTTGCTTGTGTTTTGTGTAATAGTGAATATTTGCTTGTGTTTTGTGTAATAGTGAATATTTGCTTGTGTTTTGTGTAATAGTGAATATTTGCTTGTGTTTTGTGTAATAATGAATATTTGCTTGTGTTTTGTATAATAATGAATATTTGCTTCTGTTTTGTGTAATAATGAATATTGGCTTGTGTTTTGTGTAATAGTGTATATTTGCTTGTGTTTTGTGTAATAGTGAATATTTTTTGTGTTTTGTGTAATAGTGAATATTTGCTTGTGTTTTGTGTAATAATGAATATTGGCTTGTGTTTTGTGTAATAGTGTATATTTGCATGTGTTTTGTGCAATAGTAAATATTTGCTTGTGTTTTGTATAATAATGAATATTTGCTTGTGTTTTGTGTAATAATGAATATTGTTTGGGTTTTGTGTAATAATGAATATTTGCTTGTGTTTTGTGTAATAATGAATATTTGCTTGTGTTTTGTATAATAATGAATATTTTTTGGGTTTTGTGTAATAATGAATATTTGCTTGTGTTTTGTGTAATAATGAATATTTGCTTGTGTTCTGTGTAATAATGAATATTGTTTGGGTTTTGTGTAATAATGAATATTTGCTTGTGTTTTGTGTAATAATGAATATTTGCTTGTGTTTTGTATAATAATGAATATTGTTTGGGTTTTGTGTAATAATGAATATTTGCTTGTGTTTTGTGTAATAATGAATATTTGCTTGTGTTTTGTGTAATAATGAATATTGTTTGGGTTTTGTGTAATAATGAATATTATTTGTGTTTTGTGTGATAATGAATATTGTTTGGGTTTTGTGTAATAATGAATAGTATTTGTGTTTTGTGTGATAATGAATATTGTGTGTGTTTTGTGTGATAATGAATATTGTTTGTGTTTTGTATAATAATGAATTTTTTGTGTTTTGTGTAATAATGAATAATTGTTTGTGTTTTGTGTAATAATGAATAATTGTTTGTGTTTGTGTAATAATGAATAATTGTTTGTGTTTTGTGTAATAATGAATAATTGTTTGTGTTTTGTGTAAAAATGAATATTGTTTATGTTTCGTGTAATAATGAATAATTGCTTATGTTTGGTGTAAAAATGAATATTGTTTATGTTTTTTGTGTAATAATGAATATTGTTTGTGTTTGGTGTAAAAATGAATATTGTTTATGTTTCGTGTAATAATTAATAATTGCTTGTATTTGGTGTGAAAATGAATATTGTTTATGTTTTTTTGTGTAATAATGAATAATTGCTTGTGTTTTGTGTAACAATGAATATGGTTTGTGTTGTGTTAAGACAAGAGAGAATGGTAATACTAATACTAACTTCTTTTTAAATTATCCATTCTAAAACGGCTCAGAATGTTAACTAACTAGACATAACTAAATTAACTCGGAAGATGCAGCCAATAGACGAGGCTGGATGCTCTGTGTTATTATCCAGAGGAAACGTCTCATTTTGCGGTTTGCGGCCGAGCTCTGGCTTTACTGTGAATCGGTATTACTGTTCCGTAACATATTTACTTTTCAAGTTATTTCCTCACGTTTTTGTAGGCCTTGTCGTTTAGTGATCAAATTTGGATTCGTAATCGTACCCTCTGAGTCCCATGGCACGTTAATTATACAGTACATCTGTGTATTCGCGCATGCGTTTGTTCTATAATACTGTACACCTATGGCGTTTAAACGATTAACCGGAGAATTATGAAACTGACAATATTTTGGTTAGATTTCCCCAAGTTTAAAGTTTAAAGTTTAAAGTGAACATTTAACTTGTTCGCATTAAATTATTTTTCAGGAAAATTCGATTCGGAAGCTATCAACGAAACATTTGTGATATTGTCAGGGTCTATTGTTTCAGATTTACTGCCGTCATCATGTATAATTCATATATGATTGTAATTGAAGTAAAATCTGGTAAACCGATTTTGATAAAAAAGTGATATTCCAGTGTTTCGTAGCTGCCGAACTGTTCTTTTTTTGGGAATATTGTTACCTTTTGGGAACGCTACTTTTTGTTTGTGTATTTGTGAAGTGCATTTGAGCAAAATTGGCTGGAAATCGTTAAAATGATTCAAAGAAAATTTGACTTTCAAAAGTTTTTGGAGAAAAAAGTGCATTATTATAAAAAAAAAAAAAATGTACTGATGTGGAGAAATCAGACCTAAATACTATATATTTCATGTGTATCGGTCAATAAGTAGTGCGCGATGTGTAGACAATCAGACAGAAGCTTTGTAAGAAATATTTTTTACTCAGGAAATTTTAAAAACTACCTTTGGCTTTTTCCATAAGTTATTCAATATCCTTTCTTCTGTAAGTTCAACTGGTAGAAAATAAATACTTTTAACCAAAAAAAGGGTTATGACGCATTATTGGATACAGCATCAAGGAACAACTTTTATTTTGGTTTTTGTTTTTTTTTGTGTTTAACGTCCGACTATTGTGCACACGGGCTAATACAGACGATGGGATGATTTATAGCGTATGAAAATTCCAAGCCCTGGCCGGGAATCGAACCCGGGTCCTCGGGGTGAAAGCCCAGTACGCTATCAAATAGGCCACCGAGGCGACGTGGAACAACTTTTAAGCGCTTGTTGTATTTTGATATTGTTTTTTTAAACTCAGAACTTAGTGGTACAAATAAGTAATTTAACAAAAACATCCGTTATGGAGTCAAGAATTTTTTTGTTTGGTTATTTTAAGGCAAAAAGCACATTGAGTCCTCTATGTGCTCTAAGACAAAAAGTCCAAGTCCTCAATAGGTGCAGCTAGTCTGCACAACAAGAAAAGCCTTAAACAAATGTTTTTCCCGGAACACGTTTTAAATCCATTTCTTCTCTCCCAAGAGACACCCTGTACAGTTTCTAGGCTTTAACTTGTCACGCTATAGGTGCAACGAAGCGAAGTAGGCCGTTAGCGAAAGTACATAATTAAGAATTAATAAAGCGACAATATTAAAACTTACGGTTTTTTAGAGGTGAAACTTGAATCGATCTTTAATTTAGATATCGATACCTCCGTTTACAGTGGTTACGTGAGAAAGTTGCCCAGCCGGACTGGACGAGGAAACTGCAATCACATTGGCAGTGATACATAACTTAACGTATTTCGAAACGGTGATTGCAAACAATAGAAACAGCTGTCCAACGTTTTCCTCTTGATTAATTTGGAACTGCTGTTACTTGAAGATGAAGAAAGTATGGAATATTACTAAAAGACGCTCGCGAGCACACTTGCGCACGCACGCGCGCGCACACACACACACACACACACACACACACACACACACCATGTTTTATGTTTTAACGTAAAAATCACTCATAGAACAGTGATTTATAGTAATGTTTTTTCTTCAGTAGTCTGCTTTTGTGTCGGAAGACTCCTAATGAGGATGTTCATACTGTATTATTATTTATGCTACCGGCAAAGTATGAAACGCCGGCATTCTATAGAATGTCTAGGCATTGTATATTATGCCGGACGTTTTTGGGAAAGGTATGAAATATGAGAAGTATTACATACTTTAACTAGGCATTGTATATAATGACAAGTGCTATTTAGACAAAGTATGAAAAAAACGTCCTGATGAGGTTATTCTGAAAAAATAATGAGTGCCATTAAAAAAAATATTCAAAATGCGTAAAGAAAAATGAAAGTTGTACAAAACATAATGTATGCCTTTCTTATTTAGGGAAACAAAATTTGCATTAAAAAAAATAAGAAATTGACCTACTTGTTTCAACATGGTAGGCTTGAATGACATTTTGAGTTACATTTCATTACATTTTTCACGCATATTTTGGCACTTTGTTTTACATATACATATGACGAATCCTTGGCCGCTGCCACTGGACTGAGCTTGCAACTGACCGGAGAGGAATTTCGTGGTCAGGAATATCTTCAATTCTAAGCAAGTCCTTAGGGCGTAAAGTGAATTGTGATCTAGCATATAATTGTTTTAAAATTGCTTCAGAAGTTCCAAGCCGATAGAAACCGTCCGTCACACTCTTTACAGCTGCCAATCACCTCGTCACCTCGCCCCTTGTCGACGTCAGGAATAGGAACACGCACAGTAGCTCCCAAAGAAGCAGTGGGCAATTTTTTTCCGAATTTATTTTCATTTTTTGGCTTGTATTTCGAGATTGATTGTAGAGTTCATTCTACTTTTGATATCATTTTCAGTTTTGAAACAAATATTGCACAAAATATCCAATTCATCACCTTTACTGGCACGGCCACATAAAGTATGAATTCTTTGACGACACATTTGCGTGCAAGTGCATCACTCGTTCCCTTTAAACGTACACAACAGGTGTCGGAGATGTATTTTATACTTTGCCGGTTTCTATAGAATGCCTAGGAAATGTGTAAAATTTAAATTGTTCCATACATTGCTGGCTAGTTTTAGGCATCATATACAATGCCTAGGCGTTCTATAGAATGCCGGATTTCAAACTTTGTTGGTAACATATATATATATATATATATATATATATATATATATATATATATATATATATATATATATATATATGTATATATATATATATATATATATATATATTTATATATATATATATATATATATATATATTTATATATATATATATTGTAGAGCGTTTTTCAGCTGAGAACTTTATGAATGTTTTTGTACATATCACTGTACTTTCATCTGTTGCTGCGTATCTATGATTTAGACTCCAAGTCTCACGGAACTTGAACGATACACTTGCTTCATTATTACTGAGCGGTGTATACATTACAATTAGCTTAACCAAGAACAATAGCTCTTGTTAATTAATCCCGACTCCTATCAGCTGACTCTCAGCTGCCCGAACAATGGACGTATGTTCCGGCTACAGCTGTACGTTTGCCTTACCACGTATTTTTACGAAACGAGCCTAAAAAGATTTACTCACTGACGTCATAACGTACTTGTGTATGTATAGGGTCCGCTAATGAAACGGGATGATTTTAGGTGGCCTTGAGACAAAGTTGGCAGGTAGTGAGGATGGTTACTGGCGCGTCACCACCTGCACAATCTACCATTTAGTTGCGATGGATCGTTGGACGGTTGAACAACGCGGCTCCGCGGTGAAAGCGTATTATCAAAATGGCGAGATTATTTTGCAAATTCGACGTGCTTTCCGACGTCATTTTAACCGCGTAACCAGCCTGTTCCGTCATATAATGCAATTCGAACATAGATAAACAACCTCGAGAAAACGGGATCAACGTCTTAAAAAATAGGCGGGAGTGTAAAAACTGTCCGAACACCTGAAAACATCGTAGCTTTCAACAGGCTATGGTTAGAAGTCCTCGCCGATCAGCCAAACAACATGCCCTTCGCATCGGAATAAGTGACACATCTCGGAGGATACCTGGTTTTGTTTTATGGGAATACCTAAAAACAAAAGTGTTTTAAGCAGATCTACCCACAACCATTCAAGCCCTCAAACAACGAATTGTAGACGAGATTGCGGCACAATACCTGTCAACATGCTGCGAGAGTTCAAGCAAAACTTCCAAACCACGCTCCAGGACATTTGGTAGACGTAGTGTTCAGAAAATAATATTTTTTCGTTTTGTACCCATAATGGCTATTCTTGTACTTTCAATTATTTACTAAAAAAATATTGAAAACGTTTTTTTTCCCAACAATCATCCCGTTTCACTGGATGGATCCTGTAGGCCTATACGTGAATAAACGAAACAAATCTTATCCCTACAATTGTAATTCAGTAACTTTAATAATGTCCAGAAGTAAGTAGTGTAACGGCAACTGTTAATTTTGCAAAAATGTTTTTGTAAACCAAACATGGCATCCCCGCCTCGGTGGCCTAGTTGATAGCGTACTGGGCTTTCACCCCGAGGACCCGGGTTCGATTCCCGGCCAAGGCTTGGCATTTTCATACGCTATAAATCATCCCATCGTCTGCATTAGCCCAAGTGTGCACAACAGTCGGACGTTGTGTAACTATTATTCCTTTGAAGGCAGTCAGTCTGAACTAGGAACTGTAAATGCTATATGTTCACGTAGATAGCAAAAATATTGTTAATTATAAAATAGGTACCTAAATCCAACCTCATCACTGCATTCATCCTCTGCTTGGGAAGTCAAAGAGTTAAACATTTCTCAGTGTTTTCGAAATCTTGTTAAATATGTTGGAAGTTTATCCTTAGTTTTCCTACATTGTAATTATCTATTTCAGTATTCGGGAATGAATTGGTTGGAATGTTTTACGAACTTAGTTCCACTTTTTGTTAGGCTTACATTATTATTATTATTATTAACTCCAGAATGACACTGGTAAGATATTGGTGTTTTTGCTATTATTTCTTAAAGAAGCACAATATTTTGAATACCCATAGGGTATTTATATACCCGTCCCAGTTTTTCAAAATTAAAAATTGGTAACCCTGATCAGGTGGGCAGACACAAAGGGAAGATGCTAAAATAGTTCTACCGCTTAGAATAAACAGTAATGCGCACAAAACTGCAACGTTTTTATATCTTCTGTCTCCATCAAACATTTAATTTTAGATAACATTTGCGTCTTCCATATACAGTAGGCCTACTTATCTTTGAGGTTATAGGCTATTCATTGCATAACCAGGACGTAGTCTTCGTAGTAAAAGATCATTAGAGTTCAAAACCAAAGCTGAATTATAAACGGTTTTTTTATGTAGTTCTCAAGCAAGCAAATGGATGTTTTGTTGGTAGGCTTAACAAAATGACGTGAAACAATCTGGATACGTGCGTTACTCGTTCGTACATTTCAAAATGTCTGCTTTTCAAAATATTTAAATATCACAGCTTTTTTAATCGCATTTCAACGTTAAAAGTTTTAATAACCACTTAAAACTGTTTTAAGGTCAATTATGTGCGCTTTCGAGTCTGGGTCGTCATGATGGCCGCTTCATATCTCGTTTTCCAATGAAGTTACGCGAATAAGAACGTCAGCCATTATCAAAATTGCACCACAAACTGGGTTATCAGTCGCTCTCGATGACGTGCGATCGTTGTTTACGTTTTAAGAAAGATTAATTAAACTATCGGACACCGTATCGTCAGTTAAATTATAACTGACAGCTGATACGACTTCACACATGGAGTTACAGCCGCCATTATAAAATGCGTGCTCGTTATCTGAGGCTAAAGTCCAAGTAATTCGACTGTTTGCCGCAACGAACGCTGCAAGGCCAGTGGGGGAAGACGTTTGAGAAAATAGTACTAATATCTATTTAACTGTGTAATTGAACACTCTGCCGCAAGATGCCACTAACAGCGAGTGCTCACATAAGGGTTGTAATTTTTAGTACGTGAATGTAACCTTTACACTATCTCTTATAGAGTAGCGCTTTTTTCCTGTTTACGTCTGATTCTTTCTCCACCAAATAGTTACGAGATTATAACGACACTCCGCAGGGGGTGCAGACTAGCACGTCTAAATTGAGAGGATTTAGACGTCCCTCGCGGTACCCGAGTCTAACACACACGTACACTTACAACACTATACTTACGACTTTAACACTTTACACTCACACTTACATTTAGGGAGGCGATAATAGCCTGGTGTGCTTTTCGCCTTAAAATAACAAAAAAAGAGATTATAACGACACTCCGCAGGGGGTGCAGACTAGCACGTCTAAATTGAGAGGATTTAGACGTCCCTCGCGGTACCCGAGTCTAACACATACTTACACTTACGACTTTAACACTTTACACTCACACTTACATTTAGGGAGGCGATAATAGCCTGGTGTGCTTTTCGCCTTAAAATAACAAAAAAAGAGATTATAACGACACTCCGCAGGGGGTGCAGACTAGCACGTCTAAATTGAGAGGATTTAGACGTCCCTCGCGGTACCCGAGTCTAACACATACTTACACTTACAACATTATACTTACGACTTTAACACTTTACACTCACACTTACATTTAGGGAGGCGATAATAGCATCGGTGTGCTTTTCGTTTTAAAATAACAAAACAAAAGAGATTATAACGACAAGCGTAAAAATAACAGTATTGTTTCTAAAAAATAATAATTTGGCTTCTGAGTGTGTCCATATTTTAGTCATTAATTTTTTTATAATTAAAAAAAATATCTGTTAGTAGCAAAATTTGTTTTGTGGGTGGATTTCAGTTTGAAACGAGACATTGAGTGACCATCATGGTAAGAAGCAGACCACTAAATGATCCCGATCATTGTGTGTGTGTGTGTGTGTGTGTGTGTGTGTGTGTGTGTGTGTGTGTGTGTGTGTGTGATTTCATTCAAACTTAGAATAAACATTTATCTTAACATTTTTTGAAAATCTGATTTTACATTCGTAATCAACGTTAAGTGTTTGATTTAAGTGATGTTGAACGGTAGCATTTTAAACGAAATTCGAATTTTGTTGGTTAATGAACTCGTTTAAAAGTTCGGCCATATTGAATCCGTTTTGTCCATTAAGTCCGCTATTTTCAAGGTAAAATTGTGTTTAATAACTTATTATAAAGGTCGTGTTATATTGCATTATGTACCGCAAGGGGGTGCAGACTAGCTGCACCTATTAATGGGATTTAGACGTTCCTTGTGGTACCCTAGTCTAACAAACACTTATACTTACAACACTACACTTACGACTTTAACACTTTACACTCACACTTACATTTAGCCTCAATGTGCTTCTTGCCTTAAAAAAAAATGCCCTATGTTCAAATTTCAAGGACACAGGATGCTATTACAAAATTGCTATTACCTAATTAATTTTAGTGCCAAAGTACTGTGAACTGTAATGTTCATTTGTGCTATATTTGCCATGACGGTAGCGAGTTGCTGAGTGTTGCAGAAAGCCGGTGTTTGGACGCGGCTAAAGGTCACACGAAATATAATGAAGCAAGTAATTGTAAAAGCAAGTAATGTTAACTTAGTCACTGCTCTTGTGTGTTTGTTACACAGTTTTGGGCAAACGCATTGGCCGATTGTTTTGTAATTTGGTACGGAAAACCTCGAATAAAGCCTGAATGAAGTAGCTGTAAGATTTTTCCATTCACTTCCGTTTCCGCCTCTGATTTACGATAAAGAGTGTAAGCAGTTTTAGCTAAACACATTGGCCGATTGTTTTGTAATTTGGTACGAAGAATCTTTTGTGTATAAATCTTTTATTTCAGGCTTTGGCCCGAAAGACGTGTGTGTAAGATTTTTCCAATTCACTTCCGTTTCCGCCTCTGATTTACGATAAAGAGTGTAAGCAGTTTTAGCTAAACACATTGGCCGATTGTTTTGTAATTTGGTACGAAGAATCTTTTGTGTATAAATCTTTTATTTCAGGCTTTAGCCCGAAAGACGTGTGTGTAAGATTTTTTCCAATTCACTTCCGTTTCCGCCTCTGATTTACGATAAAGAGTGTAAGCAGTTTTAGCTAAACACATTGGCCGATTGTTTTGTAATTTGGTACGAAGAATCTTTTGTGTATAAATCTTTTATTTCAGGCTTTAGCCCGAAAGACGTGTGTGTAAGATTTTTTCCAATTCACTTCCGTTTCGAGATGACGGGCTTTGATTCAACGTTGAGAATGTACTATGTTCAGTATAATGATTTGCTGATATAGATATAGTTTTTGAAGATGGAGGTTCTCCGAAACGCGTCAACGAAAGTAGAATTGACGAAGCTAGGGAAGGCAGGTCATTATACTGAACATAGTGACAATAATCCTAGCAGAAAAGAAGAATATAAAATGAAGTTGAGAATGTAGTTGCTGGTTTTTTCCTATATTACTGGCTGGACGGCAAAACCTATCATAATTTCGATAACTTCATGGATAAAGAGCATAAAATGAGTTGGTCCAGTCACTTTTTATTTGAATATCACAGTTATCGGTTAAATTTTTACGGAAGAACAGCGCTGTCTACGTCTACCTTGCTGTACTTTGAACTGGTTGTATTCGGCACAGACGTCATTACAAAGGTCGCATGCGCATTGGTTCGTGTTTGTAAGTAAGTGTGGCTAAGCTAAGCTCAGTTTAGTTTAAGATGAGCGTGAAGAGGCGACACAGCCAATGCCAGTGTGTGCCCGTGATCAGCTGCTTCACTCCGTTGAGGGCCAGGAGGAAGAGGAGGAGTAGGGCGAAGGTTAGTGGCGGCTGAAAAAACCGATTTTAATGGTTTCGAGGGAACGAGGCACAAATTGTGTTTTTATAAACTGTGGTTAGGCTGGGGAAGAAATTCTGTAGGCACTGCAATAACTTATTACACAAAACTTGTAAAACAAAAATTAGTAATTTAATATATTAGTGTTACTTTCTCACTACACGTAATACGGTACAAAGTATGACAGGTACGGAACCTGAATCCAATATATTCATATTGGGCAAGTTATTAAAATACATTACAATATTTTATACAACATTATACGGAGTGGAAGTTCTTAAAACGTTTAGTTATGCGTTGGTAAGCTTAAAGATGTAAAACTTATTACGTTTAGGCCTATTCTTCTACAGAAATCAATATCAGACAATGGCGTATAAACTGCGTAATAAATCTGTTATAATATTTTTTTAAGTATTTTGTCTTTTTGGAATTTAAATTTATAAAGTAGTCTGTTGAAGCTGATTTTTAATTTTTTTTTTTGCATTTAACGTCCGACTATTGTGTACACTTGGGCTAATGCAGACGATGGGATGATTTATAGCCTATGGAAATGCCAAGCCCTGGCCGGGAATCGAACCCGGGTCCTTGGGATGAAAGCCC
The DNA here is from genome assembly GCA_022606455.1 of Callitettix versicolor. Lineage (NCBI taxonomy): Eukaryota > Metazoa > Arthropoda > Insecta > Hemiptera > Cercopidae > Callitettix > Callitettix versicolor. The sequence continues at coordinate 38,966,359 of CM040187.1, forward strand.
AGTACGCTATCAACTAGGCCACCGAGGCGGCTCACTATTTTTTTAATGCAGTAAGGCTTAAAGGCTGAACTTGTAAGGAATAAATGTAATATATTTATACCCAAAACCCAGTTTGACAAATTCCAAGGCATTCTGTCTTAGGTTTTAGGCATAATTAAACGATAACCTATGATTAAATTTACTTACTCAAAGTGCTAAATTGTGCGTACGTATAGTTGATATGAAGATGTTGAGCGTCAGTGTGTGTGTTATTTGTGTGACCGTGGATGGGCGCCCCAAAACAGAACGGGCAAGGTTTATTTTTGCTTTTCGATTAATCCAAAACTGTAAATATGTTACATTTCAATTTTGCTACAACAGCTTGAATTACGAATTTAAGAAAACTTTGTAGAACCGATTTTGAAATTCTAAGCTGTTTTTTGTTTATTTGTTTAACGTGTTTTAGGGCTGCTTGTGATGTTTGATTTTGCGTGACGCGTGGTGCGAGGAACATGTTTATACTGGTATATAAAAGTGTATTTTAAGTCTTATATTAAATTAATTATAATTAAAAATTGCTGCTTCGTCCTGGATCGAACCGGGGACCTTGCGCGTGTGATAACCACTACACTACTTCGAAGACCGATTTAAATGTTGCAATGAATCGTTAATTTAATTTTGGTACTTATATAAAAAAAAATCAGTTGTTTTATATTAATTCGTAAAGATCAGCTGATTTCATTGAACAGATAAGTTTCAGGTTTTGTTGTTAAAAACTAGCTACGGTAATTTGTCGTGTTTATGAACAAATTATCGTAATTAAAATAAAAAGGAAGATATGATACATGATTTTTGTTTTTTGTTCAGTAAAGAATTTGTTTTCAATAGTTTTCGAACTGGATTTTTTGGGGCTATAGCGATCCATACGTTTTGCCTAAGTGAGCGTGGACTACATTTGAGAAAAAAATTGTTTAAAATCATTATAGCCGAATTTGAGAAAATTAGATTTTTAACTATTAAAAAAGGACTTCGAAGAAAATTTTCGAAAAGTTAAAAAATGATCTTGAAGTATGGACAAACGAGACCTATATTCCAAATTTAATAAAAAATCTACTCACTCGCATGCCTAAATGCATGCACACTCACAAATAGACCAGTAAAACTAAATTATCACGATAAAGATTTAAGGTAATTTACGGACACTTTCGGCACTTTTATTGCTTGATGTATTTTCGTGGTGGATGAAGTTGCAGTGCTAAAGTGAAGAAGCTTCCTGCAACACTAGGCAGTATTACCGAGTTAGATCACGTATCGGCCTCTATGTAGGACACACTTCTAGGATGAGCTACAATATCGTAGACATTACCTTTCCTAGAAACGTGGATCCTGTCGGACGCAGGCCCGGATGTTCCGATATGGCACCGTTACTTGTTACTGCTAACGACCATATAACTTTATACTGAAGTATGACGCATTGGGTAGTGATGGAATTGTAACACTCATGAAAGTTTGAATAACAGGCTCCGTAGGATCGCGGTTGTTTTTGTTACCAGCGCTTCGCGGCCATTACTCAAAAACCGCTCGATTTTTCTATATCAAATCTGTTTTTAATGAAAAAGGCGCTAAAAGATTTACAAAGCTGGGCCTAACTTATATCTGATATAATTCCGTAATATTTGCATATCATTATTAGTTCATCATTATTGCTATTTTTTGTTATGCTCCGTTCACAGTAAGTGCCGCATCAAAATTCCATGCTTGCTAGATAACTTCTTTATAGATATCCAGATGGATAACTTGATAAACTAGTTAATAAAATACGTAATCAAGTTGGCCTATTTACTGTAAGATAAATTGCTAGATCTGTTTTAGGAATGAAATCGATCACGATTAGGCTTGCGGTCGTGGAACAATAAAACAGAACACAATAGGAAGCGAGTTGATGTAACAAAATGTTTCCCAAGCTGGCTGTGGCGCTCCCGCAGTAACTTTCTATTATGTAGTTTCTCTCTGGAGCGACCTCCTTCATCGGCCAAGTTCTTGCAATCTGATAACACAACTGGTATAACAAGACCACCCTAGCATCCAGGTTAACCCACTTGTTTTGAAAAGCAAAATCCGGTTTCGTACGGGCCTTAGCCCTTGTGTGTGTGTGTGTGTGTGTGTGTGTGTGTGTGTGTGTGTGTGTGTGTGTGTGTGTGTGTGTGTGTGTGTGTGTGTGTGTGTGTGTGTGTGTGTGTGTGTGTGTGTGTGTGTGTGTGTGTGTGTGTGTGTGTGTGTGTGTGTGTGTGTGTGTGTGTGTGTGTGTGTGTGTGTGTGTGTGTGTGTGTGTGTGTGTGTGTGTGTGTGTGTGTGTGTGTGTGTGTGTGTGTGTGTGTGTGTGTGTGTGTGTGTGTGTGTGTGTGTGTGTGTGTGTGTGTGTGTGTGTGTGTGTGTGTGTGTGTGTGTGTGTGTGTGTGTGTGTGTGTGTGTGTGTGTGTGTGTGTGTGTGTGTGTGTGTGTGTGTGTGTGTGTGTGTGTGTGTGTGTGTGTGTGTGTGTGTGTGTGTGTGTGTGTGTGTGAGTATGTGTGCGCGCGTGTGTGTGTACGTGCGTGCGTGCGTGCGTGCGTGTGCGCGCTAGCGCGTGTACAACCTTAGTTGTATTTGAAACCAAAAATATGAAACCTATGGAATTCCACCTTAACACACACTGTTTTCAGGTGTTTTGCTCATAAGCGGCCGTTTTTAATTTGCGTTAATGTTCCAGAGTTAAGGCTCTTAGTAAAATGGGTGGGGGAATTAAGAACCCGGTCTTCCATTAATTTTTCTTGGTATAATTTTCACCTGTTTTTCATCGTAAGCTCAAATTAGAAAAATACTTATTTGAGGTCATTTTACAGTATAGACAGTAAAACATATCTATGAACTATCTACAATTAAAGCGATCGATAATGAATGTTTAGGTTAGAAAGTCCGAAGCTACAGGCTACTCAGGATTCTTGTTTTGTGAAACGAATCACTACACGCAACTGTCTTGTCCAAGTGTTTGAAGAGAAATTCCAAACAGCAACAACACTATCACATTATATAAATGAATATTTCAACAACAAAAGAAACCCTGAAAATAATTTTTATCTTACTTCACAACCCGTGTTAAATCCACAGAAGCAGCAGTTTAAGTTTTTGAAAATGTTCTAGAAGTCAGGATTCTAAAGTCATTCTTTGGTCATTGAAAGTGATAACAGCTCCAAAAGCTATTGTTTCTATTGCAATTCGCTAATAATACAGTTGCCTGATTTGTTAGACCTACCGACACGAACCTTTGCCCGAATCGGAAAACAAAATCAAGTCATCAAGATCAAGTGAAGTATGATGAGGCTCGTGTTTAACTCCGTATTCGTTGGATGCTGTATTGTGTGTGTACAGAAATCAAAGTGTACTTTAACCCTTGTTCATGGATAGTTAACTAGTATATCAGTGACCTTGAAATAGCTGATAATAATGCGTTTCCGTTAAATTACAATTAACTCTTCCGGTCTGTTCGTTAACACATTTTGTGTGATTTTATTGTTGTTCTGTACTTGTCTATTATAATACACCGAATGGCCATTTTGATTGTAGCAAAGTATTACACGGCAAATAATTCGTCAATAATTCGTGACAGAAAAAAATCCTAGAAAAGCCTAGCGAAATTCCCACACGGGTCAAATTATTGGCGAAGATTTAAAAAGCACTTACACAGTGCGCTCGACCTCGGTAGTACGGATCTCTAGATCGCACGCGCGCCACACACACACACACACACACACACAAAAAAATATCTTTCTTAAAAGCTAAACTCAGTGAACGTTGCCATCCAGTAAAAAGTGTTTCCCTAGATGCTGCATAAGGTCGCACGTGAATAGATAATCCACGACAGGCATTTTAGGAAATGAGTCACACGTTCCATTTTCTGCAAAAATAATATTGTGCATGCCAGCTTTGTACAGTACTTTGTATTAAGTATAAATACAGTAAGTTTACCGAGATGATCTGTAATTGTAAAACACGATCTGTAACACGCTCAAAACTGCGTAAACCTCCCTGAATGGTCCCTGTGAACCGTGAACATGGGTATTGTCTGACGTTGAAATTGGTATAAATTAAAGGACTATCAAATATTTTAGTAAACGTTTTGTGAGCATTTACTGATAAAATATGCTCTTATTTTGCAAAATACCAAAGATAACCTAAAAATATAGTGTAAATAATTTTTGTAGTTTAACCTTCATTTTGTAGGTCCTGATTAACATTAAACATATAGGCGGGGGTATCATTTGAATCTTGTGACGTGCGGAACGCAAGATGTAGGCTATACATGTAGATTCGTACAGCTGTTGCTTATATATATTCGTACAGATTCGACATATATTTTTCTCACAGCTGTTGCTTAATTTTATTACAATTAAAGGTTATGCTTATTATTGTTTAAATTTCGTTAGCTAACAGGAGGGGTCGTACAATTGTGTGTGTGTGTGTGTGTGTGTGTGTGTGTGTGTGTGTGTGTGTGTGTGTGTGTGTGTGTGTGTGTGTGTGTGTGTGTGTGTGTGTGTGTGTGTGTGTGTGTGTGTGTGTGTGTGTGCGTGTGTGTGTGTGTGTGTGTGTGTGTGTGTGTGTGTGTGTGTGTGTGTGTGTGTGTGTGTGTGTGTGTGTGCGTGTGTGTGTGTGTGCGTGCGTGCGTGCGTGATGTTACTTACTGAAATTCGATTGCATCTTGTCAAGAGACATCTTTGTGAAGCTGCGACTAATTTTTGCCTTAGTTATTCTTCATTAATGAATGCGTGAATACATCTTTTATATTCCCCATTAACAGCCTCGTCAAATAAACTTTACTTCCTATGTGTTGTTAGGTAGATTAAAACCGTCTACTAAGTAGCCTACCGAAACCCCGTGAATTAAATATTTGCGTCACGTAATTGTCTCTCTGATTAAACTGAAACCAAATTCCAGAAATGTTCGTTAAGTATCGTATAAACGAACATGGACAATAGATAAGATAACGTACGACAATGTATAATAACCGTTGTTGGACTTAGTTTAAAACAGCAACTGAACTGATGAAATCATGTTATCAAAAAGTATAGATTTTTTTGTAAATATTGAATTACTGAAATTTTGAAACGCTTTAACGAATTTGTCCAAACTTCGCTGGCCAATCGTGTCTTTGTATAGCCGGTAAGTCCTTTTTAAAATTAAAAAAAATGTTTGTACATCTCTGTTACTGTGTTTACATTGAAACACTTGTATTTGTGCGAAGTTTCGTGCTTGAAAAAAAGAAGTAAAATAGAAGATAAATATGGCGATAACGTTCTTAGAAAATTGTGAACATTTACCTGTCATTAAATCTGAAAAATTCTAAAGTAACCAAAGATATAGAAAATGATAAACTATAGTAAACGTTTAAAATATCTAAAGTAATTTGGAATTACAGTAGATAAAATTCTGTTTTAACCCGAAATTAATAAAGCATTGCGCCTGTTTGTGCAGTAGGTCTATATTGTATTCTGTGTACCTATACAGTAGTAATATAAAACCACTGATCGGTTGTTAGGCTTTGTAGGAGAGGCGTGGCTTCGGATGACATTTTGCTAGATCGGTGTTAGGTTCAGCCAGTGTGCATCGACTTTTGTTTATAATTTTCCTTTTCGTTTTTGCAATTTTTAAGTTCAACAGCTGAAAATTTTCAATGCATGTGTATAAAAAAATACAATTTCTACAACTAGAGGGTAGATGCTTGAATGAATTGTTTTTTCTACATAATTTAATTACTCCAACAGCCTAGGTAAAGAATAGAGGCTTTTTATAATTAAATGTTTTTAGGAAGGTGTTAAATCTACCCTGTATAATGCTTTCATCAAGTCATAGCAATGCTAACAAGGCAAACTGTTTTATATTTTATGTCCATATTAAACACAATGATCAGTTGTGTCGAGCAGTACGACTGTTAAAGGTTAATAGCCTTTAAATATAAATAATTGATTGATAAGGGCAATCAAAACTGAAATGTTCAGAAAATGTTATCGAATACGGGCGATAGTGCGTCATTTCCTAAAGGCGGTAGGCGTGGTTAGATACAGTACAGTGCTGTTAGTATTTATTCATGAGCTTTGCTGTCTTGTATGTAGCCTATAGCGTGCTTGTTACGTAAGCTTTAAAATAAACGGCAAAAAAAGTGCTTGGAAGTCTTTTCCAGTAAATGGAACCTTTAGGTAACCGAATAAAACGTATCCTAAAGGCTATTTTTCCCCCAGAAAAATATGATTCAGCAATTATTGATACCAAAAACCGCAAAATGGGCCTAATTTCTCGGAATCGGTCAAATTATTTAAAACCTTTTAGCACCCAACAAAATATTTGTTACTATTTTGCTAAAAATCAACTTCGGCATCTATGGACAAAATCTTATATAGCCTAAGTATATTTTTCAAAATATACGCGTCAGATTTTGTTCAAATTTCTGTTCCGAATGAAAACGCATAACCCAAGGTAACGTTAATGTAGGCTATCGTATTTGAAATAAAAGCTAAGTCCTGTTCGAGAGCTATAGGAAAAGAAACTCAAGTCTAAATTGGTGATCACAGTTTTATTTTATTGTTATTGTTTTCTTCTTCTTCTTCTTATTTATTTATATAAAGTGTATCATAATTCTTTTTAGTTCAAATTCGGTACTCTGATTTAGGCATGAATTTTATAATTGGCCGGGGTAAATATACAGTGTAGGTTGTTTTCGATTTATCGATTTTTTCACGAAAATGCTTTATTATTGCCCAAAATATAAAAGCGCGGAAAGCACGGGAAGTAAGATAAAAATCGAAAATAAAAGTGACCGTATTACAACCTCAAAATTGCTATCGCGCGGAAGTCGGTAACGTATTTTTTATCGCTAAAAACAATTAAAAAAGACTCAAAACCTAACTGACACGGTTGTTGAGCGGTGAACCTAACTAATACGGTTGTTGCGTTATGAAAACTCTTTTATTAAAAAAAATATAATATTCGATAACCTAACTGACATGGCCTTGGGGGGGGAAGCTATTTTAATTGAACTGTGTAACGTATCTTTAATCGCTAAAACACTAAAAAAAAACTATAAAAATATTTAAGGATCTAACTGATAGGTGTTGAATGTAAGACACAATGAGGAAAATCGTGAAGTTCTCAAATAGCGGAAGTCATTTTAACGTTTTTTTTACGAGAACGAACCAAGGAAAAAAGGAATAAAACTTAACATTTAGTAATGTCTGTCAGCCGCGGTAAATCCGAGTATGAAATTTAGTTGTTTAATGCAATATAAACAGCAATGACGCCACAATATGGTTCCGTAAAAATTGGCCTTAAATCGTAAGTAACCTTTAAAAAAAATATTTTCCGCGAGTACAATATGTGTTAATTAGATAAATAAGGTACAAAATAAAACAAAAAATATTTAAAAAGAACAACCTACATTGCATAAATACCTTGATCGGAATCTTCTAGATGTATTTTATAAAATTGGGCTGGTTTTCCGTATTTGTTAATAATGTTGGGAGATAACCCCTATTCATTTTAATTAGACATATGATCTAATGATCACGGTCATTAAAACTTGAATTTGAGCAAAATTTAATTTTTGTAAAATCGATTTTTTCACAGTGTCGATTCTGTATACGTTGTATTCTCCTCGTACAAAAATACAATTATTTCCTAAGAAACTTTATAAATTGCCCTCAAAGCTGAGACAGTTGTTTATAGGCAGTTATTATTTGAATTAGATTTGGACACTGATTCGTTTACAGAGGTCCTCTACACCGTACACTGCATTGAATAAAGAATAATATATCTTGGTAATTGTGTCGGTTTTCGAAGTGCCTAGTGTTTTAAAATGGGAAGTCCAGCAATTAATGGCAAGATGAAATCTGACCCCGCGGAAGAATGCGAGTTGCGAGTTGTAGAGATTCTCTCGCAGTTATTAGAAGCAGCGGAGAATGTTGGGTGGAGAAATATTTAAGATTTTTCATCTTAGCACAAAGTGTTCCAAAACACGGGCTTCATACGGTAAAACAATTTCAGTTTCTAAACTAAATAATAGTGAAAAATATTGGAAAGTAGACAACGTTTTTAAAATGAAGATTTAAATTTAAGATAATGTACTAGAAAAATGGTCATCAGTGCAGCTCAACCCTCTAAAACTAAGCTGAGGGTAGAAGCTGCTAACTCAGTCGATAGGATAGTGGCAGGTCAAGCCTAGTTACGAGTTACACGAGTTGGTGTACTGGCATTATAACTAAATAAAGGCGTTACAAAAACTAAAAAAAAAAACAACACAAAAACTGGTGTAATTTTTTACTGACAGTATTTATTTGTCGAATTTGAGAAATACTGTGCCTATTTAGTTATGCTGCTTTTGAAATGAACGGCTTTTTATCAGGCATTTTAGTGAGCAGGTAATTTTCGAGCACTTCGGTACGGAGGCAGCGAGCGTCCTTCTTCAGCTAGATTAGCAAGAAGGAAGGAAGACCAGCTTCCCAACAGCCAATAATAGGCGGTCATCGCTACGCATGATCCGCAATGCAATTGACATTCCTCCGCGTCTTACTTTGCTTTGCTTGTCTCCGTCTTCAATCAAATCTTTTGTAAAACGATTAGAATCCCAGCCTACCGTGCAGCCGCTAAAATAGGTTAGGCGAAGTAATATAGTGCAAATGTTGCCATAATGAAAAATTAAGAATATCAAAAAGAACTACATATGATAGACGAACTCAATTCGTCTTAGCCATAAAGATCAGGCGAATTAAATATCTTACAAAAAGTCTTATGATTGTCAAAATTTGGTTGGCTTTTCAATGTATAGGCCTATAGTCCTTCTGAAGCAAATGTGTATTGTTTCTTTAAGAAAACAGCTATACAGACAACGTACAAAGAAAAATTCAAATAAACAACTTTTGAGTTTATTAATTTCCTAGAGAAAATCGAACAATAACGACTACCATTTCACATTTTTTCGCTATTTGAATTTATCGCCAAAATTTTGAAAAATCATTGGTCGACCTGGCCATACATTAAAAAAATCACAGAATTCGTTTTACAGATTTGTTTCGTGTTTAGGCTTCTTTATAATTGGTTGTAAATAAATACTGTTGTGGAAATGGAAATTATCTATAGAACTGTGTGACCTTGATTAATCCAGTGTCTGTGATGTGACTGATACTTTGCCAAGGCGAGTCCACTTTCACCTAAACTTGAATTGCAACGAAAGTATTTTGCCTTTCCCCGTGCATCTCATTTATCAGAACATTAGGTGTGTTCTGAATCTTATTCGCGTTGTACGAGAATTGTTACACTGATGTGGTAATCTTGTATCTACATTTTATTTGTGTTTTTAATTTTTACAGCCTCTTCATAATTCTTCTCTAAACATTTAAGTTGTGAATCGGAAAATTATAAAGCTTTTCTGCATTTGCTGTATCTTATGGACTTCCTTTGATTTCATGTCGGGGAAAATATCCAGTTATAAGTTAATTTTTATTTTAAAAATGGAAATGTAGGCGAAAAATAATGAATAAAAAACAGTCGTGTTTAAAATTCAAAAAATCAATTGTGCAATTAGAAAATGTGAGCTTACAAATTCAGTAGCTTCTTACAGTTTCAGTAAGTTTTTAGGTCCGTTGTGTCGTTATGCAAGTACCAGTCTCTAAAACCTTTTGGTCTCAGTAAGCTTATTTGAAAAATTAAGGAACTTGGAAGTTGTGTTGTGTTCAAACCAACTAGATGTACTGCACTTTGCAGTTAATGGTATATGAAAAGGGAATCTTAACTGGTTATGAATATATATAGATATAAAACAATTAAATGATAGTGATAGAGTACTGAAAGTTGTCGGAATCATTATTTGTGTCATTCTAGCGAATTTAAATACTGTATTATATGTAAAAATCCTGAAGTGATTTTCAAAGCTTATAACTTACGAAGTACAGACTGTAAAAAAAAGGTTTTTAATCACAAATATTTTAATATATGTATTTATAAATATTATAATACGGAGTATTTTACCAATATAATAAGGCTACATTGTGTTTCAGGCTAAACGTTTTAAATATAACCAAGCAAAGTATTTGTTGTATTGTACAAAGTATAAAGTATATTATTATGCAAGTTAAAGGCACAATTGTACAAAGATCAATTAGACAGATCTATTGTATAGTTGAAGCTTTTTATAATATGCTACACAAAAAGGAAATTCAAAGTACTGTAAAAGATAGCAAGTGACTGACATGGATGATTGGTGAAAGTTAGGTTAGTTATTTCTGCCTTGGTTGGAAATGCTGCTATTTTTGTGTAGCTGTAGTAGTGAGAGTAATTTTGCAGAAAGTGTCAAGTGATTATGCCTGTAAGTTAAGTTAATGTTAATTAGTTTTGCCTGGAATATTTCAGTTTGATCAGAATTAAAGAAATATAGATTTTCAAAAAACAAGATTATGGGGTTTCAACAAGATATATTGTTTTCATTGCTAATTTTATATTTTTACAAATTGTATCCAAAGTGAAATTTCTTGCTGTATGGTGTTCAGTACTTTTTATTTAAATAATTACAGTTGAAATCAAATAGAATAATTCAAACTAAACTTACTGTATAAGCAAAATTTAAAACATCTTCTGATCTGATATATTAAAAAAATGTGTTTTTTCTTAGTATTTTTCAGATTGAAAGCTGGAGCTGCATACTGAAATAAAAACAGTACATTTATTAGAGTCATATAGATTAGATATTGCAGATTTTGTGAAATATTATTGTTTCTACTTTTTGTTTTTTTATAAAAAAAAACAAAGCTCTATTTGGATTGGCTGTGACGTCTTCTAATGAACTGTTGTTTTTTTACAGCATGAAGACACTGATCAAGGAGTTTCTTGCTGGGCTTCGTCCTTTGAGAAACTTCTGGAAGATCCACTAGGTCTAAAGACATTTGCTGTAAGTTTGTTGCAGTTTTTATTTAACTTAAAAAATGCCTTAGCTGGCATTATCTCTTAAAATATGGTAGTCATTTTAGTTCTTTGTGGAAAGAAATACTGTATGATCTTAAAGAACAATGTTTTTTATACTCATTTGTTCGTAATGTACAACTAGCATTTAAATGTTAAGAGGTTATGTAATTTGTAATTTTGTTTTAGTGTCAATAGTTCAGAAGTTGGGAAAATACAAATTTGTATTTTCAAAATAAGAGAATAACATACTTAAACAAGAGACTTACAAGTTAGTCTAAATGTAATATGGACATTTTTGTGTCCAAAAAATGTTATCAAATAAAAAACAATTACTGATAAGAAATACGCAAGTAACTTGATTCTTTTCTCTCACTTGTATAAAGACTACCAAGGAAAACAGGTAAAACTAAGACAGGTGCAATTTATAAACCTGGATATTGAAATTATTAAATATTTTTTGACAATTTTATTGAAACATATTATGTTAAAATCAAATGTGTGTCACATTTACAAATATGGTCCAAGGTCTTAGTCCCCCTCCCAACTAAGACAAGATAAATGATATTAATTAAGGTCTAACCAATTAGACGATAACCGGCTAACCGTTTTTGGTCGAACAAGAACAGTATTTTCATTAGGCTGCTAGAAAAACTATTCTTGTGAAGAAACGAGTTGAGACATGTAAGCTAATAAAGTTGTCACTTCTGGTTTGTAGTAGAAACACGTTTTCTCTTTTTGCAACAAGCATGTGTACATTAATTATGTGACATTTCTCATGAGTTTCCATTTCTGTTGTAGCAAACTTTTCAAATTATTATTATTTTAATTTGGTATAATGAATGAGTTTGCTCACCCCTTACTCATCTGAAACCTGATTATATTTGAAACGTCTGTTACGCAATTATAAGTCTAGACAAGTATTTATCCTAAGAACTATATAAGGCATTGGTAATACTTGGCATTCTTTTCTTTTTACTGTTTTTTATTGCAATAGTAAATGCTTGATGTCACTATGCTTCTCATTCATTTAATATATGTTGTGTTGTATATATACATTTATGCTCAATCTAAAACAGTTTTTCAGTATTTGTGTACTGTTTAAGACACAAGAATACAATAATACTTTTTTCTGTGTCATTGTAGTCTGAAGAAAATAGTTTTATAAAGGTGGGTAAACATCAACATGTTGAGACATGTCAGTTTCAATTAAAGGTTAATCTTTATCTCTCAAACTCAAATTTTATCGTGTACCACTAAGTCGATTTTTTTCAGAAAGGAATTTAAAATTTGATTATTTTAAAAAAGTAAAAGTGTCAATAATTGTAAAAGTTATATAGAAAATATTTTTAGATGTAAAATAATATAGAATTGTATATTAAGGCCTCTTAAAGATTAGGCCTTTTTGTAGAATTATTTTTTAATAATTTGATATTACGTATAGCGTTTAGTTTAAACAATTTAGTTTTAGTTTTAGTATAGCATTAACAGTATTTAGTTTTAATAGGTTTTGTTCCCTGTGCGTATAAGAGATTTTGCTGGACAGCTATGTTGTATATTCATGTGCTTTTCAACAAAAGCAAAGTGCCTTAATAAAATTTATACTTATTGTCCAGGTACACTTTTTTTATGAGAGTTCCCCTTCCTATTACAGCCCACTAATATTAATTAGTAATCAGTTTATGTCTAATAACAAGTAAACTAATTATTCAAAATAATGTTTAACAGAATCCGTTTCATACCAAAAAATCACTTTGTACAATTTAAAAAAAACAAACTAATTTTCAAGAAGTTCGCTTAAATATTGTTTTCGTCCTAATATGAATGTAGCCACATATACAGGGCGTGTAAATTAAGTATTAATATTTTTATTCAAATAGACTTACAAATCAATATTATCTCCTTTAAATTAACTTCCTTGGGAAGTTACAAGGAAACGGTTCTTCCTCTCCTCATAGCATCGCTGGAACTTGGAGGCTGTAATAGCTTTCAACTGGTCACACGATTCAAGTCAGGCGAATAAGGAGACTGGAATATTTTTTCTGCCTAAAAACTCATTGCTGATATCATGACATGGTGTATTGTCATGATGCAACCCAGTCATTCTTGATGTTTGGTCTCATGCGAATATTTGAAGTCTTCGAAGAACCTCTCGGTAAAAGTTTTGTTTGACTGTTTGACCTTTAACTCTTTGTGTTCATTACCCTGGCTGTTGAAAAAACAAATCAGCATGGATTTCATATTTGAGTTGTTCATTACTGCTTTTTTGGCTTGCGCTATTCACTGTTCTGATGCTTGGTTTCCAGGTTATATTGAAATACCCATGACTCGTGACCAGTAATTACATGTTCCAGAAAAGGGAGGTAATTTTCAGTCAATTCCAAAAAGTCAACCTTTCCCTCCTTTTAAAACATTTGGTCCTGTGAAAGGTTTTTTGGAACCATTTTTGCGTAGATTTTTCTCATTCCCAATTCATTGGTGAAAATCTCATGAACTGTGATGCATGAACTAGAGTTTATTCAACTCTTCCCTGATCATTTGACCGCCAGCTGATTAAATGTACATAATCTGGATTCTATCGAAATTTTAATCAGTTCTTGAAGAAGAAGTCCTTATGCTGCATGGTTCATCTTCTATTGACTATATTCCTTGTAAAAATGCCTTAAACCACTGAAAAACTTGGACCCTTGACAAACACTGTCTCCGTAGGCTTGCTGAAGTCATGCAAGAGTTTCTGTTGCACTGTGCACAAGTCAATGAAACTTTATAGCACAACATTGCTTGATATTGATATCACTCAGTCTTTAGAACACACTAGGAAAAATGATTCACAAAAACAGTCGCACTATTATAGTAACTGGAAACTCATACTGAAGGCATGTCACACAAAGTCCAGCGCCCCCATTGTTGCCACATGAACACTACATTTAATTTACACACCTTGTATTTTGTCAAATGACAAATTCGTTATAGTTTATTTTTAATAAATTGAATTGTGTGTGAAAATAATTAGGCAGTCAAAAACTATTGAGCATCATTATTCTTTACAAAACAGATTTGTATAACGTAACGGAATACAGCAAAACTTTTGTTTTCTTACAAATTTTTAAATGAGAATTATAATATTCTCTGTTTTGTTACAAAGTGGTTTTCTTAGAAATAATTAACAGACAGAGAAATGACATCACAATCATCACACTTGTTGTTAACATTAATCAAGTAATTAGTTTTGGTATGAAGCTTTAACAGCTTCAATTAAAATTTATTGTAAGTAGCAAGATGTTTGTCAGTTTTAAAAGAATAAAGATCGTCCTCGTTGAATACAATTTTATATTGAAAATTTGTAATTACATGTAAATTTCCTGTTCAATGTTATTTATCATAATATATTTGGTAAATTGACACATATATGGTGATAAATATATATAGGGCCTGTTATTAATTTTATACCGTTAGGCCAAAATTCTAAATGTTCAAAACAAAAATCCAGAAACATTTATTACTGAAATATGCTTAAAAGCTGTTTCGTACAAATTTATGTATTGTATTAAAATTTAGAATCTTAGATAAATGACGAGGCTGGAGTCTCTCTCTGAACTGCAGACTTTAAACACATTAAAGTTTATTGCATAGAATCAGCTTCTTAAAAAATACTATTTGAAAAGCTCATTTGATTTTATGACTAAATGTGAAACAATATCATATGGACAACATTTTCACCTGCCAACCACCTATTTTCCTGCTCATGTGTAGCATATTGATAAAATAGAAAAGCGATAGTTTTGAAGCTACTTTGATACAACACTGCATGGCTTTTGCCATTATTATAATTTTCAAATAATGTATCCAGGTTGGTGGCTAAAATTTTCATACCTAACAAAAATTAATATTTTGGTATCAATAAACAGATTGCTACTTGTTTTTTTCTAGTTGTTTACTGTTTTGTAATTTTAAGCATTTCTCCAACCTTTTAAATTAATGGTGTTAAATATACCATAGTAATGTTAAAAAGTTTTTTTGTAATAAAAAAAACCGTGATGATAATTATTCCTACACCTTTATTCAGTTCAGGAAATTCCTAAGTTGTAAACAAAAGAAGGAATATAATTTCTGAGTGAGAGTGTAAGCTAATGATCACTTGGTATTTGACTAGAGGTTAGCCAAAGTATCAAACCAGATTTGATAGACAATCTTCATTGGCTGTGGTCAGTTTCAAGTAGAAGCAAGTCTTGTGGTATTACAAGATCTGATTACAAGTTGGTAATCAGCAGTTCAGCAATTTTTAAAAAACTATATATATATATATATATATATATATATATATATATATATATGTGTGTGTGTATGTATGTATGTATGTACCTGTTAACTTTATATGTCACACTAACTTCTCTTATACCTTCTGTAATTGGTTTTTCTAGCTCTTCTTCGTCTTTTTAAATTTCTTATAACATTTATCATGGGCATTGTTAAGTCTAAATTATTGGGGAGAGAGATGGCCAGTGGCTATAGACCTTGCCTTTAGGATTTTTTAACTGACTTATAGCCAGTGCCTTAAGAATTTGTTTAAAGTTAGACCTTGCATTTTGAAGCCTCCTCAGAGGTATGAACGCTGATTGTCTGTTTGATAAAACTTATTATTTCATTTTATGGTGTGTTTTTACTTAATTAGTCTGGCCACAACTGTTGCACCAATTTGAAACAAAATGACCAGTGCAAATACTTTATTGTAAGTAGAGTTTTTGAATATTACCAGGGAGGTGTGTGTATCCAGCTCCAGTGTTTGTAACATTAGGTAATACATTACTGTATTGCTTTTCATGGGTCAACTTTACATCTTATAAAACTGTGTGCACAGCTTTCTGTCAAGTATCTTCCTGGAATAGTTTATATTTCTTTTGTCACTTGCTCTCTTCTTAAAACTTATTTTTAATTTATTTGTTTATTTCCGCTACATATTAATTTAATTTGTTTAAATTGTCATTGCAGGAATTTTTAAAGAAGGAGTTTAGCCACGAGAATATTTACTTTTGGGTTGCTTGTGAGCGCTACAGGTGGTTGGATGAGGTAGTGGCAAGGAGAGAGGCAGGACAAGAAATATTTGAGAAGCATCTTGCTATAGGTGCTGCGGAACCTGTCAACGTGGACTCTCAAGCTCGCCAAGTGACACAGGAAGAGTTAGCTGATGCTCATCCAACATTGTTCCTACAGGTATGAATTTGCATAGGTCGATGGATGTTATAGAGTAGAGTAGAGACCAAGTCAGACTTCAGTTTTTCATTTACACTTAATATTTAATACACTGCATTACATTAGTATTTAATACATATAATGCATAAATGTATTTGAACACGGGATTTATTTAAAGCAAAAAGGATTTGGTACAAAGTTTGTAGGTCTTTTTTTTTAACCATAACAGGCAAACATTTAAAACACCATTATGTAACATTGCAAAAAGTTATTAAATTAATTTTGCTTGTGTATTGATAGGCAACTTGTTTTAGCTATTTTTGTATTAGTGAAAAAATCAGGTTGCCTCATTATAAAATATGTTTAATTAATGAATAGAAAGTTGAAAAATACATAGTTTATTAGAAAAGTTGCACTATCTGCAGTGTTATACAGTATTACATACTTTTCCTAATTTTTTTATTTTTCAATTATATTGTACAGAGGACTTGATTGTTATGATTTGAACTATAAAGCCCTTTCTTATATATATATATATATAATATATGAATTAAAAATGAATTAATATATGTGTTAAAAAAATAAAACTTTCAACCAAAACAGAAATTGCCCTTCATGTTTATTAATTTTATTGGATGTACATTATGTTGCTATAAAGTCATTCATTGTTTATTTTATTTCTGTTCAAACATTTACAGCTTCTATAGCATCAAAACAGAGGTTTATGAAACATCTCAATTTGTTATTGTATCCAAAACAAAATGTAGAGTAACACGAAGCAAATCCTGAAAGTTACTCAAATAACTTTTTAAAATATTTATTAAAATATTGCTTTTACCATTTTTATGCAAGGTATTAAAGACGATTCTTGTAAAAAATATCTGAAATTTATTTATGTTTTTTTGTTTCACTGTATAAATAACATCGAGGCTGCTCTGATAATACACACTGCATGTTAAACTGTCTTATGTTTTTAATCGCAGCATATTTTAATTATTTATTATTGCTTTGACATGCAGCAAAGGAGAATAAAACCTTATAATTTGGGTAAGAGCTATTTTGAACCATAAAATATCCAGATCATATCAGAAACTAACTAAATACAATGCCTTGCTACAATATTTTATTAAAAATGTAAAACTTAATTTATAAAATTTATGTTTTAACAGTAAATAAGACTTCAGTGTTTAATAGGTGTAACAAGTGTTTAAGCTTTTTTAACGTTAAATATCAAGTATGGTGTTAATTAAAACACGATTAATTACAATTCTCCCTTAATTTTTTTCTATTATCAGATGCGTAAATATTTCAATATTAACAACTAAAATAAAATTGATAATGATTTATTTAACTACTGACAGTACCATACGGCATTGTTCATGATCTTCGAACGTTTCACCGTGAATGTTCTACGTCAAAATAAAGTACAGTGGTTCTCTTTCGTTTCTAAATTGAAATAGATTTTTTTAAAAAGGTGGTAGATAAAATCAGATATAGTTTTTAGCTAAATATTTAATTTTAAAAAGTTGAATTAGAAATTTTAAAGTTCGTCTGAAATTGTCTGACTTTCTGTCTACCTGTACTAAATATGTTTGCTATACATTTATCTGCAACACACACTCTTATATATATTACGTTATTGAAGGAACAGCCAAGTGCAAAATCAGTTGAACATTGCTTTCTCACCGGCATCAGCATTATGTAATTTTTCCACTACATATTAGACCTTAAGTTTTATATTATAAAACGTTATAAAAGACCATAGATATAAAAGTATATTTATTTAGATGCAAAAATAATGATTAATATTTAGTACAAATTAAAAGACTGACTAATGTTATAAAAAAAAAATATTTTACAGGCACAAAAACAGATATTCAATTTGATGAAGTTCGACAGTTATCCAAGGTTTATAAAATCAGAACTGTACAAGGAGTGTTTGCTGAGGGAAATCTCAGGGGAATCCTTACCTCCGCAGGGCAAGCTGGATTCGGGTCTGCAGCTGCATAGGAACTCACCTCTACACCAATCGCACACGAAGGTACTTCATTGATTTTGGCTATCTTGTTTTCTTCTTCTTCTTCTTCATGGGTGGTGGATTTCTTTCCGTATCTTATTAATATTTTATACTTTAGAATATGCTTTGTTGTGTGCTGCTTTTTTAAGATGTGTACTAACTGTAATAAATAGTTAGGTTTGAAAGGAGAACTGTGTTTTATTTATTTCACCACTATGAATGAATGTGTGAATTTCAAGGTTACTGTTGTACTATGATCTTTGTAGGATAATAGTGCTTTCTTTCTCTATTCAGTTAACGGTACTTTCTCAAACCCTAGTCGCTTCTTAAAGTCTAGAGATTGGACAGGATTCAAGGTAAATTACTCCCCCACTTCTGAATGATGTCTTTTAGTTTGTTTTGAGGAGCTTGCTCTGCTATTTCCTTTCAATTTTCCCCCACCCCTTCCTCTTGATCACTGTTATGCAGGTTGTGTTTCATGTGGCCGGTTTTCTGTTGTGCAGTGAGATCTTGCCCATTCTTACTCATGTGTTCTCAGCTAGGGAAATGATGTCCACAGAGCTCCTCATATATTGGTAAGGCTAACGTATGCTGAGAGGTTGTCTGGTATCCCAGGGATACATTTTGTACACAAATAGGCTGGTGGCATTCACGTGTGATCAGCATGAGTTGTTTTATATTTAAAATTAGTGTGTCTGTCTTGAGGAGATGAGTGAGAGTAGTGTGAGCTGAAGGTATGGTGGAATCATTAAGTCCATCAACTGCCTCCTCCAGTTTTACATAAAACACATTAAAAACATATTAAGTTAATAATCTCTGGATAAAACATATCAGTATTTATTTAGTGGTCTGTTAATAATTCAGAATATTATAAAAATAGGTAATTTTATTTAATGTCATAACTTATAATGAGGCTACAACATTTTATTTTCAAAAATCAAACATTTCAGACAAATGTTCAGAGAACATAAGCGTAACTTGCATGAAGGCCGCCTCAGTGGCCTAGTGGATAGCGTACTAGGCTTTCAACCCGAGGACCCGGGTTCGATTCCCGGCCAGGGCTTGGCATTTTCATATGCTATAAATCATCCCCAAGTGTGCACAATAGTCAGACGTTAAACACACAAAAAAAAAATGCATGAAAAAGATAATTAGTTGTTTTTATTAAGGATATTAACATTTTTTTGCTTAACGTTTTTACTTTATGCTAGTTAGACTAACGAGGGTCAGTGTTAATAGCAAGAGAAAAAGCAACAGGAACAACTGCGGTTCAAACTAAGAACCTTTAGGTGCGTAGTTGAGTGATGTAATAGGCTGACCGATGCTTTAGTCACTTCAACCTTTATTTTTGTAAACATAAATATTTTTCAGAATGCATAAAAAATAACTGATTAACCAACATTAAAAGTAACAAACAAGCAGTTCAGAATATAATATTTTAATAAAATAAATTATGATGCTTAAGGAAATAAGTGGTATTAGTAGTATAATAATGTTTTTACAAGTTTGGGCAGTGTGTAGTAGAATGACTGCTATTATCATTAAAAGTTATTAATGAAAATATCTTAAACCAAGTAAGACAGTGGTCTTGATTGGAACCTAATATAGCCATTTTTCATATATTATTTCGCTAAGCATTCCAATCGGTTTTATACCAAAAATAAGAACCTGCATTATTGAAACTACATTATGGGGTATCTCCAAATTCATCGGAACACCAGGGAACTCTTATGCTTCATACTTTTCCATTATAAGAATACAATAAAATAAAACCAATTTAAAACCAATAAAATCTCTGCAAACAAAATTCCAGGAGAGTTATAAAATGTCCATGCAGGAGTGCAGCACAATGTACCAAAAAGAGAGAGTGTGTGTACCAAAACAGCTGATTGCTAAAAAAAAATTGTTGAAAGTAATACTTAAATTATTACTGCATCCAAGACTTAAATAATTATTGAACAAGTCAGTTTTGAAAGTAGAATCAAGTAAGATAATCTAGACCAGTTCTAATATGTAAATGTTATTAAATAAAAGACTGCTTTTAGTAAATAGTAAATATTGTCGCCTAATTTAGATATGTATTGTAAAGTAGGTTTCATTTGTAAATTTTTCAGTATGGTAGCCTACAATGTTAGAAATCAGTCATTAATTTTATAGGTTATAGTTTTAAATACGAAAATAACCAAAGAAAGGTCTATTGTATTAAATAACCTAAATATAATGAATGACACCGCTTTATTAACAGGTCATAAAAAAACAATAATAAAATATAACTATAATGTCTATTTTAACTGAAGTTTGTACTGAGAAGATATAGTAGGCCTACTTGGTTTTGCAACAGTTTTACATAGGAAGATATGTAGGCCTACAATAATATTAAAATACAATTATTTAAATGAAGGTTACTGTATTACCATGATTAATTATACAAGGTTTGTCCAATAAATACGCGAACTAAGGTCATAAAAACTTTATTTTACAAAATTTCATCTACATTGATTTTGTCCCCTTCAAAATACTCTCCATTCACTGCTATGCACTTATCCCATCTTCTTTTCCACTCTTCAAAGCACCCTTGGAAGTCCTCGGAAGTCAGGCTTTTCAGTCTCCTCGTCGTTTCTTGTTTTATTGTGTCCACATCTTCCCAATGCTGTCCCCTCATCACATTTTTGCATTTAGGGAATAGAAAAAACTCGCAGGGGGCAAGGTCCGGTGAATAAGGGGGATGATCAAGGATAGTGATTGAATTTTTAGCCAGAAACTGGCGAACAATCAAAGCCGAATGTGCGGGTGCATTGTCTTGATGAAGAATCCATCCATCGTTTTGAGTCAAATGTGGTCGCACACGGCGCTTTTCGATCTCACAAACGCTTGAGAACGTTAAGGTAGAACTCAGAATTTACCGTTTTTCCTCAGGAAGGAATTCATGATGAACAACACCTTTGATATCAAAGAAAACCAGGTGCATGACTTTGATTTTTGATCGGCTTTTCCTTGATTTTTTTGTTCAAGCTTCACCTGTTGCTTTCCACTCCATGCTTTGCGATTTCGATTCGGGTCATACTCGAAAAACCACGATTCATCACCAGTGATAACCCTATTTAAGAATCCAACATCATTTTCCATGGAATTTTTCCAGTCAGTAACACATTCGACTCTTCTCAACTTTTGATGCGAGTCAGCAGTTTTGACACGATTTTCACACAAACCTTTCTTAAGCCCAAATGCTCGGTTAAGATTGTGTGCACTGTTGATTTTCCTAAATTTAGTTCTTCAGCTATCATTCGGACAGTTTTTCGCGATCAGTAAGGACAAGACGCGCACACGATCAATGTTTTCATGCACGCAAGAGGTTGAAGGTCGTCCAATTCTTGCATCATCCGTGGCGTCTTCTCGACCTTCTTTAAAGCGCTTAATCCACTTGAAAATGGCTGTTTTCTTCATAGCATTATCACCATAAACAACTCTCAACATTTCAGCAATTTCTTGGTAATTTTTACCAAGCTTTACCAAAAACTTGATGTTAATTTGTTGTTCAGTGAATTGGTCAATTTCCATATCGACGAACAAAAAAATAATGCAAAACTAAAAATAACTCTACTCGCAAGATCCGCACAGCGTAACGTTCTGCCAAGCACTGACGGCTCATTGGGTCCCAGACAACACGTGAGGCCAGTAAGCGTGGCTTAACTCTCCGTAATGGCCACCATATTTGACCAGTTCGCGTATTTATTGGACAAACCTCGTATGAAGTGCCTATAACACTAGTAGATTATTGTTGTATGGTTTGTTAGTATTCTTTTTTTACTTTGTATTTTTTCTGATAATTTATAATGTTTAAAGTCTGAAACTCTACAATGTTATCTACCTAATCTACTCAGTTTGATGGTTTAAAATATAAAAAAAAAATATAACTATTGATAAAACAGTACAATATCTATAATAACTGGGAGTACAGTATAATAAACATGTGCAGTAGTAATATTGGCACTACACTTCACAGGCAGTGTTGATGTGAGTGACCAGCTTTATTGACATAGGTTAGTTAATGTTATCAGAAAAGATGGTAGAACACCCTTCTCTCTTCTCTTGGCTTGATGAGTTTCAACTATCATTGATCTCAAGCCTACACATATTTTATTTGTCAAGCATAATTCACAAATGTTGTAGAATTAGAAATAAACTATTAAAAAGGTGCAATCCTGATAATTGGATTCAGGTACAATATCTTATGTTGTTATTTATATTGCCTACTTTACAATTTCATTCAGTAATATTTTGTTACGATGAGATTTGTGACAACTTCATGACCAAATACAGTACTGTCAACATTTCACAAATCAGACAGTTTAGATTGTGTTTAAAGTTGTTTGTTTTCTGCTTTAGGTTAACTTCCTTTAAAAATTAAAAAAACAATACGATATAAATATTAATTTTTTGAAAGATAATTCATGCTTTTTTTTTTTACAAGGATTTTTTTTCTAAACACTCAAATTTTAATTTTAGCTAAAAAAGAGCCGTAGTGATGCCGAAGACAGACGACGCAAGTCACTTTTACCTTGGTCCAGAAAATCACGTTGCAAATCCAGAGACCGATCTGCTTCGAACCAAGACGATTCTGAATCTGTGTGTAGCAGTCGTTCGTCATTGGCTTCGTGGGACTTGGCCTTATCAGCTGCTTTATGTAGAGTGGTCTTGCCTGATGGAGCTACAGCTGTTGTACAAATACGCCCTCCACAAACAGTGCGTCAGTTGATTCTTAGGTTATTGGAGAAAAGAGCGATTAGATATGCAAACTTTCAAGTTTTTCTTGGAAGTTCAAATAAGGTTTGTTAATTTTTTACGTTTTTATTTCCTGTAAGTACGGTAACTATACTACTATAATATTATATTATTAAATTGTTAATACATGTTTTATTTTTACTGACGTTGTGAACTCTAGAAAATTATTAGTAACCTAAAAATAAATACAGTGAAACTCCCCTTAACAGACACGTCTAAATAGAGGATTCTTCTTTTTACTGACACTTTTGTATACTCTGACCAGTATGAAGTTATTCTGTATTGTTCAGTGTTTTCTTGGTAGTCTGTTGTCTGCAAACGATAAGTTGGAAGAAGAAAACATGTAAGGGAAGGGGAGTGGAAATGATGCTATGTTGCATATGTAAGTGGACAGAAAGTAGGCGTAGAAAGAATGCTTGCAGTGTAAAAAGAAAAAGTAGTGGGAAAATATTTGCTACTGTAAGTAAAGTGCAGTAATATTGACACTTATATTCTTTGCATAGCTCATTAGTTAATTTTTCCAGTTGTATTTTTCAATCTTTTAATTCAAACATTTGTTTATCATGAGTGTAAACATATGTGGTTTTATTAAATTCAAAATACATTTATTTTAAAATAATTGTATTTATCTAAAATTAGTTTTATGAAATAGAAACTAGTTATATTTTGTTGGCCTGTTGACTTAAAAATGAAACATTTGTAGTATTACCACAAGATGTATATTTTTACAGTTTATCATTGCTAAGTAAACAGCTAACTTACATTCAATTCCCCCAGTAGTGGCCATTTCTCAATAATTGACATTTTGTATGGTCTGAACCATATCTATTGCTGGCAGGTTGTCCTGTGATTGTGTTTTTTTAATTATTTATGCTATTTAAATTAATGAGGACGAAGGTTCAGTGTTAGTGGTAAGGGTAAAGTAATCAGTAATTGTACCTTGAACTCATAACCTTGATGTGCGAAGTTCTGAGATGCAGCAGACTGACTGTTGCTTTGCTCACATCAATCACCAAGTCCTTTATTAAAAAAGCTTTTTATAATAATAGGAGGGTTGGTCTAATAGATGAGCAAGTTTTTATATAGGCATTTTTATTTAAGGTATAATAAAATAATTTATTTTACAACATATTTGATACCATAGCTATTTTTCTATGCTGTCACCATTTTTTTTTAAAGACGAAAAGCACATTGAGGCTATTATTGCCTCCCTAAAGTGTTAAAGTCGTAAGTATAGTGTTGTAAGTGTAAGTGTTTGTTAGATTTTACAAATGTAAACATTATTTCTTATAGTATTTCGTCAGCTTTTCTATGCCTTCTGCATATTTATTTGCTGTCAAGTTGCTCAACCAGTCCCTTACAAATCTTTCAGTTTGAAGAAAAGATGGTAATCACTGAGGCCAAGAGGCTATTTATGATGGATGTTTAAAAACTATTCACCCAAATTGCTGGAGCAAGGTCTTCATCAACATAGCAACATGCAATCGATGCAGTTACTTTTGGTTTTTTAGAAACATCCACACTTTATGCTAGTTAAAGTAAAGAAGGACAAGGTTGTGAATTAGCATTAGACTGGCCGATGTTTAGCCACATTTAGAACCACCAAGCCTTGTTTGGAAATGAGAGATTGTATACATTGTTTTCCACAATATATTTTCTGACTTTAAGAAGAAAAGCATAGAAAATTTTATGAATTTGTATGTTTTCAGGCACTCTCTGTAGACGAAGACGCAAGTGTTCTTGGTGGGCAGGAAGTGAGAGTGGAAGATAGAGTTGTTTTCAAGTTAGATTTACCAAATAGGAAAACAGTTGCTGTAAAGTCAAAACAGTGCAAAACCCTAGCTCAAGTCTTGAGACCTATCTTGCACAAATATGGCTACAGGCTGGAGATGGTTACTCTATGTTTGGTATGTTTTAACATTTATAATGTGTATTCACTAATTTTTAGAACTTTTGATAGTGTAAAATTAAATTGAAAGTCGAACCAGACAGTTTGTACGCTAAAAACTTTAATTGAATAAATGATAGTGTTAGTAATTAAATGAGTAAAACCAAATGTTTCACACATTTTTAATTTTTTTACAGTAAAAATAAACATTAAACATATAGGTCAAGGCTATAACTACTAATGGCAGCAACGATGTTAAAAAAGAATTGTAGGTGTTCGAAAAAAGAATGATAAATGTTTAAATATGTGCAGTAAATAAATGTTCCATAACTGATCTGATGCGGTGACAGGATGGGATTGGAAGTAAACAATTAGAATGTTCCGTCATTAGAACAATAGCGTTGAATTATCTTTTAATTAATAATAAAATATGCAGTATAACTAAATTAAAGAAATGAGGAATTGCAATCGTGTTTTGCAGACATTTTTTTTTTTTTTTCTGTGGCTATTTCTAAAACTGAGATTACATTCAGTAAGCTATAGATTACCTTAAATATTACAGTTCAGTGCTAGAAGCAGTCTGCTGTAAACTGAAACTACTGTCACAACTGAATGACATGCAATAGAAAGATCTTATAACATATATAAGTAAATAAAAAATAATATAATAATAATAAGATTTTTAAAGTTAAGGTTAAGTAATTTAAGGTTAAATAAAGTACACAAATAAAGTAAATAAAAGTTTTATTTAGTGATCTATTTGCAAATAATTTCTATAGTGCAATTAGAATTGAGAACAATATTTGTATATAGTTACAACAAACATTACACAGTATTTTCATTTATTAAATATAATGTAAATAGTGTTTTTATGTAAAGACTTTCAAATAATTATATTTTTACATAGAATGGATTAATAATACTGTTAGACATTTTAAAAGTAATAATATCAATGAAATAGAGGTGTGTGACCATACATCTATATTTTCTATCAGATTTGGTTTTGGAGTTGCCAAAGATAATTATTCTATGCAATATAAGATTCCTAAAGTTCAAAATCTGTTCAATCATCTTTGATTTATGACAACAACATTCTTGCTTGCAGATGAGTGAGAATGAAGTGGTGGAACCCAACGTGCCTGTAAGTGCTGTGGACAACCAGAGGCTGCAAGTCCTGACCAGAAGCACTCCTACTGAGTGTTCCCATTTAGGTAAACATTCTTCTATTTTCTTTTGTGTCTCCTTTTGCAGAACTGTTTTCATGTCTTACTTTATAGTAGATAATTAGACAGTGCAGTGTTGAAATGGGCGAAAGGAAATCAACAAGAAGTGTTAATAAAGTCTGATGTTTGAGAAACATAGTTTTTATAAGTAGGCTTTACCAACAAAAAACAGGTTATATGAAATAATGAGCATTTTAATTTTGTATTCCATTACTTATTTAACTGGTGAGTACACTTGTCAAGATATTTGGCAAAGTTAAAGTGTATATGTTTTATTATAACAGAAAATCTTTTCCCAAAATCATAATTAAATATATTATTTTTGCTGGATTTGTTATTTAAATAAAATTTAAGTTACAATTACATTTTTCGACCTACTAACATAGTTCTAAAATAATAAAATAATTATGGCATGCGGCTATCTCATTGACATAAGGAAAGCAAATTGCCAAAAAGTAACCACGTCACATAAATTAATGCAAAAATTTTTACATAAAAAAATAACACTGTTCACTAAAATTCATAACTTTTCATGTCACACATTTTCATAATTCTGATTTCATCATGGTGAAAACAGATCAAAAAAGTGTATCTAAGACACAAAAAAAGTTATAAATGTTTTAAGATTTTGAATAATCACCATTTTGAGGTGGGTAGCAAACAAAACTGGGTTTCAATATGTTACAGTTATAGTTATTTAGTTCAATTTTTTTTCAGGTTGGCGCATGGGTGAATATGGAATGAATCATTCTAAAATAAAGCCTCAACCCACTTTAGATGAAATTACAAATAAAGTTTTTGAAGAACTGTTACAGGGGAAAGCAGAAAATTTACGGCCTACCTCTTCAGATCAGGGATCTGTTAAAGTAAGTATGCTTAGATAACAATAATTATGATAATGTATAATCTGTACTAACACAGTTTAACTTTATTATTGGTATTTAAATTTAGGTGTAGTATTTTAAAAAATCATCGAAAGTTTTATTTTGTTTCAGTCCGAAGACTGGGGATCTGAACACTCATCTGGTATTCTAGGGCGCTTTATGAGGAGAGATTCTGCATTTATGGATAAACAAAGAGTAAGTATTGTTCTTTTTAGTTTTTTACTGCAGAAATTGTGGCAATTATGGGTAAACTAAACTTTAGCATGTAGAACATGTGTCGCATAGTCACTTAAGCCGTTTATTGTAAAATTGATGTGCTCATTAAAGTAATAAGTTTTACTATGTTGAGTATAATGATCTGCCTTCCCTAGCTTCGTCAATTCTACTTTTGTTGACGCATTTCGGAGTACCTCCATCTTGAAAAACTATAACTATACTCAGACAAAAACTATAACTAACTATATAATAAGTTTTAACTTTTAAGTAAGAAATCCAATTCAGGAGCTACAAAATCCTGTAAAAAACTAAAACTTTGTCTAATTTCTCAGAATAACCTAAACTCATATTTTGGGCCATGTCTTCAAAATCAAAACTCAAACCACTATACCAGTAAAATTATGTTTTAGGAGTAAACTGAAAAAACGCTGCTCTTTGACATTTTAATTTTGGATTTCAACTTCTTTAAGGTTATTCTGTGTTGTTATAAAACTTCAGTATTAGTTAGAATTTTGAAGTTAAATATAACCTATATTGAAATTACAGCTAGTAAGTCTTTATGTTGCGAACAGTTGTCTTTTAATGTTGAGAATGGTTTATTTTTGCTTAATGCACAATTGATTTTAAAATGTAATAATTTTCAATTTCTTTGGCCACTTGACGATTTTTATAAGCTTTTTCTATTAAAATTAACAAACTTTATAAAATCAATAAAATGTTTATATTATTGATGTAACCAGTTGTGTCTAAAATTGACTTAGAAAATAATGTTAAAAATTACAGGATTGCAGACATAAAAATAAGAAATCTTCTAAACATCCGGCAGGAGAAGAGAGCGTAGGAAGAGTTAAGCCTGGGCTAAGTAAGTTGCCTCCCCTGATAGCGAAGTGGAAGCCTGGAGTAAAGTTGGAAGGGCGTTCTGAAAGTGATGGTGAGTAGTCAATAAAAACAACTGGAGTAATGTATAGTGCAACTCCAATTAAACTTAGCTTGAAAATATAGGTTAAGTTTGTAAATAGATATGAGAGTGAGAAAAAAAGGAGAAAGTATTCATTCATTTTCTTAAAGAAACAGGTAATTTTTTACCCACTCCTAAAAAACTAAAAGAACAAAAATTAACGAAATAACTACATGTAGTGTTAATACAAAAATTTCTAACTAAATTTATTTTTTCTTTTTACCATTTTCAGAAATGATAATTTTTATATATTTTTTTATTAACCTAATGTATCAATATTCTTAGTAAAACAATTTATTTCTAGTGATTTTTGAATAAATAAACTCACAGGTCACCAAGGTTACCTCTTTAAGATGGATCTTCTTTGTCTGTGAAAAAATGTTATAACCAGTGACCACTGTATATAAATAAATACTTTTTTAGAATTTATTTGTATATACTTTTATATACAGAGTATATATATCATTAAATTGATTATATTTTATTAAAGTGATTTAATTTAAATTAACATTTAAACCTTTCAGTGCTAACATCTAGTTTTACCAAATGTCTGTTTTATGTGAATCTAATCTCAACATTTTTTGGCTTTGGCAATGTTTTTTCAAAAATAAATAAAACCATATCAATTAGTAAACAGAAAGTTGTTTAATATAACCAAACAGTAACAGTACAGTAACCAACTACTTACGAGACTTATCAAATGAAACAATTTCAGATTTGTCAAACAGTATAAGTATAATCTGTTATGTGTGAGTGGCTTCAAACCTCGCATCGGCTGTTGATTTTTCTGTGCAACTCAAGAGTTTGCCTGTCTGTAGTAAAGGGAGAGGCTAAGTTCACCGTAAATAAACAGTTGATGGTTCAGGTGGAAGCTGACAGGAACAGGTGAATTCTTTACGAGTTGCGTAACTCAAGAATTTTGCTACTTTTTTCTTACTATTCACTAGCACGGAGAACCTTTCTCCACCATGAGGGGTTATGCAGCATTAAGCTGACCCCGCTAAGGAACCCCATTAGTGTCATTGGTTTATCATTTCAAGCAGTTATTGTTTTGCTTTGGGTTGGCAGTGAGGTTGGTTTGGGTAGGCATTGAAGGTTATGTTTATTTATTTATTTTTGTTTACTGAGAAAATTTACTGCTTGGAATATGGAAAGAGGAATAGTATGGTGTGTTCATTAGTGTTCTCAGTTTCCAGTCAGTTTTAATTTTATTATATCTACTATATTTATAAAAAAAATATATTTTGTAATTTGAAATTAATAGTTTTTCTTATTTTACAGTTCTTTATGAGGGTCTAAAACGAGCACAGAGAAGTCGCTTAGAAGACCAACGAGGAACTGAAATTAACTTCGAGCTTCCTGATTTTTTAAAGGTATTGTAATTTTATTATTAGCTATAGTAAGTGACATGAAGTGACTAAATTAACTTGGACTAATCCTTGCCTTGATGTGAGGTTAGAAATGTCAAAACAAACCTGTATAGGGCAAGACTAATGTTGTGTTTTCAATACAAATTATAAAACATTGATTTGATTGCAGTAATCTACGCAGTTTATTCGGACAGACCAATCTTAATTTTTTATAGAATTTTAAAAGTTTATTTTAGGTTAGTTTTGTAAAACATAGAACAGTTTAAGTGTACAGGAAAATATTCTCAGCCAGTCAAATTTTATTTTTCTAATTGTTTTACAGGATAAAGAGAATGCACCACAGAATGGTAAAAAACTACGAAAGATTCGCTGCGACAGTGAAACCAATGGTAATTCCAAATTCTATCAGTCAGCTGAAGGTTTAGCCATAACCAGCAGTCAGGAGAGTTTAGGGAAACCAGTGAATTCAAGATTCATTGATCAGAGTTTCTCTAGCGATGGTGTTATACCGTCTACAGAAAAAGGGGAGGAATTTTTTCTAGGCCACCCACCAGTGAGTGAAGGCAGTGTGCTGAATCCTCCACAAAGACTGCACAGTGACCCACCACCCCCTCTCCCTCCTAAGCCCAAACATTTACCTCCAGCTACGTCTTGGTCACCTCCTAGTAGTACGCCACAAGCACAAAACCGTCCTGTTGATAAGAATCGACCTTGCCGAGTTAGACGAGCTGTATATTTGGATCAGCCTAGCAGCAGCTTTGTTTAAATGGCAGATAAACAGTTTGTGTAAAATTAAATAATACTAAAATTTAAACAGATTTTGTATCTGTACAAAGATTATTCTTTTGAGGCACAAAATTTTTGTATAGAATGTAAAAAAAAAATGTCTGCAACATCTCTTGGTTGTAGCTTTCGACAAGACCTATATACTTCATACTTTCTTGCAAACTTATTAATTAAAACTGTTTGAAAAGCTGACCTCTCCTGTAATCAGTTTTAGCATAACTGGTACTCTTCACTATAAATGGTAGCATAAAAGTCACTTGACACTGTTATTTATTTTATTTCTTATTTGAAATGGTGATTTATGATTTAAAAAAATGATTGTGCTACCAAACTTATCACTGCTGTCAGGTGGTATTGGTACATAAATAGTTTCTCAGTATCAAATGACTTTGTGATATAAACAACGATCCACTGTTGACACTAATGGCTAGATGATAGGCAAAATAAAAATGGTCTAGATTACATTGTCCAGTGTTTATACAAAATTTTAATTAAAAATAATATAGGTAATAAACAAGAAGGCAATTACATAATTAAATTCAATTATTCCATTTGCAGACCAAATGTGCATATAGTAATAATTATTTATAAATAACTTGTGTTATTTTAAATTAAACAAAACATTTTTTTTTTTTTGAGTTGGAGAATAAAGGGGTGACATCGCTAAACCACCACAAGAAAACATTTTTTTTTTTTGCTATATTATAAGGTATTGTGATAAAAAAAAAATTGAATTTTAATTTTTTGTGACTACATCAGTTTTTAAGTTACCTGAATCAAAAAAAAAAAAAAAAAAAAAAAAAAAAAAAAATGGTTTTCCTCAAATTTAGTTGTAATGAATTTGATCAAATGAAGTCTTTGAAATACCCAGACAAAATGTGTGAAATGTATGCCAGTCTGATTCAAACAGCTAAAAAATCAATTTTAATAATAGCCTGGACAAGTTTGTTACCTAGCAGATCTGTCAGTTAAAACAAACCATTTCAAATCCTAACTTTTTTATCTTACATTTAAATGTGATTATAGTGGTAAAAACCTAATTTTTAAAAGTGTAATAAAACATTTATTGATATTTAAAAAAAATTTGTTTCCATCGTGTCAGCGAGACAGATGCACGAGATGATATTGCAGCAAAACCCTCAGATCTGAACCAATTGATGCTGTAACCAGTCCAGTATACAATACACTGAACAATAACAATCTCAAAGTGTGATGACTCGTGCAGATATAAATAACTAACTTGCCAAAATATATATTTTTTTGTGAACAAAGCAACGAGAGGTTCTGTGGAAAATATTGCTTCCATAACTGTATTACTGCTGATAAGAGACAGTGCTTCTCTCTCCCAATCTCTCGCTATTCTTACAAATATTCAGTCACTTTTATCTAATATAGCAGTAAACGTGCCGGATCACATCTGTATTACTTCATGTCAAACATTTCTACTGTTCATTCTGTAATACTACTTGAGAAAATAAAGGTACATAAATGTGTGCGACTAACACGTTTTGGTTTAGTCTATGTAGCACTGTTATCTATAAACATATCGATCATCATCCGATACGTCAAGGTTACCTCTTTAAGATGGATCTTCTTTGTCTGTGAACAAATGTTATAACCAGTGACCACTGTATATCAGGGTTTTGTTGTTCTAGTCCTGTTTTATATGAGTAGAATAGGACTACATTATTCATGCAGTACTTTATTAACTTTTCAATAGGGGCTTACTTGATTACATGACATTTTATACAGGCTTTATGATTGCTTTACAAATGGGTTTCTCACGTCTTTATATAAGTTTTTTTAAACTTTCATTTTCAAAAAAAGTGTTTGGATTTGAAAAACTGTATTGAATGCATTTATACTCATGCATGAATAATAAATATACCAACAGTTCCTGACTGTTGAGTTTTTATTCACAAACTTAACTTTATATTGTTCCAAATTTTGCACACTAGTGTCTTAATCTTATCTATTTATTATTTTTTTTTGTAAGATTGATCAAAATCTGATTAACTGATTTTGAGAAAGTAAACCATTTGTAGTTTTTAAAACAAATATTTTGGGGAAAACAATTGTATGTAAGAAAGTTTTTGACTTATAGGTTATGTTTGAAGTTGGTATGTTTCTGAACCTTTAAATTTAAAAAGAAATAATTTTAGATGAATTATGGGAAAACCATTATTATATTTTTGCATGATAATAATCATGAAGTGTACAGGCCATCTCTTTTCTTATCAAGTTTAAAAATTATAATAAATTTATATATTCAAAAAATGTATGTAACTAATTAATAATCATTGTAGATCTTCTATATATTTTAAAAACTGTATACATTTATATCATAGTTCAAAGTAAATTTTATGTTATGAATTTATAGTAAACCTCATTAATCTGGGCTAATTTGGGTTTGCTATCATCCGAATTAAAATAATCTGTAAAATCCATATGTAAATATTATGAGGGCGTCAAGGGACGTATTGTTACCAGTGTATCTGGGTGCTGGAAACACTGTTTTATGTCACAGTATAGTGAATCAAACTGGCACCTGTTAGTGATTCTGTCTACTTCAACAAATATACTTCTGCTGTAAAATTGCAAATTGTTGAGTTACTAATAGACTGTTAGTTTACAAACGAATTAGTTTATATCCTTATCCCAGTTATGCTCTTGTTTACGCAACTGGTCCTGGTTTACTAGGTCAGTTTACAGTCAAAAATAAAAAAAAAGAAATGCACTTAGAAAATATTTTTTAACAGATCCAGGCAAATTATTTCAGGAAGAATTCTTTCATTATTTTGATTCCTTGTGGTATGTGTAAATCTTGATTCCCATGACCTCATCATGCTGTTATGAATTAATAATGAATGTAATATTTACACAATTCATTGCAAAGTTATTAGGCTAGATAATGCAGAAAATTAAATAGGCTAGAAAATTGATTAGAACAAACTTTAGAACCTTAACTTTTGAAACTCAACAGAAAGGTAACTACAGGCAACATATTTCACAAGTTAGTTGTATAAACAGGTTGCTTGTGTTGTGTCCTAGAAGGCTGTCACTATTTTATTCAAAGGGCTGTTACTTGATCCTGGGAGGATTTCCTTTCATGAAATGAAAGACATGACTGGATATACCATGGTGTGTCAGTAATATTATTGATTGTACGATATGATGGAGTAATACTGTATTAAATTACAAATTATAAGTATGTCCAGATTAATAGGGTACTTCTGTATACATAAATAGACAAATTATTATTGTACAAGTTTTAATTTATATTGTAAATTATGGTACTACCATGTAAAAAATTGTGTTTATTATGTTATAATTATTTGCATTTAATGTATATATAGGGTACGACATAGAATTAATCCTACCCAAGGTATTTTTTTAGTATTGGTGTTTGTTGCCTGAAACTGCCATAATTTTGTATTGATAATCAGAACCAGGAAATATAGTTTACATTAGGCTAGGTTAATATATAGTAATTTATTTTTTGTGTTAATGTATGTTTGATTTTATAAATTTAACTTAGCAAATTGAAGTTATGGTCCAGAAATTGTTAAATAAATAACTATTATTAACCTGTACTCATGTACTGACACCAGTTTAGTACTGTTATATTTGTTTCATAGCCATTTTGTTTTAATAACTATTAAAAAAGGTAGTAAAACTCATAATTTTAATATTTATTATGAAAAACAGGTTATTGATACTGTATTTTTTAAGTAGAGAGTTTTAACGAGTAAAAAAATAATAAATTTCATTAGCTAGCAAATTACTCTATACAGTGGAACCTCGATAATCCGAACTTTTTGGGACTGGAGGTAGTTCGCATTACCAAACATAAACATCAGTGTGACTTCAATAAGTTTCAGTAATATTAATGTGCATACAAAATAAAGTGTCACAAAATGACAGAAAATCCTTTTATGTAATAAATTAGAACATTATTTTATTATAATTCTTGGAAATGTATGATTCACAAATCTGTTAAATTCTGAGATGGTTGTCTAAAGTAAGTGTGGTTTGACGATTGACAGCATAAAACCAGAATGCAGTATTAACAATATTTGCACGAAAACACCACTCAGATTTCATATTATAGCTGATTAGGCAAATCTTTTTTTGCATTATGTATTATTGAAAATAAATAGGAAGGGTTGTACAACTGCCCATATCAGTACAAAGCAGCACACTGTGTTTAACTTTGCAGCACTTATGCGACACACGAACAACCCAAGTACTTACATGGAAAAACAAGATTTTACAAATAAATGTTTTTTGGTGCAAACACACAGACAACACCAAAAAAAGTGAAGAG
Source organism: Callitettix versicolor (assembly GCA_022606455.1). Lineage (NCBI taxonomy): Eukaryota > Metazoa > Arthropoda > Insecta > Hemiptera > Cercopidae > Callitettix > Callitettix versicolor. Next base: position 39,000,954 of record CM040187.1, read on the forward strand.
TTATTACACTAGAGTATTTTCAATGTAAAGTAGGACTTTTACCTTGATTTGAAAGTATCATTCAAAAAATGATTAATTTTTGTTTGAGTAAATTCTATATGTAATTTTTTTGCCTAATGTCATTTCAGTTAATAATAAACAAATTATTAATTTCAGAACATTAAGTTATTTTTACTACTTTTAGTCATATAATACTGTAACAGCATAATCAGACGTTTCAGAACGGTTGTACCCCCGATGCAACAAATAAGCTTAGTGCAAAATTTTCTGCTACTGTAGCAAAAATTATTTTAGCTTAAATTTAGTTTTGGTTATCAAGGTTCTACTGTGTGTGTGTGTGTGTATACACACACACACACACACGTTTATTGTATTGGGAATATTGTGCCATTGACATGACATACTTGCCATTTTTTCTTTGTGATTTATTTTTTATTACAAAATTGTCACTTTTCTGTTTTAAGAAATGATGTGAAATTGTAGATTTTGTATTATTTTAATTTTATAAAATGATGTATATAAATATTTTATTTTAACAAAAGAAAATGTTTTTTAGTAATGCTACCTTACCAATGAAATGTTTTGCACTATTAATTAATACAACCAACAGTCAAGTTTAGTAATTTTCATAGTTTTTAGTGTATAGTGAAAACAAATTATATATAATTAGAAAAATTACTGGTAGGGGTAAGAAAACAATATTAATATTTAAAGTTTGCTATTTATTGAATCTTTACAGAAATATGTCACACACTGTACAAAATACAATGTTATACATTTTAAGCAGCAGCAAGTTGAGGTGTTGTATTATCAGATTTAGTTTCTGTTAATTGCTCGGTCTGTGGTGAAGGTTCTGGTAGTTTCTCAGGTGACGGCGGTGCAGGCATTCTATAAGTTCTGGATGTATTCTCCTTTGGTGGCATCCAGTGAGGTATAATTTTGCCATGCAAACGCCAAGTACCATATTTGTTTGAAAGGTGTTTCTCAAATACAACATACTCCAGTACATCTTTTGCCAATATTTCACTTCCAAACATAAGGCGACCAAACCTGTCGTAAACTGTCAACATCTAAAAAAACATTTCAGTACCTCAATATTTGGAATTGTGTTTTAAGAAAGTTTTGAAGTAAAATTAGAACCAAACAGAACTGGATTCCAGTTATGTTACAATAAAATTGTTGCTTAACATCTATTCTTTATGCTAGTTAAATTAACCCATTGGTAACGAAAGACGTATATTGCCCGTCTTCTCTCTCAATGGCTTAAGTACTAAAGATGGGCAATGTCCGTCCTCTACTTCCCTGTTCTCTTTGCCGTATGTTTCTAGCCTAAAAGTCGAATATAGAAATATAAATCTATTTTCAATCTATGAGATATTTTTCCTTCGTTTATTTCCGTTGTTACTCGTTAATTTCCGCCAGTTTCTTTGTGAAGTTGTGTACGAATTTGACAGTTGTAGAAACATGGCTTCTCGTGAGGAATTGTTTATTTCTTCGAGTGCATTTAGTGAGTTTGTTGGGGATATTTTAAATGAAAGTAATTGTGAAATTAGTGATAATGAAGAGCAAGAAAGTATTGTTGAAAATGATAGTAGTGATAGTGATAACAGTGATGATGAGATCTGTGAAAATAGGCCTAATTGCAGACAATACTACACATAACCTACAAGTAAATGATTGGCAGTGGACTTCTAATCCAAATATAACTAAGATTCTGGTGACATTTTATAGGAAAAATCCCCCCAACAAGCAAAGCAAGGCCATCTAGAAAGTGTAGAGTATGTACTGCAAAAGGAAAATTGTTTTGAAATTTATCATAGTCGGACAAATTTTAAAAAAAGGAAACAAAATGTACATAGTGTAAATATATAAACATAAAAAAATGTTAATATAGTGTTAAAAGTGTTGGCTAAATATGTGTTAACAATTACAACAACATGTAGGATAAAATTGGTAGGTTACTTGCTTTTATTATTGCATATAATCTTAGTGTAAACTACTGAAAAAATTCAGTATTGAAGGCCAATAGCATGTTAGTAAAATCCAGTTTCCAATGGGTTAATTAGGACTAAGTATCTAATTTACGGCAAAGAAAAACTTATGGCAGTATCTCGTCTTGAATCTACAACCTTGAACATGTCGGCCCTAATATATGTACTTCCTTATGTTGCTGAGGTATAATTTACACATTAATATACTCTAAACATTATTTTAAGTGTGTTTGTGTGTGTGTGTGTGTGTATATATATATATATAGTGCTAGATTTGAGTATTTTAAACTTCAATTTATAGTCCGAATGTAAATAAATCCAATTGTCAAAATAACAGCACTACCTATGGGATTTAATTCAAAACAGTATTTAAACAAAAAAGTCTGTGGAAAATAACTTTTTTACTTTTCAGTAGTGGATATTTTTCAATAGTATAGGCAATTGTGTAAACCAGAGCAAGTTTTTAATAAAAAAAAAAAAAATAATTTGAACCTATCTTTGGTACTGACAGTTATGGAAAAATTATGTACATTGCCTTCACTTTATAACAATCAGAATGTAATTAAATCCAATGTCAAAACAACAGCACTACATATATTTAATTAAAACCACTCATTAAACAGTGGTCGTTGGAAAATATCTTTTCACATCGCTACATAGCGGTGAAATCAGTCTCTAAACATTCCTGGCACTAATAACAGCAAACTGAAATTTTCAGTCAAAGCAGTTTAGTTTTTACAACTATAGAGGGTACATATATGAACATTGGTGTTATATATATAAAGCTCTATGAACAACACAGTTAAAAACATATATGGGATTGCTCCCAGAGATCATTGGAGCACAAATGTATACATGCGACCATGCTATTTAAAGGTGAATAAAGCAAGAGATATGGCGGTGAAATTACTCTCTTACTACTACTGGCAGTAATAAGAACAAACTGTAAAATTTTCAGCAAAACTCATTGGTTTTTGCGTCTACTGAGGACACACATGAACACTACCATATATATATATATATATATATATATATATATATATATATATATATATATATATATATATATATATATATATATATAGTTGAACTAAGTCAACTCAGATATAGCAACATTTTTATAAGTCCAAACAAACGCCTACCTTTAACTACTACTACAGTATAGTAGGACCTATTCAAGTTATGCGGACCAAGAATAAAGGCTTTTAATTCATCTCTGTGTTTCCTTATCCTGACTTAATTCTTCTCTTGCTGAAGTCAATTACAACAGTGTATCTATCGCAGGTAATTAAATTATAGAACACAGTGCAAGGTAAATTAACAGACATATAATTCTGCTAATCAGCCATTGCATGACAGGACAAGTCAGAGTCGAATGGAAGTTGCCAGCCAGCAAGAAGCACCATCAGAATTGCTACTGCTGATAAAGGTACATTTCAGCTGTCAACATTTGTTGTTCTGCTGAAAAGCGTAATTGTTCAAGATTGACCTATATGTTGTATGCTTTCAGGCCCAGAGACAATTGCGAATGGACACTATTACCTATTCTTTTCGATAGTGTTCTAAATTATGTATTAATAGTTCATTAAATACAGGGATAATCTTTTTTACTTCTTATTCCTCACTAATTTTTATAATGTCACATAGATATGTCATTTTCTTGGTCCCTTCGGTGATGTTATAACTAAGTTACATTGTAATTTTATAGTTTGTACATAAATATTAGTTTATCACTATTAT